>JAQIBA010000004.1:1645986-2252243 GCA_028293925.1 Brueelia nebulosa
AAACGGGAATAGTTTCAACGTCAGCTGAAACACATCGCCCAATAGGAACACTTCATTTAAAGAAGGGAATGAAAAATTATCTAGACCAGATAATATTTGTTTAGGGAGGAACAGAAAACGCGTTTTGCGAATTCCACAGCTCTTTGTAACAAATGAAGTTACAGTTTGCGGAATGCGGTCAAAGGAAAGCGAAGAGAATTCAGCAAAAAATTCTCTTTTGACTATCACCAGACTATTGTTGTGAGTCAGCAAGAGATGGATTTTAAGAGCAAACAGCGAATCCAAAAGGACAAAAGAAAAGATGTTGAGAAGGGGCAGAGAGAAATAAGGCGTACAGAAATGAAAATATAATGATGTAAATAAGGATCTCTTCGAGGAGGGACTCCTCGGGGAAAAACGGGAAAGGAAATGAAAAGAGAGACGAAAGAAAGATGCAAAAAGATACTCAAAAGAAGGATAATTTTGTTACTTTTTTGTTACCTGAAAAGGTGAGAATCTTTGAATAAGATATATTATACATTACTTTTATTAAAAAAAAAAGTGGGGGTTTTCTTTTACGGTCAGTTTCTCACTCTCAACATAATGAGTGAAATAACCAAAATACAGTAGCGCTGAAAAGAATTTTGACAATATTGTCAAAATGACATACTCAAAAATTATTGAATAACCACTATGATTAATTAATATTCATATATAAATAAATTATCACATACAAAGCAGTAAAATATTAAAATGTTTAAAAAGTGAAGAAGTTTGAATAATTAAAATGTCAACTATTAAAAAATGAAAAAAAATACATAATATACCAAAATACAAATACAATAAAATATAAATACAAGAATAAAAAAATAAAAAGTAAAATACAAAAAATTGTAACCAAATAAAATAAAAAAAAATAAAAAATTTGAAGGAATACTATAGTACATACAGTATAAATACAGAAATGCAATATTTATAACAAAATAAAATAAAATTTACACAAATATTTGTTATATTTTAATATAAATATGTATAATATCATAAATTTATATAATATCAATTAATAAAATTAATAAAAATAAATATAATAATGACTATAATATAATGAAATATAATAAGAATAATATATAATAATAATAAGCGCTACTGTATTTTCCCCCGATTTTGCTTTTTCAGCAAATTCTGAAAAAATAAACAGTATTATTATATTCCGAATTTGTATCAATGAAAAGCCTTTCATTCTTTCACTGACAATCGAATATACCTAAAATACCTCGAAAGAAAAGACAACCCCTAAACTGTATAGACCGTTCCAGCGCTGCCACCCCCCCCGAGCAACCCCAATTTTCTAGAAAACTCCACAACCCCTAAGTTAATCATTAGAACTCGAATGCCCGGTTTCGGGATTGTTCGACTTTTTTCGGCTGAATACGGAGCAACAAGTTACGGTCGCCGTTCGGTACCAACAGTTCTCTTTGCAGTTTTCGTTCGCGCGAACGCTTTCCCCGACGTTCTGTTTTTTCTCTTTGGTGGTCTATGGTGCTTTTTTGTTTTTCTTTTTTTTGTTCGTGTATTTCATATCGAATTCGGCTGTTTTAACGGTTTGTGGTAGACATGACCGTCGTTTCGGATTTTAGGTATTCGTTACGAAAATCGTTTATGAAAATGATTTAAAAAAAAAAAAATCAAAGCCATATTTGAAATTTGGTTGGAATCGGTTGTATTTTTGCTGAAAGTTTGGGATAAAATTTAGTTGTATTACTCTTTATAGGAAATACTGAATGAAAAAAAAAACGAATTTGCAGTACCTTTGGGAATAGTGCACAGATTATCTCACGAACTTCGACCTTTAACTCAGACCACAGAGTTTGAATTTTTGAAACGTGGAAAATAAGAAAAATTCTAGAAAGATCTCATCTCGTTTCCTCAAGAAATCGTCAAACTTCTCATTATACAATTAAACACCAAATGAGTTTCGACTTTTTATTCCCATTTCTCACCCGAAAAATGTCGCAACTCTAATGTTTACTCAATGTAAATTACAAAATGTCGCCAATATTTCAAAGAAAAAATCCACGTGACCAAAAATATCTCAGGGGATGAATTGAGCACTTTTTATGTGTGCAATGGGGAGAAAACGTGAAAATTATTCATAGTGCCTAAACAAACATTCGGTTGAAATATGCGGTGAATTTGGTAAAACATTTCCTAAACGATCTTATCTTTTAATTAAACCATTTATTTTTTATTATTTCTTTTGGCAAAGGAAAGTATACGCGTTTCGCCATTAAAGGTTTTCACGGAGCGATGGGGCGTTTTCGAAAATCGGCAAAAAGGCTCTGATAACTCTGACCGATAATTAACCTTTTCGGTCGTAGCAGTTAATCGTTATTTTTTTCATTATTGGAAATTGAAAAAAGTTTTCAAGTCTGAGAATCCGAAACTGTTTGAAAATATTCGATTGGGTAACCGTTCCCCAGAGGAGAATCTCCATTATGTGTTATGATACGTAACGTCCCTCGGGATAAAGTTGCGCGGTTTCCCCCCCCCCCCCCCCCGGGAATTCTCGTAAAGGTGGTTTAGGGGATAACATTTTGATGTGGACGGAGAGGTTTTCGGGGGGGAAAGCGCCATGATAAAACTTGTTTGTTTTGAATAAAATTTTGAAATCTCCAAAAGAAGTTCTCTTCCTCTGAAAAGGCGCCTTTTGAAATTTTCCATAAAGCGGATAAGCCCCCGGAATTCTTACGGTTTCTTGCATTTTCGTTGAAAAGATCCCTTTTCGAGTTTCCAACCCTCCGCAAAGAAACTGCCCTTATTCCCGTCACGTCGGCGTTTCAAAGTTGCCCTTCTCCCCGATTTCCTGATTTATAAACTCATTATGCCCAAAGTCCGACAAAGAAGATCTTTTCCTTTTAAGCCAAAGGATGGCCGGAGGGTTGGCACCAATGGAAAACCGCCCTTGGAAAAAGTCAAAAGCATTTTCTGTGAAAAACCCCCTCCGAATTAGTCTTTTTCTCGTGGCAGTTTCATGACATTTTAGACTTTCTCTTTCGCTTTATTAGAAGATTCCAATCGAAAACACATTCGACTGATTTGGATGCTTCAATTTCGAATATCTTTTTCTGAGAAACCGCCATTTTGCATCTTGTTTAATTTCCCGTGATATCTTTCCATACCAGAGAAAATCCCTCTCGTAAAGGAAAACTGCTGTGTAAAAGTTCGATAGGGGTTGATCTTCTGAACTCAAGATGATAATGAAACACTTAGGGACCAATCTAACTTTAAAAACCCATAAAATGCAAAGCATTAAACGAACGAAAGAGGCTGAAGACTTTAAGACCGTTTATGGAGTTTAACGGTCGTTTAACGGTCGATTATTTATTTCTTTTAAATAAACTCCCAAACGGAGAATCGGATTTATAATGAAAATATGGCTTAATTTTCAGTGAAAAGAGATAAAAGGGAAGAAAATTTAAAAAGTTAGAAAAGAGAATTAGGAATCGGTTTTTTTTATTTGTGAGGACATGCGTTGGGAAGTAAATCGGAAGTAGAAGTCAGCCATGTTGGAAACATGTGGGCTGCAGTGTCGAGGTCTATTGAGATCTTCGTGGCTTTTATCGAATACTACGCCTCACGGTAAGTGATGCAGAGGTTCATACACTCACCGCCCCCCCCCCCCATTCTCGATAACGGTTATCACCTCCCAAACACTTTCCGAAACGATGCCAACGGGGATTTTCCGGCCGCCATTTTCTTACGGGAGATTTTTTTTAAGGGAAGAACACGGAAAATGGACTGCGTAGTAATGATGATGCAATGAGCCATTGTGCTCAACGTTCATCCGAGCGAAAGCTCACGTGAAAGCACACGAACACTCAAACCGGGTGAAACATGTGTTTATAATTTATAGTTCGATAAAATTTTTGGGAAAAGTCCTCACAATTTAATTTAATTCAAGAGACGAATTTGAAGAAATTTCTAGTTGGGGAAACTTGAGAAAATGACTTCTGACTCGGGATGGCCTTTTTATTTTCTCTCTTCCGCATTCGTCCTCTGAATGTAAAATTTCAATTCCTTCTGCTCGTACAAAAGATGTTTTCTCTTCTTCCCCCTCCAACCCTGAACCTTCTTAACCCCCTCCCCCTCCCCCCGCCCCCCTCGCCGTCCCCTTTTTCCAGAATCCTTCTCCAGAGACTTTGATTAACGAGGGTCTCGAAAAGGTTTTCCGAGTCACCTCAAAAGTGTTTTCTACAAAACGTTTGAGATTTCCTCTAGTGCGTGTATACAATGCTGCTATCTTACCTTTGCTCCCTGGAAAACTTTGCCAACCCTGACGTTAGGGCTTTTGTTGAGAGGCTTTTAAGAGGCGTCATGTCATCCCCCGGCGAAGTGAAGGCTCGCTTATTATTACGAATCGAGTGAATCCAGTCCCGGTTGGATCGGCATTGTCTGCTCCCAATAGGATGCTCACTCCAGAAATGTCTCCCGGAGGACTCCTTCCGTGTGAATTAATTACACGAGTTGTCTCTACAATAGAGGAAGAAGAAGAAAATCCGCTTAGACTCGGCTGGAAACTGTGTTTAATTTTCCCACCCTTGTGAAAAGTCCAGAAAAGGCGTATATTATGTGTCACTGGTTTTGGCATATCTTTCAACTCCGCCCTTTTATCCCCTCCCTTTGTTGATGTTGCCGACATTCAAACGCTAATTACTTTTGCTTTAAATTCGTTTGAACATTGTATGGAAGAATATGTGTCGTTTCCCCAAGGCAGGAGTCATCAGCATACTGGGAGACCCCGCCGAGAAGGAAAAAATCAGGGCTGTATACCTGCACACCAGTGGTTTCCAACCTGTGGGGCGCGATCCCCTGGGACTGCAAGGGGGGCGTGTAACTGTTTCCAAAATATCATTTTCGAATACAAACCAAAAATACATATTCTTTTTTGTTCTGCTATTATATTTCTCATATTATTTTGTAGTCCATTAAATAAATTATAATATCAGTTGAGTATTTATGCTATTTGATTTTTTAGACAAATTAACGGGGGGCAACAATTTGTTTTTTTTTAAAAGGGGGCACCGGTACAAAAAGGTTGGAAACCACTGCTGTACACAATCCAGGCACTGCTGACGAGAAGTTTCCCACTGAACGAATAACTTACATAAATGAATAAATAAACAAACTTGTAAGATGCAGTGGCACATGAGCGGTATTTTACTATATTTTATTACATTAACTTTAACATTCTACCAGTATAATTACTTAATATTTTACCTGTATAAAACTATACTGATTTTATTATACTAACTTTAATATTTTACCATGTTTACCATTTTAACCCTCTTAACCTCGCGGTATATACAGTAGCGCTCAAAAGTATTTTGACAATACAAAATTTAGTAATTTTTTAGTTAATTATTTTACTGTATGATTTTATTTTGGTTGTGTTATTGTATTATACAGACAGTGCTATCACGTTGTAATGCTCAGATAAAGTGCAGAAAATTATGCATTTGTATTCCAATTTATTTCAATATTTATAAATTTATTCTTTTATTTGTTGTGTGAGCATTTATGCTTTATATTTACATTACTTAATACATATACAGATACAGTAGCGCTCAAAAGTATTTTGACAATACAAATTTTCCATATCAGTCCCATCGTAATCATGAAATATTTGTGAAAAACGTTAAGGCGGTCAGCGATAAGCGATGCTTTGGGGGACCAAACAGCAGTTCAATCCCTCCCCCCCAACGGAGTTTGAGAATGTTTACTCTGTGAGATTTTCCCACAGAAGAGAGTGTTGATGTTGGGGGGAAAGTGAGTGGAGGGTGTGAAGATTGAATAATAAGATTGAATAATGAATAATTTGATGCATCTTCCCTGAAGCAAATTTGAAAAGAATAATTTTATGCGAGTTGAATCAACATCGTTTACAATTGTTCATTTTTTTTTGTATTTGAAAAACTCTTTCATCCAACTCCATTAATATTAAGTTTTAGTGTCTTCTGCTAACGGACTTTTTCAGAAACCCCATTCGATAGGAAATTAAAAAGTTTTGAAATAAAAATGCAACTATTTATGTGCTATCCTTCACATATTTTCTCTTCGAGTTCGCAATACCATGATTAACAATAAAAAAACAATATCATCAGAGTCTATAAATCTTTTCACAAAAAGAAACAGAATAATATTTTTTGCACGGAGATTAGATAACGAACTCTTCCCTTTTTTTTTTTTTATGACTCAGCTAACGGTTTCCAACTGAAAGATTTGTGCGCATTACATGCTTGGGAAATTCCTTTTTTTTTATTATTTTACACATCAATATTATTCCAGAATAAATTTCCTTTTCAGAGCAAAAATCACAGATGAACTATGCCGAAGGCTTTCCATCCATCGGCCATAATAAAACGAAAGAATGGATGCGCTTCCATTCCATCTGTGAATCCTCCCCCTCCCCCAAACACCCCCTCGACGACGCCCAGCGTCGAGAACCATAATGGAATTTCCCGTCTGACTTTAGATTACGCTCAATTTATATTTTCTGCCGAAGACAAAAACAAAGTTTGCATAAAATTACTCAGTTTTTAGCCGGGGTTCCAACTTGTTTGAATTAGTTAAGAATCCAGATGAAAACTGACGTCATTATTTGAAAATATATCAAATTTCAAGTCCGTTAATGTTCCAAAATTGCATCATAATAGAAATGGGGGAGGGAGGGGGAAATCATTTTTTCAAAATAACAGTTGGGAACTTCACGAGTTTCCAAGAAAACGTAATTCGTACGAATTTATCGTAAATTGCGGCCCTTTACCGTAATTGTAGAAATTGAAAATTTCCCATCGGCCCCCGTAATGAGGGCCAATGTGAATTGCAATTAAATCTAATTCGTTTGCAAAAACGACGATAAACGCTTTTAATATTATATTTAATTACTCTTTAGATTTGGTTTCATTGCTGGATAAAAATTAAGTGTTATATAAATATTGCACCCGGAGCTCTTTAGGAAACTCAATTAAGGAAATTAACTGCTGTATTACAAAATGAGAAAAAAGCACAATTAGATAAAGTTGTAGAGGGTAAAATTATCTGCAAAAAGTGTGTTAATACTTTTCTTCCTTAAAAGTCACAGTTTTTTGAGGTATAACGATTCGACAGTTAAATGACACTTGCGGCCATTTTTAAAATGGCCTAATTTTAGCCACTCAGGATTGTTTTCATAAAATTCAACCGGATGCGTTGGAAAGCATAAGATATGTCCTCTCAATGAGCAAAATTATAAAGAAATCTGAGATGATTTTGATATTTGGCCTCAAATTTGGGCAAAAATGGCGTTTTCAACTTTGAGCACCCATGGCCTCCGAAGTTTTTATGCTAAGAACGTCAAATATGGCTTATTTTAAAGCCCTAATATTGCTCTTTGGCAGTATATAGTTTTGGGTAAAATTGGTTGCTTTGAAAAAAAGTTACGGGGCTTTGAAAATTGAACACTTTTTATATGGGCAATTTCTACAACTCATCCAACCATTTAAATCGTTATATGAGTCTTAGGAACAAAAGTATTCATTCATTTTTTGTAATTTCATTTTCTACAATTTTCGTTTGAGTTATTGTTACGATAACACTTATCGTTTTGCTGAAAGAAAAGCGAAAAACTACTTTTTTGACCTTTGACCCACTATTTTCCCCCGACGTCGGATTTCTGATATTTTATGTATAATTATACTCTGAATAATTTGACAAAGTTCCAGCTTCTTACGAATTTATGTAACCTTGAATGTCTAATTTCATTAAACTTCATCGGAAAATACAATTTTACATATTTAAAAGCTCTCATATTGGATACTCTCAAGGTTAAGAACAACTGTTCCTGACCTAATCAAAGAAAGACGTAAGTTGCAGCATAGGCTTAACCTAAAAGCCCATGAAATGTAATTCCCTAAGTGCTCTTTTCAAAGCTTTGCACCTTCCTTTCGGGTCAAACTATCTTAAGAACCTCTTCATCATTCCACCTCTTTAAGGGCTTCACAATTGCCTTTTCCGGTCTTATTCAAAAAGCTTTTTTAACGATGCAACTCCGATTTCCGTTGGGAGAGAACATTGTGAAGGGACGAAGATGAAAAGGGGGGTAAGAATTTGATTCGGATCGTTCTCCATAATGAGATCGTTCTGTTATGGTTAATTTTCCAATGGAATCGGTCCACAGACGATCGTTTGCAAAGGTCATAAATTAAAACTGAGTCGATCTCATTAGCATTCGCATCGTCGACAGCGAAAAGGCCCCGAAAATTCATTTTTTGGGGATAACCTTTCCCAAGTTAACGTTTCAAGCAAGAAAGGGAAACTTTTATCTGAAGGGCGAATATAAATTAAGGCTAATTAAGTGGTTCTTTTTTTTGTCGCGATTAAAATTTAATTAAAACGATTCCGCGATGCTTTTAAATTAGTTTTTGTTTTCGGAAGAATAGGAATAAAAGCGGGAGATAACATTCCACGGTTTTTTGGGAATGTGACACAATTCAAGTTTTTAACATTCATTCCCATAAGTTAAATACTAAACGCGAAAAAAAAATGTTCCCGTAACGGAGAGTTTCCCCAGTTTCCCAATTAAAACTCAGCAAAGAGCAGTGGAAATGTTAATATATACACACGCTTATGATTTCCACCAAAAAAATTATAAAATCCTTTTGTAAATATTTTTCCAACTTTTAATTCTTTCTCGTTTTAAAAAATATCGAGTTGAAATTTCCACAAAAGCCGCCTTTTCTTTCCTCCATTACAGAATTCCTTCCCTCATCAAATTCGAGATGACTCCCCGTTATTATCCTTTCCTGCCGGGCGGAATGATTATTAATCTTTGTTAATCATCGAAAAAGCGGAGCTTTTACAAATAAGCCGCACGGTCTCATATTCCAGAGGAAAAATAAATGAGGGAAAAAAAAATTTTTAATTACCGTCAATTTCCAAGAAATAAATACATTTCATGATGAATAAATTATGTTAAAATGATATCCGCGAAATGGGGGAGGAGAAAAGGCATTTTGCGGGGGAAAAACGCCGTTGGAAATTCAGTCGAAGCGAAGGAAAAAATAAACGAGAAAGCGAAGGGGTGGAAAATGAGGAAAATGCTAATTTGAAGTTTCCCCAGCCTGAATTTTTGAACCCTCGCCGAAATTCCCTGGAAGGAGGGGTGGGGTTGTTAACGAATGAAAACTCGCTCGGAATGAATTATGGCCGGGGTGCTTGATTATTTCCTGAATAATTAAACGAGATCTCGAATCACAGGAAACTCGGCCCACTTCGATTTTGGCCTACACTTGTTGCAATTTCAATATGAGGGACGGCCCAAGTGACTTTTCTTCTTTTAAGTGCTTTCCCGTGCTTTGAAAGATGCTGAGAACATTGAACCTTTGTGGGCATTAATTAGCCGGCGATAATTTTCAGTCATTTGAAATTTTTATGTAAATGAGTAATAATAATTAGAGAGGTTTATATTGTCAGGGCCATTAGAAAGGAGGTCGCCATGATTTGATAAAAAAAAAGCTCCCCCTATCTGAAAATAATGGATGAGTTAAAGAAGCCACTCGTTGGCTTTTTAGTCGCCATTTTGTTTTTCGCTCCTTTTAGTCCTCGGCTAATATAAGTTCTGAAGGACTTGGGCAAACACAACTTTGAGACGGCAAATGGAGGGGATTTTCCCTCGAGCGAAAAGCAAAAGATTAGATAAGTGGCAGAAGAAGTGAAAAGCTGCCAAGTGGAGGAATAAAAAAAGTGAAATGTAATTGAATTTCATCACCCCGAGGAAACCCTTCAACTCCTTTGGATTCCCACTTGCAGGTTGACCCCACAGCTAACTTTGTTTCGGAACGAGAATAACAAAAGACTATAAAATACAATCGACCCGTGAACAACCCCCTTCCGGGGCGCATCCACCCCCCTCCCCCTCCCCCAGCCCCCAACCAACGTTTAATTATTCGATCCTAACATTTTCAGTTATCCGTTTTCTAACCCCTTTGAGATTAAATACGCTTCTTTAGCTTTCATCCCCCTCATTTCCAACGCTTAATTTCCGGTGAATTATGATAATTCGAGGTGTCCATATATGGAAAATTGGTGTGCATGCGGAAAGGCGGTCGGAAAGTGTTTTTCCATTTTTGAAAAATCGGTACCCCAAAAGAGTGAGTCGTCGTTCCCTCGCAAGAAGTAAATGTGAACCCCCCCTTATGTGTTACTCTTCTTTCTTTTGTTACATGTCTTCCACTTATTTTCCCTGCGCCATTCGTTTGGTGTCTCGTTTTGTGCCACGATGTTCCACCTCCATCTAACACAGGGCACAACTGGAGTAAGTAAACACTTTTCCTTTTAGTTTTTATGTCTTCGTGTTTTCTGTCACCCAACCCGTTCGTTTTTTTATTTTCTTCTCCAATTCAATTCCGGAGTTGCGACGAAACCGCGCCGTAAAAGTGAAATTGAAAATTAGTCGGAGGACGTGAAAACATCGGTTCCGGAAATCGATCGGACGCTATTATAAAGCAGAAGCATAGAGCTTCGGAAACCGGAAACGGGAAATATATTTTTTAAGTGATCCATTTTTCAGAGCGTTTCGGCAAAGTTGAATGCTTTTCCCGGAGACATTTTTCCTTTGAAAGCACTTGCCTTGACTGTTACTGCATGAAATACTCAAAATCTTTGTCTTAAATTTTTGTGTTCTCCCTAGCTTTGTCACTCCTGCATTCGTCTGGTTTTCTGTCTCATGTTTATTTTAGTGTTTTATTCCCAAAATGGTAGGAATATTTACATCCTTTAACTGTTTTTTCAGTTGGGTATTTTTGTAAATATAAAAAAGATCAAAATGCAAATTATCAGAATGACGCATTGGAAAATTTTAAAATAAAATAAAAAAATGAAAGATAAAGAAAAATTAAGCACAAGAAGAATTTAAAAAAAAGCGAATGTAAATTAAACAAAATATTCGAGCTTTTGAAGGGCTCGGCGGGCCACGTACAACACCTTCAAGGGCCAGATATGTCCCGCGGGCCGTAGGTTGGGCATCACTGCATTATACAGTGAATGCATTGAAATTGAGACGGGAGGTTTCATTTAATTTAGAACGGAATGGATAACTTTTGCCTGAGCTTGAGAATATAATCTGAACACTATCCCGGAACAGAAGTCGCAATGAAATGACAAAAGGATGAAATCCACGGGCTTTTGAAGCCGTTAAAATAGAAAGAGATAAGTTGACGACACTGAAGAGATTTTGTGTGTTAAGTTCTCGGAAGCTTCTCCCGTTCCGAGTTCTGAATGCCCCGGGGTCATTTCGTTTACCCAACTTCGGTAGCGAAAATCGCTACTCGGGATCGGATTATTAAAGATTTAACACTCCGTCTAACCCCTTTTTAATCTTTTCCCTAAGATGTTGGTTATCTGGGTTTTTGCTTTTCTTCTACTTCTCTGTTTTGATGTTGTGGTACTCCTATGAGATCTCCGTATTGGTTTGCCGGTTGTTTGTCATTTTGGTGTGTTTCCCTTTATGTGCATCTTGTGCCTATTTTGTGTATATATGTTACAGCAAATGTCGACTTTCACCGGTTGGTGTATGGTGTATTTCTGACTTTTACCATATCTGTGATTGTCGACCCACAGCCGGAGAGGTTTCGAATGTACAGCAATGTAATAAAATATTCCATCTTCGAATTTCCCATCTGTTGACATTCACCGGTGAAAGTCGACATTCTCCAATTCACGGTAACATATATAAACCATGTTCTCCTTTCCATCTCAATTTTTTTCTTTAAATAAACTTTCGTATTTTCCGATCCGACAGAAAATATGAGAGATTCTATTTTTAGAATTTAAGAATATTTTAAACGATTCGAAATATGCAAAATGAGAAGAGATCATTAAAAATTAACCCATTGGGTGCTAGCTACGAGATATCTCGCAGTGGAATTTTTGATACAGTAATTCTATACTGAAATTTTATTCAGTGACATTAGCTATGAGTTATCTGATAGTGTTCTTTTTAAATGCCATTACAATATTGTATGGGTAACTTAATATTTCGTAAACTTTAATGTATTCTTGAAAATAAAACCTCGACACCCAGGGCAACACGCTCTAAATTTGTCTGCCACTCAATGGGTTAAATTTTATTTTAAGGAAATTTGCTTCGGTTTCTCCTAATCTACTTCCAGTATTTATGTGAATTTTCTTAATGTGTCAAAGTAGTAATAATGTCCTTTGCAACCCTTTCGCGAAGGTTGACAATTGCAGGAGAATCCTCACAAAAAGAAAATAAGAAAAAAAGCGGTGAATTGATAACTTACTTTATTTTGTAGAACTGCCGGAGCTACAAGCGGTGCCAAATCTCCAGGAAATACAAGCACGAGTGGAACCGGAGGATCGGCTGGAGGTTCAATGCCGCCGGAAGTCAAAACTCCTCCAGTTTCTCAGAATAAGCAATTGCAGAAAGGAGAACATCCTTCGGTAAGCCATTGCACAGCGGTCGTTGACAAAGTCTCGAACGCGGGGGCTCTGCGAGCAAAAAAATTATTTCCTCAGGGGTTCCCACGAAGAGCGGAAGGGGTGAAATATTAATATTTTAAAGTCAGCTGCCTTCACTTGATAAAAGAAGCCGCGAGCGAATTACTTTTGTTTGCTTTCCGGGGAAAAGCCATCAGTTTCGGAATTCGCGGGTGTATTGTAACTCTCTATCGCTTTTCAGGGACCGAAAGAAGTTAGTGAAGAGCCAACAAAAGAGCGCAAAGATAAATTTTCTCAGTATAGACTATACTCTGAGAGGAATTTTATAAAGAGTCTGATAGTCGAAGGGGGGAGGGGGGGGGGAGGGGGGGGGGGAGGGAACAAAGTTTGGACAATCAATCACAATAGAAATCCGCCCCGAGGGGGTGAATCCATCTTCTTTTCGAGTTTTGTTTAGTTTCTTTAATTGTTTTCACGGCTTTATAAGATCAGTAAAATGATCGTAAGAGAATCAGGTCAAAAATTGTTTGTCCTGGAAATTTAAAATTTTTTTAATTCCAAATTTAAGGAAATCAGACAGCGAAACGGTTCATCGTTTGGAAAAACTTTTACGATTCACTGTAATAAATCTATGTTTTCCAATCTTCAAAACTGTCCAGAATTGTTTAAGTACCACTCATTCATAATCAGCTATCGGAGTGTTTTATGGTACTTTATAGAAAACGATTTAATTTTTAACCAGAGGCAACAGAGTCAGCTGTAAACTGCATAAGGAGCATTCCACCGTGTTATTTGAATTACGGCCTAAGTCCGCCCCTAACTTGTCGACATATTAAAAACCTTTTAAATAATTTCACCTAAACAAAAGGTACTCCTGAATTGCTTTATTCTTATATCATCCCTTCCCCGTTTGCAAAAACAAAAAGCAAATTAATTGAGCGGAGCTTTCCATTAGATCCCCCTTAAATTCCCAAAAAACTTTCAACAATAGAAAAACATTTTCATATTTCAAAACCCTAAAACGGTGGCAGTTGTTAGAAAAAAAAAAAAAAGAAAAAAGAAAAAGCGAAACTGTTTTTGTGATTCCAAAAATCATTTCTCCATTTTTCTTTTTTAACTTTTCTTTTTCTTTTATTTTTTTTAATTAAAATCTCACTTGGAGCTGTTGGGTGATATTTCAGTTCTTCCCCATCCATTCACCTGAGTGAAATTTCATAATTTCGTTATAAACGTCTTCTGCTTCTCTCCTCTCGCATTTCTGATGAGCACTCAATTAAATTGACAAATGGCAATTCTTAAATGGGTTATTAAAATAAGAAATCATTTGTGGAAATGATTAATTGGCCGACTGAAAAAAGTGTATTATTGTTTTCTTTAAATCATTTCAATTCGCATTTGAATTTATTTCATTTCATAATTTGGTAATTTTTCTAATTAACGAATGCCGTGAGCAGTTGGTGATTTATATTTAAAAACGGAGTAAACTTTTCGGATTGAGGAAAAAAAATACAAATCACAATGCAAAAATGTTTGGTTGATAACACTATATTATATCGTAATATGCGCTCCTTTTCGTCGGTTATATTTTGAACTGAATTGCCGTTCTCTTCTTTGACGCAGCTGCGACGCCATTAGGGCCCTGAAAATAACAGTTGGCCGTTTTCTACTTTCTTTCAGATGGCGTTCCTCCAGAATCGATCCATATCGCTGGTTGATATGTATATCGACAATGCGGAACCCACAGAAAACTGCGGACAAATTCACTTCAGTCTCGAATACGACTTTCGGAACACGACCCTCATTCTCCGGATTCTGACGGTGAGTTTGCGGCGGCCATTTTGTTGGTTTTTTTTTCGGGGCCCCCAACGATGATTTGCATCTCGGCCTAAGGGTTGTTAATCAAGATTAGGGAGATACAAAACATGAGAGCATTGAAATTTCACCGTCGATTTACTTTTAAATGATTCGGATTAAAAGGGTTGATGCTCCGTTTAGAAGAGTGCTTTATAGTCGGGGGGGGGGGGGGGCGCAGGAAGGGGTTTTCCTTGCTAATTATTTATTTAAGTACAAAATTACGTCAGCCAGGATTTTTTATGCATGATTAACCCCGAACGGGAGTCGTGGATTTAAATATTCAGCGGATGTGCATTTCAGAAACACCCCTTCATGTTTTATAAATATATTTCTCAGACACATGCGAATACAAACAATACACTTTTAAGTGGAGTATTTTGTATTCAGCTCAGGCATCACCTGGGGAAAATAATCAAGTCACAAAAGGCTGGATATTTTGCTTTTTTGCCTTTGCGTTACGATTCGGGATTCATAATATTTCACCCTTTATGCATTCGTTTCAAAGGCCGCAGTTTCGATGAACTGGAAAAGACTAACGAATGTAAATACCGCAGAGTCGAGCTTTGTTAATTAAATTAGAAAAGCGGAAGTGGACGTCGAGAAGTCTTTTTTAGAATTTTTTTTTTTTTGTCAGGATGCTGAAAATTTCCAAGTCCCGGCTAAATTTTTTCCGGCTGAGAAATTTCTTTTTATTTGTGACGATAAATTTCTCTTAAAACAAGAAGAAAATAAAAAAAAGGCTGGTCAGCAAATGTGCCGTTCCGAACTTCATAAATTTCGGGAAGAAATTCCAATTCCGGTTGCGGCTCATCATCTATTAGACAGTTCTTAAAAAGAAATTGCTTTTCGAAAACGACGTTCAACACTGAATTATTAAATGCAGAAATTAATCTGCCCACCTTTCGAAAGCTGACAGACGGTGTTTCACTCATTGTTCGGGGCCTTTCGCATCCGCATTGGCAATGGACGAATCGGAACCAATTTCGGATTACAATGACAGACTTAACTCTAGACTTTATACAGTCAGAGTGAATAAAAACAATTGAATTTCGCGTAGGGGAGGAAAGCGGGTCGGGAGGAGGGAGAAGAAAAAACTTATTCCATTCGCAAACCCTGATTCTTTGCTGAATAAAAATAAGCAATCAAGTCGGAAATCCGCGTGCGGTTGGGAAACCCTTTGCTTTCTCCCTTTTTCCTGAAACGCGACAGTGGGTGAATGCAAACATTTTTGTTCGCTCTGCAATCAGAAAGTATATAATTACGGTGTCTTGTTCGGGAGTTTTCAAATTGCAAATAAAACAAGTAAAAAAAGAGTATAAAAAAAGGAGGCGGGGGGAAGGGGAGAGAAAAAAAAAGAAAGGAGATGTTGAAATTAGATTGCAGAAGGTTCTGACTTTTCACGAGAGAAATGAGCAGTCGGAGTTTGTTCTGCGAAGGAGCCATACAATTTACGTGGCAGCTGGGAAATTTCTTTAACGATCGCCCCCTCACGATTTTCTCAAAGTTTCCTCCGCGAGAGTTTGTTTGAACGTGAGTTTCTGCCCTTGAGTTCTTGTTAAACTAAATTTTATAATTAAAACCGGAAACTGCACTTTTTTTTTATATAAATTTGAAAATGAGAGAGAGAGAGTTTCTCAATGTGGTGTTAATGCTTTCTACAGATGAAAAAAAAATGCATCTGAGTTTATGCATTGCCATCCATAGTTTCACCTCTCCCTTAACGGTTTAACCCTTTCCCAATGCACACCGTTAAATTTTTCCCAATGGGATTTTCATTGAGTTAACGATGAAATGACCTCCATTATCGCCCCTATCTTTCGGTTGTTTCTCGCCGATTCATTTCGAACAAACGATTCATACAAACGCCTCTGCATATCCTCTCCATTATTCACGCCGTTAGAATCCTTCCAGTTTGGGTTTCTCTCTATTCCCCTGATTTTGCATTGTCTCTTCAGCTTAGAACTGTCAAAACTACTGTTTCCTTTTTGATATTGATTTACTTATTCGTATTCTCTCGCTTTATCATCATTCTAAAATGCTTTTAGACAATTATTTCTCAGAGATACGAACGAATTGTATTTTATTTTTTGAAACCTTAACCCTTTAAATTTGAAATTATAATTATAAACATAAATTTATATTTATTTTTTAGAAATAATATTCAAATGAGCATTGTTTTTTAATTTTGTTTGGGATATTTATTATATTTATAGATTACTTAGAATTATTTTTCATTTATTGTATTATTAATTATTGTATAATTTAGCTGAATTTTACCCATCCATTTCAGTTATAATATCGGAAATGTACTCCACTTAATAAAAGAGATACTTGAATTACTCTAGGAGCAGTGATGCTCAATCTACGGTCCGCGGGCCATATCCGGCCCGTGAAGGTGTTGCATGTGGCCCGCTCTTTTATTCCTATATTCACATACGGATTTGGTGATTTTAGTCCATTTTAATTTTTAAATAAAGGGTTATTCTAATATTAGAATAACTTTCAATGGGAGAATAACTTCAATTTTAAATTCTTTCTTACTTTTCGACAAAATTTGAAATTTACGCTTACGCTTTCGAATCCATTCGGTGATCTAAGTCAAAATGACTGCCATAAAAATGTAAAAAGGGTAAAGCCGGAAAAAAGAGGCAAAGGCAATCGCCGTGAGAGCAGGAACGTAGACAAAAGGTGAAAATGAGAAAAAGAGAAAAGAAAAGAGAAGAAAATGAGGAAAATGAGAAAAAGAGAAAAGGAAAAAATGAAAGAAAAAGAAAGAGAAAAGGAGAAAAAGCAAGGAGGAGAAAATGAGGAGAAAGAGAAAAAGGAAAAAAGAAAAGATGAGAAAGAGAGAAAAAGGGAAAATGAGAAAAGAGTAAAAACTAATTTTAAAAATCCATATTTAATTGTGTCCCGCCAAATTATACCAAACTCTACTTTGGCCCGCACATTATCCGCAGGTTGGCCATCACTGCTCTAGAATATTCTAATGAAATATTTTCTGGCATTTTAATAAATCTGCCCTTTTGTGATATACATTAATGAATCTTGTTGTATTCTAAATCATAAAAATTTATTTAATGATATTTACATTTGTTTCGAAAAAAGAAATGTAATGAAGGGTAAATGGTGGCAGCGCATTTTTTTGGAAGAGAATTGCGAATCGTCCACATTAACAAAACACATAGGGAACATTTGCAAGGAAAGCCCGAGACTGGATATTAGCCATAAATAAAGGTGGCAGATGCTGCAGCCATTTTTTTCCTCTCCGGGGACCAAATTCAGTGCGAAATTAAACCCCAGTCGAGAGACCAGTTGAAAGCTGGAACTTATTCTTTGTTTTTTTAAATTAAAACAACAATTTTTTTTCTCTTTTTTGTATTAGTTTTGCAAAACTTTTGAGTTTGTTGATTTTTATTTATTTTTGTGCTTTTACATCCGCCCCTTTCCCCTTTGTTGGACGTATTTCCTTCTGCTGTTTTTATGCTGTGGTTGAACCACATTACTTTCACAAAAAGTGTATTTCATGCCAATGCCAAACGCCTAAACTAAGATTGAGTCTGTTCAACTGTCGGCATTTTATTCTTTTTCTCTTCAAAATATAATCCCAAAACGAAACTTTAACGTCCGTACGATTATAACCCATTGAGTGCCAGACAAATTCAGAGATTTGGCAATGTTTTATTATGAAGAATACATTCAAGTTTACAAAGTATAATTATACAATATTGGCATAATTATAAATATTGGCATAATTATACAATTGGCACTCAGTGGGTTAACTATGGATGCAAAAGAAGTATTTCGCCATTTTTTATAATACTAATGTATTTTAAGTACTATAAGTAATACTAATGGCTCACCCGTTTAGAACAGTCTCTGTCTTAAATTGTGGTCAAAAATTCTGTGAATTCTATTGAGGTCATCACAAAATTATAAAACAACGGTCATTCAAATATATTTTCTACGAGGAAGCAATTAAAAAACTGTTAAAAGGGGGAATTATAATTTGAAGAAAAGCACAAAAGAATTTTCTATTTGGCAGTGAGTTAGAAACGATTCTGGGAAACTTATAAAGACCTCCTCATTGTGGATGACACAAAGAAGGTCAAACAGGAGGTGTATGGAGAATGAGACATGGAAGACGGGAGGCGACCCACAGAAAGGGAAAACTGTCAAAGGCTTAAGGACACGCAAAACGCGCACGCATATAGACCGATTTTCCGGGAGCCTCGAGAAAGTATCGATTAAAGCTAAGCACCACTTTAGGTGAGAATTTCTTTTGACTCCCCCAAAATAAACTCTACTTCTCTTTTTCAACAAAAAACCCAATGAAGATTTTATACTTCCGTTCTTTTTCCGTTCGCATTCTTCCTTTCTGGTCAGTCTTCGATTGGCCAAAGTGCTTACAAATCGGGAAAGGAGAAAGTCGTTGTGCTTTCATCGGCGTCCCCGGGACTGTTATAATCATATCAACCCTTTAATCCCGTCCTTAATGAAGATTAATAGCTTGGAAGGAAAAGGAAAAGTCCTTTCGGAAACGCTCGGAAAGTAATGCCCCAAAACAAATTTTTTCGAATTTACAACGTTTGTTTCATTTTAAGTTTTCAACGAAACACGAATCACTTTCTTACTTTTCTTTGTAGTTTACTTTCTTCAAAAGATACGTGGGAGATTTTTTTCATGGAAAAAAAAAAGTCAGTTAAAATTATTTTCACTGAGAGAAAACGAATTCTGCTGTTTTGATGGAGCGAATTCACCCCTTTTTCAGTGATCATTTCTAAATAAAATGTTACGATTCGAAGTGAATGAAAATAAATTTGATAAATTAACGTCAGAAAATGATAAATAATTGAATTGAGAATGTGTAGTAAAATTGTAGTAAAAGTAGTGAAGTAAATCCTGTTGAGTCTTCAATAGTAACCGATGTTTGACCGGATTTTTTGTGGGTTTTTAGGACACCCAAAGTTTATGTTTTTTTTTTTGTAATTGTTTTAGTCGAAATGCCAAGTTTTTCCTTCGAGATTTAAATCACGTTAAGTTTGATTTCCGGAAATGAGATTCGGAGAAACACCTTCCGAAGATAATCTTCTTTAAAATAAAAAAAAGATGAGAGTGCCGAAGAAATTCTTGGAAGTTTTAATCTTCATCAATCAACATCGATTTCACGACCGGAAACAATTTTCTTTCAGACTGAACTCTCTTTTCTTTTCGCCACTTGCCCTAAATCAAAAAATGTCTTTCCCACGACCTTCCCACCTTCCCCTCCCCCCTCCCCCCTTTCCTTCCCCTCCCCCGAGGCATGAGATATGGGGAAAAGGAGAATATTAATACCCACTCGTCG
Organism: Brueelia nebulosa; assembly: GCA_028293925.1. Classification (NCBI taxonomy): domain Eukaryota; kingdom Metazoa; phylum Arthropoda; class Insecta; order Psocodea; family Philopteridae; genus Brueelia; species Brueelia nebulosa. The sequence goes on from JAQIBA010000004.1 coordinate 1,665,656, forward strand.
GTCCCCCAGGAAATGGTTCCTCTAACTCTTTCGTCCCCTTTCGGCTGGAGGGAAACTCAGCCCCGTCTAACGGTCGCTGCTCAGATTTCCCTGGGCTCAGGTCGCTTCCCATCAAACCTGGCTTCGGATTTCCCAAAAAGTTTTAAGAATATCAAGTTACTTTAATAATCCTTCCCCTAAGGCTTCCTTTAATCAAACCTTCTTCTGCTGACAGCCTTCGCTTTGACGTTATTTGACATTTCTTTTATACTCCTCTCCTCTCTGTCTTTTTTATTTCGGAATATATACACCCCACTACCCCCTTCCCCCCCCCCTTTGTTATGAGAATCCCTTCGCTGAAAAGAAAGCCCCCAAAGCTCGAGGAACGAGATTTGGAAGAATGTCGTGCAATTTACATAATAATAAACGGGAAAAGCGGGAGGAGGGACATGAATGCAAGTTTTCTCAGGGGTGGGCAAAGGTAGCGCGACTTGCGAAAATTCAACCCTCTCACTTTCTTAATTTAAAACAAACTTGAGAGAAATTATGAACAATCGGAGCTGGGAGAACCGAAACTGAGAGAGTAATTAATTTTCTTTTATCTATCCTCAGTTAATTAGCTAAGTTTTTTTGCTGTTTTTGTTATTACGGGCAATTAAGAAATTCAAAAATATCAGTATTATAAGATATACAAAAAAAACGCGGTATTATACTGAATTACTAAACAACAAATAATAGATAAGTCGGAGTTTTAAATACTTATGGAAATATTATAAAAATGTATAACATTTTTATTTTAAAGTTTGATTTTATGTTTTATTATTTGTGTTATTATGTTATGTTTATATTATTATAATAATGTTTTACATCTTGTTCTTATATTTTGTTATGTTTTGTTTTATTTATTTTATTTATTATTTATGTTTTATTTTATGTTTAATCTATTGAGTGGCAGACAAATTTAGAGCGTTTAACCCTGGGTACCGAGGTTTTATTTTCAGGAACACATTAACTTTAATTTAATTTACTATATTTTATTACTACACATTATTTATATTCATATTTTATTACTATATTATTACTATATACATATTATACATTATTTTATTATTATTTTACATTTATATTATTATTATATATTATACTTATACTTTTCTTTAACCCGCTTTTCCGTTAGGGTCGCGGGGTTTTTGCGAAACATTTTGTTCGCTTGCAAAGCGCCTGAATGAACATGTCAGGTACTGTAGCGGGTGGCGAGTCCACTGACAGTACTTCACCGAGCTGTTCGCAGGTGAATGCAGGTGAAGGAGGCGGAATTTCGTAGTGTTTTGCCAGACTTTCCAGGCGCAACACCACGTTATTCCGTCCTCCCAGCAGGGAGGACTATTATAATAATATATATATAATAATATATATAGGAAAATATTATAATAATATAATATATTATTATATATTATACTATATTTTATTACTATACATTACACTATAAACATTAATTTACTGTATAATATTGTAATTTACTGTATAATAATTATACTGTATAAATTTACTGTATAATAATGGCATTTACTGCCATTTTTATTTTAAAAAAAACACCACATAACTCGTAACTGACGTCACTGAATAAAATTCCTGTGCTGAAATTTCTGTATCAAATTTCTGAAAAAATTTCTGTATAAAAAATTCCCACGAGATATCTCGTAGTCGACACTCAATGGGTTAAAGTTTTTTTTAATGTGAACAAAAACTGATTTTCTGACGCACTCATTAAAGCCACAGATATTTTTTAACGCACAAGAGAAAGTAGGATAAAGAACAAAATACAAACACTGTATAAAATTTATACTGATTGTATTTGTATTATACAGTTTTATATGGCCCATTTGTCGATCTGTAAATTTCCTGTAATACATTAGCAAAAACACTCCACGGTTTTATTCTATTCTCTGTATTTATATCATAAAGAGGATTTCATTGTAATTTTTTATTCCCTTTGAATGAAACTTTGTAATTTGAAATATTAAGCCGACGTTTTTTGTTCCAGGCGAAAGAGCTGCCCGCCAAGGACATTTCGGGGACATCGGACCCCTACGTCCGAGTTACGCTACTGCCTGACAAAAAGCACAGACTGGAAACGAAAGTCAAAAGAAGGACTCTCAATCCTAGATGGAATGAAACATTCTACTTCGAAGGTTGCTATATTATTTCTCACGCGAACGATCTCCATACGAATGTTAATATTATTATATTTCGGAGGGGGAAATTTTTTCCCTTTTTCGAATAAACCCCAAAACTTCGGTTTTGCAAATGGAACTTTTGGGATTTATTTTATCTTAAATCCCTTCAAATTCTACCATTGCAATTTAAAACTGTTTCCTTTTGCCACTGCGCACTGCTTTCATCTCTGCCCCGTCACTGACTCAGTTTCTTTTCGCGTTTTCCCTTCTTTTTCATTCCTCACACTCTAATTAGGTTTTCTTGTATTGCGACCGGTTTTAATGTTTTCCTCTCATTCTGATTTGAGCTCCTCCGGCTTTTTCAGCCTTTAAATACAATGAAAACGTTCATTTTGAGGAATCGCCTTAAGCCCAATTAATTTTTTTTCTTAAACACCCGTTGTCGTGTATTGTAAGCTGAATAAGCATTTTCAGAGTTGGTGAAAATAAAAAATTTCACTAGTTTTGAGTCAGAGCAGGACTTTCGAAGAATCCTCCGGGTGTTTTCCTTTAAGTCAGCTAAGTGAATTATTACGAGGCCATCGCAATAATGAAAATTTAATCCCGTCTTCTTCCGATGCAGTCTTTCCGGTACACTAATTTAAAGTTAGTTAATTTCTTTCGGTTAAAGTCTCTTTCTTTTATTGACTGTTTTTCGCATCAACCCTTTCGATTGAGGGGATCCGTTCAAGGACGAGCTCAATCTAAAGGAGACTCTTTTAATTCAATATTGGAACTCCCAACTTTTGCGGCTTTTTTTGCGAAAACTTCACGTTCGTTTTAATATCATCTCTTCCTTTTGTTCCCACGTTTTTTCATAATTTCAAAGCAGTTTTTTATACGCTTTTGGAGGGAATTCCCAATTCGAATCATAGAGTATATAAAACTGAATATCAGAAAATTGTGTTGAGGATAAAGAATCTAAATGGAATATATAATATTTGAAAATCTTTCGGATTTAAATTTATTCTTTCGTCGAGTTCGGTTTTAAACATTAATTTAAATGTCCGTTCGCCCCCCTTTCGCCCCCCAATTCTTTAAAACTCTTTTTTTTTTATTCGCCAGCTTTCGCAGATAAAAATGGGGTGATGCAGAGAGTAATAAACGCGGGAATAAATCATAATCCTCATTTTTCATGTGATTTTTTTTCGTTTGGGGCCATTAGAGTTCGCACTCTCCATTCGGAATGCGAAACCGATACGTGAATTTGGAACCCTTTTTATTTTTATTCCACTTTCATTACCATTTGCGCTATGAGACACTGTTTTCACGTGAGGAAACGAAAATGTTCCCTCTCCGTCCAATCCTTATCAGTTCTCCACATGCGTTCTGACTCTTCGCCTTCGATTTGGCGTCTGCACGAGTCATTAATTTTCCAAAGTAAATTATTACTCAGTTTAGTTTATCTCGCAGAACGTAAAGCACAGTTCCAAAGTTTAAAGCCGAAGGCTTCGGATATTGCAATTATTTTTTATATTTCAGGTTTCCCTATTCAAAAACTTCAGGGCCGAGTGCTTCACCTGCATGTTTTCGATTGGGACAGGTTCTCAAGGGACGATTCTATAGGAGAAGTATTCCTTCCTCTTTGTCAGGTAACGTTTTCCAAACCATAATTTTATGCCTTTCACGTCCCGGGTTCTCACATACAAATGTTATTCGGTTGTTCCGGGGAAGATTTCGCAGTCGGGACGTTTCTCCCACGTCATTTCTCATTCATCCCCTCCCTCCCTTAAAGCCCCCCCCTCCCGGAGGAGGAAAAGGGTTGCTGTTGAGATCGGTATAAAAAAAAAATCATAACCGGAAAAGTAATTTCTCGGAAGGAATCTTATGAGATTTGTGTAATTCTGGCAAACATTTCTTTTACTTTCTTTCCTTTATTCTACTTGACATTTTCACAGCAATATTTGACAGCTGTGTATATTATTTATATACTCTTTTTAGAAAAATAATGCGCCCGTGAGTTATATATTTAACATAAAATTTACTTTTTCTGGAAAAATTCGGGGGATTTAAAAAAGAAAACCGTTTTGCATTCCGTTTTTCACAGAATCAATCGACTGTCACTAATTTTGCGTTTGTGCACTCTTTTTTTCAAATTTACAAATTACAAATGTTGGGAGAATAATCTTTCCCCGATGTTCTCTCGACAATTAGAAATATAAAAAATACTAAAAATGTAAAAAAAGTAAACTGAGTGCTTATTTTTGTGATATTTTTTGTAGAAAAAAGCGGAAACAAAGTATATATTGTAATGTTATTAGGACGAACGATGGGAAAAACGTGATGTATATCACCTCGCCTTTTTATTGCATTGTCCACCCTTTGCCAGAGTGAACACTTTGTTTTCATCCCTTAAAATGTTTTTATTCTCCAACCCTTTCGTTGCCAATAACGATTAATCCTTAATAATTCCTAAACAATTAAGTTTTCCCCCGGTATAGATTCGATGGATTATAATATCGGGCATAAAATATTATCGATTTTTTCCAGGTTGATTTGACGGAAAAGCCATCTTTCTGGAAGGCTTTGAAGCCTCCCGCCAAAAACAAATGCGGAGAACTATTGACGTCGCTCTGCTATCACCCTAGCAACTCTGTTTTGACGCTTACGCTATTAAAAGCGAGAAATTTAAAAGCCAAAGACATTAACGGAAAATCAGGTGAGGATATGCATTTTGCTACGTTTTCCGGTGATTTTTCGAACACATTCCCGCATTAAAGCGAACACATGCAAATAACCGGTAGAGATGAATATGATTTTTTGGTGATCACACTAATGGAGGCCAAAAGCATTAAGTTTATCTTAACTACGGTTTATATTTTATCCAAAGAGATAATAATTTAAAGTCCCAACAAACGGTTTCCCCATTTAATAAAGAAGAACTCGAAACAGTCTACAAACAATACAACTTTGGGATCAAAAAGGTCTTTTCGCTTTAATCATTTAACTCCTACGAATTCTCCCACAAAAAAAAAAGTAACAAAGAGAAGTTTAAGATGACTGAAATTGGGGGAGATGGCGGAACATGAAGCAGAAATTTTCCCCGAAAGAAGTTTGTAATTTCCTCAAGAGTATCAATTACCCGAAACTTTCAGAGAAAACAGGACGGAAACCGGGGATAACGAGATTATCCGTTTCCCATTGCAATTTCCAAAGGTTCCACTGCACATATAAAGAGGGGATGAACATCCACTGCATAGAGCACTTGAACCGAAATGATTTTATTGAAAGTCCTAAATGAGATTACGGGAGGGGGGGAGGGGGATTCCCTCTGAAGGAAGGGGTTTACATTCTGTCCAACCTGCAGATATATACATTTCTTTTTGTTTTACAGATCCGTACGTGAAAGTCTGGTTACAATTCGGTGATAAAAGAATAGAAAAGAAAAAGACTCCTGTGTTTAAATGCACGTTAAATCCCATTTTTAATGAATCGTTTACCTTTAACGTGCCATGGGAGAAAATCAGAGAATGTTCACTCGACGTAATGGTCATGGATTTCGATAATATCGGCAGGAACGAACTTATCGGGAGGATATTACTCGCCGGTAAGTAAAACCTTTGAATCATCTCACCCTTACGCGGCATAATTAACCCTTTGAGTACCAACTAAGAGATATATATACCAAAACTTCACGCTACGAGATATCTCGAAATTGAATTTTTGATACAGTAAATTTATACAGGCGTCATCCACGAGTTATCTGGTGGTGTTTTTCTTTATAAGAATTACAATATTGTATGAGTAAATTGTATTATATGTATTGTTGAAAATAAAACTTCCGCACCCGGGGCAACACGCTCTCAATTCGTCAGCCACTCAAAGGGTTAAGGCGAATAAGTTTTCAAATCGAGTTGAAAGACTTCGGAAAGAATTAACAAGACTAAAGCTTAAGGACATTTATACAAACTCATTATGAAGAAACACAAAATTGTTGAGGTCGGGGAAAAACGGGTTCGACTTTTCTTTTTCTCTTCACTGACAAGAACAATAAATTAGTGAGGCAATCAAAAGTTGAACTTTTCTTTGCCTCGAGCCGTGATAAATCCTTTGTTTTATTTGTTTAAAAAATTAAGGAAGTGAAATCCCATTAATTATCAGTATATTAAATCGAAGAACAATCAAAGTTTAATCATCGGAACTTAATTATCCAGAACTCGGATTTTATGCTGAGAGTTTATCATTAGCGTTGTAATGATCTGAGCCCGGGGACGGGAACCTGCGGCTCGCGTGCCACATGCGGCTCTTTTCATCTGAAGCTGCGGCTCTTAACTTCCATGCGCAAATATTATTGATTTTATTTTTTTAACAAAATATTTAATACTCGTTCTGAATGTATTAATGATTATTAGTTATCGATTCTATTTTTCGGCGGATTGTATTCGCTTTCCTTCACCTCCGACCCCACGACATTATAATTTTTTAAATTAACCCTTTGCGGTCGTATATAATTTGGGTAGGTGGGTATCTATTGGTCGGAATTAATTTGTTTGGAAAGAGCAGGGATACATATACATAATATTCAGTAATATTTGGTCATATTTTAGCAAGAGACAATCTCTAATTACTCATAAATACAATTTAGAAAATATTCTTTAGATTAAATTTTTATTTAATTTATTATTATAATATTATATAGTTAATATAAAATATATATAAAATAATTAATATTATAATTATATAGTTAATTATTATATTTTTAATATTTTATATAATATTTATTTTTATTTATTAAATTATTATTTATTCTTTAGATTAAATTGTTATCTCCAATCGATGGAGCATCGTATTAGACATTGAGGTTCCCTCAGGAAAAGTATATACTGATATAGGAATGCATACAGTATAAGATGCGTATATTTGTACAGTATAAGATCGTATACAGACAAACGACCACAAAGGGTTACTCTTATATAGGAATGCATACAGTATAAGATTCGTATATATTCGTATAGTTCCTTGCTGTGGTGGCTGAGAGCAAAGGGTTAAAATAAATAAAAAATAATGGGAACTCTATTAAATATTGGCAACCAAAATATTTCGTGGCTCTTTAAAAACTTTCACATAAATACTGAAATAAAATAGTTAATTTTAATGAAACCATTTTTAGATATTTTTCCATTATTTCCGGTTTAACAGAAAAAGTGAAAGCGGACGGGGATTCACATAAGCTCTTTAACCTCGAAATCCAAATCTCATTTTAAGTATATCGGAATTCCCGATTCGATGATCGACTTTATAGTGATTGGACAAAGCTCGATTTAATTCATTTATCAATGAAATTTGCCCTAAAGAAAATTAGATTTGATTTGCATAAAAATAAAGCATTTAAATTAAAACAAAACAATTTTTGGCTAAAAATTTTGGTGACTGCTTTATAAAATCTCCAAATTAACTTAATTGATAGGTCAAAACAAAACAATTAACCACTCGATCAAATCAAGTTTGCAGTATTTCAATTTATAAATTAATTAATTTAAAAGAAAAGTCAAAAACGGGAAATCTCTCCATTAAATACAAAAAGAGAAGGGGGTAAAATACGGTTATTTTGTTCTTGATGAATAATCTGTGGGGAAAAGACGGGTCAGAAAGGAAACCTTTCCAACCGCAAACTCGAAATAGACCGATTGACCTATGACCCCGGCTAAATAATCGTTTAAAACATCAACCTTTCGGAGATCAAAACCAAGAAACCCTTTCGGAACGTCAAAACAAGTTACCGAGTGATTGAGAAGGAATTATTAGGACGTTAAGGCTTATGAAAGGGATGTCCAAAGTAAAACAAAATTATACAGTTTCTCAATAACAAGGGGTGGACAATCCGGGATAGAAATGGAGCTCTTTTGCTGTGTCCCGTGACAACGTTCCAAAGTCTGACTGATTCGTAAAAGTTATTCATAAAAAGAAGAGAAGAAAATCAGGTTTAGGGTTAATGAATAGGAATTTTCTCGTAAAATGATTTTCCATTTCCGGGAAATTGGGAAACTCTGATTTTGTATACATTATTGTTAAAAGTTTAACAGATTAATGGATTTCTTTCTAAAAAATTGCACGTAATTTTATCCACTCTTTTACCTCTTAATTTTGCCTATCTTTTCTCTCTGTAATCATTCTTTGAAAATGATACGATTTACCAAAGTAATAATTACTGTAGTGAATTGTAGAGCTTTTTATATTTAAAAAGTGCTAAAGAGAGAGAGAGAGAGAGAGAGAGAGAGAGAGAGAGAGAGAGAGAGAGAGAGAGAGAGAGAGAGAGAGAGAGAGAGAGTTGCAGTGAGTTTACAGAAAGGCCGGAGGTGAGGTTTAACCCTTAGATGCACAAGCGTTTCCATCACCGAGAATGCATGAGTGGGGCCTCTCAGGCCCGCATTTGTTTTACATGGGATTTCTTACCGACTTCGCGATTTTTAAGACAATGACTTCGTTTTTGCTTTCTTTTTTATATTCTTCAGCAATTGGCACACCAAAAAAGCTTTCATTGGGGTGTTTTGGTTTGTGGAGGTGGGTTCCTGCACCACAGCATGCCGCTTTTTGATCTTGCGCTATCTGATGATGGCTGGTCAGGAAAAGCAGGTTGGGGAAAATTTCGTCAGTAAAATTTCGTTGGTAAAAATTCGTCAGAGCTTTCTTTGTAAGGGATCTCCTCTGCGGATGTGTCACTGTCACCGTTGGAAAACCCGATCGAAATAGTGGGATCCGAAAACCCCTGTGGGTGATTCCACGTGAAAGGGGTCGACCTGTGGCCACTCGACCCCTTTCACGTGGAATCACCCCTGTATATTTTGCTCAGAGCCAGAAGCCATGCAGCACTAAAATATACTTGCGATAATCGTAATGCAATAAAATTAGAATTTCTGATGGCATTACTTACGTTCTAGAATTAAAATTTTGTGAATAGAATTCGCCAAAAACTTAACTCTTCGTGTAACAAAATTGTTGAATAATTTCACTAAGTGTTGTTTGTAAGGAGCTTTTCATAAGCTCACTTTTCGTTTTTAACGCCAAAATAAAATTATGATAAAGATATACCATTTGTGGCACTTAGCAAACTTATTTTGGTCCGGTCAAATCAATGCAGAAGTTTGCAAATATTAAAATCTGACCTCCGGGCCTCCGAGGCCCCACTCATGCATTAATGGGGTACTGATACATTTTTCAATTTTTTGCAAAAAATTTTGAGTGCTTGGATTTTTTGCCTTGACAGGCTGTTAAATAAAGAATTAAAGGAGGCATATCTAGGATCCCAGGGCTCTAGCTGCTCAAACTTAGAAAATATGACAATTTTACGAAGCCGCCGGGCCTCTGAGGCCCCACTCATGCATTCTAGGGTTAAACAAAGCTGAAATGCTTTCAGAAAGAAACAACTCGAGTTTGAGAGTATTTTGAGTGGTTTAAGTGTTTCAATGAATCATTGGAACTCAATTTAAGAATGGGGAAATAAGGGCCCCATTTCAATCCCGGGAAAACCGAAGAAAATGGAGAAAAAATTTTTTTTTTTCCCCGAAATTCTGAATAGAGAGATAAATCTGTCGGTTCTGATTTGTGAACTTTAAATCTAAAGACTCAATCTTGTGACCGATACGAAATCGGAATGTGCACTTAAAAGAGTTTCTTTTTTAGATGGAAAATCTGATTCCGCATCCACTCGACAATTCCTTATCGTAAATAATAACAGATTTGCAATTTATAAAAGGAATCTTTTTGTCTCAAGCGAACTTATATAACATGCATTTAGATCTAAAATATAGATTTTAAAAATTTTAAAAATTACAATCTAAAAAAAAGGGTTTTTCCTTTGTAATAAGGATTCATTATGGCTACAAAATATTTATATACCAGGGGGCTTCGCGCTCCTACCCCCCACTCCCCCACCCCTTAGCAGCTTCGCCCTCGCTGGGACTTGGGAATGTATATCTATATTATAATACCAATATAATAATATAATATCTATACCATAATACATTTCCTGAAAAACTGAATGCACCTCGATAATCCCATTGCACTTATTTATAGATATTTTATGCAGTTTTTATACAATGCATATATCTATGGAAAATAACAATTATATAATCATTTCCACATAATCCTTTACTCAGCTGTTTTAATTCTGCTCAATTCATGTTGCCTTTCCCTCTCCTGTTGGGACAAATATTGGTTCTCTTTGGTCTGCAATCTCCAAAGTGCTACTTATCAGTGCGTCATTCAAAGATCTTTGTTCAGATTCGACCTTCAACTCATTTCAATCTGGCTCTCAATGCCAACAGATTGGATTTTGTTTCTAAACTCTAAATATCTAACACTAACTTTAGATATCAAATACACTACAAAAGTCTTTGAAAATCTAAAAAAAAAACTAACGCTAAATTCATACTAACTAATTACTGTCAAATCTAAAAACAATTCGCCCAAAATTATATGAAAATTGTGAAAAATGTTTAATGTGCAACGTGGATGCAATCAGTATTTCATTCATATTAGTAATCATTCAGTGAATGATTCGGTATTTCAGGGAATACTAATATCCACCTCTTAATCTAATTTGGAACCCCATCGGAACACAATAAACAAATGAACATCAACCCTTTAACAGCAGAAAGGAATTGGTAAAGTTAACTGGTTTTTACCCGAAACCTAAACAGGTTTTCTTTTCCTTATTTTCGAGAAATGAGACATAACGCAGATAATTCTTTGGAAAAATGCCCGTTTTTTGGAAAAAATCTGGTCGAAATCGGTTTTGTAGTTCTTTAGATTTTAGATAACAAAAACGGTGCGCCGCACACACACACAGATTTATTATATTTGTATGATTTATATTTTATTTCGTTTAATAAACAACGCTCTATAGAAATGCTCTGAAACATCTGTGAAATCCATTTCAATATTGATAATTCACTCCGTCCGTCTTTGGATTTCTTTAACTTTTCACCTGAAGAGTCATATAATATCAGGCGAAAAAATCCTCCGAAGCGAACGGGAAAAATCAATCATCTATAGAAATTGGAAACTTTGAGAAAAAGTTTTAATTGATTCCCCGAAATGAGTTTAGCTAATTAACTTTATTAGCAGAGCATAGACCAATGGTTTTCAAAGGACTGCGGAGGAAAATGGCTGTCTTTTACGCATGCAGACTTTCATTTCGGGGAGAATCTCACAGAGTTTTCCTTCTTCTCATAGACGTTTTCCTAAATTGCTTTCCCTTAATTTCCTTCTCGCTCATTTCGTTCGGCATTTGGGCATCGGAATCAGTTTTGAATTAATTTTATTATAATCAAAAGTCAAAAGCTGCGGGAAAACCTTTTGAGAGGTTTATCACTTTGAATTTTTTCTTTGGATTATTTACAATGTTACAATTAATTATATCCCCGTTTTTATGTCTACTTAACTCACTAATTTATATGTTTAATTTATTGATTGTTTTTATTTTATTTCATTTTTGTTATGTTATTTATTTAATTTATGTTACTTAATGTTAGTTTTTTAGCTTTTAAATTTATATTTAACTTATTGACTGTTAAGACTTTATTTAATTTTTATTATGATATTTATTTAATCTATGTCATTTAAATTTTATTCATTTAATTATAATTTTATATTTAATTTATTGACTGGCTATATTTTATTCAATTTTTCTTATGATATTTATTTAATCTATGTTACTTAATGTTTTGTTTATCTAACTTATAATTTCATATTTAATTTGTTAATTCTGCATATTTTTCAATTGTTATAATTGAAATTTTTATAATTTATTATTAAATTTGTCATAATTTAATTGTCATATTAAATTTGTCATAAAATTTTATAATTTTTATAATTAAATTTGTCATAATTTTTCATTTTTATAATTTCATATTTAATTTGTTAATTCTGCATATTTTATTTATCTGCATATTTATTATATTATATTATGTTATTCTGCATATTTATTATACTTTGTTATCTGCATATTTAAAAGTTATAACTGTTTATCTTTGGATCTGTGCATAATATATAACTTTGTTTTCATTGTTGCTTTTAAAAAATTTATTGCTTATACTCCCTTAATGCCATCGGGCGAAATAAGGCTAAATTATTATATTATATGTAATTTTTGTTTGAATAAAAAACCAATAATTGTTTCGCCGTTGCTCTTTTATTTGAACAAATAACAGATAATAATCACGGGGTTGTTGATTACATTAAATATATAATATAAACAGGAGTTGACGAGAAGTGGATTTAGGGATTATCCCTATAGAAGGTAAAGACTGGTGCGGAGGGTTTGGGGAAAACCCATCACAACTTCAGGAAATTTTCGTTACACTTCGTAAAGCATCACTGCCACCCTCATTAATTCTATTAACTCTAAAGAATAGGCTACTTTACATGTTGGATTTTGTTTTAGACGAACAAGCATCTATTTAAATTTATCTTCTGCTCTGTATTTACAATCTCTTGCACGCGATTTTTCCATGAAAAAACATGCTTTTCTTCGCTGATATACCCTTTCATTGATTTTTCTTTGTTGAAAGTTATTCGCGAGAAAAAAAAACGAAGATTAAAAACGGAATATACTTTAATTAATATATTTTAATTAATATTGAAAATTTCTTAAATCAACTGTTCCGCGTATTTTCATTTAATTTATTATTAATTAATGTTAATTTTTTTTGTTGTTCAGGTAAAAACGGTTCAGGAGCTTCGGAAACAAAGCATTGGCAGGACATGATCACAAAACCCAGGCAAACTATAGTTCATTGGCATCGTCTCAAGCCCGAATAGACTGAATGTATAGTTAATAAATATTTATTTATTTTAAAATAAAATTAAAATTTTGTATTGCTAATCTAATGATTAAATAATAACGACAACTACGGCAAATGATCCGCAATCTCAAACGGTAATTCCATAGGTTAAACCTTTTCTGAAAATTACAATTTTTTTTACAAAACTCTCACTTATTAATAATTTTTGAGCATAAAATTTTTGTAATTGAAAATTTCAAACGCAGTTACATTTTGAATTTCAAAATCAGAATCCCTTAAAAAAAGTTTAATTTTACGGTATAAATTAAAATAACCTCTTTTTTTTTAAGAAATTACCTTTTTGTAGTAAATTCAAAATAATTTTCTTTTTTTTTAAATTCGCACTTTTTCACGAAGACAAAGAGAAAAAACTCCATTTTCAGAGAGGTTGAAATATCTAAATTACCGTTTGGGAGATAACGCTTATTTTATATGACAAAATTATTTACAAAAAAAAATTTTTTAAATTATTTTTTTGAAGGCAAATGTGTAATGTGCTTTTAAGTTTTGTCCTGGAGTATTCAATTATGGTAAGAAAAGGCTCTGAACTTTATGAATTATTGCAGTATTATATATAGTAACATTACGGTGATTTAATAATATTTAACAAAAACTAACTTATTCGAAATGGATAAGAAATTATGTTGAAAAGAACTGTTTTAAGTATGTGTATTTTGTAAAGGGGACGCATAGTTACTCAGAAGTTATAAATTCTGATGAAAAGGGCAGATGCAATATCAATTTAAGTGTTCCTCTCAGTGCAATTGTTTTCGAGGAAAATGTCTCCTCTTTGTGCAAACTGTTTCAGTTTTTAAATACTGAGAGATAAATCCCATTGACATTTAATGCTCTTAATTCGTATGCGCTGCTGAAAGGACCAATCGCTTTGTGAAACGTGTTTATGCAGAGCTTTAATCCGAAAAAGGCCCTGGCGATGGGTGAAGGCGATGCAGGCGATTGCCTGGGGCCCCGGGGCCCCCCTGCTCAGGGCCCCATTTGTATACTAACGCCCGAGAATTCCCACATTTTATCAACTATTATGTCGCAATGGTTTTTCATTGATAAGGCGGAGAAAACGATTGTGAAGAGAAAATGATTATAAATGTAAGATTGGGAAACTCTCGAGACGTACAACAGCATTTTGTTTTATTAAAATTTATTCATTTTTTATGAACTTTTGTGGGAGATTTGGAGTGGAATAACGAGAGCGGAGAGGGTTCGTTAACATTGTTTATGTATGTCTTTATCTATTTATAATTTGGTTGATAAACGGTTTTTGCTTTCGCGAAATGCTCTAAAAAAGGTTTTTAGTTAACACCGGGAAAATCGGTTAATTTTATCGGTTGAAAGACATTTTTTCAAAATGACAAATCCATAATTCCAATGCTTAGAGAGAAATTATAATCTATTAAATGATGAAAGAACAAAGCTTAAGGACGGTTAGTTTATAAAAAAAAAAAAGCTGCTAAATGGGAAACGAACTGTGATTTATTTTTGCAGATTATTCCCGCGCGCAGTAAATACTATTATGAATAAATATTCAAAACCGTTCGTTGAAATAAAAATTCATTTAACAGAAGCGATCATTTTTGTTTTTTTTTTTATGTAAATAATGTATTTGCCATGATTCCGTTTAGAGCCATTTCTAAATTCTGCGAGACCAAATGGGTTAAAAGGACCGATTTAGATTTGAAAAGTATTATATAATCATGGAATTGCATTTGTAATAAAAAAGTTTTATTAAAATGAAATGTACAATTGAGTCATTTAAAAATTTAGCTATTATTATTTTATATAAGACTAGTTTTAATTTAAAATGTAAGAGAAAAGAAAATTTGGTGGAATAGAAACGTTTGTTAAAATTAGTGAAGATTTAGCTTCATATCGCGCCTTAAATTCATACGTTACACCTAAAGGGTTAAAATAACAAAAATTATCGGGTCAGCCACGGGAAATAGTGTTTGTCAAACTGAATTTCGGGAAAAGATACGCAAAATTCCCTTATTTCTCTTTTTCGACCGTTCCTGCATAGAAATGCTTACGTGTACCTGATGAACCTTTGTGAGCTGAAACAGTGGTGTCCAACCTACGGCCCGCGCTAGTATTGGGGCCAAATTTGGCCCACTGAGCGATATAAATTGGAAGAACCTTTATTTTTTTGGTTGCGTGGTCGTTGTCATCAACGGAATATATGATGAAAGGTTGGGCACCACTGAGCTGAACAATAAGTGAGGCGCTGAAATGGGTTGACTTTGTTAGGGAGCCTTAAAACAAGAGATAACGAAGAGGGAAGTCAAATAATTATGGCAGAAAATGCGGCAAAGAAATGAACGGACTGAGAATTGAATTCCTATTGTTGTTAACATAGGATTTTTTATCCAGTCTCTGACTGCGTATTTTTATAGGTTTATTTCCAAAACCATTATGTTTACTGCAACTTAACTTTCCTTTTGTAATTCGGGAATGAACTAATTATCTGAGAGCAATTGCCTCAGTTTTAGGAGCTCATTGCCTCGTTAACCCGTTAAGTGGCTGTGCCAGTATATATACGGATAATGATTTTTCTTGGTTTATTTAATAAGTATACGTTCGATTATATTCTGGTAACAGAGGGAGGGTAGGAGCATTGCAAGATTCAAAATAAGATACATAAAGATACATAAAGTGCCGTTCATTTTTTCTCTACTCTTCAATGTGTATACATTACATTCCTACTTTTATGTCAATATTTTATAAGCTCTAATAAACATAACCTAAAATAATCATAAACCTAAAATAACCTAAAATAATAAAAACCAAACATATAATGGAAATGATGTTAAAAAAATTATACAATGGATAATATATATTACGTATATATACGCCAGCTGCTGCAAATACGTGGCCACTACAGGAACCACTACTCGCCACTTAACGGGTTAATTGGCCAAAAATTATTCTTTGATTTCACCTGTTCTACCCTAACCACCCCTTCTCAGGATAAACTGCTACTGCAGTTCGTCCCTCCCTGTTTTGCTTTGTACCCTGTGAATATTCGAAAAATAGGGAAGAAATTATAATCACATACTGAATGTGAAGAGCTTTCTTTGGGCTGTAACAATTAAATATTACGTTTTTGTTTTGACCAGCCACGAAAAAAAAAGTGATCAATTCAATCATTGGTGCCAAAATTCCAGTATTCAGTTGACTCAAATGTTAATTCATATATGTTAATGTTTATTATAATTAAAATCTTGCGCTTTTTTTAGAATCGCCATAATGGGATTCTTACTGAAATTTTACGCAGTGACGGAAAGCTCGGAAATGAATAGGATAAATAGTAAACGTCACTGACTTTTTATATAAACAATAAGAATGTAGTGCCTCAGTTGTAATTTATCGTAAGTGTTTATATTAAATTAAAACGTAGGATTAAGAGTGTCGTATAAAAGAATTCCCAACCCGACAAAAATTTTCCTCCTCCATTCTTTGCCCCCTATGCTTTGAATAAATTAGCTCTAAATGTAGGTACTGTATTCATAATGCTAAAGAATTATTATATGTTTTTGAATTCAAATTGCAAAATTAAATGACGAGTCGAATGTTTTATTTTCTTACTTTTAAATATTCATCGCTTTGTTTTCTCACCAATTTCGAAACGGAAGTCGGTTATCTTCTTTTAAATTTAATTAAATTAAATCGATGTTAAGGGGTTTTTTTATTTGCGATTGACATATCTGTTTTTATTAGTGGAGTTTTCAGTGGAATTAAAAACAATTTATTTTATGAGGTGTTTATTAATTTCACCTGTATATTATCTGGAGCATATATTCATTTCCTAAATAGTAATTCATAAGAGCTCCGTTCAAAATGGAGTTTGGTTTCGTACAGTTTTCCCTCAGTGCTCACATTCAAAGTGTGTAACAGTGGAAAACTAGAAAACGATTTTAAATAATTTTTGCTTGAGTAGACGGAAGCAGAAGCTTTTAAAATACGCCCGATAGGTCCAACTGCGTATGCATTATTAATGGCCACTCTGAGCTGTGCCCACAGAACATTTCAGAGGAGCTAAATTTATGTACCCTTCAGAGTGTAATGTGAGAGATTCTTGAATAAAATAATAACACTCTCAGCTGAATTTTTTACATCAGTGATGGCCAACCTTTCGTAATATGAGGGCCAAACTTGACTTTGGTGTAATTTCGCGGGCCACAACATAAAATTAGTCTATTTGCCGAAAGATAAGAAAGAATTTAATAGATTTTCCCTATTTCGCATATTAGGAGGTAAATTATACACTTACATTGAGACACTGTTACAAAATACAACCCAAAATACATAATTTACAAATTTCTGAGGGAATCATACACATTTTTTATCGGTTAAAAATAGCATTGTAATTTTTATACAATTTTAATACCAAAATGTTTTAATATTAAAAAGTATAAAAATGGAATTAATAACTTGAAAGTAAAGAAAATAAAAGTCATAGAAATTAAATAACGCACGGGCCACAGGTAACATCTTCACGGGCCGGATATGGCCCGCGGGCCGTAGGTTATGCATCACTGTTTTAGATGAGTATTTTAGAGACAAAGTAGGCCGGAATAGAATAGAATCTTCTGAATGACTATTCCAAAACAATAATAACCGGGAATTACTGAAAAAATTCCAATATTCAAATATTATTTTATCAATCATTAAATTTTCGTAATTGATAAGACCGTTTTGATCGTATAATTAATGCCGTTATTTAACCTCCCGCCGACACTCCCATATTTTTATGCATTTATTGCCTTGCGAATTTGTACAATGGTCTGTCAAGGTGAGAAAGTAGGTCAAAACTTAGGGTTCATACATAGACGTAGAGGAAGAAGAAACCTAACACTGGTTGACCTTGACTTTAATTTCACAAATGCTTTCTATAATTTTTAGAGCTCCATGGCATCTAACCATCAATTTCCCAATTTAAAAATTGTTGGTTATAGTGGAATGCACCAATTTAGGCCTTTTTATGTGGATTCTATTGCTGACATAATTTCTTGTGTTGAGTCTGTGGTCATTTCTGTATGTCTATGTCATTTTGACTGCCCAAAACAGTTTTGATTTCAGTCTAAATTTGTATTTTCAACATTATTACAATATTTTTTTAGTTCAAAAGCATTAATCCGGGAAAAAATAAAAATTCCCGCATTTCATTAAGCTGTTTTATAAGTTCCCAAATGTTGGTGGTGCGTTAGCTGTAATGGCGGACATTGATCAACGGTAATCTTCGAGGTAATGAAGGTAATTATAGTCATCAAAATCGGTCAGTAATAATCTCTGGAGCATTAGAATATTTGATAGGGAAAAAAGGAAGTGTCGATATTAACAGGGGACATGAAGTTTAATATTCGAACTCAGCTGGAGGAATTAAATTAAATAGCTGAATTTACCTCTGATTCTTCGAATATAATATTTTTTATTTTTATTAAGCATAATAAGTAATTTGCCTCTCCCTGATCCATTTACTTAGAGTATTAGACATGGGTAAATCTACATTATTTTAAAAAAATAATTCTATTTTTTCCTGCATTCAAATAATTTTATGAATAATCTCTCTGGAGTTTACACAAAAAGTAGTTCCCGTTTGGGGAATTACGAAATTGAAGAAATGTAATTTCTCCCTTTCGGAGAAAAACTTTCTCCAGTTTATGAAAAATCGTTTCTGCATCGACAAATACTTCAGTAATGCGTGAGTAACCGTTAAAAAAGAAAGAGAGAGCAGAAAAAGAAAACAAGTGGATTGAAAAAGCAAAAGAACCGTTAAAATAAAACCGTTTAATAAGCTAAACATGGTGAGTCCCTCGGTCAATGGTTTATTATAGTAGAACGAGGAGACATTGCTTCGGTATATCTTCTGCTAAAAAGAGAAAAATGACCGCATTTCTTTTTACTCCGAAGTGATTTTCGTTAAATTTCTATGATTATTTTCAATCGATTCCTGGAAAGACTGCGTCAGTAAATGTAATTTTTTTGGTGCGAAGTGATCGTCTTTAGCATGAAAATTATTTAGATTGTACGAGAGTTGGAAAATAACGAGGAAGAGAGAGAAAATAATAATTTTATTTATATTCCGCGCTGTGCAAAAATTTGATGAATTCTCCCAGAAGCGAATTCCGTTTAAATTTAAAACGTGTGGCGCGAACTACACTAGTCATTCACAATTTGAACTTTATTTACAATTTGTAGTTTTGTGCTTAACACTGACGTTACACTATTAAAATAACCACTCAAAACTATTTGGATTACGTAAAATGAAAAAAATTAAGCGCATGTCGTGAAAACTGAGCCGGAATTAATACGTTAAAAGTTTTTGTTTTCATCGATGTACAAAATGGCCGCCATCCGCCATTAGCGGAGAGGCTCGTCAATTGTCAAAATTGACTCTCGGTATTTTCGTAGTAATTTGTTTACGAAAAAATGCAGGAAGACTCTATAATTACACTGGATAGAACCATAAATACGTATATTTGGTAAGTGAGACAAGGGCATTTTTTAAACAGGGGTTGTTTTTAGTGAGGGGTGTAGCTCCCCCCACTCCCGGCTTTGGAGAAAAAAATTGATATCCCTAGGAAAACTAAGTTATTTTTATGCCCCAAACATATTTCACCTCAAAGCGTTTTTCGTCATTCCGGAATTCATTTTTAAATACGTCTTCGGTTTAATTAGGTCGGAAATTTCAAAAAAAACCCCACAAAAACCAAAAGTTTAGGTTAGAATTTAACGATATTAGGGTTAGGTCATTTGCTTACATCCTGTTTTCCCTTTGTGCCGTTTTTCTCGTATTTACATTGTACTTTTCATTCATGAATTCTATTAATAATCCTCGTTTCATTTACGTAATTTTCGGTTGTGTTTGTCATTCAAGGTTTGCCTTTCTGGTTGATTGTTAGTGGACTATTTAAAGTCGCTGGAAATTTTATTTTTAGATCGTTTAACAGTATTGCACATTAGAAATAGCTCTGCAAATAGCATCATTTGAGAAATCTGTGAATATTTATTAAAGGAAAGTTTGCTTATAAGTGACTGTTTGTTATGAACTGTGGAAGAAGGATGGAGGTATGAAGCAGTTATTATTTTTATTTTATTTTAAGAAATTCACTTATTCATTGTAGTGTCCTAAAAAGTTGTCAAAGTCATGTGCAAAATTTTTTCTTACTATTACAATGAGAGTGGGTTTTTTTGCAATATAAACAATGGTGGGTGTTGACTTTGTTATTAGCTGAAGTGCTCAGTTGTCTTTCAGTGTTTCAGTGAGGTAAGTTTGGACTAGATCAGAATTTGATTTTAATAGATATGGAATTAGTTTTTGGAATGATTTTTTTTTAAAACACAAGTGGTTTTACAATTTTTCAGTTGATTGATAATGAGTGCAATACAAAACTGATAAACAGTTTTGATTTATTCTCTATAATATAACTACAAAAATATTTTTTTAGTGTTATCATTGGAATTAATTGACATAGAGAAAGTGAAAAGTAATACTCTTTAAGCAGTGGAATTATCAGGCAAGAAAAAATAAATAAATCATTTTGTTTTTTAGTTTGAAGAAAAGTCAGCTATAAGAGCATATTTTCCTTCTTAATGTCATATTTAGATTCATTTAACAATACTTTTAAATATTAATATCAAATGAGCAAAATGCAGTTTATGGAATTTTTTTTTTATGTGAAAAAATTGTGTAATTCATTTTTAAATCTGATTCTGAATCAATCTGTACTTGGCCCTCCTCAGATAAAACTGAATTGTATCATTGAAATTGACCAAATACTGTTAAATTTCTTTTATCATAAAAGAAGGTGAGAAAAATCATTTTTATCTCCTGTCATTCTTATTAATTACTGGGTTATTGGGTCATTGATATGAAATAATGATTTTTCCCCAAATTTTTTACTTCTCTTTATTTTGATTTGTTTATAACTTTTTTTTAAGATTTTTGAAGTTCAATTAGGAAATTAACTTTGATAATATTTGACATGACCAGGTAGTTTTTTGAGTGATGGATGGTTTCCTTTAAAATCTGCTCTCAACACAATTTTAAATCTGTTGCACTGAATTATAAATTATAGAATTTTTGTAACTTTGAAAAAAACTGTCATTTGTATGGATGTTAACTTATTTTTTGATGTTTTCTCATGTCCTTTTTTTCTCAACTTCATTAAATATTATTCAATGATATCATTACAAAAGGTTTCATGCGAGTCTGTATTATTGCTCAAATGACGCGTTCAGCATAAGTTCCATAATAGTGAATTTGCTGTCTTTGAGTTACTTTTGTTTCTACAAACGCAAACGGCTTTTCTGCAACTGTAGGTTTTATGGAGGGTTTAAAAACAGTCAGTCATTCGAGTGCAACATAAAGTTCAGTGTCGTGTCCTTATTAACTCGGTCGTTAATTTATGTGGATAATGCGTACAGGAACCGCTAAATCTGGTAATCGTTCGCGTTTTTGTTTATCGATTAAGACGGGAGTTTCCCTTCTTTGAGTTGCCTTTTAAGAACTTTGGAAAATTTCTAAAGAAGGGATCTTAGTTCCATAACATCTGTTTACTTACAGTTAATGAGAAAACGGCAGAGGGATCTCCGTACATCTGATACCAAGAAAAGTCTTCGCACTTAATCGGTTTCAAATTGTTTTTCTTCGGAATTGTCTGGAATTCTCCATTACTTTGTATAAACCTATCGAAAGAAAAAGGTTTTTAAGGTTTAAAAATGCAAACAATTCGGGGGAGGGGCACTCCAAAGAGTTTGCCATACATAACCATATAAATTTGACCTTTCCAAAAAAAATTACGATCATGCGAAGTTTTGGGGGAAACTATAAAAATTACAAAGTCTCGTGATATTTTTCTGAGGAATGTTGTGAGTTGTCGAAGACTTTATTGGAATTTAACTTTCTTTTTTTTTCGACGTCTCATACTGTTGCCTGACGGTATTTTCAGTCCTTTTCAATAGTGGTTGAATCTGAGGTTGGTCTTAATTTCGAAAAGGCCGTTTATAACCGAAACACGTTTTTCATTACTCTTTCTGTCGGAATACTAACAAGTCGGGTGACAGGAAAGTGCTAAATACTCAGGAAAAATAAAAATACCATTTAGAGAAAGTCCAGCCTTGGAAATATTATTACTTTGAAGGCTGCATCCGTTCGATTTTTCTCACCCCTTTCCACAGTCTGCGGCCTTTCCTCTTTAATTTATATTTTCCCTCAGTGAATTTTAAATCCGGATTCTCAGAAATGTAGGTTTTTCTAAATCTTTTTAATTCCCATGAACTTGACGCTTTTTCAAGGTAACCAATTTTTCTTTTGAGGTTGTTTATTTAAGAAGACAACCGGCCTACTTTTCATCCTCCAGTTATTTGTTATGTCAGTGATTACCGGATTCGATTCCCGAATTCATTTCTTATAATTACATACATTGTCCGACTGATTGGATTTCCGACCCAAATGCGTATACGGCCTTTACCGCATGTCCCATTCGTGGCTCTTTTCTCATTGGCCAATTCTTGGAGAATGATGGTTGAGGGGCCCCTCTTCATTTTCTCACTTGTGCTGACTCGAGTACACTGCGGGAGCTCACCACGTTTTATTATTTTTTTATTTTAATGTTTGTGTTTTTTTTTTTTCAAAGTTATCCGAGCTTGTACATATTTCAACAAAATTTATTCGTATTAAAGGGCAAACTTATTAATGAATTTTCCATCATTCATTTGGAAACTTGTTATTTTTGCGATTTCAACATCGCTTCCAATTAATAATAGTGGGGGATCTTCGATGATGTATTTTATGTGTGAAACTGCTTTCATTACGTCCATATATATATATATATTATAAAATTTTCAAGTGATTCAGTATTTGATTGGATGTTAAATATGATAAATATTCGAGTTTGGATAATTTTTAGGGATTCGTCCGGGGTGTTGTGAGCAAATATTTTGGAGCCTCAAATATTTACATTTGCTTTTCAAAGAGTTGTTGACTGTCCGATTGCATCGGCTGTGTCGAGCACAGATAATTGGGTTAGGTTTGTTCCAATTGTTCAAAAATTAAGCTTATCTGAGGTTATCTGCAGACTTTAATAAGTATCACTTTAATAAATATCAAAAAGAAAAAAGATCAGCGCCTTATCAATGCTAATTAATTAATATAAATCTCATTGAACATCGGTCACTTTGATTTGCGGCATTGCGGTGAAAAGTAATAATTGAATAAGATAGGTAAGCTCAAGTTTTTGTCGGGAAGGTCATCTTTACGTTTTGCCTCCCAAGAAAAGAAGAGCCCGTGCTAAGTTAAATATTTGGCAAGGCTCTCTTCGGGCTCCCGCGAGCTGTGCGTGCCAGTTGTGTGTGGTGGTACAGTACGTAAAGATGGTTGGAACGACCCAGTGACCGCGAAGTAGGTTACTGTCAAGTGTAATACTTCGCCGTTGTTTGTTGTTCACACTAGTGGACCGGGGAAAGTGTTTGGTGAGGTGGGTCGTTGATCTTTGTCCTTCCGGAGTGCCCCTTTATCTGGGTCTTTCGTCTTCCTCCCGGGATTTCATAGGTAAGCTCTAATTTTGTGCTTTTTTCTTTCCAGATAAGACACAAACTCGTAAAGAATCTAGTCCTTAAATAAGTTAAAGTCAGTTTTAATCTAATTAGGATTAGTTGCATCACTGCCATGACGACTTTCTCGCATCAGAATGTAACGACAGACTATGTTCCCGTCGCTGATTTTTTTCGTGACCGTTCCGTCTTCGTCACGGGAGGAACCGGGTTTATGGGGAAAGTCCTCGTTGAAAAATTGCTCAGATCTTGTCCGGGAATCAAAAACATTTATCTCTTAATAAGGCCGAAGAGAGATCAAGATGTGAACGCTAGGCTAATAGAAATTATGGATTCGCCGGTAAGTAAACTGTTTTATGGAGTTTTCATTGCCGCAGTGTTTCGTTCGAGGAAAATATTTGGACTTTTATCTCATTTCAGTTATTTGACAAACTTAGGAAGGAACGACCGTCAGAGCTTCTTAAAATAATTCCAGTCATAGGCGACATCACAGAGCCGGAATTAGGGATATCCCCGTCCGACCAAAATCTTCTCATTAAAACGGTTTCCATCGTCTTTCATTCGGCAGCGACGGTGAAATTCGACGAAGCGTTAAAGCTTTCCGTCACAATTAACATGTTAGGTACCAAGAGGCTGGTTGAGCTTTGCCATAGGATGTTGGGACTCGAGGTAGAACGACGCTCCATAGACACTGCGTCCCCCAACACTCAACGGGTTTCTAAGTTGAAAACTTTCCTTCTTCCAGGCTTTGATTCACGTGTCCACCGCCTATTGCAACTGCGACAGAACTGAAGTCAAAGAAATTATTTATCCTCCGCCTTATGATCCCGAGAAAATAATACAGTGCGTCGAATGGATGGACGACGAACTCATTGACGCCATCACACCGAAGTTAATTGGAAAGAGGCCGAACACGTACACTTTCACGAAGGCATTGGCCGAGCACATGTTGATGAAGGAAAGTGGAAACCTTCCCGTTGCCATCGTCCGCCCCTCAATAGGTAATCATTCAATCCCGTCTGCTTCCTGCCGCTTTCGAGACCAAATCTCTCAAGGTTGTCCTTCTTCCGCAGTTTTATCCTCTGCGCAAGAGCCCGTGTCTGGTTGGGTGGACAACTGGAATGGTCCAACGGGACTCATCGCGGCGTGCGGAAAGGGTTTGTTTAGAAACATGCTTTGCGAGGTGAATAATGTCGCTGACTTGGTTCCGGTCGACGTAGTCATTAATTTAATGATAGTCGCAGCATGGAGAACTGCTACCGCGAGGTATGCTTTCATCCTTTCACTTGGCACCGTCTACGATTGCATTTTTATCATAAAAATAATAATTCTCCGCAGATTCAGAGAAGTTCGCGTTTACAACTGCTGCACTGGCATTCAAAAACCAATCACGTGGGGAACTTTCATTCACCAGTGCATACAAAATCTTCAAAAAAACCCCTTCAGCGGAGTCTTCTGGTACCCCGGAGGTCATTGCTACAATAACAGACTCACCCATAAGTTCTTCGTTCTCGCCACGCACGCAGTTCCGGCTTATATAATAGACATGCTTTATCGAATCGTGGGAAAGAAACCCATGTAAGTTAATCCCCTTTTCCTCTTTCGGCCCTGACTCGGTCGCTCTCGATTCATGACATTTTCTTTTCCCCACAGAATGGTAAAAATGTACACGAAATTAGAAAAAGCAAGGAAGTGCTTAGAATATTTTACCTGTCAGCAGTGGAAATTCGTGGACGACAACGTGAAGCAATTAAATTCAATGATGTCCGTTGAAGATCGACAGACATTTTCTTTCGACGTGAAGGAAATCGACTGGCCCACCTACATAAGAGATTACGTTTTAGGAATCAGAAGATTCATATTTAAAGACCTTCCATCGTCACTGCCCTCAGCGCGAAAATCCGTTCAAAAGTAATCATTTTGTGTTTGGTTTTTATCGCGAGAGAGAGAGCATCGATCAGACGTAAAATGAATCCGTTTCTTTTTTTTTCCAGGTTGTTTTGGATCAATCAATTAGTTCAGATGTTTAGCATAATTATCATTTTGAGGTTATTCATAATGAGATCGTCTCAGGCCCGCCGTCTTTTGTTCATAGTATTGGACGTTTTTCTACGCGTGTATAGAATGATTCCTCGTTTTTAACAGTTGTTTCGGTCACCGTTCGTCGTCACCGTGATGACCGTCACCGGCGTCCACGTCACCGTTTCAATCACCGTGGAAGAACCGATGTGCTTTACGTGCAAAAAATACCGAATGGTTTTGTAAAATAAGCTTCGGTTTTCTGCTTTGCGGAAAAGGTTCGAGTTTCCAGTGAAACTTTCCACTTTTCATTTTGATTTCCCAGTGTGCCAGCAATAATTAAATAGTTTTCCGTTTCTCCTCATGGTCTTACCTATAAAATGTCACGAAAGCCGTTTTAAGGTTGATAGAAAAAAATCACACACTCCTCGCGTCGCCTTTTTGGTGATTTTGTTTAATGTATTGAAATTATTAAATTAATATTAAGATTGTTGCATACAATTTTTATAGCGAAAACAAATAATAATGAATTATACTGAAAATGAGAGATGGATAGGCAGTAGAAATGACAAAAAAAAAAGATTAGAATGAATTTAAAAAAAGCAGTGCAGAAATTTTAATCGTAGGACGCAATTTAGGTAATATAAGCTCTTGAGTTTAATATTACTTTTAATATTAAATATTGCTTATTTGAGTGACATTTTTTCATTTTCAATGCAGAAAGAAGTAAATTTTTATCGAAGCTCATAATAACACGCCTCGAGGATCCTTCAAATAAGAACAAATTTTGCAATAGTTAAATTAAGAAAGTTTGCTTTTGTTTAGTCGAGATTCAATTCACCAGAGAATTGAACAATCAGCTCATTCACTCAATGGGAATACAGCGGAACCTCGCTAATGAGAGAACATTTTAGAACGAGAAGTTGCCTTTAATGAGGAATCATTATTTAATTGCTTTGTCGTCTGCTTTCGCTTTATGTATCATTTAAAGTGTATATAAGAAAACAATGGCGATCGAAGTATATAAAAGAAATTGTAAAAATTATGCGAAGGGCAGCAGGTAATTAGATGTTACTGAAGATAACTGAGATATTATATAATAAATCAGAGCTTTAAGAGCCTTATCAAAAAGGCGGCACTTTTCCGATAAAAGAAAAACAATGTAATTATTTGGGTTTTTTTATTTCAATTAAACCACAAAGGAAAAAAAGCGAATGTTACTATCGAAACACAATCGTTTTCTTTGTGTGGAGGATAAAAAGCAATTTCGTATTTTATATCAGTTATATAAAAAGAAGTGTCTCGCATTATTCAGACACGAATTAAACTCTGCGCGAGGTTCCACTGTGGTACAAAATTTCAAATGTCTTATGCTTGGTTGTTCAGCCTTATGTTTTTTCATTTGCGCTTGTGATGTATCATCAGCAGCGAACTGATAAATTGTACTTTGTTCGAAACTAATTTGTTTTATTATGGCAAAAAGCAAAACCACAGGTTCACCTCTATTTTTTGCTCCGAGTTTAAGTTTCTTATCTAATGAATCATATTTCGTTTTGTTTTTGAACGAACCTCTTTATGAGCTTCACGGAAATAAATAATTAAAACCTGAAAAGTCTAACAAATAAGCATTTCCGTGCCACTAATTGAGAATTAAAAATTTTGTACTTTTCATGCTGTAATGAGTTTGGTAGCTTTTTTTTGAGTATAAGATTTTCGAGTAAACAGTAGGACACGACGTATATATACTTTTGAATTTATAATCAAATATAAAATAATGATATTTGCATTAACCTGCACAAAGCATAAAATAGCCTTTAAAGACTCGTGCCCATGCATAAATAAGCCTTCAGTGTCTGAGTTCATCCCCGAGTACTTTTGTTACTGTTTAGGGAGATTTTATTCATGTACGGAGGCAAAGCCGGCAAAATAAACAAGTCTATTTAATATAGTTAAAAGCATAAAACTTACAGTGGTTTGGGCTTACAAAGTTTTCTTTGAGGCTTAGGGGAATTAAAAATAAGTCTGGGAGTCACTGCTTAAAAGCAACTCCGCTCCTCTGAGTCAACTACAATTCTAATGCATTGGCGTTGCGAGATTTTATGGGACCGGAAAGAACGACTATTAAATGTGAGAAACGACTAAGGGATTCGGAGTGAAAATGCTCCTCTCAACCCTTACCGTAGGGGGTGGGTTGGTGCTCAGTTGGGCGATTGCTGGAAAAACTGGTATCACATTGACAAAAGTGTTTGATTTTGAAAATAATTTCCCCTCTCTTAATTTCTAAAGATTATTGTTTAAAGCGTCACCCTTAAGTTAACTGGTCGAAAGTCTTTAAATATTAACATTGGAATTTTTTTCGAATCGTTATTATTTTAAGCAAACATAGTATTGCCATTTCTAAACGGTTAATTCCGAACTCACACTCTGAAATTCTTTTAGAAAGTCGACACTGATTTTCTAAGTCTACCTTAATACTAAAGTATGAAAAACCCAAAAATTTTAGAACTATCCGAAAACTAATACATTTAAAAATTCACGAAAATAAATTTGGTACCGCATTCTTTGGTAAACGCTTTAAAAAAAAATTGCGCTTACATGATTACCATAATTTATTATCCATATATGGGTTTAGATCAATTGATTTTGCCCCGTGATTATGTTGTTTTTAGTTTTTTAGATTTTATTTGTTCTTTTTATAAATTTTTTGTTGAGTTTTTTAAATGAAAAGACTTAATCTTTATTGGCATTTTTAGTTGTAATTTAAATATTTGAGATTTTTATGTATTTATTTTTTTCCAGAACGCTATGTGAAAAAAAAAAAAAATAGTTGACCGTGTTAGATTGGAGGAGTTAAATTGCTAAAAAATTATTTATTTATAATTAAATTAATTGGAATTGTAGTTGCCAGTCATATGATATTTAACTGCCTTTTTTATGTTAAACATAATTAAGGAAATTAAAACTTCGAATATGTTTTAATATTCGTGTTTCGATTTTTGCGATTATCAGTCTCTCGGTTTTGGTTTTTATATACTTGAAATCAATCCTTTTCGAAAACAAAAATGTTTAATACATTATTATATGTGGCAGATTTATATTTTTTTAGTACCACCTAAGAATTCCTGATTTTATGTAGAAAAATCTCTCTCTCTCTCTCTCTCTCTGTCTCTGTCTCTCTCAATGTTTATTGCTTTCTCTCTCTGTCTGTTTGTCTGTCTCTCTCTCTCTCTCTCTCACTGTTTGTCTCTTTCTCTCCTTTTTTTGGACCAGATGATAAGTAAGAAATAACTCAGCACATATGCCCAAAAATACTATGGGTTTGAGAAAATTCCTTTCCCCCTTTCCAGATCACCTCTTAAAAACTAATTAAAATTAAATTAATTATGACAAAAACGGAAATGGTTACTTCGTTACCTCTAAGTCAGCTGTTGAAGGTGAAGATTTAGCTGACAAGAAGTTTAAAGACTCGAGAGATTTTTAGTGGTTTAATTAAAAAGTTTGCTGGACCTTTTCTCATGTTAGCCTTGTTGCCAAAAAGTTTTAAAAACTACCGAAGAAATACGGCTCATCCATTAAAGATTTATAAGTTTTTAAGTAATTGACAGAAACCGATTTAGAACATAGAAAATATACCGAAAGTTTCTGGACAAAGTTTTCTAATTTTTGTCAACAAGGCGAACACCCGGGAATTTCATCAGCAAAGTTTCGGCAACAAGTCGATAACAAAAAGGAACGGACATT
This sequence comes from Brueelia nebulosa, assembly GCA_028293925.1. Lineage (NCBI taxonomy): Eukaryota > Metazoa > Arthropoda > Insecta > Psocodea > Philopteridae > Brueelia > Brueelia nebulosa. Next base: position 1,694,961 of record JAQIBA010000004.1, read on the forward strand.
TCACACATTATCAAATTAGTTAAATTACATCCCCGACCTGTATTTCCCCGGTGATGACAATGGAATTTTCGAATGGGGAAATTTTAAAATTAGGATGTTCAAAATTTTTTTTTTATAGTAAACATCAATCCAGTCATGAATTTACTCTTAATGCCATGACCTACACTTAATATAGTATTTAAATTTTTACGACGCCATTATTCATTTAATACCGGCGGCGTAACGGATAGCGTAGAATGAAAAAGAGTATTATATGCTTTGAAGGACTTTAAGCAATGATCCGAGATGTTGAAACTAACTAATCAGATGTATAACCATTGTGTGAGACGTTGTCAATTGCATGAGGTACAACACAGGTTCCTTTGCTGGGATGCAGTATCACCGAAGCATTAAGAAACGTTTAGTAGGACAAATGAACAATGCAATACTATACGAGCATATGATGAGATCCTTCAAAAATCTAATATTGACAACGTAACTGCAATACAAACTGGACTTAACAGTGATTGCCATTCAGCCAATTGTTCTTTCAATCTTACAGAGTATGAATCATGGTCTTTCCCGGTCTATTTCTTTTATTTTTCCTTCGCATGCGGGTAATTTTTGACATTAGCCTTGAAATTAACATTCAATGTCCTTTTGATGGTTTAGACGAAATCTTATTTTTTAATGGCTCTCAGTTCGACAGAGAAGCTGTGAAATGGGTTAAAAAACCAACGTAAATGTTTTACGTCCAACTAAAGTAAGTGACAATAAAATATTGAGATTGCGGGGCATAAACCAGGTCAATGCTTACGTCAATCACTACCAAAGGAGATGAAGGAGTACAGAAGAGCTGTTAGAAAACCTGTTTGGTTAAAACTATAACGTATGATACGGATGGACCCGGCGGCAGTTTTTTATTTTATTTTTTTTTAATTCACTCACTCTCACTCACACATTATACTGTTGTTTCGGCCATTAGCAGTGGTCTCAGTACCTTGCAGTGCTGACCACTCATCTGCGCTGTCGCTGGGATTCGAACTCGCTCCCACAACACTAAGCTACCTCCATCTTCGTATTTTTTTAAATTCAAATTAACCCTTTCGCTCTTTAAAACTCATTTCCTTCGATCGGTGAAATTTTTTAGTCCAAAATTAAGGAAAAATATATCGATTCATTGCCCTCATTGAGATTGGCTTCGATACGCTACTTAGTTTTATTGGCTTTTAATGAATCAAAAACAAAGTACCTCAGGCGATGACAAACAGTAAAAGCAATTAATGTAGTGTGTTAGTTTGTCTGAGGGAAAATCCCAAATGAATTTTCTCATAAACAATTTTTTGATTTTCGGAGATGTATCCGCAAAAAGTCATAACTCTGCTGGAAATGACTTTCGAGTTCCCAGAAGTGCGAAAAGCAGAGGAGTTAAATTTCGAAGAGATTTCTAGTCATGTTCTCGAATTGCGCACAACCGATTGTTCTTCTGAGAAAGCTCATTCACTCTAAGATATAATTTACTTCCAAAAACCCCCGGATGCTACACAGAGGGAAATCCCCAGTAAATCATACCTGTCCGAAGCTGGTGGCCGGCCTTTTATCGAGAAAGTTGATGTGACTTGTGGCGGACCACTCTTCAGTCTTTCTAAGTCTTTCACGCAATGGGTAAGGGATTTCGTGGTTCCGATCTTTAATGTTCGACTTGTATTTGTGTGCTGTTGGTGACATGTCAATTTTTTTACTTAACAGAGGAAACTCAGTCAGGGAGTCAGATCCAGGAATTTTTCTCGGGGAAGAGTGTTTTCATTACGGGAAGCACGGGATTTTTGGGAAGCGTTCTTCTGGAAAAGCTTTTGAGATGCTGTCCGGATGTCAGAAAATATTATCTTCTCGTCAGAGAGAAGAAAGGAATGGATCCTCAGAAGAGAATGGATAAAATTTTAAGCTCAAAAGTAAGTCAAATCCAAAATTAATGCTCTCAGCCTTTCACCGTTTCCCCATTTCCATAACTCAAAGATAAAATATCAAACACTTAAAAATTTATGTTAGCTTTAACCAAAAATAATAAAGGAATGTAATTAATTTTAACCCTTTCCAAATATAGAATTTTTATGGGAGGAGTAAATTTTGTACCGTAAACCTTGATCAAAAGGAAAAAAAATATCATTGCAGTTGTTCTCCCGATTACAAACAGAAAAACTAAAGGACAAAATCGAGCTAATAAACGGAGAAATGACTCTCCCGGGATTGGGTCTCTCACAGGAAGACAAAAACAAACTCATAAGTGATGTTTCCGTTGTTTTTCACGTTGCCGCAACGACTAATTTCGGTGCTCACCTCAGACGAGCCTTTGAGGTGAACCTTCAGGGTACAGAAAAAGTCCTGCAATTGGCTCATGAAATGAAAAACCTAGAGGTATAACAATTTTATTTCTCTCTCCACCGACCCGATAACCGCACCTCAGTTTTGTTTTCCTTATTATCCAGGTATTTGTTTACGTGTCGACTGCTTATTGTAATGCCGTTGTAAGAGGGATGACAACTGAAGATATTTACCCTTCATGGATAGACAGCGACGAACTCACCGAAAAATTAAGCAGTATGACAGACACGGAGGTGGAGGAAAAAACAAAAAATTTCCTCGGGGGTTACCCCACCACCTATTCCTTCACCAAACACATGTCTGAGAATCTTTTGTACAAGAAGAGAAAAAATGTGCCCGTAGCGGTAGTGCGGCCTTCAGTTGGTAAATTTCTTTGGTAAAATTCTCCCCTGCTAATCCTGACATTGTTTGTTAAGCAAAAGATCTGTACCAGTTTTAGGAACCCTGGAGGAACCGATTCCAGGATGGGTTGAAAATGTTCAGAACGGAGGAGTTGCATTTATAGCAGGAGCGGGGAAAGGAATCTTTCGCACTGTTTTAGGAGACAACAGCACTATCTCCGATATTGTCCCTTGCGATATGGTGGCCAATTTGTGCGTGGCGGCAGCCTGGGATGTAGCCAGACTAGGGTAAGCTCCTATCGAGCTTTTAAATCGAAGAAACAAATTCTTACGGCACTCTTTCACATTGCAGGCAGGGCGGTTTTAAGGTTTATCATTGCACGTCCGGGTTAGAAAATCCCATAACCTTGAAAGATTACTGCGATTTGACCATTGAAAAAGTGAGACAATATCCTTGTTCCGAAGTGATTTGGTATCCCGCAGCAAAATGCAGACTCAGCATTATGAGAAATTATATTTTTGTGTTTTTATTCCATCTAATGCCAGGCTATATTCTCGCGTTGTGGGAGAAATGGAATGACCGGAACAGACCGTGAGTATTGCTTTTTTCACTTACCAAAATGTCATACGTCCGCACTGTTTCATTTATCCGTCGTTGTTATTTCTTCTGAAAGAAAAAACAAAAAGTGATTGCATAAAACCGTGAGAGGTATTTTTTTTTAAATCAATTCCATTAATTATTTACTTTAAATATTGAGATGGCTGATAACCGAATGTGAATACGTTGCCACCAGAAAATTTTATTCATAAGTGTTAATTATGTTTTGCGACATGGTGTAAATGTCAGATGCATCATCATCATCATTGTTGTTATTATTGAGTAAAAAAAAAATTGCCGTATCTTAAAAAGATGAGTACTGAAAAAGTAAATTGACCGAAAATGACATTACAAAATGTCGTTTCCGATGAATTGAATAACTCACACGAATTGCGAAAATTAATGATGCACAAGATCACTCTTTACTTTTGTAGAAAATTACGGACCCATTATTAACAACTTGAATTTCTCAAAAAGATGTTTAAAAAGAAATTACCCAAACCTTTATGAGTAATAAAAAATTTGACACACTTAATATTATATTTCAGGGTTATTCAGTATCACAAAAAATTCATAAGGGGAATGGCATTCATTCATTATTTCACTAAAAGAACCTGGTATTTTGATACAAAGAACACTCGAAAGCTCGCGGCAGATTTATCAGAAAAAGACAAAGATTTATTCAATTTCGACGTGAAAAAAATTTACTGGCCGACCTATCTGGAGAGGTGTGTCCTCGGGGTCAGACATTTCTATCACGGAGATTATCCAGAGACGATAGAGAAATCAAGAAACAATATTAAAATGTTGGTATTACTTCATTATTACAATTAATAATTTTATGGTAAACATTACAAAGGATTGTCTTTTCAGGCTCAGAATTATTCATTATGCTTTCTATTTTGGAGTGTTTTCGGTTGTTTTCTACCTCCTGCTTGCATGTGGAGTTGAATTTTGGTCAGCAGTTGTCGGCGGTGCTTCAGCATTTGCTTTCATCTTCTGGCTATAACATTTTCACTGTTGAGCAAAAAGTTAGTTTTTTTATAACATAATTTTGTCCAATTTATTTTTACTTATAATTTTAACTTGGTTTTAGTTTGAGATTTCACAATGATTGTGACTGCACCTCCTGGAGGTAGTCATCATGACTGGAGGAAAGCTGAGTTTGCCCAGCCATATCACTCAAATGGTTGCCTAATTAGGGTCTCATCACCTTTAAGGCATAGTTAATTGTTATAATAAAACTGTAGGATGAGACAGTGGATTTTTTTTATTTAATACAACTGTTTTTGCATATTCCTATTTCATAAAGTTTGAACCTTTTAGAGCTCAATTATTATTAATTATTAGTTAATTTGAAATAAAATTAATTATGTAATTTAAAACAGGTTTTTACTATTTATTAATATTTTTCCACCATAAATTTTAATTTTTTTCAATGAAAATTAAAGGTACTCTAAAAAAAAAGAATTAGCCTGAAAATTTTCTTATTTGCAATGGACTAAAAAACTATAATATGACACCTGAAAATAAAACCAAACACTATGGCTTATTATTTGTGTTTTGCTAAATATATAAAACAATTACTTATGAATGTAAGCTTTTTTATATTTAAGACATTATAAGATTATATTTAAGACAAAATGTAAAATAATTTTCATTAGTTTAAGAATATCCTCATCAGCCCTCATAACTATCCTCTTCTGACATTTCAAGTAATATTAGATGTATGTGTATTCTATATTAAATGTTTTCAAAGTGAAAAAATGAAACATATTTTCAATAAATAAATTCCATTTTATTTGACATTAAAAGTTGTGATAATGAAGTCTAAAAAGGGAATTATAATATAAAACAAAAATAGGAAATGCATGCATTTCTTCATTTCATGTGAATTACTTTATAAAAAGGCATTAACTCAATCATAATAAATTAATAAATATTACCTGGCAATGAAATTATATAATTTATTTTTTAAAAAGTTGCTAAAATTTTTTTTGGGGTGAAATGAAAAAATGTTGGCTTCGATGATTTGAAGATAACATTCACATTCCTCAACTAAAATCAGAATTTTTATTCAATTTGTTTAAAATACATACCGAAAATTTCAATATTAATAATAAGTAATGAAATGAATAAAGTCATTTGAAATAAACTGTAAAAATTCTTAACTTAATGAAAGTAAGATAACTTTTTGCCCGCGTTTAACATGGCGGAAAAAAGTTCTGCCAACTTATACTTAGAATTTTCAAACACTTGAAATTTGATATAATTTTTATTTTCAAGGTAAGTTATAAATTAATTTCGATCCAGTTAAGTGTTTCTTGTTTATTTATCAAGTTTTTAAGCTTTTTAAATGAAAAGTTTTAAACTAAATAGAAGAATAAAATAGTTTTGTGAGCGATTTTGATTTTAAAAAAAGGCGGGAAAATAGAAATCGCCGTTTTTAATTTCACTGAGTGACATGAGTGAGTTGTATTTCATTGACAGTTTATTAAATTTTTAATTTTTCAAAACTGATTCTTAAAAAATTCCAAAGTTTTTATTTCATTCTCCCAAATAATCAGTGTATACTTCATTTATTTTAAAATATAAAAGAAGTATCTTGTCCTTGAATCGGGGAATCATCCAACCGCCGGCGATTTTGTAACGAAACCCGCCGCTTCTAAGAAGCCGGTTTGAATTCACTCAGATGCTGAGTACTGAGGTTAGTTTACCTGTGAGATTCGTCGATCGTTGATGTAAATGTGCTTTTTCAGTTTACTGTCATTGTGAATTTACTAAATAGTTTCGCCAGGATTTTATAAAAGGTAAATAAGACGGCATAAGTGAACTTAATGAATATAATTCAATGGATAAAACTTTTTACGAAAAATACCTTAAAAGTGTTTTTCCTTATTTAGGTTCGCCAAATGAATTTAAAATTATCTTTAAATGAGTTGACGTTTTTTTAAAACTTTAGAAATGAATTGTCATTTATTAGGCTATTGTTAAAGTATATAAATCTCTGCTAATTGAAATAACTTAACTGAAATAATTTCATCAGAGTTAAAATTTATTATTCATATGACATTTCGCCATTAAATAATTAACAGAGTGTATATATTATATGAAGAAACTCAGGAATAATAATATATTGCTTTTGACCACAAATGAATTCATCAATTAATTTTTTAGGTATTTCCCAATTAGATAATTCAGTAGTGTTTGGGCTCAGTTCCACAAAGAATTGTTGAATGGCCTAAAAACTCTAAATTAGTAATTTCAGTTTTCCTTGTAGTGTTTGCCCTTCTGTTAAAAAATTTCTAAAATTGTAGAAATACTTTGCTCAGTAAAAATTTACAACTGATGGAAATATACAAACAGGAAAATTAAGTTCTTTATCGGCTTAAATCAGAAAAATGTATTATTCATTATCTCTTCAATCAGTACCTGTTATTAATTATTCTTGGCAAGCAATCCAAATGCCCACTAATAGGCTGCTTATAAGCTTTGCACAAAAACTGAGTTAACTTCATGCAGTTCCAGAAATATCTTGCTAAGGTTAGATTTGTTTGTCTTTATGTTTAACATGTTGTGTGAGTTAAAATGAAAAGTGTAAAGATTTATTACCAGTTAAGAATATCTGAAGTTGGAAGGAAAATAAATTGTGGCCTCTAAACTTTTTTAGTACTTATGATTGAAAATTTTGGATTTACTGATAACTGTGTAAATATATAAATTGAAATAAACATAATAGTTAAAATATATTAAAATATTTGTGAAGTGTTCAATTAATTTTTAAAAGTATTAATTCTTTGAAAAAAAGACTGTTACTGTTAACTGTCACATTGTAATTGTATTGTGACATAAGGTTTTTTCTTAATTTAAGGTTTTAATAATTTTAAATTTCAGTTTATACTTACATTACTTAATACTATTACTTAATAGTTATACTTTATTATATTTTAATTATACTTTATAATATTATAATTATACTACATTACTTAATAGTTTATACTTTTATGTATTACTTAATACAGTTTATTTACAGTTTTTAGATCATAGAAATTTAAATCTCATACCCTTTAAATTCCCTGCTTTAGGCATAGTAATAACTACAATTTTAAGAATTTTTTCCACATCTCTGACGTCATTTCAAATTGACTTGCACCCGGTTATATATCAAAAAAAAAAAATATCTTCCTTAAAGGAAAGTTTAAATTATGGGCAATTAAAGCATCCATTGGAAATTCCCGATCATGATTTAGAGATAGTTTCTGAGTTTCGAATTTTCCATACGAATTCCAAAGACTAAACTCTACGTTAGTTAGTTATTTCAAGGATATTGTTAGTGTAGTTTCACCGATCCGCTAATTCAGTACAATGAAAATGTGTTAAAGGCCGAAACTTGCGTCATGTTTCATTTATTCAGGTAAAAAGAAGATTTTTAAATCCCAATGTACAGTTTCTTCGGTTTGCTACCAGTCCAAAAATGAATATCATGTGGCACTCAAACGCACAATTTGGTCATTGACCCCATAAATGAGGTAACTGAGATCGGAGTGTGAACCTGAGAATTTACTTGTCCTCCTAAAAGAAAAACTTTTTTACTGGATTTACATAATTTAGAAATGTACTTCCGGAAATTCCATTGTTGAGTCTCTTCTTTGTACCATTTGAGATGCAGTGTTTCAGTAGTCCCAAAGCAAAATTTGAGAGAAAACCACTGAATAACAGTGCCTAAACGACAGGTTTTTCAGGTGAGACTGGAATCTTCATAACTGCACCTGATTTGCAGTTTGGCTCAAAGTTCGCAATGAGAATTTCTTGTTTGTTTACCTTCTAAGTTGAAAGTTGTGTTTCGGATTTGAACACCTCACTTGGCTTGAGGGCCATTGTAGGTATTCTTCAGTGGTTTAGTCTTTCAGGAGTTCCGGTCGGCTGAAGATCACTGCGTTTTTACGTGTAGATTTGATTTAAGGGCTATTTGGGACTACTGAAAATTCTGTTTTGAACTGGTTTCATTTACGGGGAACGTACAGGTAAAATGTTAGCTTGTGTTGGAAGTGCCGGTGTAATACCTTTGGATTTTACCCTGGAATAACCCATAGTTGCATTCGACATTTTAGAATTCCCGTTAAAACCTTTATCTGTCACTGAAGAATGAGTAAATCTGGTACTTAATGATTTCTTTTTCCAGTTCTTTATTTACCTTAGTACTTAGTTCTGTGGTATGCTTTAGCTTAAAAGTTTAGTTTTCATTCATATGTGATTTAGTAATGGGTTCTTTACGTCTTTTTTACGTTACATGAGGGTTTAGCACCTTTCAAAAAATTTATTTGCACATGAAATATTCTAAATAGTAATTGATTTGCCCTATTTTTGATTCTGAGATGGAAAACTCCAGCAGCGGTTAATGTGTAAATAGTTGGAAGCCATCTCTACCACCCTCTCTCGTTTTCATCCCCCTTTGAGATGTTCTCTTGGAATGGAACCTTTGTTTTCAAAGGTTCTGCTGCCACGCTTTTCTGGCACCCTTCGCCTCAGGTTTAAACCCGACAGAGATTGTCATATGAAACCATCCCCCGAACCCTCCACCCAGGGTAGTTCTTTTTTAAGTCCTCTCCCTGTCAATATATTTCCAAAAAATAAAAAACCGTAATGTTAGTGATTCATTGAAATAAAACCTCACCGCGTACTCCGGACTACAACACAGTTTCTCTGTCCCCATAATTTAATATCTGAAGGTTTTTTTAAAGTAAAATCCAAGTTTTTTGTTAGGTAACCATCTGGAAGGAAACGAGATTCATGTTTTTATTTAATTGGATGGAATTTTTTTTGGATTTCCAAGGACTTACTTTGCCAAGAGTCGACTATCGCTGAGATTCATTTGTGATTAATTTTAAAATAGAAAACCCCAAAGTCGAATTGAAAATGGTATTTTCGTAAAACCCGTGTCGATATTAGCCAGAGGAGCAATGCTAATTAGTTTTAGGCGCTAATTTACGTCAGAGGCCACCCTTTGAAAAACCGAAATATGTGTTTTCTTTTTCAGTTGAAAAATGCCTGAGAGCAGAACCGTTAAGGAATTTTACAAATCCAAAGATATTTTCATCACCGGAGCAACTGGCTTTTTGGGCATCGCTCTCGTGGAAAAACTACTCAGGACCTGCGATGTCGGCACCATTTATCTTCTTATGCGACCCAAAAAGGGAAAGGAAGTAACAGCCAGACTTGAAGAGCTTAAAAAGAACTTGGTATTGCCATTTGTTACAAACACTTTATTATGAATTTACGTATTGATCATTCATTTTTTTAATATTGGAGTTGAGATAATAAAAGAATAGACGTTAATTATGCAATTATCCAAATGCAATTACTTAATTTACCGTCTGCTTCAGGTTTTCGAAAAACTCATAGAAGAAAAGGGTTATACTCCATTTCAAAAGCTGGTGGCCGTGGCTGGAGACGTTGGAGACGAGAATTTGGGACTTTCGCAGGCGGACAGGCAAACTTTGATCGAAAATGTCGCAGTCGTCTTCCATTCGGCGGCCACTTTGGATTTTGAAGCCGGTCTCAAGCCGACCGTTTCAATTAATTTACTCGGCACTCGCAGAATAGTTGAGCTATGTTCCGAAATGAGAAGAATCCAGGTACGAGATACTCAAATATTTAAACAGTTGAAGTGATTTGTTTTTCTTAGGTCGTTTTTCAAAAGACTTTCTCTGAGGGTCTCTATTGTTTGTATTAGGTTTTGGTTCATGTTTCGAGTGCCTACGCCAATGCTAATCGAGATACAGCTGATGAAGTCATTTACGAGGCTCCAGGAGACGTTGAAAACATCGTTAATTTGAGTATGACGTTATCTGAGGAAGCTCTCGATGAATTGACTCCGAGGTATATATTTATATAGAGTATAGTCTACGCAGTTATAATATTAATGTAACTGAGAAGCAAAATACAGTGTATAATTCCGATTTCAGATTATTGAAAGATCATCCAAATACTTACACCATCACAAAAGCACTGGCTGAACATGAAGTCGCCAAGTCTGCAGGAAGATTCCCCTCAGCTATAGTCAGACCAAGCATGAGTAAGCTTTCAATTTGATTTCAAGCTGATTTTTCGACAGCAGTTTAACCGTGGCTTATGTCGTTGCAGTCGTCGCAGCCTGGAAAGAGCCTATCCCGGGTTGGACAATATCCAAGAATGGTCCGCAGGGTTTCATCATGGGAGCAAGCAAAGGAGTGGTGAGACGACTCCCCGTTAAAAAAGATTTAGTGTACGATTATATTCCAGTCGACATCGTTATTAATAATTTAATTGTCGCGGGATGGCATGCTGCCACCTCTGGGTGAGTCTCTCATTCGTTCGTAAGAGGTTTCGACATTTGTAAGAGCTTTTTATTTTCATTGACAGTGCGAGAGAAACTTTAGTTTTTCATTCAACGTCGTCGACCAGCAGACCTTTCACATGGCTTCAAATAGAGGACAAAATTAATATGAAATTATCGTTGTTTCCCCTCAAATCCGCCGTTTGGTTTCCGACAATGAAGCTTTTGCCCAGTTTAACCCTTTTCCGGATATCCGCTATAATTTTTCATTTCATTCCGGCGTTTTTCCTCGATATGCTGACGCGATTGGGAGGAGGAAGACCCATGTAAGCGCTTGGATTTTTTATAACATTATTATTTCACATAATTTTGATTAATTAACACAAATTAATTTCAGATTAATGAGACTTCATACCAATGTTAACCGATCTCTGGGACGCCTCGCACCTTTTATTTTTCGAGAATGGTTCTTCGACAATTCAAAAACAATGGCTTTGTACAAATCTCTCCCCGAGAAGGAGAAGTAAGTGCTCACTGATTGTTTACACTGCAGCCGTGGTTTTCATGTTGGGTTCTTACTAAAAATTGTTTGATTTTCTTTCAGAGAATTGTTCAATTTAGACATAGCGACTTTAGATTGGGTTGACTTCTTCACGAATCTCATAATCGGCGTAAGGAGATACTTGCACAATGAGGAAATGAAAACTCTTCCAGCCGCCAGACGGAAAAATACAATCCTGTATATAATGAACATCTTGCTTCAAGTAATTTTATTTTCTAGTATCTGGTATCTGACTTCTGTCATATCTAAAACAAAAATGACTTCCGTTATCTGGGTAGTTCCCTTAACCTATGCTCTTTACAGCACTCTTTAATTTCCCTCTTTTGTGAATAGTCGAGGTTTCTCACTCTTTTTGGAAAATACCTTTTATATGGTTAATGTGGCTTGGACTGTTTATTATCAATATATAATTATTTTGTTTTTGTATTTTCCAATTTTGAGCAATTTTGATTTCCTGTCTTTTAGTTTTACGAGACATTCATATTATAAGTCATCTGTGAATATTTTACTCCTTTTCACGTTTATGGGGATCATTTAATATGGTATTGACTGGCGATGTTAACACTTACGGAGGATTTTTCCTTCGAGTGTAGATGGTATAAATTTTTTCGTTCTGAAAATAAAATTAATGAATCGCTTTGTCAAAATTTTATATTTCTTATTATAATGACCAGACTTAATACAAAAGAATAAAGTTTTCATTTAAATACCATTAAAAAATTCGTAATCTGAGGTATTTTAATGTGTTAATTCATCGTTGTGTGTGTCCCATTTTTTTATAATTTGGAAACAGGTGAGCTAGATTCGAACCAAGAAGTTCTGTGTTAAGCAGTGTTGAATTTTCATTCAAAGACCAGAGACTTCAAAAGAACAGGTAAAATTCAAAAAGGAGTATAAATCACAAAACCAAATACTAAAATCACTAAATAAGAATTTTAAGAAAATCACAATACATCATGAAAAAACAAATTGATTAAATTTCCCTGACACTGAACTGCCTTACCACCAAATCATAACTGTAAAGAATCTCATTTTCTAAATACAGTTGTAAATGTATCAGTCCACTCTTTGTTTACAATCTGAGTCCTAAAATGCCTAATTTTAGACAAATTAGCATTTGTAATCACATACCGTACCTTTTTCATAATTTACGTGTGGGGCAGTGCTTTGGGCAGTGCTGTGGTTTACTTTATTACAGACATTTGGGACGCCCCATTGATTTTTATCCTATCAGCAATGATTTTGGAGCTGAAGAGCTCTGATTTCCCATTTACAAATTTTATTCTTAGCGCTTTTTAAATCAGGTGGATCGACATCTTTCTAAACAAAATTGTTTGAATTTTTTTATTACCACCCCTTAAGTCACCCCCGGCTAATTTCTCAAAAGACTGATGCTAATATTTAAATAATTGTCTTAAAGCAATGTAGCCGGTGGTTAGTTAAGAGAACGAAACGCGCACTGTAATGCACCGTTGTGAAAGACTCAAACCTTAATTTATAGGTATCTAACCCCGACACTCCGGAAGACTCCACTACCTCTGGTTTGGATACTCTTCGTTCGGATTTCTGACAACTCGGATGGTGATATTCGTTCTTCCGAAGTAGAAGCGGAACTCGGTCAGAATCCGTAAGTAGATCATTTTTTGTATTATTTTAGGCTCTTTATTGATTAAATTTTAAAACCTGAATTTTAGTTGTTTTATCAAAGTTTTTCGAAATGTCTTCCGTTAGTGGAATATTTATGTCGCGCGGTTTTTGATGTTGAGTGTGAGTTTTTGAGTTCATTCAGAAATTTTTAGTGTGAGGATAAACATGGGGGTTTTTTAATTTGAGTGTAAAGTAGAAAATATTTCTTAATTAATTTTTTTAAAATTCTTTTATGTATTCTGAGTGGGATAATTCTTTCGAGTGTTTAACGCTGAGGGGTTAACTTAAGAGGGTACGTTTGTGAAGTACAGAAATTATGGATTTCAAAAATGGTCGCATTAGAAAGAACTTATTTAGTGTTAGATTAAGGATCCTAAACCTTTTTAAAACCTGTAATGGCGATGCACTTCGGGAAGGTTCTTACGATCAGCCGGTTGACTTTTTTAAAACCAAATTTTATTTCTTTTCCCAAAGGAATCTGCCCCCTGGGGTGGTTTAAGTTTCGGGGAGGATGGGAACTGATAACAGAACCAAAATTTAATAGTTTTTAAAGGAGTGTTAAGTCACTGAAAGCAAACAAAACAATACAAATTGCGGAAATAAAAAATTATTTTCAGTTGTTAGTGTATTTAATAAATGATTTTTGTATGGGCCCCTAAAAAGGGGGGCCGCGAAGAATGAAAATTGGGTCGCGGGTACTAAAAGGATGAGAAGTTAAACTGTTTCTTCTTCCTGAATTTCACTTACCTTTTACTTTTAACTTCTTTATGGCATTCGGAGGTGCGGGATTTGGGCAGAAATCACGACCTCCAAATCCGACAAAGATGCTCTTACTTAATTTCTCCATATCGGGAAGACACGATTTTTAGTTTGATGACTGTGGAAAATTACGGTCACGCTTTTCCAACTTTACTGTATTTTAAATAAGATTAATTTATTTTTTCTGTATAAACGTTCGTCCGTAGTCAATATTCGATTAAAATAAATGACAACCGAATGTCACCGTAACAAAATATGTTAATGGGAAGAGAGAGAAAGTATGGACGGTATGAAGTGTTGCTGCCGTTACATTCTTTGGAAATATAGGCCTAATAACCAAACGGTTGGGTTGTTATGGTTATGAAGATGATAATAAAATAGCCTTCGGAAATTTTTCCGGAAACCTCAACACTCACATTACGAGAAATGAAAAAATTTATTCATTTCACGGTTGCATATAAAATCTGTATATAAATTAAAATCGAAGTGTGCGCAGACTGTAATTTGGAAGTATAAAATTAAAAATAATGAGGAAATGAGGGCTAAATATAATTTCGAGTTTTTGTTTCAAACATCAATTTCCATCCGGGTTTGAATCTCCGCCATATTCGGTTGACTGTTCATTTATCTATTTTGCCTATACACAATTTTACGATTTATCTGATTTATTAAATGGTAATTACCCCTCACAGTTGGAATTTGACCACGAATTCGAGGCCTCTCTTAATTTGACAGAAAACTTTTGCACAATATCTCTTTGCCAAACATATCTCTTTCCTGTAAATTAAATATTTTTCGTGCCTTGTGAAATTATCCTCAATTAATGGTTAAAAAATGGTGGGAACTCACAAATAGACTTTGGTACACTGTGGGATCACATTGAATTAAATCTTATTGTTGTTATAAAAAATTATATACGTTAATATAAACGCTTTTCGACATTTTCAGGGATTTTTATATAGAAAAATACAAAGATATCGAAAATGAATGGCGGCGGTGTTTTTAAAGGGTATAAATTGTAAAATCCTGTTAAATTAATTTTTATATTGTAATACGGTAAAAGAGAGAAGGAATGCCCTTAACGGTGTTATTCCCCTCCGGGCAAAACTCCAATCTAAAATTGTAAACAGTTTTCAACAGTGGACAGTCTGAACATTCGTCAACCCCCATTTGATACCCAAATATGTCTTTCGAAATGGAGTCAATTTTAGAATAATTCCTTTTCAAAATGTTTCAAAAATCTCCTTTCCCTAAGCGTTTTTCTTTCGGGGTTCGGAGGAGAAAAATTTTAATTAACGCCATTACTTAAAATCATGCATAATTTTTCCAGTTCGCATGTTGGCTCATGACGTCAACGCGCCATTTAAGAGTGCCGACCCGGGTCATGAAAAGAAAAAAAAAATCACATGAAAATAATTCCATTTTATGTGTTTTTTTGTTTGTTTTTCATTGGAGCAGATTGAAAATAGCAAAATTTCCACTCCGGAATAAAAAGTCAACTGGTTTTGGAGATGAGCGAAAGTCTCGTTACGGAGTTTTACAATGGGAAGAATGTGTTCGCCACCGGCGTCACCGGATTTTTGGCTAAAGCTGTTGTGGAAAAACTTTTGAGGCTCACAGACGTCAATCGGATTTATGTTCTTCTCAGGGAAAAAAGAGGGAAAACCATCAAAACCAGACTGGATGAAGTTAAAAAGAATTTGGTGAGAAACGCTTCGTCCCATTTTGTGACCTTTGACCCCCCGACATTGGACTTTTACCCGTCAGTTTTGACATTTTATGTATAATTATGTATGTATAATTCTTCCTTATGTAACTTCACCCCCATTTTGGACCTAATATGACTGAACTATGCTTCAAATGATAAAAACCTTTCCGGAGTATATTTTTAACATTTATATAATTCGGGAATGTAATTAAAAGAAACAATGACTTCTTTCGTACTCTTAATTATTAATGCTTCCTTATGAAAGTGGAATAAAAATAAGCTTTACTGTTTTAGGTGTTCGAAAAACTAAAGAGTGTAAAAGGCGAATCGATCTTGGATAAACTCATCCCCATAGCCGGAGATGTGAGTCTGGATAATCTCGGTTTATCTGAATCAGATAAAAAACTGCTCTGCAATGAAGTAAACGTCGTTTTTCATTCCGCGGCCACATTAGACTTTGAGTTAAACGCAAAATTAGTGGTCAATATAAATCTTCTGGGAACGAGGAGGATGTTGGATTTGTGTTCGGAGATGACTAATTTGCAAGTGAGGTGGCAAATCTTAATTTTTTTCTTCGGACCCTGAACTTTCCTTTAAACGAATTTTTAATTATGGGTTTTCAGGCGTTTGTGTACGTTTCCACCGCTTATGTAAACTCAGACAAAGCTTTCGCTGTCGAAAAACTGTATCCGAAACCGGGAAATGTCGATGAGTTCGAGGCGCTTCTTAAGTTGACCGATGAGGAGGCTGATAAAACTTTGGCAAAGTATGTTGATTAACTGAAAATTAATTGATGCTGATTTGGAGTAATTGTTTGTGAAGTACTGCACTTTAATGGAGTGGATTGTACCGAAATTGAGAAAACAAGTCATTTTCCAAACTTTAGATTTCCTTTCTTTCAAAGGGCTTTTAAAAACTGATCTTTTACAATTATTACGTTGACCCGTTTGTACTTTATCCTTCTGTTTTACTTTAACCCTTTTGCGGTCGTGTAAAATTTGTGTATGGGTATCTACTGGTCGGAATTAATTTCTTTGGAAAGAGCAGGGATACATATACATAATATTCAGTAATATTTACTCATATTTTAACAAGAGAGAATCTATAATTACTGCTAATTACAGTAATATTTAGTAATATTTTAACAACAGAGAATCTCTAATTACTCCCAAATACAATTTAGAAAATATTCTTTGGAACGTCTAGTCGTTTTGGTTACGATTCAAAAGACGACACCTCTTCGTTATCTCCAATTGTATTAGTTGATGAAAAGGTTTAATAGAAATTGAGGAAAAGTTTAAACTGATACAGGAATGCATACAGTATGAGATTCGAATATATTCGTATATATATTCGTGTAGTTCCTTCCTGTGGTGGCTGAGAGCACACATACGACCGCAAAGGGTTAATGAACACAATGTAGTAGTGCGATAAAAAGTGTGTAAAAAATAAGGCACTTATCAGTCGAAATTCCCATCAGTATCAAAAGTTGATAATATTGAATAGTATAATTTTTGTACCGTAATTTTGTAAAATTTACCTTCATATAAATTTCAGGATGATGAACGGTCACATTAATTCTTACACGATTTCGAAAGCTCTGGCAGAGCATGAAGTAAACAGTTATGCGATCCGATTCCCTTCGGCCATAGTCAGACCCTCAATGAGTAAGTTTTTTTATTTTACTTAAGAAATATTTAAATCGAAGAGTTTAAGGTTCAAAATTAGACAGTTTTTGCTTTCCCTGACAGATAATTTATCTATTTCAAAATTTGTTTTATTTCAGTTGTAGGAGCCTGGAAAGAACCTGCTCCCGGATGGACAGATTCTAAAAATGGTCCCACGGGATTCTTCATGGGAGCGGGAATGGGAGTAATTCGAAGACTTCCCGTCAACAAAGACATAGTATACGATTACATTCCAGTTGACATAGTTACCAATGAATTAGTAGTCGCTGGTTGGCATGTTGGCGAAAATAGGTGACTTATAATATTAACTCACTACAATCAAAGATATATTGTAACACATTTGTCATATTTTATTTTTGTGACAGGCCAAAGGAATTACAAATTTACCATTGCACTTCGTCAACAACGAAACCTTTCTGTTGGAATTTAATTGACCAAAAAATCAACACTCTGCTTACGAATTATCCACTGAAATCAGCAGTTTGGTATCCGACAATTAAACTTCATCACAGCTTTACTCTGTTTAGGATTTCAACAATTTTCCTTCATTTTCTTCCCGGATTTTTTTTTGATCTTTTATTGAGGCTCTTGGGCAAAAAGCCGATGTGAGTTTCAAAATTCGCCATTTTTTACAAAAAACAGTACATTACTTAATCACAATGAAAAATCACTATTTTTCAGGTTACTTAAATTGCACTATAAAGTGGACAGTTCACTTTGTCGTTTGGCACCGTTTATTTTTAAGGAATGGTTTTTCGACAGTACCAACACTGACAAACTGTACGATTCCCTAACAGAATTGGATAGGTGGGTGAAAGAAGTTATACCTAATTTAAATATAATAATTATAAATAAACGTATGCAAAAACAATCAAACTGAAGTGAAATGCGACTCCAGAGTGAAAAATAAATAACTAAAATGTAATCTTAATTTATTTCGGTGAAAATAAAGCAGTTACAAAAAAATCTGAGTTCTTAAATTGAAAAAATAAAAGAAATTATAAGAAAAATAAATTAACATTCAAATTTTTACTTAAAATACACTAAAAAGACACTATTGAATTTTAAATATAGTTTTACATTATTGAAACATAATTGAAAAGTAAATATTCGTTAAACAATTTAACAAATATGATCTAATGAAATTTCTAAAATTTAGTCTAATTTATACAGTTTTACAAATGTCATTTCACTGTTTTTCAAGATTAGGTCTATATTAACCCTTTGCGGTCGTATGTCTGCTCTCAGCCACTACAGCAAGGAACTATACGAATATATACGAATCTTATACTGTATGCATTCCTATATCAGTTTAAACTTTTCCTCAATTTCTATTAAACCTTTTCTTCAAATAATACAATTGGAGATACCAAATTTAATATAAACAAAGGAATATTTTCTAAATTGTATTTAGGAGTAATTAGAGATTCTCTCTTGTTAAAATATGACTAAATATGACTGAATATTACTGAATATTATGTATATGTATCTCTGCTCTTTCCAAAGAAATTAATTCCGACCAATAGATGCCCATGCACAAATTTTAGACGACCGTAAAGGGTTAAAAAAATATTAAAAAATACAGTGTAGTCTTTTTGTGAACCATAACAACCACGAATACTTATACCTGTTATGAATCTTTGAGTACGGAAAGTAATTGTCGGTGGTATTCTTTCCTTCAGGAATATCTACAACCTGGACATTCGCAGCATAAACTACAACGAATTTTTCGAGGACGCAGTGATCGGTGTCCGTCGTTATTTGTACAAAGAAAAGGACGAAACTTTGTCAGCGGCGAGAAAAAAAGTAAAAATCTTTTACATTCTCAACTGTATAATGCAAATAGTTTTTGTGGTCGGCGTTTGGTGGTTGGCCGCCCAATTTTTTAGAGCCAATTTATTGTCTTGCTTTTGGGTTCTGCCGGTTGTGTATTTTTTGTTTTCTCTTTTGTAATTTTCATGTATTTTTAAATGAAGTGTTCATAAATTTAATTGGCATCGATTTGTAAAATAAGGTGAACTCACCGAATAGTATTAATTCAAATACAATTGTTGTGAATTGTTGTTTTTTTTTAAATTCTGTCAACTATGCCAATTAAATAGGATCGTTAATTCTTCTCTTTTCTTTCCATTATGATAGTTATTATAAGGATTAAGTACACATTAATACTTAAACTTCTTTATCAGGGGAAACGTATCAAATCAGTGTTCGATTTTTATTAAAATAATTTACTATAATAAACGTTTGTTTGGCTTCTATGTTAAATTCCATTTTTTTCTAAATAGTGTTGGATATTATTAAAAGTACAGTTTTGTTTTTCTTTGTTTAGGTAATCAAAGGATTGATTTAATTTTTAATATTTAGTTTCAGCGATAAATTTCAAATGAGGCCTAAAATATTAAATTTGTAAATTTTATTTGGGAAATTAAAACTATAATCGATGTTATAGATTTAAAGTTACTGAATGTATTTTCTAAAGATTTAAAGAAAATAATAAATTAAAATAATACCAAATGAATATATAATATAGTCCGGTGTTTAATACGGACATTTATTGTTCCTTGAGATGTAAAATGCATAAAATGTAATTTTTAATTGATGCTGAAAGGACATGAGACAATAAATAAATGAACTTTAACTGTTTTTTCTAATAATTTAATTTTACAAAAAAACTGAGATGATTTTATAAAAGCTGCAGGGATTTAATTTAAATTTAAAATAAAAAAAAATTAAAAAAATAATTTGTGTTGTAAGAGTATTAATAAATAAATGGGTGACAAAGAAAAAGACCAATTTTTTTGTTTATAAAGCCGTGGGACGTTATACAGTATAAAAATTGTACAGGTCTCAGAAGGTGTAATATATTAAATTTAAATATATTTTTTTAATTTTTAAATTTTTTACTTTTTAGTTTTATGTTAAAAAGAAAAAACACATAAAACTAAAAAGCACTCTGTGTGGAGTTCAATCTCCGGATAAAAACTGCCGAGGGAAGCAATTCGCAGAATGTTTTATTTTTATTTTTATTTTTATTATTTTTATATGAGTTCTAAAGTGATAGCAGAATATATTTTTTTTTACATTGCGCTCATTCATCGGCCTGAGATAAGGTTATCTCCTTTAAGGACTCATAAGTTGAGCGATTAATTAGGCTTTGGGAATTTTATGTATTTTTTTTTAATTTTTACCTGAGCGCTAATTTTAAAAAAATAATTGCAGATATTTGTAAGAAATCGGTCAGAGGGAAATGGGTCAAATTTCCCTTCAAAGTTTTGATTGATCGGCCTTTGCAGACAGATACACAGACAGACAGACAGACAGACAGACAGGCACGAAAATCAAGTTGAATAAAACCGTTTAATAATAAAAATTAACAAAATACCAAATTAAATAAAACCCTTTAATTAATTAAAAATTTTAAAAAAAAGGATTTATCATTTTTATAAAAACTACAAATTTCCTCATTTGATCACACATCATTTCTTGAAAAACCCATTACAACTCATCACATCACAATTTTTTTTGTTTTATAAAAATCATTTAATATTTCCCAACATAATTTCCTGAGGACAAAAGGGGTGAGGGTGTTTCTTCTATGGGACCATTTCCTAATTAAAAATATAAAAGAAAGTTGGAGTAGTGTTGAGGACAATCATTATATGAGGGTATTAAAGGGATTATAGAGTATTAGGAAATGATTTTTGGTCACAGACCCTTCGAAAAGTTTCTGACGACATTAATCGAGTTACGTTTAGTTCAGTTAGGCGTTGGCGTTGTCCTAATGATAACTGGGCCATGTCAACGCCCCAAGGAAACCCTGAAAATCCTTTTCCGCCATTAAAGTTCCTGTTTCATTTTTTGCCGAATTTACCGGACTCCGAAAAATGATTAAATAAGAATGTGTTGTTTTTTCAATGAGATAATTAACATTCTCCACTTTGGAAAAACCCAACAATTTAACCAATTTTTAATTAACTCTTAGAAGAGGACGACGGGTTCAGTCGATCCTAACTGAACCCTTTCACGCCAACCCGATCACTTTAAAAGAGAATCTGCAGAGCCTCGAAAACTCATCTCTTTCAGGTCGTGGAGAATCAGGTCCTGCACGAAATACTCCATTTCATGACGAAGCAGACGGTTTTAGTACGCTCTCGTCTGCCTCTCGCCTGGGTTTTTCATTTTTTATTTTTTATTTTACAAAAAAAAAGTTAAAATCAAGTGAGAAAATTTAATTAGGGACCGTTCCAAAGAACGGGTCACATCCAAATGGTAGGAGAATTCATACGCACATGCAACTTGTTTAACTTTCTCTTTTTAAATTGTTCGAGTTCACTTTATTTATTTATTTTTTCATTTACTTTTAGTGGTCGAGTCAAAAGGGATAAGAGTGCGCAGAGAGTTCGGGAACAATTTCACGAGGAGTACGAATTACTGTTTACTTAGGATGGAACTTAATTACAACAAATTTGACCCCAAAGGTAAGACCCCCATTTTTGTCTCTTTCCTATAAATTTGTGAAAGGAAAAATCACATTCTTTTAAAACATCTACATCAGTAGATGTAGCCAACATCTCCTATGAGGACGTTGGTGCATCCATTACACCAAAAAAGCTTGTGTAAGTTGGTGTAATCGAATAAATCCTCCAAAAATCATAAATCAAATTTCTATTTCTTATAAATCTATTATTTCTACACTTTACTATATTTCTTTCCCTATTTTTATTTGACAGTTCGCATTTTTGTAATTACCAAATTTTTTTCACTAAATTTAATACTATTTACATTATAATACTTTTTACAACATTATAAACTATTTATTAACCATTTTATAACACTATTTATAAAAGGCTAACTACTTCTTTGATTTCATTTCCTGGTGTTATCTTTATCGGTACTCTTTTTTTCAAAATTGTATTGATTTATTTAATTTAATTTTATTTATTTAAAAAATATAATTCCTGACATTTTTCCTGTATATTTTTATATTATTATCAGTTATATTCTTTTAAATGAAAGTAATCCCTAATTTTTAGTTATGAAAGGATTAATATTACCTTTTAGTATTTATTATTTTATGCTTATTATTTAGTATTTAGTATTAGTATTATATTTATTATTATTTAGTATTTAGTATTTATTATTTAATATTTATTATTTAGTATTTATTATTTTATGCTTTTATATTTTTTTTATATTTCTTTCCTGCTGTCCGATTGAATAAACGAATTATTTAATTATTTCTGTATATAAAGAAACATATAAATATTATGAAATTCCCCATTGAATGTAAAGGATGAGAAATTAAAGTGTGATCTCCTGTCAGACGCATAATTGTATCCTTTCTCGTTCAGATGTATACATTTGCGTGACGGCAGACTAACATACTTTGTTACGTAATTTTGAGTGCCATGTTAAATGTCCCAACCGAGTTAAGATAAGATCCGAAATTTAAAGCTGAACCCTTTCTTCTAAAACCTGATTTCGGGAACGAAATTTTTCAAACGACTTTTGCAGGAAAGTGTCAACACTGCACCCAAACACGATCGACTCGGCTTTTCCAAAATACTTGCAAATCTCGTTTCCTTATTAATCCCACCATAATACCCTGGGCATTATTGTGTCACTTATGCAGATTCCACTGCCTCATTTCCCGATTGAGTTAATTATGCTGAGTTTATTCAAAGATTTATTAGGGAAATTTAATTGTTGGTTTTCGGCCCCATGAAAGTATAATAATTCATCTTTAAAATTAAATGGACCAGTTTGAGTGACAGACTGATAGAAACTAATTTATAATTTTATTCATTAATATTTTTTAATTGAGCTCAGTCTCATTTCTTCGTAACAAATAGATAAAGACAAGGAAAGAATACTTTGGTGTGTTTCGCTCCAAATAAACCCGAATTTATTCAACCGAATACCATTAGCTAAGATAATTGGTTGGGTGAAGTTAACTTCATTCGGTTCCCGGAAAGATATTTAAGTTGATTAGGAGCATTTTTGATTGCTTAGAGCTTCTTTAGAAATTAGTCTTCACTGACACACTGTAGAAAATGGCTGCTTAAACATTTTTAAACAGTGAGCGGTGTCTGGACCGATATGTACTTTTACCAAATATAAAAAAACTAGTTTTCAACTTGAATAACTGCCCTCTTGGAAGATATATTGAGTAACAGAAACTCGGTTATTGTATCATGGCGGAATGAGTTGGCTTTCTTACGTGAAGTAATTGTGTTGCCGGAGAACCTGAGAATCCTCAGGTTCACAATTTGACCTTCCGTTCGAACAGGACCGGAATCTCACATTACGCTTTATTCTTACTCACTTTATCAATGTTAGACTGCTTTGAAATTAAGATTCTTTTGGAACTGTTACTTAAAACTATGTTTTTCAGTTGAGAAATTTTATATTATTTTTCTCGAGCTTAAGTTCTGTTGCTGGAGTGAAGATTTACGTGTTGTTAATTAATGTAATTACTAATGAATCCCACACAGTTCCGTAAACTGAGAGCGTAAAGGCCGGATATTTATTTTCAAATAATTCTGACTACTTTGGGCGGTGGACGCCATTTTGAGATGCGGAAATGATACACTTTCACTTTTGCATTCTGTCAAAGTGGACATTCGACGTTTCCTAAAATCATCAATTCGGAAAATGCTGTCGAGGAAATTTAGGAATAATTTCTGAACACACCAATGATGGCATTTAAAGGAAGTGCCAATTCTGGAATGAATTCATTCCTGAGTGTTCACTGCAAACAAAATACTGCAGTTTTCATCTATTTTTGAAAAGAAAAGATTTTCATTGTTTTCCTTTGAAAAATTTTATCTGCTGATTCTTAAATATTTCCTTTTCAATTTAATCTCTTGAATTTTTGGGGGTAAAGGGTTTATGACGTTTAATTAACTTTTGAATTTCATTAATTAGGACAGTTAAAACAAGAATACGAATAAAGGGATGCGAATAAAGATAAGAATAGAGATTCCGATATAAATAATATATAATAATAAAATATATATAATAATAATATAATAATATATATAAATAAATATATAATAATAATATAAATAATATATAATATATAATCAATATATACGAATAAAGATTCCTTTGGTTTCTTCTCTTTTTCGAATTTGCGTGAGTTTTATCTATAAAAGTAAACTAAAGGCTTTTGCATTAGATAAAAATTGATTAGAGACTTAATCAAAAGCAGACAAAACAGGTACGTTCGGTGTGAAAGTGCTCATTTCAGACAAAAACGATCCTTATAAATTACCATTCAAATGCCATATTTTAACTCAACCCTTCCATTTGTAATTTTCTTCCCCATTACTTCATATCAAATGAACGCAAAACAAAAAGTTAAAATTGATGAAGACTTCACTTTATGCAATCAGTTATACTCTCACACGCATTATATTTTTCATTTCATCAGCCATTGAGGTCAGCAATCAAAACTATTAATTTTCCTAATGATTATCGTTTTGAATTCCCACTGCCTTTTCTTATGAGTTTTCCTTTCGTCTTTTGCAGTAATTTCAATGGGGGTTTTTTTGAGGGAAAAAAGAATTGAAATGTGATAGAAAAAAGCTGAAATAAGTAATTTCGCAAATTTGAAATTTCTAATTTGAGAAACGAAAGAGAAAATGCTAAAAAATCAAGTTTTATAAGGAAACTCGAGTCAGAAATTCGGCGACAGGCTTTTGATGCCTCACTAAAGGTCTTATCTTCAGTAGAAGATTTTAATGACTAATTTATAAAATACTTATTTTTGAATGAATTGCCTGGTTAATAGACAAAAATTTATTTTTCCAAATCTAACGGCATTTGAGGGAACATAAGTTGTAGAAAACAAAAAAAAGAAAGTTTTGAATTCAAAAAAGTCTTTCCGCATTTTAAAATAAAAATCAAAGTCCATAACAACAAAAGTCAATAGACATAATTGCAAAAAGTTCAAATGAAACGTTGAAAATATTAATTGAAATTAAAAATTAAGTTAAAAAAATGAAGCACCAATTATCAAAAAACCCAGGACAGATAAAAAGCAAAGACTGAAGACTGTCATAGTGAAAACCTTCAGTTAAAGACAGAAAATAAAAATGTGAAATAAAAAAAGAGAAAAAATAAATAAATAATAACCAATTTTTGAAAACAAAATTCCACCTTTTATGCCACTGAAAAAGACAACAGAAAAATTAAGGGATGTGAGTACAAGTATTATTCAACAAGATACAAAAATAACGGAAATATAGAATAATGTAGTAATATTATAAATCAGTGATGGCCAAACTTTCATAATATGTGGGCCAAAGTTGAGTTGGGTGTAATTTCGCGGGCCACAACGTATAAGACAATTAAATATGGATTTTTTAAATTAGTAAATTTACTCTCTTTTCATTTCCCTTTTTCTCTTTTTCTCATTTTCTCCTTTTCTCTTTCTTCTCATTTTCCCTTTTTCTCTTTTTCTTCTCATTTTACCCTTTTATCTTTCTTCGCATTTTCTCCTCTTTTCTTTTTCTCATTTTTTCAACTTTTCTCTTTCTTCCCATTTTCTTCTTTTCTCTACGTTCCTGCTCTCACGGCTATTGCCCTTATCTCTTTTTTTTCTGGCTTTACTCTTTTTCCATTATATTGCAAGCAGTCCTTTTGACTTCTATGACAGAATCTAAAATAGAAGGGAAACCCAAAGTGTAAGCGTTCGCCTAAATTCAAAATTTTCCCGAAAGATTATGAAAGAATTCCAAATTGAAGTTATTCTAATATTATCGCACAGTCATACCCGTTTATTTAAAAATGAAAATGGACTAAAATCACCACCCAAATACGTATGTGAATATAGGAATAAAAGAGCGGGCCACATGCAACACCTTCACGGGCCGGATATGGCCCGTGGGCCGTAGGTTGGGCATCACTGTTATAAATAATACGTGAAATTGAAGATTACATACTTTGTATACTTTCAGTTTTTTTTGGATTTTAGATACGGCTTCAAAGCCTTTAAATTAAAAAAAATAATTATTAATTTAATAAATCTCTAATTAGAGAATTATGGGAGAAACTATAAATATCCAAATATTATCTAAATATCAATATAAATTCTAAACGAGAGAAATTAGCTAATTAAAAAAACAAAAACAATGTTTAGATCATTCTGACTTTTAAAAGCAGATCAGCAGAATCAGATAAGCCGTAAAAGAAATTCTTTCGTTCACATTGACCTTGTCTAAAATCTAAAGGATTTCGAGTCATTCCCAGGCGGGAGTGAACCTGAAAAGAGTTGGGTGAATGTCACCTCCCTCCACGTGTCCTCTGGGTGGAGGAACCGGGAGAACCCGACTCTGGAGAGCAGGTGATGAGTCGCCAGGCCGCCATTGTATTTTGCCAAAGGAAACGCGAACCTGTGCAAAAGTGGCCTTCTCCAGTCTCTGTTTGATCGCTTTGGGTGAAGTCGTGTCATTAGTGTCCAATCATGTTTGGGAAGAATTTAAACACGGACAAATTCCTTATTCGTAAGTACAGTAATGCCCGCACTTATTATCAGTTTCTCCATTTTAAATAATTATTATTTAATTTTCTCTAAAACATAGTGTGCGTTTTGCTGTTTCCAAATGAATGCAGAAAAATTTTGATTTTTTTCCAAAACAAAAAATTACCCAACTGTATCAATCTGTAATTGGCTGAGTGTAAATACAATGAGAATTTCATCTACATCCTCTTAAATAAATTAAAAATCGAAAAACAAAAAATAACTCATAATTCAGAATGAAAATTTTTAAAAAATCAATCGGAAAATTTGAGTGGCGGTTAAATTTAAAATTAACTGTAACGAAATTGAAAAGATAAAAAGCTCTGAGCTTTTGATTATTTTTTAGACAAAGCTTAAATAAAATTTTGATTAAATCAGTGATTATTTTTTTTTTTTTAATAAAACGAAAGAGTGGAATAGTCAGGAAAATCAGGTTTTCCGCTTTACGGAAGACAGACAATTCACATAAACAATTTTCGGGAAAAACCGGTCATAAAATTGTTAATTTTCACGGATGTGATTGTGTTCTATGGTCACTTACAAACAGCAAATTTCAGTTTAACGATTGGTTTTACCTTAAAAGAAACCTAAAGAATTTTCGAATGAGAAATAAGTCAGCAATTGATAATTACAATGCGGATTGTAAATTTCACCTCTTTTGTTTAAATTCAGTTTAGATTTGTTTACTGAATGAGTGATTTGTTGTATATTTTTGCTCTTTTATACTCCAGTTGTTATTCTTCTGTCGTGACCAATTTTTACTCGTTTTTAATAAATGACAAAAGCGAATGATACAATGACTCTGCATTTACTCTGCACAATGCGTCAGCGTTTATCGCCTCCACTTGACTTTATTGTATTATGTGAATTAAGTGTATCAGTGGCGCTAAATCTTCTGAATAACGTCTCTCGAATCATTACAATGATTCCTCAAAAGGTTTCCATTTACAATACAAAATTATTACGTATGATTCAGCTGTTGAATTTATTGAGTGATAAAATTTTTTTACATCTGCATATTTGATCATGTGTGTATTCCCCTGGAGCAATTTAGTTTTAATGGTCAATTCTGGATTGTGAGACCTTCCTGAGCTTTAAAAACCCACAATTAGGACCAATGACCTTTTGGTCAAGGATTTTTTTCATTACCGACCAGAAACTGCTTCGGCTGCGGATTCGGCTTTGCTTTGTCCCAGGAAGAGCGGTTTCGACCACTCGAAGGCAACCCTAGGGTCAGGGTCTGCACAAACTGGAAGACGTTAAAAATCTTCTTTATTTGTTGTTTTTGCTGAGGAAACTTTGGAACTTCATTGAATAGACTTTGCATGTCTTCTGTGAATTTCTTTTACGTTATAATTATTTGTGGATTTCCACCCGCGTGTGTGTTTTAATTTAGTTTTGACTAAAAATGATTAAAATTGTATAAATTGCTCCCTCAGTCTCCCATTTAAAAACAAATCTGGATAAAATTAAGTTTTTGTTTGACTCCCTTTTATTTTGCATTATTTTCTTTTGTGTTTTTTTTTAAGTTTTTTCTTTTAAGATAACAATTGAATATTTTTTATCTTTATTGCGTTTACTTTTCTCCAACTCGATGCCACTGTATACTATTAAAGCAGTGATGGCCAACCTTTGATAATGTGCGGGCCAAAGTTGAGTTTGGTGTAATTTCGCGGGCCACAACGTATAAGAAAATTAAAAATGGATTTTTAATAATTAGTTTTTACTCTCTTCTCATTTTCCCCTTTTCTCTTTTTATCCTTTTCTCTTTTTCTCCTCTTCTCTTTTTCTCTTCTCTTTCTTCTCATTCTCTTTTCTTTTTCTCATTTCCTTCTTTCTTCTCATTCTCTTCTCATTTTCTTCTTTTCTCTTTCTTCTCATTTTCCCTCTTTTCTCTTTCTTCTCATTTTCTTCTTTTCTCTACGTTCCTGCTCTCACGGCCATTGCCTTTGCCTCTTTTTTCCGGCTTTTCCCTTTTTACATTTTTGTGCTTTTTTATATCCTTTATAATTTTATTTATACCCTTTATACGTTTACTTTATACATTTTTTATATACCCTTTACATATACCCATTATACTATACACTTTATACATTTTTATACCCTTTTTAAGTTTTTAAGTCCTTTTGACTTATATCACCGAATGGATTCGAAAACGTAAGCGTAAATTTCAAATTTTGCCGAAAGAGCAAGAAAGAATTTCCAACTGAAGTTATTCTAATATTAGAATAACCCTTTATTTAAAAATTAAAATGGACTAAAATCACCAAATACGTGTGTGAATATAGGAATAAAAGACCGGGCCATATGCAACACCTTCACGGCCCGGATATGGCCCGTGGGCCGTAGGTTAAGCATCACTATATCAGAGAATAAATACAATTGAAGTAAAAAATTGATTGCATTCTGAAAAATTTCTCTGATCTGAATTCCGTATTTTCTTCATTTCTCATAGAGTATAATAAAATCAACCGCAATTTTTCCTCACAGTGATTTTGAGGGGAAATTGTGAAAAATGGTCCAGAAATTCGCTAATGCGTAAAATACCACAATGCTGAGGAGAAATTCACAAACACTATAAATTCTTCTAAACTTACACTGAAAATCAATACTGATTTTTCATTTGCAAAACTCATTTCATTGAACAAAGCTTCCGTTGTTTTATTCGTTAATTGAGAAATGCTTAATTCCCGAAAAGAGGAGACACCGCTCACAACTGTTTGTTCAGTCAGATTAACCAATAGTGTTTGTTTTATCTGTTTGTTTATTTACAGTAACCGGCGATTGTCATTCAACCCTTTACGCAAGCTTTGGTCAAGCGGATCTTTTGCCGCAAAAGCACTGATTCATTTTTCACTTATTTGCATTTGCATAATGGACGAACGCATTTGTTTGAGCTCTTTGTTGCCTTTGACGTTGCTGTAATCAGAGGTTAATTACGAAACTATGTTTGATTAGCCGCATTCGCCGTTTCCTTAATTTTGTTATAATCTTTCCTCAAATACGGGAATAAACTAATTAACGTAATTATCGATAATAATTGAATTTAGAAGTGAAAAGAAGAATCCACAACGAACCCACTAAACACTGCTTTTCGAAATTCGCTAACTGAAAACGTGAACAGTCCATAAAATCAATTTCATGCGAATTGCAGAACATTGTTGAGTTGATTCAATTTTGAAACGCACCCTTGAAGAGTTATTAATTATTAGATGTCGCCTAAAAATTGTCACGGTTTTCCCGGCCATTTTTTTCCAACCGAATTCATAAAAAAAAATACTATTTTCATTAATGTATATAAACGATGAAGAGGAAAGTGAACGGGTTACCATTGAGAAACATCAAAACTACGCGCAAATTACTATTATCCGAAGGCCTCTAATGTTTTTTGTTTTTCTTCTTTTTTTATGATATCTCTTACAAAATCTGGAATTGTAGTGACGTAACAGAAAGACCCAACTTATTAACGTTGTAATTTTCGAAGAAATAAAACACATCTGCGTACGAACATATGTGTTTGATTATTTTTTAGGGTTTTTTGCGTAAGGAATTAAAGATTATGTCTTTATTAGCGTTTGAATCGGGAGATTATTTACGTAGTTTTCTGCATCGAATGATTCACATCGATATATTAGTCCGGTTTAGAATTCTGTTTTCCGTCAGCAATATTTTGCATATTATATAAAAGAGGAGGAAAATATCGACAGCTTTTAATTCAATTTGGAAACTGATAAAATATGGGATGGTCATATGGGAGGAGTGTTGCAGTTATAAGAATACTAATGATATACGCAGTCTCACTTTTCCCTGTTTCTAAAATGCGAAATGATTTCGCATGTAAATGAAAGGCAAGAAAATGACGAAAAATTACAGACGTTATTATATAACACTTGAACCAGATTCATGACCTAGCAGAATTTAAACTCCGTTACGATCAACAGATTCAGTTTCTAAAGAAAATTTATCGATCCCCACAGTATTTGATGTCCATGGAAAACTTTGGAATTTTTCCCTGGTTATATTCTCGAATTTTCACCTGTCAAGAATTCCGTTGACAGGTGAATTAACGGACATTTTCATGAATTCCAATGAGAGTTCACAAAACCGCCGCCAGATGCCGGCTTGTTCTAATCACGCTTGAACCTGTTTTATCCATGATAGTTCGTGCTTTGTCCGGGAGATGCCGCTCTAATCGCGTCAATTCAACCAAAGGAAATGGCGGTTTAAAAATGGAATTTCCAGTCGTAATAATTATTTACGGGTATTTTCAGGAAATTATTTGATTTTCTCAGAGTAACATGGTTTAAAAAAGACTTCTGCGTTAATAAAACTTTCGGAATTTAAAACTGGTATTTATTCGGGGTTAGTTCGATAGAAAAAAAACTCTAAACCGTTTTTAGTCGGAATTGGGAAACCCGAATACAAATTTATACTGTTTGTTTTCAAAAATCGTCGCCATTTTGTAAAAATAAGATTCGGTGATACACTAATTTGGAAAGAGATACTTTCGCAAGAAACGTTCAGACAAAAGCGCTTCCATAAGATTACAACCAAAAATAATACAAATGTCAGTTGAGCCCCGGACGGCCTTACAAGGAAGAACAAAAATGTTACTTCTAATTACACTAATGTTTACGTCTGATTAAACATGTATGAATAAAATAAGTAAAAGTGTTTCCAAACCGAAGTTACGTAAACTCAACTCTTTTGTTTGCTTTTCAAAGTGTCCAACCCATTTTCGTGAAACCTGCATTTGCTTTGACATTTTCTCTTTCTTTCAGCAGTCGGATTCTGCTCTGCAGTTTTCTTCTGCTCTTGGGAAAACCTACATTTCTGACGGGGAATCCCCTTCACTTTTTCAAATCTCACCGAGCGTTAATTTCCTTTAATTTCCTTTCATTTTCTTCTTAATGAGTTATCATGGGTTTTTTTATGGGAAGAGATAAAAATTTACTTTTATTTTTTATTGCTCCGTTAATTTTTTTCCCTTTTCGTTTTTTTATTCGGAGGAAAATGAAAAATAATGGGTTACATGAAAGAGTGTTGAATAACCTCATAAAAAATATTTTACTTCGCTTAAACACGTATTGAATGGTCATCGATTTGACTGAACAATTCTTCAGTAGGCGTAACATTCACTCAATGAATCTCTCTCTCAGACAAAGGAAAACATTCCTTTGCGAAATTCAATTTTTACACGGTTTATGAATACGTTTGAACTTTATCGATTCTTTAAAAATTAGGTTTTATACCGATTTATTTATACAGAAATTTAGATTTACATTTGTATGTATTTTTACCGGATTTAGGTTTTTCCACTGAAAATAAATGAATATTGATGTAATTGTCTATCCCTGTATATTTGTTGTTTATTTATTTACTGTATTCTTATTGTTTAGTTATTATTTATATAATCACTGCATATTAATTTATTTTATTTTTATATACAGTAGATAGACTTCTCTACCCCACTGATAATTTTATTTTATTTATTTATTTTACTTTGTAAATTTGTACCTGAACTTAATTTTGTAAAGCTTTATCCACTAAATTTTGAATTCAAATTTGTAAAAAAAAACCCTACTAGTGGTGAAATATGGTAGAAATATATTATGTTAAATGTTAGATAAATGTGATTGTTTTTGTATAAATCGACGCGAATGTATTCATTTGTAAAAAATTCCTACAAAATGAGAGCAATTAAATTACATGTAAATGTAACACTCTCTTTGCAAAAGCAATCGTTAAAATCTAAGCAGACTTTGAACTTAGAAAATAATAAAAAAATAATTTTTATTTATATGTTAATTTTATATATTTCTAAAGTCCCACGCGTTTTTTAAAGCTCATTTCAAGAGAAGGACAAAATCTTTTCGTTCGTTCGGTGTCAAATTTTTATGCGAGAAAATGACAGAAATTAAATGTATAAAAAAAGTCGGGAGATGGGAATAATGAGCGCGTTTCTAATCATGGGAGGATAAAAATAATAATTTCCGGCTTCTTTTCTCGAGGAATTTTCCAGGTGAAAACAATGCCGAAAGAGAATTATGAGGGAACCGTCGTCCCTTTCAAGGCCCCCAAATCCTGGGCCCTCTCCCCCCCACATAACCGAATCGGCGAATCTTTGCAAAACCTCTCTCAAAGTGACGAAAGGGTTGCGCAATCCTCCACCTTAACGGGCTCTCTTCGTTGGCAGGGGGTTGGGCGAAAGTCGCCCAATTTGGAATTTATTTCCCTTTAAGTAACCGCTGTCATCACCCGAAATATCTTTGAAATAAATGGCGCCTCCGTAGTGAAAGCCTTCATAAATGTTTTTCACTCTGAAATTCTCTTCTGGGAATGTACAATTTTCTTCTTTACATTCGCGTTTGGTGTTTTAACATTCACAATTTCCCATCTTTTGTCTTAACTAAGCGACGATTTATTCATATGGAGTGACTTCCCATTACAATTCCATTTCTTTACATTCTTTTCCATTACACTTCCCATTACAATTACAGTTAATCCCATTACAATTTTGAATAAACGATTCCCTGCGTTTTCTCCGAATTATACTAAGTTTTTTTTTGATTCGTTAACAAGTTATTTCGGTGTGGTAACACAAACCAAATAACGAATGATTTGTCTGTTAAACGCTTCGATTTGGTAATTTGATAAAAATTTTTGAAATGAGAAAATACAAACACAGTTGTCGTTAATCTGACGTTTTTATTTTATCTGAGTTTAATTTATGTAAAATTAAATTGTTACGCAAATGGGCCTTTGAATCTTTTGCTCTTTATTTTAATTATTTATTTTTTTATTTATGAATTCTGTTCACTTATTTTGGTTCGTTACTGTATTTGTTAGTTATTATGTTTTATTGTTACTGTATTTACTGTATTGGTCACAGTATTTGTTATTGAAATAAATCTCTTTGAGTTAGAGTGGCCTTAAAAAGGAAATACGAGAGAATTTTATGCCGATTTAGATAAAATTACAGTATTACTGTAATTAATAATAAAATTACTGTAATAAAATAATAAATAAATAAAATCAAAATAAATGTAATAAAATAATAATAATTACTGTAATAAAAATATTAATACTATAATAAAATTAAAATTACTATATTTGTTAGTTATTATATTTTATTGTTACTGTATTTATTGTATTGGTCACAGTATTTGTTACTGAAATAAATCTCTGGGGATTAGAGGGGCCTTAAGATTTAGACAAAATTAGGTGAATTTAGAAATATGGCCCAATGGCAAAAGAAGTGAGGGCAAAAGGAGCACAACCAATGTCCGAGCAGTTGAGTTATCCTCTTCTGGCACCGAACTCTCATCATCATCCCATCATTCACCGCCTTATGATTAATCTGATTTTAGTGTCGCGAACACTTTACTCGACTTCGCACCGACAGTCAATTTTTATAAGTTTTTATTATATTCTCATAAATAGTATAATGATATGAGTTTGTGAATTTTGTTTTGTGAGTTTCTGCCGTCTTCGCGCCATTTCGCTTTGCTTTTCACTTTTCTTCTGTTCTTTTGTGACAATTATTGGAATGTTTCGAAAGGTTTTGAATTTTCAAATTGACAAGCTTTTATAGGATTCGATGTGAAATGTTTGCATTATCTTTTTCATCTGTGATTGGCTGACTTTCTTTGCTTTTCTCTTTGAACTCTGCTGCGATGGATTAGATTTTCATTATTCTGATCCGTATCTGAAAAGGGCTTATTTGTCTATGCGATTTTAGCCATTTTTGCCTGTCTTTGAGGCCAAATATCAAAATAGTGTCACCTCGGATTTCTTTCTAAGTTTACTAATTTAAAGGGCAAATCTTAAGCTTTCGAACGCATTTGGTTTCATTTTTTAGAAATTATCCTGAGTGGGTAAAATTGGCCCGTTTAAGTCTCCATATTAAAAATGGCCAAAAAATGTGTCATCCAACTTTTTGAATCGTTATATCTCAGAAACGGTGGCTCTTATGAAGAAAAGTATTCACACATTTTTTGTAGATAATTTTATTCTCTACAATTTTTGTCTGAGCTATTTTTACGATAAAAGTTACCGTTTTGCTGAAAATGATCAAAAACGAATTTTTTGACTTTTGACCCTCCGCCATTTTTTCCCCGACATCAGATTTTTGAGGACTTTTGACATTTTATATACAATTATACTCTGAACGATTATACTCTAACTAATTATACTCTTAACTATACTCTTAACAAGTTTCAGTTTCTCAGGAGTTTACGTAACTTCACCCCTTTTTTTTGAACTAATTTGACTCAACTATAAAATGATGGAAAAAAGTTTCGGTAAAATTAATAGGTAAAACCTATTTTTGAGGTAATTCCACCGAAGGAGTGTTTATTCGAGGAAAGGCGAAAACAAGAGATTACGAAGAAATGACAGAGGTGTCCATTAATGACAACCTTAACCCCTCCGCAATGAGTATTCTTCTCTCCTCCACACAACACAAAAAACGGGGGAAACCCTCAGTTGTATAACTTCCTAGAAATTAATTAGCGTTATTAACACAGCGAATCTCACTTTGGCCATCTGCATAACCCATAACCTGACAACCCACAATCGAAGCCATCAATGCCCAACGTCACGAATGAAACTTCATCGCTAACAGAATCCTTGGACGTACTGCACATTTTAATGTCATCGTGTCCTTGGGACGGGACATTCCGATTCGCAGAACGATTTATATGTCTGACTGTTTCCGACAGCCCCGTCAATCGGGAAAAGAATCGGTGACCGCCATGTTTTAAAGGGTAACCGTTAGACATTTTAATTACCGAATGAACATTCCGCCGAGTCATAAGTGAATTACACCAACAACAAATGCCAACTCTCCTCCACATCGAACCCGAAGAGTTTCTCCTTTGAAAAATCGATACTGTTGCAATACCAACAATAAAGCTTGAGTAATAACCCCCACCCGCTCTCCTCAGGACTCCTAAATGGGTTAAATATTTGCTTAACCATGCTAAATAAAACATGAATTTGAGGTTTCGAGCCGGAGCAGAGTCTGTGCAATATCTGAGCAATGACTTCTTTCTATCCTTTCACTCTTTTGTACTCCGATTTATGGCAAAGCGAAATGGACGTTGAAAACCGTTAAAAGTCCGTTGGCGGAAAATTCCTTCAGTTATTACATTTTCCAGGATAACATTATTTCGCGACTTTAATATAAAATTATTTTTCTGTGAAAATTAAAAATGGGAAACGGTAAGTTTTCGCCGATTTGAGTTGAGGGAAAGTCCAAATGAGACACACAGAATATAATCAACCTTTTTCATTACCATCTGATAAAAAGTCCTTCTTTTTATAATGACATAATTTGTGTGAATTGTGTCAAGAATGGCGCAGGAATTTCCCTCTGTCAAAATGACATATTGCGGATGCTTCTGAGGACGAATATATCGCGGGGAGGAAGACTGTTGGGACACGTGGGATTCCACGTGCGAATGAGAATGGAAAAGACGTCTATGAAAAACCCTCTCAGATTCACCGCCTTTTTGAAAATAAAACAGAGGTCGTTCTGCGCTCCCAGAGGGCAGTTACATCGGTACAGCTTACAGAAAACGCGGGAAAGGAAAAGTGAATTGATCTCATTCGAAGAATGGCCCATTAGACGTTACTCCATTTAAAGATGTTTAATTTACATTTCAATTTAAAAAATTCGTTGAGATTTGCAATGAAATTTATAGATCGTTAAGTTTTGCAATTCTTCCTTATAGTGCGGTGTGATTTATTGTTGGCCTGCCCCCCTGCAGCCATTCATTTTCTGTTTCATTGCAGGAGAAAGTTCTTTTGAAAAAGAATACCAGAAGAAATATGAGGGGGTCGACATCGAAAGCCTCCCCGACAGAGTCGCCGACACCTTCTCGGGGAAAACCCTACTCGTCACCGGAGGGACCGGTTTCATGGGGAAGGTGTTCATCGAGAAAGTCCTCAGAAGCTGCCCCGACGTCAAGAAAATATATCTCCTGATAAGGGTGAAGAAGGGGGTGGACCCGAAGGAGCGGGTGCACGAAGTCTTCCACGGCGCTGTGAGTGGCCATTGTGTTTCTTCTGCCACGACGACGGCTTCATGACTTATTCTCGTTCCAGCTTTTCGACAAAGTGAGGAAGATGCATAAGAACGATATTATAAAAGATAAAATCGCAGCAGTTTGCGGCGACGTGTCCCTCCCCGACTTGGGACTGTCCCAATCCGACAGGCAAATGCTCATCGATGAGGTGAATTTTGTGTACCACATGGCGGCGACCATTCGCTTCGACGAAACTCTTAAGAAAGCGCTTTTTCTCAACACTCGGGGGACGAAACTCGTTCTCGGTTTGGCGAAAGAAATGAAGAATTTGGAGGTGAGTAGCGACAGGGGAAAGTTTGTAAGGGACACAGAGACGTGACCGGTGGTGGGTGGACACACCGTTGCAGCAATGAGAAAATTGTCGCGAGTGGTGACGAGTGAAAGTGGGTGGTTGCTCAATTCGTGGCGATAACAATATTCCCAGAGTGGCCGATGGGCCAATGATGGTCCCTCTTTGTGGTTTTGGCCGTGGGCATCCTTTCGGGGTGAGTTATATAACAATGACTCGGACTGTCGGAGGGCGGCTTTCAAGGTCTTCTCACGTTGCGACACTCCGTTTATAAATGAATCCGTTATTGAGGACGCGTTGATGGTTTGGTAACCGATGCCTGAGGCGGTGTTTTGTTGCAGCTCTTCTTCCACGTGTCGACAGCTTACTGCCATCTCGAGCAGAAGGTCCTGGAGGAGAAGAGCTACCCTCCGCTCTGCAACCCCCACAATTTGATCAAGACGATGGAATGGACGGACGACGATGTCGCCGAAGCCATGACGCAAAAGTGAGTCGACCTCTCCTGTGTTTCCTTAACCGTCACATAACCTTTCCTTCCTCTTGTGCAGGATCTTAGGGAAGTATCCGAACACTTATGCGTTCACGAAAAACCTCTCGGAAGCGATCGTCGTGGAAGCGATCGAAGCCGACCCTCCGTTCCCGGCCATCATCATCAGACCGTCGATAGGTAACGAAGGGGTGGTTTTGGGGTTGAAGAAGCGAGTCACCACAGTCTGAATCCTTTCAGTGGTCCCCATTTGGAGAGAACCTTTGCCCGGATGGACCGACAACATCAACGGGCCGACGGGGCTCCTCATCGGGGCGGGGAAGGGAGTAATCAGGACGATGTACTGCAAGCAGGAGGGCTATGCCGACTATCTCCCGGTGGACATCGCCGTCAACGGGATGATGGTCTGCACGTGGAACTTCGTCAGCAACAAGTGAGCTGCTCCCTCTTCTTGAGCCGCTCCTTCGGTTTAATCTGAAGATTTGCTTTCGTTTCCAGGAATTACGATCGGAGATATTACCACTTCACTTCGAGCGAAGAAATTCGAGTCTCCTGGGAAGAGCTTATCCTCTTGGGTAGAAAAGTTACCGAAGAAATCCCCCTCAACGGCGTTGTTTGGTATCCCGGGGGATCCATGAAAAAATCCAGGTTCTTTCACAACTTGTGCGTGTTCTTCTTCCACACCATCCCCGCTTACATCATAGACACTTTGATATTCTTCGCGGGATACAAACCGATGTAAGTCGTGTTGATCCTCTCCACTGTGGAAACATTTCCAATACTATTTTCTTCTTTCTTCAGTATGTGTAGAGTTCAGAGAAGAATCACCAAAGGTTTTGAAGTGTTCGAATACTACGCGAACAACCAATGGCAGTTCATGAACACCCACGTGTACTACGTTCGATCCATAATGAACCCCAAAGAAAGAGCCAGGTACAAGGTGGACGGATTGGGCCTCAACATCGAGCAGTACTTCAAAGACTGCATTTTGGCCGCGAGAGCTTACATCCTCAATGAACCATTGGAGACTTTGCCGGCAGCCCGAAGACACCTCAGAGTGTAAGACGATCTTTCGCCTCTTTTGCTCCCTCCCACTCTCTAACTCTGTGGTTTTCTTTCCAGGATGTACTGGGTAGACATAATGACGAAGATCGCCTTATTTTTCTTCTTCTTTTACCTCATGTCAAAATACTTCGACATCGTTCATTTTGTATTTCTCGGGTTTCTCCACGCGATTGCGTACGTGTTTTCATCCCTCACCGACTTTGCTACCGGGATTTTAACAAATCGTTAGAAGAGTCAACCAATGGAGGGCGCTAATACCGACTGAACGGTGTTGTTTTTATAATTTTATTGTATTCCACTTTTATTTGCATTTTAAATGAATACTTTGGATTTATGCGAGCGAAGATTTCGTCGAAAGATAATTTTTTTGTTTATTCGCTGAAGAATTTCTCAGGGTAGTGGATCTCATCGAGGGTGAATTCGACCCTGAGGGGGGTTTACATTCCAGAGGAGGTATGAAGAAGGCAGTGGACGGATAACAATTTGACAGCCGCTGCCCTATTGTCAAAGTATTTTCTGTATGTAATCAATTGTTAAAATATACATCGGCATTTCTCTCTTATTCGTTGGCTTAATTCCTTGATAATCAACCCGTGGCCAAATTTGGCCCACTGAGCCCTCCCAAGTGGCCCCAGTGCCCAGCCGAGATCAATAATGAAAATTTGTGATGGATAGGAAAAAGAAGAAGAATAAATAATGAATGTAAATTGGAAGTACCTTTTTTTTGGTTACATGGTCCAGTAGTGGCCCCGTCGCGATGTTATCAACGGAAGTTTGGCCCCAGTAAGAAAAAGGTTGAGTACCAAGGGCTTAATTAAACGTCGTCATAAGAGTTTAAATCTGCAGAAGCAAAGCGACGCCCGCCAAAGTCCACTTGGCCGGCTTTTCTTTCGTTTTCAGGTTGAACGTCCACACATAAGTCGGCCCCCTCGTCCTGGTCTTGTACACGGGACACTCGTACATGTTCCTCAAGTCCTGCTTGTCCTGGGTGATGGCCTGAAATCGATCATATCGTCACGCAAAACCTCGCGAGATTCGAATCTGATTGAACTCACCCGAATGTTGATGACGGGCATCGCGGGGAACAGTTCCTTCAGTCTGGAGTCTGTGATGAATCCCTGTGCTGCGTCCCAACGGGCGCCTTCCATGAAGAGTCCGTGAACGTAGGCGCCGTCTTTCGGGGCTGTCCTGAAAGAGAAAAATTAACCCATTGAGTGCCAAATACGAGTTATCTCGCAGTGTTTTTTTAATTGGAGTAAATACCATTACAATATTGTATGCAATTATATTTTGTTAACTTTAATGTATTCTTGAAAATAAAACCTCGGCGCTCAGGGCAACACGCTCTCAATTTGTCTAAAACTCAATGGGTTAAAGGTACCTCCAAATATGGCGACCATCGCTCACGGAGTACTCACGTGAATTCCTCTTTTGGTTTCTTGGTGACCTCGCACTGAAGACACATTTTGTCAAGAGGGAGCTCGTTTTTTCTGGCTGTGCTCTGCATGATGGCTGTTAGGAAACTCTGAGGGTTGAAGAATCCTGCCAACCAGACCGAAGGCGGCAACTGAAAGCATTGTTAAATGTTAATCGGTTAATTTTCGATTTGTGCTCTCCCTCAGGGGAGCCATTGTTCACTCTCGAAACAAACGCCAATCACTTTAATCGTTCATTTCTTTTGTTAAATATTTTTGACGCCATCTCACCACAAAATCTGTCGCCCAAGTTTCGAGTTCCCTCAACCGCAGCAATAGATCAGCGAACCAGGAAGTGAGTCCCAGAAGAGAAGGATAGGCTCTCTTGTTCCAAATGGCGGGAACCTGGTCCAAGAAAAGAGCGTTCTCGAGGTCCTCCATGTCCGACGTGATGGTGAGTTCGCCCTGGAAAGGGGAAAATCCGAGTCTTTCATCTCCTCGAGAGGCACCAACCTGGAAACTCACCTTCAATCCCAAATCCAATTCCTTTAATGACCTTTTCATGTCCCCCGTCAGGAAATTCATTCTTTCGCATTCCTGGAAAGCGACAATGACGTAGGGAGTCCTCTCCTCCACTTTGCTCATAATTTCCACCATGTTGAATTCGTCCGGGAGTTTTTCTATAATTTCGTCGAGGATTTGCTTCACCTGCGATAAAGCTTTGTTACGTGAGAAATGCTTTTGGAGGACTTCAACGGATTAATGGTCTGAAACCTTGTCTTCTCTGGTGACTGTGGCCCCTCCAGAAGTCCCCGCGTCCCTCGGTTGCATTTCAAAAACGGTCCGGAATAAATTTTCAGCAGTGGTCGTGAGGAAACCGATCTCCGCGTTGGGATGCAGACCATACAGGTATGGACTCTCAGGTGGCATCGCCTCATCGATGTAGCTGTGAAAGCCCACGTAATCCAAATTCGGAGGAGCGGGAAACCCCGGCGCCAAATGCAGCTCCCCGTCGACCTGTCGAGCAAACCAGTCTTTCGCTGCACAAACACCCAATCGAATTGCTGACTCACCAAATCCGGTTGCATTAACTCCTCCAGGTAGGAGATGCAAAGTCTGCGATCCCAATCATCGGTGATATGGCCACCATACATTATTTCTCCGAAGAGATACCTGAGGTCTT
The DNA here is from genome assembly GCA_028293925.1 of Brueelia nebulosa. Taxonomy (NCBI): domain Eukaryota; kingdom Metazoa; phylum Arthropoda; class Insecta; order Psocodea; family Philopteridae; genus Brueelia; species Brueelia nebulosa. The sequence continues at coordinate 1,735,996 of JAQIBA010000004.1, forward strand.
CCCAAGGGACCTTCGAATTGGCTTCGAGATAGTTGTACAGAACGCTCACGCTGATGGTTAGGTCACCTGATGAAGAAAGGATTCCAGTGAACGGGGTGAAAGAACCCAAGAGAAATCACTCGTTCACCTGTATTGAAGGGGTAGATTCTGTTCCATCCCTGAGGCCCGAATTTCCTTCTTTCGGCCACGACCGCATGAAAGTAGCAAAGGGAAAACAAAATGGCTTTAAACTCGGCTTCTTTTCCGCACATCTCCAGCGTTTCTTGATTGAAGTTATCCAGGGCCTTGTGAAGGTTGGCTTGCATGCCTGTCGGAGGCTCGTTTGTTATTTTGATAGACGATTCCAGAATGCCCTAAATCAATTTAATTAATGTCACTGGTGTCGCTCGAGTTAGAATAACTAAGCGTACCTGAGGTATAATGTGGGCGGCTGCGGTGGCAGCTGGTTCAGCACTCATGAAAACTCTGTAGTCGGGGTGTGAACTCTCTGCATAATACTCCAACTTCTTTTCCAAAGCCGGAAGCCATTTCTTGACGAGATGAATGTTTTGTAAGACAACCCAATGGCCCTTTTGGGCGGCAACGTCCATTGCACCCTCTGCCACGACCTCTTGACCTTGCCCGAGAGACACATTGTGGAAGTTTTCGTTCTGGCTCTTGAACCCTAATTTCCTTCCAAGTTCTTCGACGTCCTGAAAAACGATCAATGATAATGTCGTCGTAGGGGATTCTCAAACAGCAGTTCGGCTAACCTTTAAAGGGTTGACTCCGGGGGAGAGAATGAAAAAGATCGGGGTGGAAGGGCTGGTCTCCTGGAAGGACTTGGCAAATTCAAGCGTTCTTCCTTCAACGTATTTATAACCGAGTTTTTCTTCTATGAAGACTGACATGGCGTAGGTCATTCGGTCGGGTCGAAGGGCTCTCATCATGCAGAGTCTCTGAAGGGGTGTTTTGTTCTTCCATTCCTGGGGCAGCTTTTCTCTCTCGGGGCAATCGCATTCCACAAATTTTTTCCATCTTTTGCTCTGACTTTCAATATCCCGATCGAGATTCCTAAAAAATAATTTTACAAACTTTTACATATCATCTCTTCTCCCATCAGTGATATCCATACCTGAATTCATCTTTCTGCGACAAAGAGCGGACTCCCCCCCAGGAACTGTTGGAAAGGAAGTCGACTGGACTTGTCACGTGTGGGGTTATGGGAAACCTCAGAAAGAAATCCAACTCGGCCGGCATTATTTCTTCGTTTGTCAGCAATATCTACAGCGAGAAAGATTTTAGATTCTTTGTCATTAATGATTCATTGATCCAGGTGATGATCTTTACCTGGAAAGCCATTTGCGATGTGAATATGAGTTTATCGCACTCGAACAACCCCCTCGTGGTGTACATAAAAACGGAGTACGTGATGCAGTCGATGAGGTTGTTCACTCTGACAGACACATCGTCCGATTTGTCAGCCCGTTCGATCGCTTTTTGGAAAACTACACTAAAAGCCTGGACGGAAAGAAGAACTCATTTAGTAGAAAAACTACTAAAGTCGACTGCAACTCACCTTAAGCGAAAACTGATAAATGGGGTTGATGGTGTTCAGATCGTTGAGAATGAAATACAGCAAACTCGCCCGAGCTGCTGCCGGTCTGTAGTATTCTCTCGCCTGATCTATTTTCGCTGACGTTATCTTCGCTTCCCCCACTCTCTGTTCGATCTCTGCTGCTGTTCTCTTGGTCGTTTCTAGATTTTCCACGAGAGCCGTGTCCCCGAGAATGTTACCTGGAAATAAACTGAGTGAGCAATGGCGCTTCGTTTCGTAGTTCGCTCGTAAAACAAAAGACATTCACTTCCGGCGGATGATAGTCTGGACAAAAGATCATCTTCCAGCTTTTTCAGCATTATTTTAAAGTCGTTTTGCTGCTTTGTCAGGTCGGCTTTCAGCTCCTCCAAATCGGGTCTCTCCGCTTTAACCACTTCTGCAAGGAGTTGGTCTTCGAGGCCATCTCTTGTCACTGTGAAATTAATGAGAGTCGTCTGTGCCTGCATTTCCGGTTTGTAATGCGGGTTCGCCAGTTTGGTGTGAAGGATTAGACGGAATTTCGGGTTGTACTCGACTTCTTTGTCCCCTATTTTAATTGCTCTGGAAAATCAAACCTGTTTGTCATACCCACACCTCCATACACTCAACAGGTGGAACTCACCTTCCTTTCTTAATCAGATTTCTCCCCAATAAAGGATCCAAAACGGGGTCGACGTTTTCCCCGATGTTCTCGAAAAGCATCGTGGCACCAGAACCCAGAGCCTTCTCCACCAGATCCAGATAGCCCTTCTGCCCCAATCGAATGACCACTAACGCATCCCCGTACTTCTGCCTGATCCATTTCACCCCTTGCAACTGCAACAACATTTGGATTAGGTTCGGTCGTGAGCAGAGGTTATGTGTGGTTCCAACCTGAGGATCGATCATGAGTGGCCACCTGTCGGAATTGGACAGGATGGTGGCATTCTCCGTGGACATTCGGTCACTGGGCAGACCTTCGTTATTCCACGTGGCTATTTGGGCGTCGTCCGTGAGCAAGGACAACGGATCAAGGCCGTCTGTTATGGGCAGGGGTGGCTTTAAATCAAAAATACAGAATTGATAATATCTGCTCGAATGAAAACCTTTGATTAAAAGTTAAATGCAACCTCTAGAGTCTTCAGGAACGGGAGCCACATTTTGTTTAGGAGATCTATTCTGAACTGCTTCGTGAAGCAGCCGACGTATGATATGAAAGCAGTAACCAGGAGAATGTCACCCGGTAATGTCGTCCTCTGCTGCATGAAACTGAAACATTTCATTAGATCGTATCCGAATTTTTAAGAAATAGTCAAATGCAATGGATTTTTATATTTACTTAGCGACTGCCTCTGCCCAACGGACGTTCTCGGAGCCCAAACCACCCACCAGACGATTGGCTAAACTGATGGTACTGCTGGTGGCGTCAGCTTCTTGTTGGCATCTTAATTTCTCGGATGTCGCTTTCTCAAAATCTGCTGTCAGTTTCGCCAACTGCTCCTCGAGAGACTGAAAAGAAAATAAAGTAATTTTGACTTTGAGACCTTCCACTTTATATTTAAATTCCTCCCCGATTTGAGGAAAATTATTAGGTGATTTCTTACCGCAACTTTTTCTTTAATGACGCTCAGCTTTTCCTGAGCGGCCGCCAGTTCAGCATTTGCAGCTGCCAAAGCTTTTCTTTTTGGTTCGACATCACAGTAGACTTCGTAGAATTTAATTATATTTATAACCCAAGCGCAGAGTCCTAAAACCAGATTTCTACGTTTGATACGGATTCTCCCTCATTCACATTTTCATGAGTATCACCAGTTATAAGCAAAATCTCACCGGCGGCTGCACCGGATTTCGATCTCACGTAGTCGGGCTCGAACTCCGGATCTTTCAGGTATGGCTGAATGGCTTTAATTATCTCAGGATGGATGTTCTCTTTGTCGTAGTTAATAAGAGTGTCTAAAAATTGGTCGACTTTCGCCATGACGATTTTAGCCGCTTTCCAGCTCCTGTCTTTTGGGATTTTCCCATTGGGCGCCAAAAGAACCATCACCGCTGCGGTCACGTTTGTCACCGCTCCGGGAGGAGACCCAAAAGACTTTAATTCCGTCAAATTCGCCTGAAAAACGTGTTAATTATGCGGGAGACTGCTGACGTCTGGGACAAATTCAAAGTAGGTTGTCAGCAGTTGAAAAGTTTACGTTAACGGTACCTTATTAAGAGTATTTAAAGCTTCTTGGGCTGCCAACAACGCAGGCTCTGCTTTGACCAAATCAGCTTCGCAATCCTTTTGCTTTTTGCTCACTTCGGATGCAATAAGAGCAACTTTCTTCTCTTCTTCGTCCGCCACTGCTTTTTCTTTCGAGCATTTTTCCGTTTCAACTCCGACGATTTCGATCAGAGCGTCGGCTGCTTCGTTTTTGATTTTCAGCTCGACTTCTTGCACTGCCAGTTTTTCTTTTAATGCGTCCACCTAATCGTTAATGTTTTAACAATGAGAAAAGAAACAAAAGATAATTTGACCCCCTTTTTGGGAAACAAGGTATCACCTGCTCTGCGGTACTTCTTAATTTTTCGAGGCCATTTTGCAGTCTGTCGACCTTCCCAGTCAATTCGTCGCTTTTCATCCGGAGAAGTCTCGAGTACAGAGATATTTGCTCGAGAAAAGACTTCGGAGTGGTGTAATTATATCTCCTTTCGTTCTGGAGATACACTCGAGACATGGAATTGACCGAAGTATGAGCAAAAGCCATAAATTTGGAAGCGGATTCTCTTAGTGTATCCTAAACATTGACCATTGTATCAATAAATAGTGAGATTTTTTGGTGAATTTTGAGCTGCAAGATTTTTACTTACAGGTAGAGGCTCCAGCTCCTCCAGAAACCTTTTCGACACGCTCATCAGTGCTTCCTGAGGCCATTCATGAAACCAGTTAATAGCTGTGCAGTTAATAACCGCTGGGAATTTTCTTGATCTTACTCTGAGGGTTGACCCGACGGGGGAAAAGCACAACACCACTTTCAGTTGCTTTCTGACTCTGTCTATGAAAAACTTCCAGCAATTCTCTCTCGTATCGAGCAATCCTGCCCCTTTAACCTGTGAAAGATCCACTTATATTTGCTGAGGAAAAATCCGACTTGAAAAGAAGATTCCCACCTCGTTTCTGACACCGCCAATGATGTTTTCCACTTCGTCGTCTGGGAATAAGTCAGGAATTTCTCCAGAAGCCAGCATATCATTTATGAGTACGAGAAAATTTTCATTCGGGACTTGGGCATCTGTCATTAAGAACATTATGCCGACATTTTTCAAACCTGATTTCATATATAATCCCGATAGCTCCATCTGTGAATGAAACGGAAGAGAATGAAACCCAACCCAAACCTTTCAAATGGGAGATTTCAAAAACAGAGATATGCAATAGCTGTCAAAAGTATTTTGATAATTTTTCGTTTTCCACCCTTTTCTAATGTTGTTCAACTATCTGTTTTGATATTCTCCCGTAAAAAAGACTCTGCAGGCATCATTCATTATTCATTTACCTTTAGGTCAAAAACTCCGTAGCCTTTTCGAAGCTGTACTTGAGCGACCTCCAAAGACGCTATAAAAGCAGCGAGTCTTGACAAACTCTGCTTTCCGCTGCCTCCGACACCCACCAATAGAGCACTCCCTCGAGGAGATTCCAATATTCTGTTAATCCTGAATTGAAATTTAAGAGTTAAATACGTGAGGACACTTTTGATTTGGGAATTATTCTCGTACCTGCATATGTGCATCATGGCGTCTTCAAATAAAACGAGATTCATTGCCGCCACTAAATCGTTGTAAGAGGACAGAGCTTCTTGAAGCAACTTTGTTATCACTCCCCACTCCAAAATCGGCATATATTTGGGCTCGCCTATTCCCTGAGCGAAATGACAGTAAAGATTCGGCTTCTCCATGATGACAGATTCATCCACGTCCTAAAAAAATTCGTTTCTATCAGCCACACATGGACTGTCAATCACAGCACCCCCATGCAAGTGATAAATACATCAAAGTTCTTCTTGACCAAATCGGTTTGAATTTTATTGAAAGCTTCGATGTCCTTCTCGTCGGTTAGTTTATCCCGGTAAACTCTTTCTGTTTCGTGAAGCCAAAGCCTGATTAGATCAGACGGTTGATTAAGGCATTCGTTGGAACTGAACAACAGCCCCTGCAGAACAACACTACCTTAAATTTCGTTTCTTTTTGTGCGTAGTTTTGAGTGCATTACTTAATAACATCGAAAGCCCACCTGAAAGACGTTAGAGAGATCTCTTAAATTGAAGATATAATGAAATTTAATGGCCGTCGGCAGAAATATCATGCCAACTTTGAAGTGAAGCGTTAGACTGGCGGTGACCACATTTTGAGCCAACTTGAGAACAGTAGGTGGAAATCTAAACTCAGGATTACTCAGATGCTGAGAGAGAATCGAATGATATATCATATTTAAGGATTCCTGGCCTGGAAAGCTGCAAGGACACACGTTAAGCAGAACCGATCTTTCACTGACTGCTGTTAATTATAAGACTCGTACCTGATAGCTAACACGCAGAAATGTCTTTGCAGCCTCGGATTAATGGTGAAGCTCCCAGCGGTGGGGTTCATGCAAGAGACGTACTGACAATTGTGGATTTCCTTCAAGCTGAGCTTTGTCCTGTCGTACCAATGGCTGTAATCCAAATGTTGCCTAATGAGAGTGTGAGGTTGAACAGTTCCGTAAGGGTCGACCTGAACAGAAAGAAGTCGAATGTTGAAAGAACAATTGGGATGAAGGCCCCGAGTGAATGATAGGAACCTCAGGCATGTTCATGTCATCAATGAAATAAATTAAAGTTTTGTTCCCCGGTGGACCGTAGTTTCTCCCGGCTTTTTTCTCCAATGGTTTCTCCAGTATCTTTTGAAACATTTCTGAACTCGTGTAGAAATTAAAGGGAACGTTGGCGACGGCGAAGTTTTCGTTCAGACTTGACAACTTTTCGCCGATCAGAACAGTTTTTCCACATCCAGCATTCCCCACCAGCATGACCGGGTGTTTCTTCTCCATTAGAATGTCCAAGAAATAACGGATTCTAATTGATTCAGCTGTGTGCACCAGAACAGCCTGAAAGTTTAATGCAGATAATTCTGCAGTCAAACAGAAATAACAAAAAATAACAAAAAAATTACTTTTTGGTTATTTTTTAGGACTTTTAACATTTCATTTATAATTATACTCTGACCGATTTGACCAAGTTTCAGTTTCTTAGGAATTTATATAACTTCATCCCTCATTTTTAAGCTAATTTGATTGGACTATGATTTATGAAAAAATATTGAAATACCTGAAGAGGCATGTCCGGATCTAACTCGAACTTCGGCACTCTTTCTGCCCATAAGGCAAACTGCTTCGTTTCAGGATCGATGTAATAATCGAAAACCGTACCTTGCCCGGGAAATTTCACAGTTTTGAACTCATTCATCCACCACTTGGAGAATTCTACTCTATAGTCAATGGCCTGGAATTAATAAACTGGAGGTAGAATTTCCAGCAGTGCTGACCGAAGCAGACTGAAAGGGAACCAACCTGATCCTGAAACATAGCGGCGCCGAAGGCCCAAATGCAAGCGAACACGAAATGCATTTCCAAAATTTCTTTGGGGCCATCTGGGAGTAAATTCTGAGGACTAAGAAGGCAATCCAGAAGAAAGCACAACATTTGAATATGAGCGATTTCTACGATGCCGGTGATTTTCTTGAAACGCGTTCGAATATTTTCCAAACAGGACGGGATGTATTTGTCGAAAAGTGATACCAAATTTGATTTTTCAGTTACGTTCTGCCGGGTTTCAATCCAACTTGTCACGTACCTGAAAAATCAGTTCAAAAAAGGATCGATATGTAGTGACTAAACATAGTCTGACTTACGGGTTCCAGCCCAGGTCTTGAGGATTCAGGTAGAGAATTCCTGCTCTGGAGACGGTTGCTGGGGTTGCTGTTCTTAGATTAGAAATTTCGAAGAGAAGTCTCATGACGGGAGTGAGAGCAATGCGTTCGTTACTTGCGAGTGTTAAAACCTGACGAAAATAGGAAAGCAAAAATTTACTTAAAAATTCTTAATTTTCCTTTTATTTTATTGTAGCAGAAAAGAAACAGTTGAAAGTTAAAACCTTATTGTCATCCATGACAGTGTTGAGAGATTCAATCCACATCGGATCTATATCTCCATCTAAAACAATCCATTTTGGATTATCCCCACCGAGATTTGCCTGTTCTCTCATTAACACGGAGAATAAACCTGAAAAACATTAAATAATCCTTTGAAGTACAGCATACGTGAGCAATAATAGGGGTTTTGAGGTACCCACCATCTTTCCACTCTCGAGTGGCAGGATTTATAATTCCAAAAAGTTCGTCGTTTGTCACGGCCTTAGGATTCAGATCATTGTACACTGGTTTTTTCTTTATGTTCTGATAAGCCTTAAACAAAGTCTTCCAGACCTGAGTTTTTCCAGTTCCGGCCGTACCCACAACAAACACGGAATGTCGAACCTCCAATAATTCTTCCAGTTGAACGACCTAAAGAATGACCGTTATTTTCAAAATTGCCTTATAACCTAAATTTAATGAAAAAGGCGGGATATGTTTTCAATAATTTAATAAGTAAAGCGGAAATTAATAGAAAGACCTTACCGTAAGCTAAACATAACAAAAGGTTTCAAATCTTTTGTAGTTGAAAATTCTACCGAGAGACAGCGCTCAATGTTAAGGGTTCGGAGCCATTTACAACACTTTAATAAGCTTTCAAAAGCTAAATTTTACCTTCAAAATAAAATTATCTTCAGGCTGTAAGAGCAAATCCAGTGCAGCCTGTTTAACTGTCTTTTCGAATTCCATGTCACGTTTCCTGGGGACATCCAAAGCAGGGAAAAGATCTCCTATCAGACCCATAAACACGGGGACATCGTCTGTGACTATTTTGGGAATATTAAAATCTCTCAGAGCCCTCATTAACACTTCTTCTTCAGGTCTGCCAGGATCTCCTCTCTGGAAATATACGAAACAATATTTAGTATATCGAATTCTAGTTCGATTTATTCAATTCCTAATTAATTCATTGATTTTTTAAATTTTATCTCCTTCACAATGACACTGTTCAACCTAATTAGGCGATATATAAAACAAACAAACTTTTAAAGATCCTGCCACAACCAAAACACTTTTAATAGCTCTCAGTCCCCAGTCATAATGATCCTGCTTTGACAGCAACTCCTTGCATAAAGTGTATAAAGTTATGAATTTCCTGGCGAGAATTCTGGCTTCCTGGAAACCTTCCGCCACCAACATTATCTCGCAAATCAGTTCAAAGTCAGGAACAACCATGGCGCATGGCCTGAAAAATCACCAAATTTGCAGGAATCGAGTTAACTTCACTGCGCAGCATTTGACCGAAAGAAAGAGTACCTAAACAGAGCTTTAAGGTTTTCCGGAAGTTCAGTTCTTCCCGCATAACCGGGATTCATGGTGATGAAAATTCCAATTGTAGGCACCATCGCAATGATTTCTCCCATGAAATTAAACATTGACTTCTTATCCCGAATGGCATCCTTAAAAAATTACCTTTCATAATGTCAATTTCTGTATCCAGCTCAGAGATTCAAGTACTTACCTGAACAGACTTCACCTGAACAGCTACGACCGATAATACCTCCACTGATATACGATTGAATTCATCAAAGCATCCCCAGGCTCCCGTTTGAGCCAAACCTTTGTAAATATTCCCGCAGGATTTATAATCCATTTGCTCCGAGCAGTTGAAGACGTACACCATAATCCCCAGTGCTCGTCCTGGAAGTTGTGTTTTCAAAGTCACTATGTCGAAATGAATTTGGTTATTAAACTCACCCAGATCTTTTGTTGTTTCAGTTTTTCCGGTCCCTGCGGGGCCTGCAGGTCCTCCTCCCATGACCAAGTGTAAGCTCTGCAAAACAAGTGCGGTCAAAGTGAAAAGCATTAAGTGCTGACATGAGCACATTTCACCTGAGTCAGAGTAATGTAGCATCGATCCGTCAATGGCGTTATCACAAGTCGAGGAGTGTTTCCTAAATACTCGTGACAGTATCGAAACTGAGCATCACATATATTGGCAAAGCAGTCTTTTTCTTGTTCGTCCCACCTGTAAGGGAAGAATAATATTATATTGAGATTTAAGAAAGGTTTATCGCCTTTTGACAGCACCGACCTGTGACGTAGTTGGGATTGCCACTGAAATTCGGAGGAACTCTCCACTTTGCTCTGAATTAGTTTAGCGACGACATCTCTGGAGTGGACGTCTATGGTGCAAATCGTCATGATTTTCTGCCTGTCCTGCTTCGTTAGTTCTCCCAACAGCAGAGATATTAAAGTGCTCAGCTGCGAAATCTGAAAAAAAACTTTTGCAATAGCGATAGGTCCAATCTATTTGGGATATACTATACCTGTTTCTTCTGATAATCCTTCAAAGCATTATCGTATCCTTCCTCCAAACGGGAGAAAGCAATGTTGACTTCAGTTGTCCACCATATTTGAGTGCCACAGAGTGAAACCTGTGCCGGATAATCGAATAACCACTGTTCTCTGGGCTTTTCTTCATATGTTACCGCGGCTTCTGAGAAATAATGACGAATGGATTCCCTCATAGAGTCCTGAATGCGGTTCAGCCATTTTTCAACCTGAAACGACAGAATTAAAGTCAGATTCAAAGGCATTAAACGAAAAAATGGCTTTTACTTACCGCACCGGTGCAGTCGCATTCCTTATTGAATTCAACGTATTCCCCATCTTTTGCAAACATTCCCAAAGCGGTTTTTGGTTTTCCCTCTTTCTCCTTAAAATTTAGCCTGGCCATGGAGTCGAAGAGTTTTGTCAGGTGTCTAAAATAAGAACAATCAGTGCGAGGAGTTTTTTTCAGAAAACTCTTTATGCAATGACAGTTCTCACTTGGCCACCATTCCGGGATGATTTCCGTTTGAGAGAACATCTAATAAATCCGCTGATGACACGAAATAAAATCTTGGGAACGCGAGTCGCTTCGTTTCCAAATATTCAGCCAAAGCTTTTTCGCACAGAGACAGTTGCTTTTGCAAGAAATCCAACTGCTTGACCAAACCTTCTTGATTCGTGGCTTGAACGACGTTTAGGGTTTTCGACATCTGTTCCATCAACAACTGCAAACAAATGCAATTATGAGCGTTTTAAGCGAAGTGACATTAATCTCACAAATAGTTACTTTGAAGTCTCGGTCGATTTCATCGAAGCGTTGTGCGTCCTCGGGAAGTTGCTTTCTGATGTCTTCGGAACTCATAAAAATTGACTCCAAATGCATCCACGTTCTTTGAACCTCGAACCAGACAGTGATGACCTGATCAGCGACAGAAAGCTTTGCCTGCCATGCGGACACCTCTTCCAGAAAATGAGCGATGAATTTTGAAGTAATCAGATTCTGAAGTTGAACCTGATTGTCCTCCAATGTTTCGATTAGTTCTTCGGTTGTTTTGAGAAGTTTGCAACCCGTTCTGGGGTGGAGTTCCTGCTCGAATTCCATTTTCGACCAAGTGGTATCCAATTCCCTCAATATTTTCTCCATGGACATTTCTTTAACCGCTTTGTCCACAATGTTTTTCACTTCCTCTTCACATTCGTGAAGATTCAACGCGAGGAGGTCAGCCAAAGTTGTTTTAATATCCATTACAAATTGTACCTGAAATATCATAATGTTGGCCTTACGAGTTCTTCGCAAATTTCATAAAACATATTTTAATTTTGATTTGCATCAAACTTTGGTGTGGACTAAAAGTGAGAATTGGCAAAATCCTTGTCAAAGTAGGATTTGTTCAGTCGTGTTAATCTGCACTATAATGAGTAGAAATAACTCACCGTATATTCCGGAGGCAAAGAAGCTAAACTCTGTAAATAGCGACATGCAATAAATATTAATTAATATACAACAAAATCCTTAAAATCACAAAAGCAACATTTATTGATTGCATTCTGTAATATTTGCAATCGGACACAGTAAGTAATCCTAACATAAAACATACAATTTAGCATATTTACAAGGGTCAGACCCTCTGAAAATTTAACATGTGGAATATATTTGAAGTAGAAATCATCTGGGAAAAGTTATTAAAATCACCAAACCAATAGAGGATTCTAATCTGTGAAGTGCAGACCTTAGTGGAAGACATCAGCTGATTCCAATGTCTTTCTCTGATGGCCGGATTTTGAAGTTCTCCCACAGCTTTGAGTGAAGTAAGCATATTCTTCACATTTGCTTCGAGAGTAATGTAAGTATCCCAAACCCTCATTTCCTTGTCAAGAGCTGAAAACAGCAACAGAGTCAAATTAAGAGTTAGACCTTCGATAACACCCGTTAACGAACCTCTAATCTCTTTGGCAAATTTTTTGCATTCGATATCCATATTCTCTACATCGACTTTTCTCCAAGGCGTTGTCTTCCAGTCATTGATACAAGACTGAACTATATTCACGTAATCCCACAATTGCTGTAATTGAATAAATAAGATGCAAATGAGTGGTCAAAAAAAGGCAAAGGATACTCAAATACCTTCAGCATTTTGATCTCTTTCCGACACTGTTTTATGGGCTTAAATTCAGGTACATTGACTTCGAACAATGATGCCGAGTCCTGAATTTGCTTCATTTCGTCTTCCAGTTCTTTCATTTCAAGATTGGTCTTGTCTAAGAGGTCGTACGGTTCTTTGCAATCATACCTGAAAACGGGCGAACCGAATTTCGCGATTGCTGACGATTTTTACAGAACATTTAATTAACTGACCTAAGGAAAGGGTACTGCCTGAATACTTCACGATACTGATTTTGCTTAGTATCAAAAGCTTGTATTCGTTTTCTTATGGATGATACTTCCACTGCTTGAAGGGGGGCCACCTGCTGCTTCACTGTTGCCGCTATTTTTTTCGTGTTGTTCCATTGTTCCGGTAATTCCTTTCGGAAATGAATAAAACTTAAGCAATGCAACCAAAATCCCACTTTACTGTCGAGGAACAATAAGACCGACCTGGAGGTACACGTTAATTTCTTCTGGAAGTTCCTGATCATACGACTTGAGAAGTTCTATGGTTAAGCGTATGGGCTCGAACATGTCGTCCGTTGCCACTTGTCTTTCCTTCACGTTCATCAGGTACCCCATCACGTTCACCAGAGCATCGTAATCGCCCTCCTGCACATTCTGAAGGAGGCCTTCGTCTGCTTTCCGGATAAAGTTTGCGAGGTCGGTTAAGCTGAAAATGAGTGAGTTCATTGTGTTCAGAATGAAAGGGACTGTTTTCCCGATTATTCAGGGTAGCCAACCTTGAAGTGACATGATCCATCAAGTGCTGCTTGAACATGTTCCCCCACTTGCGAACGGCGTTGAGGACAGCTTGCTTAAAAGGTCTCACGTCTACTTGGAACCACCCATTAAATACTTGGAAAGATTCTAATTCTTCTATCTCGCAGAATAAGTTCTCGAAAGTATCAATCTGCGGTGGAAATTATTACTCTCAGTGAATGTGACGATAATGAGAAGAATCGGGAGCAATACCTGTTCTCGAAAGTTCTCTATTTTGGGAGGGCAAAGCTTAGGCTGTGTTGGGTCGTTGGCCGCCAGTAAATCCATCTCTTCTATGGTGAGCTGTCTTCCGTAGGCCAAGAACTGAGCGAGGTATGACTGTCTGTCGTCCAACCAGACGTAGGAATAAGCTTCGAAGCCACTCGCGAACTCTGTGGCTTCTTCGATTACGGCTTTTACACTCTCTGTGATTTCGGTTTTCATTTCAACAATGTCTGCATTCATTTGAATGTCTTTGAAATACGTCGCTTCTGTATCTGACTCTAAAGGAAAACTACTGTTATTAAAGTTCTGCGTTATCTGCACTGAATTGGGGGAAAGGGAATCATTTACCTGATGCAATCCGAGGTATTAAAGTCGCCATAGAGAGAATATCGTTGATGAGGGTCTCAATTATTTGAACGAAACCATCCGAAGATTCCGGATCAAGCGAAGGTGAGAAAACAATATCGGGTTCAAGTAACTGAAGTTGAACTTCGAAAAGAGGTGCGAGACTTTTGGTGGAGTCCATATTTTCCGCTAACAACCCTAAACTGATTTGAGGAAGAAATAATGAACAGTTGTAAGAGAAGGATTAATTTTATGAATAAGAGGGTGTTATAGAGGAATACCTGCAACCAATAGTTCGAAGAAGACCATTTGCAATTATGGAATCGATGTACTGTAAATATTTTTTCCATGCCGGGGAATTGGTTTTTTCAGCCATATCAAAGAGATTCATATTTTCGGTTAGCATTCGGTGAATTTCACTCGCAGCCTCTCTCATTTCGGCGTACCTGAAAGGCAAAAGAAAGGTGTGTCCGTTAAATGAAGAATTCGACTTCGGGAATAATCGGGAAATCGATTAAATCCGTTACCTCTTTTGAATTCGATCGTTTTTCTCTTCCAAATGCAACAGAGTGTCCTTCCTTCCATCTTTTCTCTCAAGAAGCGGATTTTTCAGCCAAGCTGACATCACATTTCTCATTTCGTTCACATTATTCTGAGTGCTTTGCACGCGTCTCTCCAAACTGCCCACCAAACGGTAGAGGTTCTCCACATATGAAAACAAATCTGAAGAGTTCCAATTTAATTCCGTTTGGCCTTTTTGTATTTCCAAATCGATCTCTTCGACCTAAGCGTAAACGTTTCGTACGGGTTAATAATTAGCAGTTGTCGGCTACCGAGTGTACGACTGCTTACCAAATTCTTGATTAAGCTGAATTCAACGGTCGCACACACTCTCCTAATTTTGTTGTACCAATCTTTGGCCTGGTTGAGTCTGCCCGAATAACTTCTAAAAGCCTCCTCCTTCTCGGAAATGTCCAGAGCTGCTCGTGGGATGTTTTCCTTCCCCATAAGCTTCAAATAGTGAACTTCCCTCAATATGGCCACCTGAAAATATGTGACATTGTCATGAAAGCCTAAAATAGCTTTCACTTCGACTTTTGCATCAACGCACCAAATTCGCATCAAAGTTTACGACCAATTCCACGTCGTCTTTCTTTCTTATCAACAGTGATTTTTCTAAGTAAACCGAACACTTCTCCTCCACAGAGTTGGACCAATCTTTAAAATACTTCTCTTCAAACTCTTCGAGAGCTTTCATTAAAGCCTCGTATCTTTCCAATGCTGCTTTTGCTTGAGGACATTTAACTATTCTGGAAAATCAATTTCACAAGAAAGGAATTGCTCTTTCAAATATTTAAGTGCAAAATTTACGTACGGGTGATCAACGGCTTTAAAAGAAGCAACAGAATTGTCGATTCTCACTCTCAGCTGATTGGTCCATTGAAAAGCCCCCGCAAGAGCCGGCATGAATTTATACACTTTCATATATCCATTCTCGTTGAAAAACTGCATTTGAGTGTCGTATAACTCCTAAAAAATATCACTTCATTACTCCTTTTGTCCCCATCCCGTCAGGGACGAAAGTACAATCATGTTTTGACTTCACCTGACAAGTGTCCACTTCTGCAATGAGCATATCGAGGATCCGACTGTACTTTGCAGTGAACTCCTCTTTGATAAGAGGCCTCTCCAAAATGGTTCCCGCTATGCTGATCAGTTTAAGTGTGCTCTCTAAGTTGTGACAGTCGTCAAATGCCTGTGAATAACAAATAAGTTGAACAGCATGTAGAAATAAATAAAATAAAAAACTTTTACTCATAAGTTAGACAAGACTATAAAGTTTAATTACAATTTAAGAATAAAACCGTTAAAAAAAAACAAAAGACAATCGCCAAAACATTGTGACGTCACATTTATTCATACCCCAGAATGTCATTTGAAATAAAATATTCTAAAAAAAATTTTGCAAAAACTGTTAAAAGACTTTAATTGTATACGATTATACATTCTTAATTCAGTCTTCTTAATTAAATGCAATAAGAACACAAACCCCATCTTCTTACGTTTAAATTTAGCCCGTAAAAATAAGAAATGACTGCTGCCATTATAAATTTCTCATTGTTTGATTCATCTTCTTATTTTTCTGCGTAATAAACTCACAAAGTCCGTGTGTTGCAAAATTTCGGAGTTAAAAGGTAGTAAAAAAAAGGTTGGCCAACCTGACAGAGAATAGAAGCCAATCTTCTGTCGAGATCCATAATTTTTGATTGAAAAGAACTGTAGTCGTGCAAAAAAGCGTCATCTTCGGGGTCTAAAACATTGTAGGTTTTTGTGGCGAACACCGAAAAATATTCGTTGAATTCATGACTGATTGCGACGATTTTCGAGCTGAGAACTCTTCCTTTCAGTCCGCCAATTTCGATTTTTTCAAGCTTGAGAAATTCTTGTACCGTTTCGAAAAACCACTGAAACGTTTTGCAAATCAACTTTGGTTTACACATTCAGAAAATATCATTCAATACCTGAATCGTTTGAAGCCTTTCCAGGAACTGCTCAAATCTTTCGAAAACAATTTTCGGATGGAAAGTCCAAAGGATCGGCTTTCTGTCTTTGAAATAATACGCCATATTGTCCTTACATTCGTCAAAAGCTTTCCGAAAAGCTTTGAATACCGAAACAGATAACTCTATCCTTTGCATGGCTTCGTCTAC
This sequence comes from Brueelia nebulosa, assembly GCA_028293925.1. NCBI lineage: Eukaryota > Metazoa > Arthropoda > Insecta > Psocodea > Philopteridae > Brueelia > Brueelia nebulosa. The sequence goes on from JAQIBA010000004.1 coordinate 1,752,218, forward strand.
GTCCGATTGAAATAGAGACGCCGGGTCGAGGAAATGCTGTGCCTGAAAACAGTTACAGGTAACGAACGGTGAACGAATGAATGTCTTAAGAAATTTCACCTGTTCTATGAGAAGGTTGCAAATTTCTCTCATGAGAACTATAATCTTTGCAGAGTGGCAATAGTATTTCGAGTTGGCCCAAATGAGTGAAACGACGTGAAGAAGAGGTTTCAGCTGTGGGGTAATGTCCGAAAATTCAACAGTGTTTTCCAGCGCCGTCAAATGCTTGACAAGTGGTTTGAGATAAAGGCAAATGTCCTTCGCCTCGGCCAGTGCTGAAAAGCATTTATTTTGAAAATAATCTCGCTAATTTACTATTTCATTGCTAATTGGAATAATTTCTCAATTCAGTTTTTAAGTGTTACCTGAAACTATATTTAAAAACAAAGTTTTGAAGCAGGGAAAGTAGGCGCTTTCGGTTTTCTCTAAAATCACCGCCATCTTCCTCACTCGTTCGTCCTTCAGCTGATCGTAAATGTATTCGAGATTTCTCAGTCGACTGTTCCAATAATGTATTTCTTTAAAAATAAAAATATAATCGCAGCCTCCTCGAAAATCCGAACCGTTCCAATTGTCAAATTCAGCTGTTGTGTGTTTTTACTTGAAATTTTCAAAATACAAAATTTAAATTCTCAATTACAAATTTTAGACGGTGAATTCGGTTCTTACATACAAAAATGCTTTATGTGTCACAGGCACAGCCCTAATTTAAATGCTTTCTTTTGGAATACGATTCGGTGAGGGTTTGGATAGAAACAGCCTCCTCAGAGTGATGCAGTCGATTCCCGCTGAATTCGATTATGATTTCTTGGTGATCGGATCCAGTCCCGGTGGAGTGGCATGTGCCAGGGAAGCGAAGCTGGCCGGTAAGAAGACAGCCATCATAAGATGGCGGAGATACACCCCCGCCGAAGAGGAGGGAGTCAATGAAAATTTGGAGGAAATGGCGGCTGCATTAGAAATGACTGAAGATTACTCGAGATTCGAGGACGTGATCAGTCCCAGAAGCTCAAAATACCAAAAAAACACTCCTTCTGCAAAATCCTCACCCATCTTGAGCAAGTCAGGAACACTCGTCAAAACTGAATGGCCGCGACGTAGAAGCAAATACGCCTCCAGAAAAGTGAGGCGAAGTAGATTGGATCTCAATAATGAATTATTTAAAAGAGGTGAGTTAAAAGAATCGAATTATTTGTATGTTCGTCTATGACATAAAAGGTTTATCGCCCAGGAGAACAGTGTAGGAAACTAATGCGCATTGCAAGTAACTTAGGGGACGCAGTTGTAGAAGCGGAAAAATGCGGATGGCGCGTCGTCACCACCACTCCAAGTCTCTCCATGAATTGGTACAAAATGTCAGAAAGTATAATGGATTATGTTATGGAAGAAGATTGGAAACTCGTGTCGACACTCTCGGAAGAAGGGGTTCAAATCATCGAAGGTGAAGTTATGTTCGTTAACGAATTCACAGTGCGAGTGAGGTCGTTGTATACGGCCGAATACGAAATCACTGCCAATACAATATGTTTAGGTTGGTAATACGAAAGGTGATTCCGGAAACGGACAAACGGGCACCGAGTTCATTTGATGATCTTTGCCTCGGTTTTTCAGCTCTGTCGGCAGATTATTCATTCCCGGAAGATGTTACTGGAGCAGATTGCTTTGGAATTAACTGCGACGACTTTTACAGAATGATTGAGCCTCCGGGGAAAACTTTGATTGTCGGTTCGACTCCCGAAGCCATAGAGTGTGCGGGAATCGTTGCGAATTGTCGGTTTCCGGTGACCGTTATTGTAAGTCTTTTCGCTTTGTCTCCCTCATCTGTGTGTTTATATGATAATAATTTGATTTCACAATTCGAAATTTTTTTTGTAGTCTCGATCTAAAATTTTAAAGGGCTACGATTCTGAAATATCTCAAATGATCGTGAACGACCTCAAAAAGAAAGGCGTTGTCTTCTTGGAAGACACAACCGTGAAGGCAATAGAAGCGCCTGAAGACGGGGAGAAAATCCTAGCCAATTTCGTATCGAACACAGGCAGCCAAGACACATTGACAAAATCTGTGGAGTGGATGGAAGATAAGTTCGACACGGTTTTATTCGCAGTCGGGAAAAGAGTTTTAATCGAATCTTTAAAAGTAAAAAATGCCAACATTTCGTTGGACCCGGTCAGCCATAAAGTTAATACGGACATAATGGACGCAACCACGGTGAGCATGTGCGTCCCTAATGGAAATTATTATATTTTATATTAAATATCTCACGGATTCCAGGTGCCACATATTTACGCTATTGGTGACATAGTCGCGGATCGACCTGGAGGTTTTGCAGTTTCCGAATTAGCTGGAAGACTGTTGGGACAGAGATTGTTCAATAACGGAAAAGAAATAATGGATTACTCTATGCTTCCCTTTTTGTTGTTAACTCCAACGGAGTATGCTTTCGTGGGACTGTCCGAAGACGACGCCTTGTATAGGTAAGTACATAAAGGTATGATTTAAAAGAAAAATAAAGTAAGCGATATGTACTTCCAGACTGGGGTCAGATTGCATCAGCGTTTACTATGGATCCTTTAAGCCTTTGGATTTTGTGATTCCTTGCATAAACAAGGAATGCTTCGCCAAAGTCATCGTTTTTAAACCTAAGGACAGAGTCATAGGTCTGCATTTCTACGGCCCGGATGCGGGAGAAATGATCCAGGGCTTCACAGCGGCCATAAAAGCCGGACTAACTATGACACAGTTGCAATCGCTTGCGGGAGTACCCACAACCAAAGCTCAGGAGATTCTCAGGTTGAGGAATTTGAGAGTCCACCCGACCAAAGAAGGCACTGATTGAATTATGTTAAATATCTTACCGGCAGAAGGATTAGGATTTTGCCCTCCGGCAAAAGCTTCGGAGGAATCCTTTGTTAATACATCGTTGATTTGTGTAGCCCATTTTATAACAACGCCTTCTATCGCCGATTTTAAATACAAGTCGACGTCTTCTCCTCCACTGAGAAAAACACCATTTTTTTAAGTACCTAAATTACCACAGCTGACTCTGATGCGCCACAAACCTCGTCCGTAATAATCTCTCTGCTTCGTGGACTTTTTCCACTCCCACCGGCATTGGCAAAACTGTCTGACCCGAAACCTGACCCTTGACCTGATACACAGTAGATTTCAGACTGTGCACGTGCTTTTTGACATCTTGTGCAATGACGGGCGGCCATTTCTTGTGATTGCAAGGGTTGGAGAGAAGAGGGACAAATATCTGGAAATTGGTTTAAAGTGATTTTTATCCCCTCCGATTGGAAAAAGAGGTCGAGGATGTGGCGTACCTCATCCACGAGAGTGGCTAACTGTTCTATCTGTTTTGTGGCCAAATCCCCCAGAACTAAATGCTCTGCTATGTTTTCCTTGGGAACGGGTTGACTTTTTTTCTTAATAAAATAGGTGGCCTTACTTTTTAAGCTGACCGGAAAAGTAGTACATAAAAGTAACTGAGCTGCGGTATTCTGCAAATACAATAATCATTGTAAATTTCATTTTGAGGGGCAAAAATTTTTCCATGATTGATTGCGAGAAAGCAACTGTAAAAAGCACGGTAATAATTTGGGTTCAGACACAGAATTAGTCTTCAGTTTATTACTCAATTAAATAGTGCATTAGAGTACTGTTTCTGTAGTGATAATTCACGTACCTGCATTACAATCAAAACGGGGGGATCTTGATTGTCTAAAAAATTCATTACTTGCTTTCTAAGTTCTTCAGTGCCCAGAAGTCGCCCCCATTTTTCCGGTTTTAATTTCATCGTTTTCTGAACATAATTTCCAAGAAATTCCAACCTCGGATCGGGCACCGGAGCCTCCATTTGAGAACTTCAAAATTCGCAATAGGTCACTTTTTGATTTTCCAGAAATTGTTGCGTCAAAAAACGAGTATAAACTGAAAAATGTTTGCTGAGGTTCTCCCCCTCCTTTCTAGAAAAAAATAATTTTCAACTTTGCGTGGCGGAACCAGAAAAAATGACTTCGGGTAATATCCGTGACATCCCGTGCCCTGGAATGACAGTTTTGAATTTCCCTGTTGCGATAATCTAATCTTATTTTTATTTATGACCGTCACGGATTCCCAACAAGCTTGCGAAAACTCCACAGGATGTCCTACTTTAAAATTTTATATGGTGAAAATTATTTTAAACTTTAAATTAATTTCAAATTAACCTGGTGAAAATTTAAAAATTATGATTTCATGTAAAGCTTCTATAAGATGGGATCATTTAAAAATTAATAAGTTTAAAAAACACAGGGGATGCGATTTCTAAGAAGGAAATTAATCTGATATAACGAATTTTAAAGGGTTAATAAAAATTTCTGTAAAACCGACTTGAATATGTCGATATTCACTGTAAGTTACAAATGCAAAGTGATTAAACTTAATAAAACAAATGAATTATTCTCGAATGAAACGAATGCATTTTCCAAAAATTGAAAAACAAAGTTTCATTGAAATTGTTATGTTTTGTAGTTATGTTTGCATAACAAAATTCATATGTCCACGGGGGGAATTTTAAATATGATAATTTAACAGAAAACTTTAGACAAAAGGGGTGCAAATCTATGGCATATTCATTTTCGAATTTTAGGGGGGGTGGGGGGCCAACTTAATTATTAATAGATCAATTTGACCCAATATTGCTTAAAAATCACCAGCGGGCTTTGTTTTTCCCTCATCAAAACAGCGGGCATTTTTTCCCTGCATTTATTCCCTGCTTGTCACATCAAAGCAGCGCCATCTATTTCCTGCATTTATTCCCATAAAATCAGCGCCATCTATTTCCTGCATATTTTCCCTGCTTGCCTCATCAAAGCAGCGCCATCTATTTCCTGCATTTATTCCCATAAAATCAGCGCCATCTATTTCCTGCATTTTTTCCCTGCTTGCCTCATCAAAGCAGCGCCATCTTTTCCCTGCATTTTCCCTGTTTCCCTCACATGGGGGTATATAAATCGCTGCTGCCACAGTTTTTCGTACAGTTCCGTTCGGGATTTCTTTCTGTGAAGTTCCGTTAAAGTGAATTTTTAATTATTTTTATAATAACCAGTGATTATTATTATAACGGGATAACAACTAAAGTATTATAAGTGAAAAGTGAATCTCGGGAATAATTTTATATAAAAAAACTTATTGTCTTTATTATCATTCCTTCTGCATTTTATATTTTATTTTTACTCTTAGTTACTTTGAATTAATTTTATTTTATATGCTTTATTTATTATTTACTTTTATTTATATTATTTTAATTAATTTTATAAAATATATATTATTTTATCGTAATATCTGTTTATGCAATATATATTAATATTAATTACTTTTCATTTATATTTATTTATTCCTGTCGTATTTTTTATTTAGGTAGTGTTAATAACTATTTGATTTTATATTATTTTCTTAATTATTATATTAATCCTCTTATTATTTATGAATACTTTTAACATTCATTTACATTCCCTTAACTATTCCTATTGTAAATTCATTCCTTAAGCAAATTACAAATTTAAAATATTCTGTAAATGATTTCGGGGTTTACTCAGCGCTGTTCTACGTGAGTGTAGTGTGTTAAGAGTGCCGGTGTCAGTGAGTTTGGATACCTATGTGGATACCCTATGTGGATACACTACGTATTTGGATTCACTGTACTGAGTAAGTTCTGGTTATTGTATTTGTAAAGCCTATTTCGTAAATTTTTGGGTTTTCGTTTACATTTAGTTGGGAAAACAATAAAATGACTAACCGATTTGTGGCCGCCCATAAATAATAAATAAAATATCTACGGTAATAATAATTAATATATACATAATAATAATGCCTAAATAATAGAAATTCATGGATTAGGTGAGATGGCAACGTTGGATGGCAGTTCCTGTACCGGAGCGCAGAGGGTGCGCGGAGATTGCGCAACCATCACTATGACTTCAACTACCGCGGCGTATGGATGGTCGCGGGCTTTCAGGGTGCTTTATAGTGAGTTCGTTATTAGGAAATATAGTTTATACTAATTAGCATTGTTCTATTATTTTACTACACCCACGGGTTATTATACAATTAATTCAATAAAAGTATTCGGTATTCTAATTTTTACATTTCACTATATTTACCGCAGTCTTTTTGGTTGAGTCCTTTGAGTGAACACAACAAGTGGATATATTATTTTTAAAGGCCTCTGAGGGTATATCAAACTTTAAAATTAATTATCTAGCGTGATCTTTTTCAGTAACAATACCAATTTTCGTTTACCGGTTTTCAGGTAAAACAGAGTGGGAACTCAGCGTACGACTGTATTTAGATGGAATCAGCGAACACAAGTCCTCAGGTTTGAGTTATGCGAAAATGGGTGAGACTGTTCTTTTATATATAATATATTTATACTCATCTTGCAGTCGGGGAATTTTATGCATGGCCTTCGGGCATGCATAATGGTGGTGGAGTGTCTTTCGGGTTTATGCGTGGCCTGCGGGCACGTATAATGGTGGTGGATTGTTTCTTTCGGGATTTATGCATAGCCTGCGGGTATGCATAATGGTGGTGGATTGTTTCTTTCGGGGTTTATGCATAGCCTTCGGGTATGCATAATGGTGGTGGAGTGTTCTTTCGGGTTTATGCGTGGCCTGCGGGCACGTATAATGGTGGTGGATTGTTTCTTTCGGGATTTATGCATAGCCTGCGGGTATGCATAATGGTGGTGGATTGTTTCTTTCGGGGTTTATGCATAGCCTTCGGGCATGCATAATGGTGGTGGAATCTCCTTCGGGCAATTTTATGAATGACAGTTTTATGTGTTTATCAATACTTATTCATATACGTTTTGAATAACCTCCAGTGGGGCACTGATATTTTAAATATTCTATATATAGTTTGAGGGCAATTTCCTCAATGGGTCGCCGATATTTTATTCTGCATATATTATGTGTGGGAGTGTTAGTGGATGGAATCAGCGAAGGCGGAATGGACTTCTAGATGCTTCGGAAAGGGTGAGTAAAATTTTTTTAGCTTACCTTTCTTGATATTTTTTTATTTCACAAACTGGGCCTTTGTGCGCCCAAGAAGGGTTTTGAATTATTATTGGCGGGTCCTAAACAACCTTTTAATGTGAATATTAATTATTTATGGTGGTATTATTATAAACACTTTAAATTTTGTTGGCCATGTTTTCAGGCACAACACAACGGGAACTTCGGTAATGAAATCAGTGAAGAGAAGTCCACGGTTTCACTGCAGAACCTCCAAATAGTGGTGAGTGTATTTTTTTTAGTTTATCTATGTAATATTTATTATCATATTATGTTTTATGAAAAATTCTCCATAAAGTCTGAATTTAATTTTTTTGGGCAGTCGGTCCTAAGGAAATCATACAGAAAATGAATTTTTTGGGGGTATAATTTTCAGAAGTACTAAAATTTCGATGCCATTGTTTTCAGGTACAAAAGAATATGAATTAAGCCAGCGACTGCAAATACATGAAACCACTGAGGAAATATTCAACGGATTGAAGTCCACCGAGAGAGGTAAGTTTTTTACAATATTATATTTCTCGTTGTTTTCTACAATTTGGTTCAGTCATTCACACTATGATATTTTTTTGTTATGTTATTCCAAATATTTTAGTAATTTATTTCATATTTTGGGTGATGCCCCCCAGTGGGACACCAATATTTTAGTTCATATGTTTTTTGGGTGATGCCCCCCAGTGGGACACCAGTATTTCAATTTATATATTTTGGGTGAAGCCCCCCAGTGGGACACCAGTATTTCAATTTATATATTTTGGGTGATGCCCCCCAGTGGGACACCAATATTTTAGTTCATATGTATTTTGGGTGAAGCCCCCCAGTGGGACACAAATATTTTCGTTCATATGTTTTGGGTGATGCCCCCCAGTGGGACACCAGTATTTCAATTTATATATTTTGGGTGAAGCCCCCCAGTGGGACACCAATATTTTAGTTCATATGTATTTTGGGTGATGCCCCCCAGTGGGACACCAATATTTTCGTTCATATGTTTTGGGTGATGCCCCCCAGTGGGACACCAGTATCTCAATTTATATATTTTGGGTGAAGCCCCCCAGTGGGACACCAGTATTTCAATTTATATATTTTGGGTGAAGCCCCCCAGTGGGACACCAGTATTTCAATTTATATATTTTGGGTGATGCCCCCCAGTGGGACACCAATGTTATAGTTTATATGTTTTGGGTGAAGCCCCCCAGTGGGACACCAGTATTTTATAGTGTATGTTGAGGAAAGGTCTTTCTCTGAGGAGCGAATATTTTATTATAATGATTACGCCCAGTGAGCCACCATTAAATTATTGTGTGTTTTAGGTGAGCCCCCAAGTATTTAAATATTTTTCGACAATTGAAAACGCCTATGTGAACATAATGTATTTTAATTATAAATAAAGACTTTAATACAAAGTTTATGCGTTTATGCGACATGGTGCTGGGATGCCTTCGGGCATTGGTGTTGGGTGCCTTCGGGCAATTATATGTGTGGGAAATGCCTTCGGGCAATTGGTGCTGGGATTGCCTTCGGGCAAAAAGCGTTCATGCGACTGCCTTCGGGCAATTGGTGCTGGGTGCCTTCGGGCAAAAAGCGTTCATGCGATTGCCTTCGGGCAATTGGTGCTGGGATGCCTTCGGGCAATTATATGTGTGGGAAATGCCTTCGGGCATTGGTGCTGGGTGCCTTCGGGCAAAAAGCGTTCATGCGATTGCCTTCGGGCAATTGGTGCTGGGATGCCTTCGGGCAATTATATGTGTGGGAAATGCCTTCGGGCATTGGTGCTGGGTGCCTTCGGGCAAAAAGCGTTCATGCGACTGCCTTCGGGCAATTGGTGCTGGGTGCCTTCGGGCAAAAAGCGTTCATGCGACTGCCTTCGGGCAATTGGTGTTGGGTGCCTTCGGGCAAAAAGCGTTCATGCGATTGCCTTCGGGCAATTGGTGCTGGGATGCCTTCGGGCAATTATATGTGTGGGAAATGCCTTCGGGCATTGGTGCTGGGTGCCTTCGGGCAAAAAGCGTTCATGCGACTGCCTTCGGGCAATTGGTGTTGGGTGCCTTCGGGCAAAAAGCGTTCATGCGACTGCCTTCGGGCAATTGGTGTTGGGTGCCTTCGGGCAAAAAGCGTTCATGCGACTGCCTTCGGGCAATTGGTGTTGGGTGCCTTCGGGCAAAAAGCGTTCATGCGACTGCCTTCGGGCAATTGGTGCTGGGATGCCTTCGGGCAATTATATGTGTGGGAAATGCCTTCGGGCATTGGTGCTGGGTGCCTTCGGGCAAAAAGCGTTCATGCGATTGCCTTCGGGCAATTGGTGCTGGGATGCCTTCGGGCAATTATATGTGTGGGAAATGCCTTCGGGCATTGGTGCTGGGTGCCTTCGGGCAAAAAGCGTTCATGCGACTGCCTTCGGGCAATTGGTGTTGGGTGCCTTCGGGCAAAAAGCGTTCATGCGATTGCCTTCGGGCAATTGGTGCTGGGATGCCTTCGGGCAATTATATGTGTGGGAAATGCCTTCGGGCATTGGTGCTGGGTGCCTTCGGGCAAAAAGCGTTCATGCGATTGCCTTCGGGCAATTGGTGCTGGGATGCCTTCGGGCAATTATATGTGTGGGAAATGCCTTCGGGCATTGGTGCTGGGTGCCTTCGGGCAAAAAGCGTTCATGCGACTGCCTTCGGGCAATTGGTGCTGGGTGCCTTCGGGCAAAAAGCGTTCATGCGACTGCCTTCGGGCAATTGGTGTTGGGTGCCTTCGGGCAAAAAGCGTTCATGCGATTGCCTTCGGGCAATTGGTGCTGGGATGCCTTCGGGCAATTATATGTGTGGGAAATGCCTTCGGGCATTGGTGCTGGGTGCCTTCGGGCAAAAAGCGTTCATGCGACTGCCTTCGGGCAATTGGTGTTGGGTGCCTTCGGGCAAAAAGCGTTCATGCGACTGCCTTCGGGCAATTGGTGTTGGGTGCCTTCGGGCAAAAAGCGTTCATGCGACTGCCTTCGGGCAATTGGTGTTGGGTGCCTTCGGGCAAAAAGCGTTCATGCGACTGCCTTCGGGCAATTGGTGCTGGGTGCCTTCGGGCAAAAAGCGTTCATGCGATTGCCTTCGGGCAATTGGTGTTGGGTGCCTTCGGGCAAAAAGCGTTCATGCGACTGCCTTCGGGCAATTGGTGTTGGGTGCCTTCGGGCAAAAAGCGTTCATGCGATTGCCTTCGGGCAATTGGTGCTGGGATGCCTTCGGGCAATTATATGTGTGGGAAATGCCTTCGGGCATTGGTGCTGGGTGCCTTCGGGCAAAAAGCGTTCATGCGACTGCCTTCGGGCAATTGGTGTTGGGTGCCTTCGGGCAAAAAGCGTTCATGCGATTGCCTTCGGGCAATTGGTGCTGGGATGCCTTCGGGCAATTATATGTGTGGGAAATGCCTTCGGGCAATTGGTGCTGGGATTGCCTTCGGGCAAGATGCGTTTATGCGATTTGGTGTTGGGTTTAATAAAAGAAAGTAATAAAAAATTAATTTTCTATAAGGCTACATATTTTAATGAATATATTTTTTTAGTTGGCCTCAGTGGGAATCTATATTTTTTTAACATTGAATTTGGATGATGAGTTATACTGGATTAGCAATATTACATTTTATGTGATATTAATTAGGACCTTATTGAGATACCAATATTTTGTTTTGCATATTTTGAATGAGCTCCTTCAGTGTGAGACCTTTCTTTAATTATATGTTTTGGGTGAAGCCCCCCAGTGGGACCCCAGTATTATAGTTTATATGTTTTGGGTGAAGCCCCCCAGTGGGACACCATTATTTTAGTTTATATTTTGGGTGAAGCCCCGCAGTGGGACCCCAGTATTATAGTTTATATATTTTGGGTGAAGCCCCCCAGTGGGACACCATTATTTTAGTTTATATTTTGGGTGAAGCCCCGCAGTGGGACACCATTATTTTAGTTTATATTTTGGGTGAAGCCCCGCAGTGGGACCCCAGTATTATAGTTTATATGTTTTGGGTGATGGCCCCCAGTGGGACACCAATATTTTAGTTTGTTTTGGGTGAAGCCCCGCAGTGGGACCCCAGTATTATAGTTTATATGTTTTGGGTGATGCCCCCCAGTGGGACACCAATATTTTAGTTTATATTTTGGGTGAAGCCCCCCAGTGGGACACCAGTATTTCATTTTATATATTTTAGTATTCTACTTCATATATTTTGGGTGATGCCCCCCAGTGGGACACCAATGTTTTACAAATCTACAATAGGACCTATGTGTTGGATTTTATTGAGTGGAATCAGTTAGTGGAAGGATCGAATCAGCAGATCAGCGAAGATTGGGCGTGGAAATGCTTTGCAAGAGGTGAGTGAATTTTAGTAGTTTACTTTTTTGTCTTACCTTTCAGCCATAGTAAAATTTTGTTGGCTTAGTTTTCAGATACAGAAGAACGGGGATTACGCAACCGACTGCAAATACATGGAACCAGCGATGAAACATCGAGGGATTGCATTCTACCTAAAAGGATGAGTTTTTCACAATATTAATATTTATCATTGCTTTCATAATTAAGAATTAATTATATTATTTAAAAATTATTTGGGTGACGCCCCTCAGTGGGACACCAGTATTTGATTTTATATATTTTGGGTGAAGCCCCCCAGTGGGACACCAATATTTTAATTTATGTTTTGGGTGAAGCCCCTCAGTGGGACACCAATATTTTAATTTATATTTTGGGTGAAGCCCCCCAGTGGGACACCAATATTTTACTAACTACAATAGTATATATTACTAACTATAATAGTTGGATTAGTAGTGGATGGAATCAGCGAAGGAAGATTCGTCGTGGAGATGCTTTGCAAAAGATAAGTATATTTTTTTTTAGTATACCTTTTTAGTTGTTTAATTTGGTTTTTAAAAAATGGCCATTTGAGAAACCCAAAAGGGTGTTTTTATTTTTTGTTGGCAGGCCCTAAACCGCTTTCACTGTATTGAATGAATTATTAGTATTATTATTATTTTAAATTTTTAGTGTGATATATTTATAAATACTTTAAATTTTTGGCCGATGTTTTCAGGTACACTGCAGCGGCACTGCAGTATGGAAATCAGCGAAGGGAAGTCCACGGCTGGAAAATCTGCGAAAATGGGTGAGTTTGTTCCTTTTTCTTATATTTTTTAATTTTATATTTTTGCTACATGTCACTGTTTTTTGTATGAACTCCTCAAAGGGATCCCTTTAAGGATATATCAAATTATAATGAATTTTTTGGCGTTGCTTGACGATGTTTCACTTGTTTATTAAAAATCGTTTAAGGTACCATAATATATTTATGTAGTTATGCTGTATGTAGTATGTACTGTATCGTAGTTTATGGCCTCTCGTATCTAGAGAATATAAGTATTGGAATATTATTGGAGGAGAAAGCTAAAAAAAGTTAACGAAGAAAAGTGCAAAACATATGTTCGTCGGTGAAAAGAGTTGTCAATCCTTTTCATAAAAGCGTCGTTGTCAGCATTCCAAGTGGGAAAATTTACATTATTCTAATATATATTAATAAGAAAAAAATAATTTTTTGAATTTTATTTTAGGCGGAACATAAACTGAATTTCTAAGTGACTCATTTTAGAAGTAGTTTCTAATTATATCGCCAGGGAGCGCTAATCTCAATCCACGGTTTCTAGAACCACGTCTAAAAAGGTTTTAATCGAAATGATATATGTAGAATCTAAGTAATTTGATTTCAAAATAATCATGGACTTAAATAAAATGAACAATGAGAAAAAACTGCAACTGTGTAAACGGTATTATGTGGGTAAGATTTCTTTTTTCAAAAACACATATTTAATTGTATGGTTATTTGTCAGTGAACCTTACTCTCGAGGTCTAACACTATTTTCTTTTATTTATTTAGCCGGATTTTTTTTGCTGCCGTTCCTGTGGTGCGTCAATGCCATTTGGTTCTTTCAGGAGGCTTTCAGAAAGCCTCCGTATGATCAGCAAAGAGAAATAAAGAAATGTAAGTATTTCACTGGAGGAAGCCATTAGCCATATTTTATTTTTTGAAAATTAAATAAGTCATTAAAATTAGAAAATAAAAGGAAAATATTATAAACGTAAATGATGAAAAGTATCATTAATTCTGCCAGTACTTTGGAAATAACTTGAAATTCATGTAGATTAATAGATAATAATAGATTAAAGTGTTATACTTACTTTTCTTTTATTTATTTAACCATAACTCTAAGTAAAATTGCATTCCTTAATCAAATATAAGTCAATTTCATACAATGAATTTGGTTTAATGGGGTCAAAATAACATACAATTGGATATGAAATACTCAAAATGTAATATTATAGAGAATAATTTTGCTCTGTAAAATCTCAATCTGTTTTACTCGATTTCATTGCCTTATTCAGATTAGCTTTTAAAAGGTTTTTTACTTCTGTTTGTAAAATTTCAGACCTTAAAGTAACTGCAATATTCTTAATTATGTTTTAAGTATTTAAGTTATGTTTTCGTAATTTGTGATTTTGTGTGTATTTGTGTAATTAAGGAAATGAATCGATTAGAGATTGATTAAGAAAAGTATAATATTTTACAATCTTTTGTATTTGACTTCTTTTCAGATGTAATATTTTCTGGCATTGGATGCATAATATGGCTCACAGTCCTTATCATATGGATAACCATTTTCCAGACCAATCGTGCCGCATGGGGAGAAATGGGTGACAGAATTTCTTTCATCATTCCAGCTGGAATTCCTTAAGACTTAGGCAGTAATTCAGTAACTTATTATTTTCACTTATTTTAGATTGTATTATTAATATTTTTTACTGTACAGACTGATTTTTTTTACATAAAATTGAATTTATAGAAATTATTATTGTATGACAATTTTTATTTATTTAAATTGTCTTTTGCAGCTGAAGTTTTTTTTTTAAGGAATGACAAAAAATTATTCAAAAAGTAAAAAATATTTATGCCCTCCCCAGTAACTCTGGATGAGAGTTAATTTAATAAAAAAATTATATTTTTTCTTTTTGAAGTTTCAGCCCAAATTATAAGAAATGGGCTGAGGAGATGTAAAAATTGAATTATAAATTTACAGATATTAATAAATTTTAAGGGCTATTTTGTTGAATTTAAGAAAAGGTTTGGAGGCATTCGTAGGGGATCTTTAAATTCCGGTTTCTGACTATCAAATGCAAAAAATAATTTCGACAAAATCCAAAGCCAAAACACAATGAAACAAAATTGGATTAGCCGATGTCCCAACCAAAACCTGAAAAACCATTCATTTTGTATTTCTCATATTCAGTAACCACAAAAGCCAAATAATTAACTTACAAAAACATCCTTTTCCTGGCAGCCGGCAGTGCAGTTTCGGTCTCGTTCAAAAGGTAAAGTCGGACTCCAACGATGACACTCGAGAAATAACTCTTCCAGTTTATTTTTTCCATATCGAAATTAAAAAGCTCCTTATCTGTGTCGCTTAAGCGAGACAAAAGACTTTTCAAATTAACGTTTCCAAATTTCCAAGTTTTCATTGAAAAAGCGACCATTAATTCTGAGAAGGAATTGATTTTCTGATATGTTTTTATCATTCTGAAACGGTTATAAAACGGTTTATGGCATTCACTGCAGGGATGCCAACTGAAAATTCCGTTGGATACTCACTGAGGTTTTTTGCCTAATAAAACCAAAGCCACATCGGCTAATAATGCCGGGATGTAATGAAGTAGAAATACCAGGCACACATAAACGAAATAGATTTTAGTCATCGTCAGTGTATAATACCAAATGGCTTTTTTGCTCGGGGTCTGAAAAATGTCAAAGTTTAAATATTGTTATTAACAACAAATACGAGACGTTAACAATAATTACAAAATTACATTGTAAAACATAAAAATGAATGGACAGTTCGATTCATACTTACTTGCATTCCGTAACGTAAGTTTATTTTTAAAAATTCTCCCCAAGTAAGTGAGTTAGCATCATCTACCACAAAATTGTATATACGAGGAACAGTTTCGGTTTTTCTGAAACAGGTGAATTTCACTTTGAAAATTGTTATCTGTAAACCAACCCAGTTTTTTAACAGCAATCGTAACAAACCTGACGGATTCTTTACAATCATTTACTGAGTTTTCAATTTCAGTTTTTTTAAAATTACTTCCAACATCCCAAGCGCTGGAAAGAATGGCATTCACCGTCATATCAACGGGGATAACATTGGCGACTTGGGCTTCATCCACTCGTATTACTCTCAGCAGTCCCACTCCAACGGCTGCAAAAAGTGTATTGTGTAGTTGATTTTCCCATACAAAATAATTTATTCCTTGGACTCACCCACAATCATTCCTGTAGGACCGTAGATATTATCTATCCATCCTGGAACTGGTTCTTTCGCGGTACCCATTACTAAAAGCAGTAATTTAATTATTGACTTTTTCACTTTTTGGATCATTCATGCATATACTGTGGTTTTACTTACCGATTCCGGGCCTGAAAACGACAGTGGGTATGGATTTGCATCTTTCTTTAATCACGTCTTCAGCAATTGATTTGGTAAAACAATATGTATTGGGCCAAGGTTTGATAAATCTATAAACAAAATGGATACCTGCATTTACTTTTTTTAGTATTCTCATCAAAATTTAATCAGCTCACAACAATATGTATCTTTTTCCGTCATATTAAGGGGATTAGGGGGAACTTTCTATCTTATTTTGTTTTAATAAAAAAATTAAGAAGGTTTTTCTGATCTCTGTCGTTAAGTAAAACAACAGTCATCCTGTTTTAAAGCCCCATTAAAGTCACAAAAATTTGATCGTTGCTCAAGTGTCAGAATTAATCAAACAAATTAAAAAGAACTCGTTTTCTCGCACTCGAAGTTGTTCAACAATTAAACACTTAAATAAAAACCCTTATTTAGGAGAGTCATTCTCCTCGGGGCTGAGCTGAGCTGAGCTGAGCTGAGTTCTCTCAAATGTACTCACTCTGGTGTGAGAGCATTTAGTTTTTCTTCGCTTAAAATGTTCACCAAATTCAGTGCATTTTCTCCTTTTAATGGCGGCTCGTAGAAGTCTTCACCGATGGCGTCTCTGTAATATTGGGAATAAGCCGTAGATATATGAACGAAAACCTGAAACAACGTTTTGGGTTGTTGTAACTCCTATGACCACTCGATTGTATTTATATTGTTGGCCATTTTACGGTTACAATGAATAAAAAAGAGTGATTTCTCAATTTTTTTTTAATTGTCCGAGAGAATGCGTTTCTCGTGGATTTATCTTTAAAAAATTGCCATATTTCAAAAACTACAAAATTATTAGAGATGCGCCGAATAGTGGTTTAACCGAATTATTCAATTTACTATTTAATTAGTTTTTTAAAGTAAATTTGAAGAAAAAGGCAACAGACTCTGCCCAAAAAGAGCCAACAGTTTCCTCTTCTGCATTAATAATATATACGTTTCTTTTTGCTTTTCTATATTATATTTTTATACTGTCTCTCTGTCCTTATGTATCTCTGATTATTGTAAATTTGCCACTAAGTCCATTTATTAAATTTTTAAAACTTTCACTAATTATAGTTTAAGAAATAAATATGTTGATTTGAAGTTTAATTGCTTCATTTTATTAGCTCTAGCTTTATTAAGCATATTTATCATAAAATTTGTTCGGCATATAATATAAATCTCTGTTGCAGTTCTATTCGGTGTCTTATAGCGAAAATAAATACTCGAAACAAATAATACCAACCGACTATACGTCGCATATCTAAAAATTACTCTCCACCAAAATCACAATACTGTTAAGAAAGAAGGATTTATTTTAGGTTTGGGTACTTTATAAAACGGACGAAACGATGGGGTGTCCTTGTAAGAGAACTTTTCACGGGAAAATTAGCTCCGATTTCTCTCTCATTGAATTTGTTTCTCTTACGTTATGTAACAATAGTGAAGTCAGTTCTGAAAGTCACGGTTAGGCCTGACCAACATCTAATAAGTAAATACGTGAAAAAAAAACTATAATAAAACCTAGAGAAGCATTTGATATGAAGGATCGTACATATTCTAAGCAAAAAAAGGTGAAAATATGAGTATTACTGAAGAAGTTATCGAAACGAAAGTTTGGGAAATTAGAGAAATTAATTTTCTTTTACCTCCCGGAAATGTCTTTTAAAAATTGGGAACGTATGTATAAAAAAAATTGTGGAACTTAAGATAAAATAAATAAGTAAATAAAAACTCTATAAATGTATGTGTATCAAAAATAAATTATCTATGTATAAATAAAAAATAAATATCTATATGTAAATAAAAAAGTATAGATAAAAATAACTATCTGTCTTTAACTAAAAAAAGTTATTTTATATGTAAATATAGTAAAAATAAATAAAAATAAATAAATAAAATAAAATGTATAGGTAAATGAAAAAAAACTAATATCTCTATGTAAATAAAAAATAACTGTAAAATATATGTAAAATAACTATAAAAATAAATGTAAATAAATGCGTGCCTGGTTTTCTCCTGAGGGCTGCCTTTTCCTCCCCCCAGGGAAATTAATTTTAGGGGAGAAACTGACCACAATTTAAAGCTGTAATTTATGAGGTCACCCAAACGCCCAATGAAGAAATTTGTATTATATTTGCGAATAAGCACAAATGGTAATTAAAAATGTGCAAAAATTAATTAGAATTCAGTTGTGGGCCTCCCAAAAAGTTAATTTTTAAAAACCAGTCGTCCTAATCTAATAAATCAGCACATTTTGACCACGATTTGAAAATGATGTCAAGTTCAAATTTCAGGTTTGAAAAGCGGTCGCCTTGGCAGTAATTTTCCGCGTTTGTCGCTTACCTTAAGCCGAACGCATTTGGTGCAAAATATTGACATCTCCTGAGCTCCGAGAACGTTGATTCCTACCGCTGTTTTGAGTGATTCATTGAACCTGACCGTCGCTGCTGAGTGGATGACATGTGTGACCTCCCCCGTGAGGAAACTGTAATCGCTGTCGCTCATTCCCAGCCGCAAACTGCTCACGTCCCCGACAATGCAAGTGACTTTCTTCTCGAAATCGGGCTTTTCCTTCCGGAGCGTATTGAAAAGCTGAGACAACGGATATTGATGAGACTCATTTTTCATGTGAAGTCACTTTCTACAGCCGCACGCGAAAGCATTTATAATGTGAGGTTGCGGCCTTGTCACTATCTTTTTTATGGTGATTTTCTGATTTCGGATTAGGCAAAATTGAACTCTTATTTGGTTGGGAGGTAATTTTACCTTAAATATAATTATATAATAGAAATGGAGAAAGTATCGGTGGAGTTTTGGGGATGAAAAAAAAAGTTGGGTCGTTGACATGGACGGCCACAAGCGAATGCATGTTTGGCTGATTTTCATTACCATGCCAAGGTCTCCCTCAAAAGAGAACTGCATAATTAATGAGGTGATAAAGGAAAGTGAAAGACCTGACATGTGCTGAGAATCCTTGATTGGAGAGTGCACTTTAATTGTTTCCTTTGAAATTCTTTTCAGTTTTATAATTCATTTTTGGCAGTGAACGAATTCTATGACAGCTTTAAAATTTAATTGAGCGGACAAAACCTTTTCTTAATATTTCTTTCGGCGCTTTATGATCGATAAAATCAAGAAATTCCCCTCTCATTGGGATAGAATTACAGAAGGCGGTGGGGATTTATTTATCTCCTCAATTTTAATTGCTTTTTTTAATGAATTTTACGATACGAAACAAATGAAGAACACACTCAGAAATGACAATATATTTTTTACTCTCATTAAGTGGGAGAAAAAGTATAGTTTTAATTCAGAAATAACTTACGGGGTCTTCGAACAATGTTTTCATCCTCAACTGAGGGTCTTTCCCTTTTTTTGTTCTGATTAATACATAAATGTGATCGATATTATGGAAAACTCGGAGTAATTTCTCTAAGAGAGCCTTTCCCAGGAAACCGGTGCCACCAGTGATAAATACTTTGCCATCGTTGAAGAATTCCAGGATCGAAGAACCCGGCACTGTTCCCGGCATTTTTGGAGATTCTGAAACGAATAAGTCCTCATCGTATGAAAACTTCACAGTTTGAAACCTTAATTCTGGAGTAAAACATCAGAAACAGTTTTTATAACAATTTATTAACATTAACCCTCCGAACTGGTTTTTTGACCACAAAACGGCTTTTATGAGGCTTCTTTTCATATATAATAAGGACTTTTATGAAGCTGCTTTTTATATAAAATAACGGCTTTTTGTTCCATCCGCGAATATCACTGATTTTAAGAGGGAAAAAATATTTAACAGTAATTTTGGATTTATTTCTCTCAGCGACTTTTACTCGCTTCTCTTTATCTATTTAATATTGGCAACAAAAATTTTGAGGTACAAAAACTTTAAAATTTTAGACTCTCCTGACTGCAAAGGTTGCCGACCTCTAATGTTAGTCGATTCCCAAAAATACAACGCGGAATTAAAATTTTGAAAATAATTATTCGACCCCAATCTTTATTTTTCATTTTTTGAAGATCGAAATTCGACCTTTTAGAAATTAGAATTCCTTTCGAAAATTCTTACCTTACGTACACTGATTCAAGAAAATAAATTGTTTCGAATTACACTATTCGAACCCAAAGCTTTTCGATTAGGCTCTCTCGCGTTACATAACTATGCCCACCACGAGGTTATTTACATTTTTTGTTCAAAATGATCCCGAGCCGTTGCAACTGAAATCATGAAATCAGAAATGTTAATTTATTGTAATTTCATGAACTTATTCCATGGTGCATTCAATAATTTTGGTGGAAACATATGAGTGAATCAGAAGGATGCAGAACCTAAGCTGATTTTACTGAAAAGTTTTTTGCTCCTTGTATCTCCTGTTGGTGCGTTTGATCTATCGAATGGCCCTAAAAATTAGATTTTTTCTGTCGACTTCTAACAGATACAGAAGAAAAAGTTTGCACTTATTATAACGAGTGAGAATAAATGATATTTGATATTTTTTGAATATTTAAAACTGTTTTATCATAATGAGGATTCATATAATGAGGAAAAGAATTGTTCTGATAATTTTGCAAAGTATTAAAAGTGCTGATTGCGACGTCACATCGGATAAGACTGAATAAAAACTGAATAAAAACTGGAAATATGACACCCAATAAAAGTGGAAATATAATATTTCAAATTCCACCTTCAATAGAAATAAGAGGTCACTTAAAGGTGACTTCCGACCCCCTGAGGTGTTTCATTAGGAAAAACTTGTGGATATTGGTGAAAACAGCGGGGATGCACCTTATTTGACGAACTTTGGACATTCAACTTCCCCCTTGAAGAATGCCTGGTAAAATCTAACGTGACAATAAAAATATTGTTCCTGAAAAAAGAGCAAATCAAACCGGAGAAAAACTTAAAAAAGGCGAAGTTTTCAATAAGTGATGAAGATTCTGCAACAAAATAGCGCTGTGTAATGTAATAAATCTCATACTTTTTAGTTTACTTTCGAACATGCGGAACTTTTTCATAAAATCCAAAATTTGAGTTTATTTTTTTGTCTGTATATGTCAAAAATGTAATTTTTACTTAACCCCTTGGGCACATATGACGAGTGAGCTAGTTACGGATGACGAGTGTGAGTTGATTTCTTAAAATATATTTATATCACCAATATAAGCATTTTCCAAATAAAATGTATTACTCTTACATATTAATCCATATAGCAATAAATTAAATCCGTTCCAAATGCATAAAAGTCTCAAAATAATTCGGTACTCAAGGGGTTAAATTGAATAATCTGTTCTAATAAGCTTATCTTATTATTTGAATTCCTTTTTCGGAAATCAGATGAGCTTTTTACGACAGATTGTATTGCCAACATGCAAAATTCATTGTTTTTTCAAAATTTGCGATTTGTATGTTTCAGACAAAACTGAGAATACATTTTAAGAAAAATGCATATATTTTGGAAATATAAACTTCATGTAGATTTTGTGCTTCCCGGACATTTATATAGATTTATTTATAAAAAGAAAATTCGCAAAAACTTTTTGAAAGCATTGCTTTTTTCTGCGAAACATCGAAATCACTGTTGGCTGCATCATAAATAATTAATATCAATTTAAATTTTTAATTTAGCATAAGCTTTTCTCAGGACCTTCTCGAAATTTTTTTGTCTATTTCAGTTTTCAACTCTCACCGTTCCATGCAGGTCAACGTAAGCCACCAACAGAAGTCAAACTTACCCAAATCCAAAAATATGATGAATGTATCAGATGATGGGGGTTTCTCTTTCTCCTTAACAGTCACTTTATTTTTCACTTAATTACCTGACCGCGTCAAATTCGACTCATTACCTAAATCCACCGGTGTGAGTGTTTTGTGGCTTCACTTGCCTCAGTAGCAACAAAAGAATTGGGAGAAACGGAGTGCACTTGTAATTTTTCCAGGTGCGCACAAGAGCATGCAAGATGGAGCTAACTAAAAATTCAATCGTCCGGTTCCATGGCTGCTGATACAGATGTCATAGATAACAATTAATTAAATTATGAATTGAGTTTCTGAGGCAGAGGCTTTTTTTGTTTTGCCCTCCGTAGGGAGCAGTAAGGGTTGACACTTGTCGTTGGTCAAACTATCATTTGAATGGTGGGGACAATCTATGGAAACTTTTTATCAAAAGTTCTTACCCTCTTTCGAGTCTTTCTCATCAGGAGATGAACAGCCATTCTTCAAAGAAAGCTTCTTCTTCAATAAACGGATGAAAAGAACAAAAGAGAGCTGCATCCCACAATGCCACATTCCTCCTTCTGCTGTGCTTTGTGGTTTATTTATTTAGGCTGTAAATCCCATTCAGTGTTGACGGACATGATGTGCCTGAAAGTGATGAATCGAATTCTGAGAGCGGAGAGGAACTCGATGGTTTAACCGGATGCGGCATCCATTTACCCGATGAGTCCCACTCGACTGATCTCATCCCGATTGAAAAAATTAACCTACTCTCAAATATAATATCTATTTTGATAAAAGGTTTGCAACGGAATGGAAAAACTCCCCATTGTTGATATTCACAAATTCCAAAAATCCCAAGGTTTTTCATTGCCTATTGTTATAAAATACATTTTTGCACATTATACATTGATTTGTATTTCTTTAATTATTTGCTTGTAAAAAATTGACAGTTATTTTTAAGGTAAAAATCTTAACGGATAAATCATTTCAAAACCGCCAATTGCATAGACGCAGACCATAGATATAAAATACCTTTTGGAGCTGTTTTGTCTTCTCAGAAGGATAAATAGGGAGTAAAGAGGTTTACTCTGAGATAAAATTTTCATTGCGTGAGCGTTTGAATTTGAGAGGCACAATCACTTAACAGTCTGAAAAGACTCATTTCAACTTTTATTTTTTTAAGTTACCTGTGAAGAGAGGATAATTTCTTTTTTGTGTTTTGGATTTTCGAGGGGAGTTAACTCATTTTGTTGTGGGCTGTCAAAGGGATGATTTTTAAAATCGTATTGTTGACGAAGCATTTGATAAAATGTTTCTTGTGAATGAGCCGAGGAAAGAGTTACTGAATAAATAAAAATGAATTAAAACTTTCTTCCTGTTCCGGTAACACATGCAAAGAGGCATTGAAGTAATGAAAATTATTATCCCTTGCTCTTGAAAAAAGTTGATTTAGGTCGACCGGTTCTTCTGTCCTCTGTTCGTCTGCACATTTATCTTAATCAAACAAGCGTACGAGAAAAAGTGGAAGGTCAGTGAAAATAGTCGGGACAATTTAAGAAGAGCGAATAGCCAAAAGAAATTTATTCAGATTTTCCAAAGGAACTTTCAAATCGAAAAAGGAATTTTGATTTTATTTATTTTTATAGGTTTGCATTTTTCTTGGATTGTCTTACCTGCAATTCTTCGTGAGATTTTAAAAAAGGCTGACTAAAAGTTTAGTTTTCAGTAAATTCCTAAAAATTGTATTTAATCTGTCAAAAAAATTGAAACTGTTAAACGTAAAATAATTGCCATTCGCACACGAATACAAGAAAATGGAGAAATATACAAATTTACGAAAACAATTCACAAGTTAATCATCGTGTTCGAGATTCAAATTCTATTGGGAAATGATAGTTTCTGCATATTAAAGAAAAATTAATTAGACAAAAGCTTTTATTTTTCCTAATTACGTTCGAATTAATTAACAATTTCCTTTCGAAAGTCTTTGTAATTTGTTGCTTTCGCTTTTCTTTTCAGTTGGTCAAATCTGAGAAGGACAAATTCTGCACTATGAAAATTATATTACGTAATATAACCTTTATATTTCGTTCGCAAAAAATTCAATTTAGTAATAATTATTTATTTTTATTTTTTTCCATTTTGCTTAAAGTTCTAAAAACGTGTTTCTTCAATTCCTTCTGCCTTTTTAATTTTCTCATTTCTTCTGCTCGCTTCACCTGTTTGTGTTTCTTTACTCGCTCTATCATGGCCTTTTTCTCCAGGTGTTTTTTATGCTCGAAATTAGTTTTTATCATTCTCAATAAGCTGGAGACCTGAAATCACCAAAATTAATAATTATTCTGCCCAATGAGGAAATTCTGGTTCGGTCACAACCGGTCACTAACCTTCGCTTCGTGGGGTTCTTTAATAACCGCTACTCTTTTTACTTCTTTTTCGTGTTGCTTCGCTGGATTTTTCGGTTTGTCCTTATAAGGGAGAGCTTTTTGTAACGCCTTTGGAATTTTTAACGGCTTAAATATCTTCGGATTCCTTTTGATTGGCTAAAATAAATAATTCTTTCATTGAGGAAAATGTTCTTTATTGGTTTTGGAGCAAATCCAATGTACTCACTGTGTATAGACTGTCCGGTTGAGCTTCATTTTTGATATTCCTCTCTCTCTTCAATTGTCCCAATGTCCTCATTCCCTCCCAGGCTGCTTTTCTCTCCGCTGAGAGCAGCAATGTTGTAACGGGGTTGTAAAATTTTGGCACTTCGATTGCATACCATGTCCGACAAAACACGATATCGCTGAGTTTGATTTTGTCTTCGAAAGTGGCGCGAAAAGCTCCCTCCGGTTTGGAAATAGCCTTTTTAATTTGACCTCTTATCCCCGAAACGGTTCGAATTTTGGCACCTGTTAATTTATTTTATGTTGTTTTTAATTTGGGTGTTATTTAATGAAAATCGCTATGGACGTACCTTCGAATTTCCCCACTTCTAATGTCGAGTTGAACATTCCCTGAATGAAAGCGGTTTTCTTGAAGATTTTCAATGGAGTTCCCACTAATTTTAATTTTTTCGTGATGGTCGTCGATTTGTCTACTTCCACGACCGAACCAGTGCAAGCTATTCGAAAACCAGGCTGGAAACAAATTACAATTTGACAATGGTTAATACGGGGAAAATTCCTATTTAACGATATTTCTAAAACGAGTTATATACACCATAAAATCTCTTACCGTCCTCGTGGCGACGTCCTGTACCGCTAAAAATCCGGTCCCCTGAGGAGTGATGGGGCCATAAAAATGAGCCATGCAGGACACGTGTTCGGGTGTGTATTTCAACATCCTTTGCCTCATGTTGTCCTCCAGTTTGCTGAAAACTGGTATAGTCTGGAACCTCCTCCAGCCCAAGGACACAATCAGGGGATCTTTTGTTTTCAGTATTTTATTGAACCATCGGTGTTTCCTAAGTCTCACCTTTGGAGGTAAAGAAGATGAATCGAAAGCTCTGGATTGATGAAGAGGAGAGAGGTTTTCCATACCTGAATAAAGCCAACGTTTTCTTCTACGGGTAAAAGACCCCCGATGACGAGAGGATATGTCGGATCGAAGTGCTCGATTAATTCACAAGGCATATTTGAGAGTTCAACTCGAACATACATCCCCGGTCGATAACCCTCTAATTCAACCCTTAAGTCATCAGCCATCCCTTCGAACTCAGATTTGTTGAGCTGTGGAGGACATTTTTAAATTATTTACTTAAGACAGAAGTGTAAAACGTAATATTAGGTTTTAATTATAGTTTTGCCTGTTCTCACCTGAGCTTGCTGATCCACTTGGGCTTTCAAATCGTTATAGTAAGAATGTTCCTCTTTTTCGTCATATTCAGCGTCGAATCTCTCCTTAAGCTTCTTTTTCTTCTCGACGAGACTCTCTTTCGTTTCCGGTTTTTGTTCTTCGTGTTTTTCCCCCGTTTCCAAATCTTCGAAGTCACCTAATTCGTTTTCGTTTTCGGACATATCGTACATTTTGAGTAATTCCTCTGCGTCCTCCGATTTTTTCCATTTTCCGGTAACGAAGCAGTCTTTAATTAATGCTTTCATCTGCAATCCCAGAGTAAAACAAATAAAAAAGACATTTTGAATCTCGAATCCAAAACATTCATCTAATTCTAAAAAGACTACACCCACTTCTTCAGAAGTCCAGTCCCTTATCACAGGAGGTGCAAAAACACTTGTATCGAACTCATCCAAAAGATCTTTGTCCGCCATTTTCTGCCTTTGCTTCTCACTGACAATATGGAATATACCTCCTATTTCTTCCGGTTTATTTCTGTCGTTTCCTCCCTTCTCTTGGTCTCCATCGAGCAATCTTTTCGTGTTACCTAAATATTCCAAAAAGCGTTTTAATTAAATCCAACTTTTAATTGGTTTTAAGTACAGATAAATGTAACAACCAACCATAGACTAATTTGTATAGATTTTGAGTGTTATTCTGCCTTTCCAAAAAAGCTTCAGCAGCTCTCTGAGTCAAATTTTCTTTCCATTTGACTGCTGATGATTCAAAATCAAAACCTTTTTCTTCGGTTTTTTGTTTTTTTGATTTTTCCTCATCGTGATTATCATGTTTTCTCTTTCTGGTTTTAATTTTATCGGAATAGTCACTATCACTCTGTTCTTCTGCTTCCTCTTCTTCTGCACTTTCGATCCCCGATGATTCGGAGTCTGTGTCAAATTTGGCTTCTTTTTCAGTCACTTTTTTCAAGGCACTTTCAATTTTTGATTTTATACTGTTTTCCTTTCCTAATTCTCCCTTCATTTGAGTTTTTTCCTCAATTTCACCCTCCGATTCATCGCTAGAAATGTCATCTTCATTTCCCGAAGGAATTTCAATCTCATTTTTAAAAACGACTCTTCGACGGATTCTTCCATCTTGGTCAACTTTCTCCTCCAAATAATTTTTATCTTCCGCGTTGTCTTCTGCTTCTTCATCGTCCTCGTCACTGCTGTCCCCTTCTGAATCAACATTCTCTTCATTGCACTCCTCCTCCAGCGCGCCTTGGGAGGCGACACTCGTCTTGTCTCTGAATTCATTTGAGATTATGGCTTTTGAATGAGAGAATAGCTTTAACTCTGATTTATCTCTTTTCTCATCAATTCCACCCTGAACAGTTAAAATCGAGTTGACTAGTTCATTTTCTTCTGGTTTGCTTTCCTAAAATGTAAACACCACATTTTTTAAGATTGTTATTTCACCGTAATAAAAATAAATCAGTTCTTTTATCTATACTTTAAATAATGAGATTTAATAAAATTATTCCTGGAAACACTTCACTGCTGCACAAAATAAGGCAAATATTTTGGCTGTAAATACCTGATAACTGTGACTTCCAGCCAATTCAACATAAACAGCATCTTTGTCATAAACCACTCCACCAACTCCAGAAAATGGTGAATATATAGTCTTTTCTCTTTCAATTAATGATCTCTTTTTCCTCTCTGGCAGTGGGCAGGGATCTGGAAGGAAGCTTATACTACTGATTTTTGTGTCACCACAACCAGGAATGTGAATACTGTTCTTTTTATTGAGAGGAATTCCCCTGACAAAACCATAGAGGCAAATGTTCCTGTCACATTTTGAATCTTGCCTCATTTTTTCTGGATCTGTTATATCTTCCAATCTGTCAACTGCAATATAAATAAGGGAATTCATAAAATTATTATTGGGAAGAAGATTTTCAAATGTTGATTTTATAGTGATGCTGACCTAACACATAAGGATGTGTGG
The DNA here is from genome assembly GCA_028293925.1 of Brueelia nebulosa. NCBI lineage: Eukaryota > Metazoa > Arthropoda > Insecta > Psocodea > Philopteridae > Brueelia > Brueelia nebulosa. The sequence continues at coordinate 1,779,309 of JAQIBA010000004.1, forward strand.
ATCTCCACACTAATGGCCTGAGTTTAATTACAGATATAAATCTTCCTAAATTCCTAATGTCATTTTTCAAATATTCCCCATGAATAATTCCTGAAAGGTAAAATAATTTTGCCCCTGCATACACTTCAGTCCAAAACCTGTGTTTCAATGTTTTTTTGGTTTTCTTTAACTGTTTATTATTTTTAAGAAGATCTAAATGAGTTAAAACACCTAGAATTCTAGGCATTCCATGAACCTAGAAAATAAAAGCAAACAAAAAGTCTCATTAAATGAATGTAAATTTTTGAAAAAAAATTTCAATTTAACTAAAGAACAAAAAAGATTTACTTACTTGACATATATTTAAAAACTCAAATATTTCCATTTCAAAACCAAATGATGCATCAACAAGTAACAAAACTAAATCTGCAACCTTTGCAAGGTCCATCATGCAATTAATATCATTATTACATTCAATTAATGTAATTCTTTGCCTTTTTCCTGTGACTACTGTTACAGGTCCCTTAATGGATGTCAAAGGTTGCTTTGTAAAATGCTTAATTAAGTTATGAATTAAAGTAGTCTTTCCCACTTTTGGTGGCCCCACCACAGCCACCTGCAAAGAAATAGATATGTTAACAAATGAAATTATGAATGCAGACTTATTTGCCACTTTTCTAAGAAACAGGAAGCAAATAATCACCATTATTGGTGGTGGCTCAACGGGATTTCTATCAACAACTGGTATATGCTGCTTTTTGGTTTCCAAATCTTGCTTTCTTCTAAACCTTCTCTCGGCTTGTACGGCACTTTTAAAGGAAAACGCTTTTGGATTCCTCTGCCTGTCTGTCAGTTCTTGAATGTGTTGCTGTTTAGCTTTTTTCTTTTCGAATTTTTTGCCTGAAATTAATTTTTGGAATTTATTATAACCAAACCCGGTCAAATTTACACATGATTTCCTGAATATCACTAACCTGACTTTCGTTCGCGATGAGGTTTTTTCTTATCGATAGCATTTTCCTGATTCTCCTCAGCCATTTTTATTTCAAAAAATTAATCACTGACGAATCAACATTAAATGCAGCCTATTTATTAAAAATTTTACTGTAATCACAGTGCACTTCTCCATGCAAACTCCATCGTGTCTGCAGAAAATTACTCATTATAGTAAAATTTTAAATGTTCTCAATGAACGTTCCGTTCATATAGTTATTTTAGTTTAAATCTTATAAATAATAAAAGATATTTGAGAATTATCAATTCATAAAAGTTTTTATTAATTGTGAACTGCCTAATACTGTAATTATTTGAAAAATAAACTTCGGCGAAACTTAAGAAAGCGCCAAAATCATTTTGCCTTAATACAAATGGCGGCATATTTTGGTGTGCACGTTGGGAACTCGTCCGTTTGCTTGGCGATTTGTAAAGATGTTAGTAACATTATGTATTTATTATATACTGTTAGGTTTTTATTAGAAATAAATTATTGCCGTGATAAATTCTCTAATGTGATAAATTTTTTTTGACAACTGAACAGCTGTAACCAAAATGTTGAAATAACTTTCTTGCAAATTATATTTTGAAATTTATTTTAGGAAGATAGAGTTGAGGTTGTGGCAAACGATGTGGGAGATAGGATAACCCCGGCATTATTACAATGGACGCCCAGTAGTTGCATAGTTGGAAAAACAGCTCAGCTGGAATTATTCAGGAATTTCACTAACACAATCACTAGGAATAAACAAGTTCTGAATGATAAAATCAGTGAAGAGGAATTAAAAGAATTGAGAAGTAAAGTACCCTACAGGATTAACAAAGTGGATTTAAATATTAAGTATGAAATTTTAATAGACGGAAAGCAGTTTCATGCCAGTCCCATTGAAATTGCAGTATGCATTTTTAAAAAGACATTATGTGAGTTAAAATTGCATATAGTCTAATTGATTATTGGTATTTTTTTTGTAATGCAAGAAAAATATTTTTCTTTAGCTATTGCTGAGTCAGCTGTTGGTGGGAATAAAGAAATGAATTTAGTTCTAACTGCACCTTTATATTTTTCTGAAAGATCTATTAATATAATTAGAGAAACTGCAAAAAGAGCTGGTTTTAATGTTATTCAGGTGGTTGATGAATCTGCAGCTGCTGTTATAGGTTGTGGATTAGATTTGAACCCAGAAGAACCCCCCTAGTAAGTCTTTTAATAATTCTTGTTTGGTTATTCTGTGTTACATCTCAATTAACTTTTTGTTATTTTTTATAGCTATTGTCTAGTTTATAGAGTAGGTGGATATTCTGCTGAAGCAACAATATTTATGGTTTGTGATGGAATGCTTTCTTTAGTTCAATCTGTTCATAAGAATCATTTAGGTGGGGCTTTATTTACAGATAAATTGTCCCAATATTTAGAAAGTGAATTTAAAAGGTGATTTTCATAGACATTTTTTACTTAAACTGTTTTTTGTTGTGATTTTCTTATGGAAAGGTATTTTCAGGCAATACAGATCAGCAGAAGTTACTGAGAGAGGTAGATACAAGCTGTATGCAGCTGCAGAAACAATTAAGCAAGTGTTGTCAATTCAGAATGTGGCCCAGTGCAGCTGTGAAAGTGTTGGAAGCAGTTATGACTTCAATTGTTCTGTTTCAAGAGCTCGTTATGAAAATGTAATTGCTTCTCTAATTCCAGACATAACTGCCCCTATTTTGGAAGTGATAGAAAAAAGTAATTTAGATGTTAAAGATATCAAAAAGGTAAATAGTATAACATCTGTAAGTTAAGATTTCTAAATTTAATAAGGTTTTAATTACATCACATTAAAAAATAATGTGAATATAAAGAAAAGCTTTGTTTTAATATGAGTAAATTTTTTTATGAGGTGATCACATGTGGTGGGACATTAAAAACTCCTAAACTTCAAGAAACTGTTCAGAAACTCCTTCCAACAGCAGAAATAATTAATTCTTGTCCTGATGAAATAATTGCTGTGGGTGCTGCAATGCAAGCAGGTTACTGTGCAAGGTTTGATCAATACCATAACACATTGTCAGTTGATGTACCTGCCCTCTCCACTGCATTACAAATAAAAGTGAGTACAATCTTATTTAATATGGTTTTTTACATGTATTTAAGCTTTCTTAAATGATTCTGTTTAATTTCAGGTAAATCAAAACAGTGAAGAAATAGTTTATACATTGCCTGAATATACATGTGTGCCTTTAAGAAAGAGATACAAAGTGCCTTCAAAGGGGAAAATGTTAACTGTCAGCCTTTGGGATGTCAATGATACTAAATTAGGAGTGTGTTGCTTAAACAATTTGGAACCACAGACAAATGTCACCATAGACGTTGATATAAATAAGTAAGTTTAAGTCTATGTTTTTTCTTAAATCTTTGTTGAAAAATTTCTCTGAGTGATTATATGGGTTCTTTGCAGAGAGGGCAGAATACTTGTGACCATATTCAGTGACAGCAGCAGTGAAAAAAGCTATTTGAAATATGATTTAAATGAAATAAAGGAACTTTGATATAATGAAATTAAACAAATTATAACTGTGATGTCTTGGCATAGCTTCAGTGCCTCATGGATAATCTTTCTCAGATTTTACTGCCTTTCAGAAAAAAATGCATATTTTGCTATTTAAGTCTTTTCTAAATTTATTTTCACATTTTCCTGTATTCAACTTCCCAAATGCAAAAAAAATAGTAATGAATTACCAATTCATTTGGAGCTTATGAGGAATAATTACTGAACCCAAACTGGGAAAATATTAAACAACTCAAAGATATCAAGAAAAAGTATTTTTTAATATTAGGGCTCTCTCAAAAAGCCACAGTCTATAATAAAAATGACTGAGTGAATTAACTATAAATCTCCGAACTCTTGCTCGTGAAGATTGTCTCTTTCACTGTTACTCCTCTCATTTTCGAGCAGCATTTTCGAAAAGTCATTCCGCTGTTTCTGACGATATAATCTCGCGAACCTTTGCGGGCTCATTAATTCGTCGATTTGATCGTTTTCGTTCAGAGGCGCTCCTAATAATGAAACGACAGAATGGGGAATTTTCAAAGGATACCTGAAAATAAAATAAACGTTCAGTCATTAAACTGGAATTCACTTTAAAGATTTTTGATAGAAACGGACTTTTCTTCGTTTCTGTACATGTCTTGTTCATAACGTCCGATGTCTGAGTCCCCTCTTTTAGCCGCCACTCCTCTGCACAATGGAGCAAAAACAAATTTCCTAAAATAAAAATAAAAAATTTTAATAACCCAATAAAAACTCCGAAATTTGAAAGATTCCGCATTTAAATATCTCACCTACAATCAACTGCTTTGTGCGGACTTGAATTCACAATTCCACAAACTGAGAGAAAAAGTACAACTCCAGCCATGTTTAAAATCATTTTTACCTGAAACTCACATAATTTTCATGGTTTGATTTGGATATTTCATAAAAGGGATTCAAGTACAGTATAAAAGATTAAAATTTATCGATATTAATGTAAACTCAATATTTCTGTCATTTATCCTAAACTTTGGCTCAAAGACTTGCATTTTTCCATTTATAACTCTGTGGTTATTTTTTTAGTTTTGTTTCTTTAATAATTATTAAAAATGCAATTTAGTTAAAATATTGTTAATCTTTCGAGAACTATCGAGGAAAATAATCCTAGGAAAGTATAATTCAATTGTTTCCTCTCCATTTTCCACCGGAAGTGCTTTCAAACCGGAAATCGACTCTTCGTCCAAAAATGCTTCCATAAATGCAATGACGTCTGTGATTTCAATTATTTCTTAGCAATTAAATACGCCCACCATAGCGCTGAGTGAGGTGAGAAATTTACATCATTAACTTTTATGCTTCGTTCCTTTAAACGAGAGAACATTTAAAAATTAGTAATTTATCCCTTTCCATTCATTTGTTATGGAAATTTCGGTACTTTCCATCAAAATCCTCCGAGGAGGTTTCTCTCTTTATCCCTAAACAGAACATTCTCTATCTTTTAGCTGGAAAATTCATTAAAAAAATGAACGCACATTGAAAAGGGAATTAAAATTGCAAAAAAATTCTTTGAAGAGGTGTGGGTGTTCAATAAAAAGCCCCTTTTTGAGAAATTTCAGATATAAATCAAAACGAGGGAGTAGCCTTGAAAAATTGGAAATAAATGTCTGGAATATGAAAATGATGTAAAATTTCTCTCAAAGAAACGGTCGACCGTTTGCATTAAGAACTAAAAGTCAGCAGAAAATAAATTTTCCTGACTTTTTATACTTTTCCAAGAATGAATTTTTAAAATCTCATTTTTGAAATGAAGTAATTGACGCATTTGAAAACTGACTGTTTCTTTCTCTTTCGCTTTACTCTGTGTAATTATTATCAACCAATTGATATATTATTGTTGTGATCGGTGTCAAACTTTGGGATTGTAGATTTTATTTAAAATCACTACAATTGAGGAAATATTAAAGAAAATTAAATAAAAACGGTTTACAAATAAGAAAAATTTTGTTTTTAAACGGTTTTTTCTTTTAAACAAAACATAAATACCAAATTTTTCTGACATTAACCACAATTTTTACTTCTGTAAATGTAGTTTATTAAATTAAACTTAAAAATTAAAATTTGTTAGAGTTTGCCCCGCATGAATTTGAAATTCTACATTTCCTCATAGTCTCATCTTCTCAGAAGATTTTTTGTATTATAAGTCACAAAATAATTAACATTACTGACAGTTTTTTTCTCGACAATTCGAAAGAAATTTACCTTGGATTTATTTGTTATAAAGTTTATAAAGTTGTAGTCCGACGTTTTATATACTCACAACGAAACGTTACGAATTAAAAGTACCATTTAGAGGCGATTTCTATAATTAGAAATCACTCGAAAAAGCTCCTTCCGATTAAGGGCGTTAACTGAGGGTTTGAAATTTGATCGGCTTTTAATCCTTTTACGCTTTGGTCAGCGAAAAAACAGATGAATGGTTTTCACTATTTCGTAAACTTTTTCGATTATTACAACTGAACCTTCCCTTTCATCTTATCTTGTTAACATTTCCGAATTAAAAAGAACGAGTTAATGACTGCTTAAATGATTTCGGCAGAAAAACCATTAATTACTCTCTTACAATGCGTTCCCTTAATTAAAAAGAAGATTTTTTCCTTTGAATCAAACCTTAAAACATTAATTTTTTCTTTTATTAATAAACCTATCAAATTCTTTAGAGTTTACTTTGCTTTTTCAATCACTAATGGGTAATTTTTATCAGCGGATTTTAAATCATTTATTAATTAAAATAAATCGAAGAACACGTGGAAGTAATGGAGTACAGCAAAACTTTTTCAAAAGCGGTTATTCCAAGTGGAAACCATTTATTTATAAAAATATATTTGATCGGCAGAGGAGTTCCTAAAGGGGAATTTCAGAGGAAAAACTTAGAGTCACTTTTTTGCCCAAAAGTATAACCCTTTCGTTACCATTATAAAGCAAAAGGACCTTTTTTTAGTGACTAAATTCTTTTATTATCATTATTGTTCATAATCTTTTTTTAAAAATTGATTTTTCCTTTAGATTGATTCAAATTGCAAATCAAAATTTTGCAAAACGCCGGTAAATATCTGCAGAATTGGTTAATTTTTCGAAAAACACTTTTACGAAATACACTGCGATTAAAAGTAAATAATTCGTAAAAATTATTTCCTGGAAAAACTCAAAAAAAATTACATTCATTCTGAATTCTGATGCGAAACAGCATTGAAATGCAACAGTTGATTTCTCTTTTTTTTTTCATTTTATTTTTATAAAAGACGAGTGAATATTAGGCAGCGCTAATCACAGAAAAAATCAATGAAAAATGTTACAGAAATTCTTTCAACTTCAATAAATAACAGAAACTAAGTCATTTTAAAACTGAAAGAAATGTCTTTAGGAAAACAAAACTCAAAATCTCTCATAAAGATTCAAAATGAAAACGTATTAACGGTTGCAATCGGAGTTTTAATTAAAATGTCGGCTGCGAAATAAAAATTTCAATAACAAGAAATGGAAATTTATTATTATTAAGTTGGAATAATATTTTTTTTCTAAATTTCCGTCATTAAATGTTGTAACGTTTTCTATATTTTATATTTTTTCGAAATTTATACGAACGTGAATAAGCTTCAGAATATTTTTCTCTCCAAATTTAATAATAAATTGTTTGCTTTTTTAGAGAACAATTCTATCTTATTCAAATAATGTGCTAGAAAAGCTACAAAAGTTTTATTTAGTTTTGATTTAAGCAAAGAAGAGAAATCTTTTTGCCATCAGTAATTATTTTCACTGATAAGAGCCGAAAAAATATATCAGAATGTTAGTTTTTAATAAAAATTCTCAAATCTGAGCATATAAATTTTTTTAAACAATTTATATATTACTGAATATAATAATAACTGCGGTCATTATAATTATTAATTAGTCTGTAACAGTTATATCAACTTATCAGTTATATAAATAAACCGGATTCACATTAAAAACCTTCTGCAAAACTCGAATTTAAAAATAAAAAAAATTTTAAATTTTCACTTAAACAGTCCACAAAAAATAAATTTGCACTCTTCGGCTTTTAATTAACAGAAATTTATAAAATTGGACAAAAATCAGAAATTAGTTTACTTACGGAATTGCAGCTTTTAAACTTTAAGTGGCTCGCGAAAGCACCAAAGATGTAATGAAAGAAAATGTAAAGGAGACCCAATCAATAAGTAATTTATTATTATCACTGATTTCCTTTAACATTTTCTTCAGTGGCGTAGGCAGAAGAGTAGCCAATGAAAAGACCCAATCTACTTTATACTTTCCCCTACTTATGCAAATCGCGCAGGACTGGAAAAGTCTGTGACGTTTAGGAAGTTTTTAAACCTAACGGTTTTAACGGATGTTGACATCTTAATTTTATGAACAATATGGCGACATGTAATCGTCTTCCTGCAAACAAGATTTTTATAAATGCTTTCTGAAATTATAAACTGCTTTCTTTGTTCCGGTAAACAGTAATTTTATTCGTCCATTTTCAGTTTGAATACAGAGATTATTTTTTTCATAAGATAGAAAGTTTTAATATGAAATCCTTTTTTGCTAATTTTATTTAACGATTCCCGCCTTTAAATTGTTTTTGCTACCATTTAAATTGGACGATTTTATAAAATTTTGGTTTTTACTCAATCGTGTTATTCTTTTTAACAGTTTCAAAGATTGCATTCCTTAACTTTCTAACAATAAAATTTCAAAACAATTTTGATTTTTATAAAAATTTTATCTTTATAAATTTATATCGATGAATTGCGCCAATTGTCAAATGTCAAATATGAGCTGCAAAATATTATATTAAGGCAAGAATTAAATTCGGTTCAGAACTTTATATTTACTTTCATTCGATTCTACCTCCCTTGTAAAAGGTAAATCATTTGAAAATTTCACAAACAATTTGACAAAACTGCTGTAAATTAAAGCCTATAAGATAAACCATCATAAAAATTCAAAATGGCGTACAAACTTAATTGAAAGTTTTTGAAGCTTCAAATATAAAGGGAACGCGATTACGGTCAGGAAATTTCGAATACACTCCGATTTACCGACTTTCTTGATGAGTTTCATACGCATTTCTATTTCTGACTTTAATCTAATAACGAAGAAACTTAAGGTAATTCTGGAACAATCGAGGATAAATTGATATCCTTTCAGCTGAAGTGAATTTGGCACATTAAAGATTAAATTGTGCGTTAACGGTTTAGTGTTTTATCGTCTGAATCGGTGCTAGAAGTTTGCTTGGACAACCCTTTAGTTGTTTATCCTTTTCACATAATTTTAATTAGAAATTACAGACGTTTAATTATGCACGAACGAATCATAAATTTATAAGTTGATATGATTGTTTTATATTTCCGTTTCCGTTTTAAAAATGCCTATTGTTCGAATGAGTATTACTCATAGAATCGATGCAGTAAAGTTGCCAGAAGTGGGCAAATTTCATTTTCTTGTATAATCCCATGAGTATTAAATTATTTTTTATAAATTTATACGAGAAAAAAAATTTATACCAATCAACTCCAGATTTTTTGCTTTGATGTAAGCCCTCGTCCAGATATATCAGTTTTATCAGCGTTCAGTTCTTTATTTTTGAATATAATGCTTTATAATATTTATAATATTTACATTTATATACTGTGCAATGAAATTTTATTGAATCATAGAAAATGTTATCTTTTAAGTAAACACTCATAAAATTAACCAAAATGGCGGAGTTCAAATTGTGCATAAGAAACAAAATTAATGAAACTATAAGAATAAATTATGGCAAAAAATTTGGTAGAACTCATTGAATTTCATGACATTCACCAAAAAAAATAATTCTGTCACACTCTTCTAATTTTTTCCTTTCTTCATTTTGAAAAACCTGATCTTCATATAATTTGTTGGATTGACACTGTGCATTTCAGCATTCTTTTAACTTTAGTGTTGTTTTGTTTGTTTAAACAGAAATTACTTTATGGCATTTTGTTTTTCCTTGAAAATATTTTCTCTAAGGAAATCTAATAAATTATTTACTAAAACTTAAATTTCAATAATGATAAATTCACAATATATTAAATATCAATTTCTTTTATTAAAAAACAACATTCTTATAATTTCTCTTGAAATAAACAGATTTAAAAAAATAATTAATCCTGATTTTATGTTCCTCCTGATTTTTCTTTATAATTAACAACTCCTCTTTCAATCAATTCTGGAACTTCAACAGCAAGCCAAGGACCAAGCTGAAATTAGAGAAAAACCATTTCTAAAACAAGCAGTAGATAATTTAATAGTGACTATAAGAATATTACTTACACCAAGGGCCATAGCATGAGCTATTCCAAATTTAGGTACATTTCTAGCCCAAAGTGGTTTAAAATGCTCTGTGAGACATATTTTTCCACCTCTGTACATTTTTGCTGTCTTTCCATCTAACTCTGGCAAAGCAATTTCTGGGGCAGTTGCTGGATAAGTGACTGGAATCTAAAATTAAATGTAAATTAAGTGAGTTCATTTTCAGAAAAAGAAACTATATTCAGGACTGACTATTAAAATTCTCAGGCTTAATTTATTCATAAAAAGATTTTACAAAAAGTTTTTAAGCATGCATTCAAGTTTACATTAAATTTCATAATGAGTTATATAAGTGGAAAAAAATTATCAAAGATTATTGCATCATTTTACTTTATCTAATATATCTTTTTATTTCTGACCCTTACTTACATCAAATTCAATGTCAAACTCATACTTAAGTAAGTCCTGTACATGCCAACATTTTCCAAACCATCTTGTTCCTTCTTTATTTGATTCTAATCGAAACCAATCGTTACCAGCCGCTTTATTATTTTCCACATACTGAAATAATAATATATTAGTAATATTATAATAGTAATTGAATTAATCAGGTAAATTTTTGCATAAAAATAACACAAGCATATCAACTCGAATGAAACATATGCTTGTGGATTATTCAATAAAAAAATTAAATCATAAAAAAATTTTATTACCTTGATTAAAGCCTGATATTCTTCTTTTAATCTTTGTACCCATATATCTTTATCCCTGGGACCCGCTTTTGTTTTCAATAGTGGAAGGGCACTCAAAGTTTTTCGTGTAGATTCGTCCACCATGATTGCACTGTATACGTCATGGAATGTGAACGGACCAGTGAATATTGAATATTACCTCTGAAACATAAGTTTAAAGAACTCAGTTCTCCCTGGTTTTTATAAAATGGCACGATTTAACATTTTAAAGATAAAAAATTAGAATTTAATTACTTTAAAGAAAGGTTTTGTCAAATCTGTTTTTAGGTTGGCAAAACTGAAATTTAATATTTAGATTGTTTCACAAACTGTAAACGCTGCGCAATGGAGAGTGCGCTACAATTCATTTGTGTTTAAAGTATTTGAAATAGTGTACGAGATGATGACCGAAGAGTGTGAAGAACTTGAAATTCAGGGAGAAGAAGTAGAAATAGAAAGTGTACCTGTGGAATTGCCATGTGAAACCGTGGAAACCTCGATTGATTTGGACGGGCAGCCCATAGTGTCCCTCCAATCCCTCTCAGAGGGAAGAGATGATTTAATATTACAAACTACGGAAGAAGTAGTTGGTTGTGGTGTTGAAGTAGGTGATGATCCGTTGACCTACGAAGAAATACCCCTAGAACAAGATATGAACTATGTAGAGTCCATCCCAGGCCCTTCTAGACGTGTAAAAAAAACGGGACTTAGGAGAACCTCTAAATTTAGGGGCAGTGAATTACTTGAAGGTGAAGTAAGATCGCCGAGAAAATGGGAACAGAAGCAAGTGCAAATCAAAACTTTGGAAGGTGAATTTTCCGTAACAATGTGGGCATCCGGTACCGACGATGGTAAGTCAAATCGATTTTTCAAAACCGCTTTTATAAGTGCGGAATGCTTAGGAAAAGTGCCGGGACCTCTGCGTTTTCGAACACTTTGGTTTTGCCAGGGTTTGCGTAGGATGACGTACATCCGCCATTGCCGATCAATAATCGTGAGCTTTTCTTTCACCGATTTTAGTTTCTATCTATCCCTAACTCTTACATTTTATTTCTTAATTGCTCCGGCTAATGTTTGTTTTTGTTTTTAGACGGCCATTGAAAACTTTCATATTGGAAGCTGCCATATTTTGCAAATGGCTTCTTCCAAGTGATGGCGGATGGTGGCCATTTTAGTCCTAAAGGCCTAAGCCATCGCCCAGTGGTTAATACTAAGAGAGTCGGGAAATGTTTCTGAGTATTTGGGGGGGAAAGTTTGGGGACTTGTTAAATTCGGTAGTGAAAAGGTTTTCGATGACGCATTGGCCATTATTGGGAAAGAATCCTTCATTTGTCTTCTTTGGAATAAACAAGATGGCGGCGGTTGGTACTTTTCATTAAATCTTATGAAGATGTCGTTTTGTGTTGTAAATATGAGAAATATGCAACAGTGTAATTATCGATGGTTTTTGTTGTCAGTCACTAATTCCAATTTGAAAGTAAATTGTTGTTATTGTCATTTTTTTTATGATTTAAGTTTTTAAAAATCGAATTAATTTATTAGTTTTATACAATCCTCCGGTTGGGTTCTTTTTTCCCGAAATAAGATTCATTATACAGTTTCATAATTAGGACTAAAAAGTTTTTTATGTCCTGAGTAATTTTAACTTTATGTTTTGTTTTCAGATGAAGCAAGCAATCCAGATCGGGAACCTGATTATGAGGATTACTTGGAATCATCCGGTCAATACCTCAAAAGAGAGCCAGGTGAACCAATGCCAGGACTTGACTTGAGTGATCCAAAGCAACTTGCAGAATTTGCAAGGTAGTCAAATATTACAGATCCATAATTAATAATATTTACAGGTTTACACTTGATATGTAAAACCCATTTTGGGTTGTCAGATTTTGTTTAATTTAAAGGCCTCTGTGTATTTATTAAACCAAATTGGTAATATTTTAAAATTAATTGAATTCAATTTTTGGTATTCCCAAAATTATAATTGTAGAAATAAGTATGCATAAGTTTTGAATTTATGCTTGCTTGCACATCAGCTTTTCCCTGGCCAAAGTTTGATAAACATTTAAAAGTTGAATTTTTAATTTCATGCTTCTTTTTAAATATTCATTCAGGTCATAATACCATCTTTTAAGCATAAAAAGTAAGGGAAATGTTATATTTTAGAAGGATAGGTTTTCTTTCTCCCTGTAGACAGCTCAAGTTTACTAATAAAATATTGACAGACCCTCACAATACATAGATGAGGGCTTTGATTACAGGACTGGTCATAAACTAAAGGTGAAGAAGGAGCGTTTAGACGTCATGGACCGCACTATAGCTTGTCCTCACAAAGGTAATCTCATTCATTTTTCAGTATGTGTTTGTGTACATTGAGCCCTGCTCACCTCAAATGTCTGTTTTAGATTGCAACAAAATGTTCCGAGATAATTCTGCCATGAGGAAGCACCTTCATACCCATGGTCCGAGAGTGCATGTCTGTGCAGAGTGCGGTAAAGCATTTGTAGAAAGCTCAAAATTAAAGCGTCATCAACTGGTGCATACAGGCGAAAAACCATTCCAGGTGAGAATTCATTTTTACTTGCAGTATATCCTTGTGGAATTATGCAGGAATTATTAAGGGGTTTTTTTGTTGGGTTTCAGTGTACATTTGAAGGCTGCGGTAAAAGGTTTTCATTGGATTTTAATTTAAGAACGCACGTTCGCATTCATACGGGAGATCGGCCATACGTTTGTCCTTTTGATGGCTGTAATAAGAAGTTTGCTCAGTCAACAAACCTTAAATCCCATATCCTCACACATGCCAAAGCCAAGTGAGTTTAATTAAACCAGTGTGTTTGTTCAAGCATTTGTGGAGTGGAATTATAGGCCAGCCAACGGTTCTTATTTTCCTTTTCGATCCTCCGCAGGTCTCGAAATGCAGTGGGCAGAAATCCACAAGTCCACCACAATATATTGCCGTCGCAAATGGTCTCAATGGATTCCCCCCAGTACGTACAAGTGGAAGTAGCGGACATGGCCGACCAGCAATTCCTCGTGTACGCCGACTGATGCGAGGACAGTGGCGAGAATTCGGCCTCGTCACAGCACATCCTGCAAGACAGCGACATGGAAGAATTTATTCTGTGCGACGGTTGATGGAACCCTTTCTTAGATTTTCTCTCCGGATTTCTCCTTCGCCTGTTGTTTTTTTTTTATCCATTCATTTTATTACGGGTGGATTTTTTTGAATTTTGGTGCAAATTTGTTTCTCGTTATTTCATTGACAATCCGAATGTGAAATTGCCTTCGTTTGTCATTTCATTCTCTTTCATGATTATAACGTTATTCGAGATTTACATTTTTGCTCTTCGTTGAAAGCTTTGATTGTGTCGTTTGCGACACCACCAATTCGCATATTAATGAAATACAATTCGTTGGCTTTGAGCCTTTGAAAATGTAATAATGATTAAATTATAAAATTACTCCAACAATTATAAAACAAACTAATAATTATTTCCAATCAAAAATAAATTTGCGGAAGTCAATTAGAATTAAAAAAATTAATCGTTGCACCACGTCAGGTATGAGTTAAATTCTCGCGTTTAGAATTTGATATAATCATATTCTAAGTTTTAATAAACCGGCCTTTTGGATTTTATAAAAGAAAAAAGTATAAAATAATGCAAGACTATTTTTACTTTGAATTTTGATCTTGAGGGGAGAAGGGTAATTGAATCCTACTTCACAATTTGCATTGCTTTGTAAGCATTCCTCTTTTCAATGCTTAAGCAACTGAGGATGGAGTCCATTACGAAGTGAAATCGCACAGGTTTTCCTGCGAGCAAACGCGGAAACTCCAGTGGCATGTCAAGCGGACACGGTTATGAGTTTAGCTTAGGAGGTTTTATATTAATTATGTGAATACCCAAAGCAGAAGACGAGAGAATTGGCCTTAACACTTTTCGAATCGTTATTACAACGAAGCAGTATCGGTTGTGAAGTAATGACGAATAAAATGAGTTTTCAATGACAGTTCGTTGCGAGTGAAGTGTGTATAAAAAGAAAATAGATCAGTATTTAAGTAGGTGTTTTATTATAGAAGATAAAAATTTATTTTGTGGAAAAGTGAGTTAATGAATGAGCGAAGAAGTGGGAATTGACGAGACGATATAAAATTTTGTAAAAGGGAAAAGTTTCGAGTTTCTTTTTTCCACTCACAAAAATTCTTAGAATTGTTTTTAGAAAAAAATATAAATTTTTATAAAGTGAAATTTTCATTTAGAGTTTTCTTAATTACCTGAACTCAAATAATTCCGCTAATTTATGGAACAAATAATAGACTTTTTGGCAAGGGAAAAAATTAAATAAGTATAGATGTAACGTTTTTCCTTCTTAAAAATTTTTGAAAAGCTCGTATTTCATAAAAATGGAAGTAATTAAAGTCTTCAAAAAAGCAAATAACGCCATTCACACCTATTCAAATTCATCAAAAGAAATTTTTGCTTTAAAAAGGGGTTTTACAAATTTAGCTTTTTTCGCGTGAATTATAATGCGAGTGTAGCGCTATCTTTCGGTCACTCCTGCAAATACAATGGGAACACTGACTGCAGGCATTAAATAACGATGACAGTGAGAGCTCTTCAGGACGTATGGCAGAATTATAAATTTTTTCAAATTTTTCTTACCAGATATTCTGGGATTTAGAATTCTACATTTGCTGACTTGTATGAAAAAAGTTCTATGTGCAGTTTGTCACACCAATGCAGACTGCAGACGGCCCCCAAAATGCCGAACCTTAATGACACTTTTAATTAAACTTTTCAGGAAAAATTATTTATTATACGTCATAAGTTATTGCTATCACTTCCAGTTTGAAAAGCCGTTTTATGATTCATTTTTGAGAATTTTAACCAATCAAGCAGTCTGCTGAATACTTTTTACAAATAATTCGTCCTTTTAAAATTATCCTCCTCAGCGGTCAGATTTGTCCAAATAGGATTGGTAAAAATAAAAATAGTTATAAAAAAGTAACAAATTTATATTTCATTCATAGAAATATTTAAGACGTGTAATGTAGGAACAACAACATGGCGCGGAATCGTAGAAATTAAAATCAATTGAAAATATTTCAAATTCACTAAAATATTTTGATCGATTTATAAGAGGGTGGCCTCCATTTTTAACTGCCAACGAATAAATCCCGCCACATAAGTTTCGCGAAGTCTAAAACTGGAGAAAAAATGTGGGAGGGTTATTTCTCTTTTTCGGTCGGTCTGCAAGCGATCAGAATTGATTGCAAAACCATTCAAACTGTCAGAAATGTTGTGCTAACAACATGAAATTCAGCATTGGTTATAATGCTTGAGAGTTCAAGGCTGGAGATAACAATTGATGCCGAAAAAAAATAATTTGAAGACGCCCACTAGAGGAATGAAGTGAAAACATGGAAAAAGTGGGTGGAGGTTCGTTTTTTTTCTTTATTTACCGCTTAAATTGTCCAATGTCAATTTAGAATTTCTTCTCGGTAAAAGTCTGACTGTGTTTAACGGTATGAAAAAGTTATTAGACAAAATGCGGCGCGAGAAAGCGAAAAATCCACAATTAATAGATAATATTCTCGAGTTAAATTATCTCACATCTCCGGAATTATTCTGTTTGTGGAAACGACTTTGGATTAAAAGATTTTTAAGAGTAATAATAGGGTCGTCCATTTCGAGTACTTTAGCTTCAATGTTAAGATATGATGGCCCTGAATACTTATGATGAATAATTTTGTTCGGATCTTAATTACAGTAATTACGCGAAATAAACCACGTTTGTCCGCACTCTCTGGTGGAGAAATCAACAACTAAATACAGCATTCGATTAACGGAAAACCTCTGAAACGGTTTTTTGTGCGAAATTCGCGAGTGTTTCCTCAAAAATGAATTCTTTTCTTCGAAATCCGGCGGTTTTAAAATCTTCATTAGATCGCCACGTGACATTTAATTCGAAAAAGTTAAAGACCTGCTTAAATTACGGCCGACATAAGTAGAACCCACTCAGCAAGAATTAACGAAAAGGGCAAGTTAAGATTGGCCGTTTTGCAATAAAATTACAACACTCAAGCCCACATCTAATCAAAAATTCTGCTGCGATGGTGTTCCTTTTTAATTTCGTCGTTCCATTTCTTCGGCGGGGAAATCTGACGAAAACTGACTGAGTAGCCCTTGCACTCTGCTCGACGTTAAGTTTTCTTTAATTAAATTAAAGATGGCGAAGGCACAGGGAACTGTGGTAAGGCAAAAAATCATAAGCGTAATAAGACAGTGCATGTGTAGTGTTACAGTTACAACTTTCAGTTGAAAATTAACAATTTCAAAACCTGAAAAGCCAAAAATCTAACGGTTTTTGAGAATGCGTGTATTTAAGTCCAAAACTGAATCTAAGACGAGTGCATATCGTAACACTACAAATGCACTAATAAACCACCGGGCTCTTTTTTTTTAATTACTAGTAAGGCTCCTACATAAAATTACTTGTTTATACACGACTGGGACTAGTAACGATTGATTTGAAAAGTAAAAAAAACTTTTATGACTTTGATAAATTTAAAAAAAAAAAATTCAATACTGTTCCGGCAACGTTTTTCTCTTTGAGTGGGCGGAGGGAAGCAAAGATAAGCGGCAGGACAAAGGCAAAATAGAAATGAAAACATTCCAGCGGCAGTTGTGTTAGTCAGCTGTCCCTGAGCGCTCCTGCAGAGGAAAGAAAAACGTTCACGGAGAGTCACGCCATGCAGCCGTTGTCCAGGGGATTGTTTCCGAAGGCGTTCACGTAATCCGTTCCCGCGCCGAATATGTTGTCCGTTCGGTTGGCGAAGAAGTTCCCGTCGATGATTCCGTTCGGTTTGTAACTGTCGGCGTCGTCGTTGTCATGGCCGCAATGGAAACTCGTTCGGAAAACATTCCCGTCCTCCTCGTTAAACTCCGGCAGTTTCGTCTGCTGACACCTCACCGTCATTTCCTTGTCTTTTGCACTTTTCTTTTCACTTTGATACTCGAAGCACCGACT
This sequence comes from Brueelia nebulosa, assembly GCA_028293925.1. NCBI lineage: Eukaryota > Metazoa > Arthropoda > Insecta > Psocodea > Philopteridae > Brueelia > Brueelia nebulosa. The sequence continues at coordinate 1,796,893 of JAQIBA010000004.1, forward strand.
TTCACTCGTTTTGTTGCTTCTGCTCTTAAAGGGGTAATAGTTTGTCGCGTTTGAGGAATCATTGAAAGCGGAGGGAAATGGTCTCTCGTAGGACCTGGAATAATTCGTGGCTGCCGCCCCGACCTCGTCCAACAGTTTCGCGAAATTCGGGTCTTTCCCGTAGGGATTCATCGCCGTCCCGTTCGTACTCCCTATTTCGAAGTCCCCCGGGGGTTCCGAACTGAAAACGGGATGCCCGTCGAACCCGTTCGCGTATGGCTCCGCTGCTGCCCCGACGAATTCCTCGAATGTTTGGTTTTGAATGTTCGTGGAAATTTGCTTGACGCAGGTTTCCGCGTGCATGGAAAGCATGTTTATAAGGTTCCTCTTCTCCTTCTGCAGGTCCTTGATCTGCGCTTTTAACTCCACGTTCTGAGTTTCCAAAAGCTCCGACTCGTTCATTAGGTTCGCTGTCTTTTCTCGTTTTTTCATTCGGCATTTCGTTGCTGCTATTTTATTTCTTTCCCGCCTTCGCTTTCGTCGTTCTTCGTCTTCTTCGGTGAGCTGAAACGAAATAAAAATACTGAGTTTCCTTTTTAACCGTTGTGAAAATTGTGCTGACTCCGACGCTTTCGTTCTCTGGCTCCGGTTCCGAGCAATAAAAAACTTAATTTCGTACAGGAAAATTAATAACGGCACTCGCCGCAGGAAAGTTCAAGGCACATAATGTTTTTGGCAGAAAGCCACGAGATGGTATAGTCATCTGAGTGTTTACTTAAAATTTAATAAGGCGGTATATCCGGGGAAATACAAACCTCTTCTTTTTTTGTTCTTTTCGACTCGAATTCCTCGAGGTCTTCCTTGGTGTCCGACCCGGATTGCTTTCTTTTTGACTGGATGGTGAGCTTTAAACCTTCTTTTATTAATTGAGAGCGGGTGTGCTGAACGCTGGGGGGAGAGCTTGTCGGACTGCCTGCAATTTCAATCAGAACATATAAAACTGTCCAATGTTTTGCCTTTTTTTTTAAAAGGCTTAGTATTCCATCATCAACTGTAATAGTTTAAGCGAAAAGTCGTCACGGGAATCCTTTATCAACACTTATGATTTATAATCAGTTTAAAATTTCGATGGTGCGATAATAAACGGACAAGAGCGGAAACCACCTACCCAATGGAGAACCAGTCCCGGAACAGCTTTCTTCGCTCCCCGGACTCCTGTTCTCTCTCCCTGGCTTCATGAGAGCATCGAAAGGGTTGGTCATGGCTACGAGGCTGTTGACGATTTCCGGAGTCCTGGGCGTCGTCGACTGCCCGTCTAATCCCAGAAAGCTCACGGGAAGTGTGGTCGCTACGTTCACGTTTAAATTGTACATTTTGACTAATTTCTGGCTTGACATCTTCCTACCGAGTGAGGCTGCAACAATAAAAGGCACCAATGAGTGGTCCGTTGTTTTGGCCTGCGTGTGGGTGCCTCAACAACGGGTGGGTGGTCAGAATCTCTTCGGTTTTCGCATCCAGACCCCGCAAGTGATACGAGATGACAAGTGACCATGACTTATTTCCTTGCTTTTCTTTCACCTTTCGAGAGTTCCGACCTCCCCTAGTGCGAAAGACAAGAATGAGGCCGAGGGGAAGCCTTGTCTAGATTTATTATGAAAAACCTATCCATCGTTTACCCCTGGATTGACGACACAAAACGTTTCGCCTCTTGAATGTCCCTCGCCCGTGAAAAGCGGTTAAAAGCTCCGAAATACAAGATCAAGGAGAAGCTGTCTATGTGTGGGAAATTTAATTATTAATTGCTTTTGCAAACTCGCTTGAAAAAGTCACCTTAAGTGTTTGATCAAAGTGGAATCGAACAATACCAAAACGTGTTAATACATCACGTACTGGCCGAATGCCAAAGTTGTGCACACGATTTTCCAGAGTTACAATGCATCTCGTTTCATCTACATCGGTTTGCACCTTTCTCGCCTTGGTTCGAACACACATCCGCTGATAACCCGTTGGTCTCTGCTTCAAAATATTTGAGAAAAAGCTTTTATGCGAAGCCAAGAGTTAAATGGGCGTGACATTAGGTGCCTTTGTCAATTGCTCGTTTCGAAAAAAAATCGAGCAGACGCCCTTTTCCCCCCTTCTATCAACGATTTTTGGCTTGAAAGCGATTCAATACCCATGAGTGTCTCTGTCTAACCCCTAACACCTCATTAATTAAAACCCTTGCTACTTAACCGATAAAATCACATAAGGAGTGCGCTTTTTATCAATAATATTCTGCGATAATAATGCAAAGAAAGCTTTTTCTGGATCTGATATAATTTATAATTAATTACAGTCTTTTATTTTAATTTAACTTAATAACTGTCTCAATTTGAATAAATAATGACGTAGGAAAGCCAATGTGTCCTTTTACAGAGAAGTGCACCGGACTTTGGAAAGCACTCTCTCCCTTAGGGAAAGTGATTTCCATGCGAGACAACTTTTATCAGGAAGATGAGGAAAACATCAAAACAGAAATATCGGGGTCAGGTTTCGAGCAGAAAAGCTTTTCGCGATTTCAAGGCAATCGACGGAAAACGTTTTTTCTTGCCCGGTCTGAAGTCCGAGAGGTTTGGCACGAATTCAAAAAAAAAAAAAAACGATAAAACTTGAAGAAGAAGAATCTGCCAACTTTTGTATCAGTGAACTCGGCTGTTTCGTAATGTAAAACAGCTTAAAATCCGCGGACCGGCATCTCCCGTTCAACCGGGACGACAAGGACGGCCCTCCAGGAAGACAACGTCTTCTGCTCCATTTAAAATCCGGAACTTTAATTCCGGTCGTTCAGCACCAGAAGCTCACTGGTGGTCTTTTAATAATGCGCCCCCCATAAATCGGTTTCGGGCACTGCGCTACAAAAGGAATCAATTTTCTGATTGTTTAGCAATGCATTAACATTAACTTCCATTCAGTTTGTTGTTGCATTGAATGCTGGCCTTTATAACCGTTCTGTTTTTGATTAAATACATTCAATATACCCTTTTGAGCTTTTTTTTCTTTCGGATCTCACGTATTTCTTAAACACGTCCCAAAATAATACAAAAATATATTTGTTTCTGTCGATTTCTTTTGCTTTCAACCGATACCGGATTTTCCTTGACCTCCTCAAGATTTATCGGGTTTCTTCGGTTTTCTGGATCGTGATGGGTTCTAAGGACGCCGACCGCCATTTTTGCCGGTTGATTAGGATTAAATAAGAAGTCTATCATTTGGGCCCTTCTCGATTCCATCGAGTGCGTAATGAAACCCACTTCTGTCACAGTTGAAATGTCGAGGTCAATGTCATTTCTGAAATTTTTACTCTTTAGTGAGAGGTCTGAACAAATTATTAAATAAACTTTACGTAAAAAGAAAGTTCTGGATTAACCATTAGGATTGGCGAGCCGCAAACATTCAAAGGTCGTTTGAAGGAATTATATAACTTAAATTGAATACTTAATAACCTGGCAATTGATTTTTAGTTCATTACCTGCGTGAAATTTATTTTATAATTTTTCCGAGTCTTCTTTTTATGATGCCATAATTTATAACCGGATCTAAATCCAATTAATAAGGCTAATTATACTGAAATGTCTTTTTGTTAAATTATTTACGGTTCTTATACAGTTTGAATATTTCGCTTAAAGACATTTTGTTTAATTTCAAACGAAATGAGTATTAAAAATTTGCAAAATCATATATCCCCCCAGAGAATGGACTTTACACACTGTTCACGATAACCTTCGGAGAGACTGAAGACAAAAAGCACCCGCAAATGATTTAATTGTTCTCTAGGTCAAAGGTCAAACAGACTCGCCCGTTCCTTTGGGGAAAATAATCCGAGTTATAATTAAAAAAGCAAAGGCTCCGCAAAAGGCGATGGAAAATGAGACAAAGCGCTCGACTTTCTCTTTCCATAATTCCAAAAAAACAGAGCCGCCAATCGAATCCATGCAAAACAAAAATTGTACTGTGGGAAAATAATATTAGGCAGGTTGCCAAATTCGACCGTTGACGGGTGCAATTTTTAACTTTATTTCGAGTGCTGGGAAGTTCTGGATTTAAATCTATTGATGGAAATGAAAAACATCGGGAAAATTGTTTTCACGTCCGCATCGACGCTGCCAAGAAAGGCTTTTTGGGTGCCAAACCCAAGTGCACATCTCTTCTCTTTCCAGGGTGAGAAACTAAGACCCCTATCGAAACTCAGCAGTGGTGCCAACCCTTAAGAGTGGGCAATGGTACCCATAATCCGTTTCAACTTCAGTGGTCAATTACTCATATATTAATTACCGCCATTAATTGCATTATTTATTTATACTTTCATAACATGGAATAATTACAGTTCAGAATTTGGAGAATGTAGCAAAAACTGAATCGAACGCTAAATGAATCGAAGATCAGTATAAAAGCGGCGTATTCATTCGGATTAAACACAATGGTTCGGATCCTAGCAATAATTCACATGATGGAGAGGTTAATGCGCAAGCGCTTGTGCCATTCCCCGTAATCGAATGTTTGGAATAACAATTAGAAGCTGACAACGCCTTATTCGTTTCCATGAGGTCGAGCCCCGGTGAATGGGAGAAGACTTCGCGGGGATTTCTTGTGTCGCGGCTGCTAATTAAATCAAAGGAAGGACATCTGGATAGAAGAAAAATGTCACACATGTCAGAGGAACAATAAAACAAATAAACAAAGACCTGCGCTCTGTATTTTGTCTCCGCTTTTATTCTGCATGTCATGTTTAATGAAAGGATTCCAATTTATTAGGCGTTTCGCAGGGGGCGGCGGGTGGCGGGATCAGAGAGCGAGTTTCCCCATAAGGCAAATTAAGGCACGGGGGGTGCAGGAGAATGTGTTCCAAATAAAGATTCGCCGTGAACTCGCCGCACCTGAGGTGGCCCGCCAACTTAACAGGGCATTAATGAACCTGAGCGGAAACGGATCGAAGTTTATCGCCCGCATTCATGCAAATTAGTGATGGGAAATACAACCAACTAATTCGGTCAAAGATTCGGACATGAGCTTTGGGATGAAGCTTCAGCTTTTTTAGCAAAGGATGGCGTCTGTAATTTTTTCCAGAATCGGTGACCCCCAATGAAATATTATAGTTCCATTAAATTTAAAATTTCTTTTTAACCAAATCTATCCAAAACCCAGAAAAATAGAAAAAAAATGTAGAAATAGAAATTTCGCAATCATATTTAAAATTTAAATTTCTCGGAGTCAAAAATTACCGAAAATTCGACTTTGCCAAACCCAACGCATAAATCAATTTTTTAAAAATTTTCTCCAAAAGATTGGCCCAGTCTTTTATTTATTGCCACATAAACGGCCTGTGTTTTTCATGGTTATCCTCTTCCATTCTTAGTCGGAATGTCAGAACCCTTTTTTTCTCATTCGTATGCCCCACATGAAAAGAAGAAAGGTCCCCAATGCGTCCAAAGACAGAAGAATTGACTCCGGCTGGCGCACTTTCCCATAGATGGTCGCACGTGGCCAAAGCTCAGGCGCGTGGTGAGAACAATTATAAAATTCCCCAATGGTATCATTCAATTGACCCCATAAAACAATTAATGGTGAGGACGAGCCCTCGTTTGACCTTTATGCTCTGACATTTCTCCTAGGGTTTCTTCATTGACTTTCGTTAAAAATTCAAAAGTAATTACTTTTTATTCAAATTAATTTAACCGGGTAATGTTGTTATTGAACTCCTGATAATTGAATGAGGAAGTGGCCGATGCAGACCTCTCCTACCTTTCGCTAACATTTTGGGAACCTCTAACCCAACAAATTTATTAATGGGTGGGCACAAGCAGATGCAACCCCACAAGAAGAGGTACTGACAGTCAAACTGTAACTGAGGAGTTTGTCTAAAGCTTTTTTAGTTTTTTCCTTCTCTAACCCGGGATATCTAAAACAAGAGTGCCTTCACTATGGTCCGACCATCGGTCTCCTTTAGCCAGAAGCCGATTATTGGTCGATTACTGTACCTCAAACTCTCTAAGTCCATATTTTAAAGCTTCGTTCACTCTTGACGCCGCGTTTCGGCTTATCCTTTCCCATCAAAAAGTTGTTTAATGACTGGTATTTAAGTCTCAGCATTAAAAACTTGACGAGATTCTTATGGGGGTTTTTTAAGTTAATATTCGTATAAAACTGGATATTAAAATTAATTTATGTCTTTAACATTTGACATTCAAATCTTCGGAAATGAGCTCGAGCTCACTCGGGGTGAGTATATGGTCCCGAAACAATGACCTATTTTCGACCGATTCCGTTTGGACGGCACTCGTTTTATTACGCTTTTATTGTACGGTTATTTCGACCTTTTTTTTAATGTTCAACTGTACTTTGAATTTTTTCTTCAGTGGCAGATTGCCGAGATTGACTGAGAATTTTCAAGCCTTTCAGGCCTGTTTGGCCTTCCAGCAAAGTATTGCGAAAACAGGGATAATTAAATTCCTTTTATAAGTCCTAAATTCAACCCTGAACATTAATCAAACGCCAGGTTATGAGATATTCCAACTCTATATTAAATTAAGTAAAATTTCAATGGGTTTATTTAGTTTCTACAGAAATATTTTTCTTCTAACAAATATCCTTCTCTCAGCATTGCCAAACACATAAGAAATAATTAAACTATGCCACAAAACATACAAAAATCTGAAAATTTGTCAGCTATTCTATCTTTATTCCTTAAAGAAACATATTTATGGGGAAAATACAATAATGGTACTACGATTGTTAAGAGCTTTAAAACAAATGAATGGAAGCAAAAAGTGTTGATCGGAAATGGTTGTTTAAAACATCAGAACGAAGTTAATGAGCCTAATGTGTTGCTGATGAATCAGCTTTCAAGCGAACCGCAGAGGACGTATATAATATGAAGTCTTCGACAGTATAAAAAGCACCCTTTGGGGAAACTAAATGCAACAGTTATACCACAACCACCTGCAGTACAGACTAAAATCATATCTTAAATCATCTCTGATTAGTTTCATTCCACAATGTTACTTATCAGGATGGACTTGTCACTATAGCAAAAAGCTTCTATATTTTCAACCCTTCGACTTTTCACTGTTGTCTTTTGCCAAATAATTTATATCCAGTTTGCAAGAAGTTCATTTAAGAGTCTTACGAGAGTTAATCAGTGGCAACAATGGGTGAAAACCGATTTTCTTTTCGGAAAATCCAATTAGGCGCGTAAAAAAGCGAAAAAAAGAAACAAGGCCGTTATAGTTGAGAATATTTCCGGTTATCAAAAGGGGGTTGTTATTCATTGTTGCACTGGGTAATGGGCTGAAAGAGGAAAAGAGAAAAAGAAATAATTTTGTTTTTATTCAAGGCCTTTGGAATTCTCCGTTTTTTTTTAATGGAGGACAAGTTAATTACATTTTAATTGCGGGGGAAAATTAATATTTATTGCGCTAAGCATAAAGCGAAACTCTTTTTTTTTTTAAATAAAATGCTGAAAAGTTTGAATTGGGTACTTGAGCCAGTAAAGTTTACGAAAGCGTCGGCTGCAGTTGACCTAACTTTGGATGTCACCACTAACTTATTATAATAATTTATGTTTTCGATTACCCGCCAAAAATAAACGAGAATGTAGTTTCTTAAAAACATTTACCGGTTGATAAATGCAAAAGGTTTTAGTCCGAACCTAAAAAAAGAAAGAAACTTAACATGGAGGCTTTGCTTCTAAGACAGGAAGAGTGTTATTATTGGTAAACCTCGAAATCGAAAGTGGAAAACCAACTGGACATGTTTTTTTTTTGGATGTCGAGTGTCGGGTATCACTTTTGTTCGAAATCAATACCAATATAGATTCTCATTAACATAAGACAGTGATGTTAATTGCTGGAAACCGCTAAATAAGAAATTGCCATTCGGATAACAAAGGCGACAGCACTTGATGATCTTAATGATGATATTAATGACCTTAATGACGGTTCTAAATGGTTGAGGAAACATTTATAGGATATGTTTGCCATACCCTTCCGCACTGTTCCTTTTTCTTGTGCTTTTGGCCGTAAGCATACTTCGTCTCTTGGTTTCTTTCCTTAGCTCCTTTATTGTTTTATCTTAATTACTCCACATAATTCTAATCTCATGCACCAACTCACTTCACCCAATAAACAAACACAGAAAGAGTTTTGCCAAAGTGTGTGAATGAAGCAAAACTGAGAGAACTATTTGGGATAAAACCGAAAAAGTCAACATGAAAAGGGAGAAAATGACATACAGATTTACTTCATCCTTTGCTGACAATGTTAATTCCGACAAACATAAAATATTCTTTAAATTTCAGGTACAGTCATAAGAAAATAACCGAAAAAGTAAACTTTCGGTCAATCATTCGATAATAAATATAAATGCGGGAGAAAAACGAATATAACGGCTGCCATTTGCAACGGCCGAAACTGACAATCAAATCTTTTCCTACGTCTTCTCAAAAGTTTTGGCTAACAGTCAATGAAAAAGTAAAATAACGAAGTCCTACCCTTTTTATTATTTCCTTCTTTCTGTCACCTGCCGAGCTGACAGTCCATTTTAATTTTTCGGAGTTATCCAAGAAAACGAATGCAATAACAAAAACACGAAAATCACGTGTCAAAAAATAAAACTCCGAAAATATTTTGGCGTGAGGAAAAAAACTAACGATCTTGACACAGACTATCCCAAGTTCTCTGAAAATTCGAACAGCAATGAAAAAACGTTTCGACTATCATCATTTGTTAAACTGAATATTCGCTCGGCGAGCTTGCGGTCATCTCCTAAGCTAAGCACGTTTCCCGCTGATACTACTCCCTGGGAACGGGTAATCGTAAGAAAAATAAAAACCTCGTTTTTTATTATGTGCTTTAGAGTGCTTTCATTTTCAAACCGACTCGGAACCGGAAAAATCCTTAGAAGACGGCCCCCACGTTTGTTCCACCGCGTTCGGCGTCATCTTTTGGCCACCCGGGGGCTTATCTATAGTAAAAAAATTCATTTAGCTTAAGAATGAAGTAAAAATAGAAATTACCTCATTTCTTTGAGTTTTGATTGGTTCCTATTGACGTGTTTTGTTTGTCATTGGTGGACTGCTCTCGCAATGTTTTATCATTTAACAGCACACGCTCCCACTATCAAAGAATTCATACATGTAAGTCTTTTTCTTGTTGTATTCAGATTTTTTATGTTTAACTTACTTAACGCAATGTTAATTGTGGTTGTTTATATTCTGCATTTCGAATTTTTAATGTTTATGAGAAAAAGGGGCTTGGCAATTACAATTTCCACTGCAGAAGTTCTTGTGCAGCTTAATAAACCGTCTTGAACCGGATTCGGATCTTCTTCCGGACTGGAAGAAGATTCTTTGGGATGAAACAATGGAGGAGTTCAGAAAGAGGTATCTAATCGATTTTTTCCTATTATCAGTAACAACAAACCCATAAATTCGGGTTAAAAAAGCAGTTTTTCATAGTTTTAAAAATTCATTTTAACTTTTAATTGAAATGGTTCTTTTAAATTAATGATGGCTTTAGTATTATTTAAAATTATACTTCTTATGAAGGTGTACTTATAATTTTAAAAAAATGAATTGTGGGATTAAACTCTGCCAAACTCTTTATGCCAACTTATCTTAAAAGACTGTGAATTATATAAAATATTAATAATTATGGATCCATATTTAAGGGGATAACTAATATAAAAATAATTATGAATGACCACTGAAATTTGAACTCTATGGTCTGTGAAATATAATGTAAATTATAGGAACTGGCATTTAAGGGTTGGCACCACTGATTGAGTGGTAACTTGCTCTTTTTGACTGACCGTTGGAGAGGAAAGATATCTCAATCACTTTTGATAATGTGGGTAAAACCAAAATTGATTTTACAGATTTAATCATAGGTTCATTAATTTTAACCCGCATTTCTGTATTTTTCTCTGATAGAATTAAAGGCATACAGAGTTTAGAGTAACGATTAGCTGACTCGTTGAACTTTAAGACGCGGAATGCAAATCTTTTGGAAAATTCCTGGAGTATAAATTCCAAGAAGTTCGTTTCTGCATAGAGGAATTTGCACTCAAAGACCTAGATCACCAGCTGGTTAAATTTATGTTAGAATACGCCAACTTTATAAGAGATATCCATCATGCCTAGTCTTGAACTTGCTACGAGGGGTGTACAAATTTCGCAAACGTCATTGTCAGCATCGGGCGAATGTGTTTGGCAGATAAATGCGCGGGAAGGCGTAACCCAAATTCAATGATGAAGAGGATTAATAAAATTCCTTTTCTGCCACACTTGAAGCCTACATTTTGAGTTTTTTGAATGTGTATTAACATTTTAATGTCCCTAAACGCACACTTTTTAAAGGCGAAGGACAAGGCTGCTTAGCGGCACACCTGTAGGTGTTACACAATAACTTTTCAGATTTTTATGTTTTATCACCGGCAAAACTATTTTTCTTCGAAAGACATGTGTCCTCCGCCATTAATTGGAAACTGTCCTGAGTTCAAACTTCATTGGAGACAAGACAATGCTAATCCTTGCTCTTCAGGCTCATTTCCTGACTGAAATAAATCTGTGAAATTCCTGAATAGCAATCGGATCATTAACAGTCTGTTTTCATAATTTCAGTGGGGTTCGTCAGAAGTGTCGCGCCTTAAAAGTAAAAAATTAAAAGTGTGATTATCCTAATAACAATTCCAAAGCATTCCGCAATAAGATAAAACAATAGGGCGCCCTATCAAACCTATTAATTTGGCGTATGTGTGTTTTTTAGGATCAGGCTCAGGTCAACCGATCGAACACAGGGCAGTGTTCTGGGATTATTTAGAGAAAGTCTGACCTATTTAGAAAAAATAAATTAGATTCTCCCGGGAGTTTTTATGCTTTCGAGTGTTAGCCTTGGGCGCACCGACCATTTTAAATAAACCAATTTCTATTTGTTTATATCCGCTAGACGAAAATAAGGTAGTCAGTCAGTTCTTCGGACGACGGTTTCTGGCAAAATTTCAGACGTGTCCTGTTTGAAAAATTAAAATGTTTGCGAACGGTTTCCCAGTGACAAATTGCCAAAACTTTGGCAGAGCGTTCGAACCTATTGCTAATAGATGAGGCAAAGTGTTTGTTTGAACAACACAAACTTCCTTTCACCACCGCAAAGAAAAGGAAAAAACGTTTCTGTATTTTTTTTTGGTGTTCGGATCTTCAGGGTTGAGCATTGGACAATTACTCTCATGACTTGGTTCCCCAGCGAGGGTCAAGGAATGAGATGGGCTATTAATACAACTGATGCAGAGATATAAAACTGCAATAAATCTTTGCTGAGTTCTAAAAAGAACAAGAAGTGAAGTACAGACTAAGTGGAAGAACAAACGAAGGCCAACTATTCTGTCAGGAAAATAAGTACAGCCAAAAGAAAGACTTTTATCTGACAAGAGAAGTGAGGAAGAGCAACAAGTGACAACCAAAACACTGAAAACTCAAACACACATTGATGGTTGATTGATGCAGGTCAGCAAAGTGTACTCCCTTCACTTAAGAGCCAACAGAGGCTGTCGTTGCTGCTGTATTTCATTCATTCAAATTCGATCATCCCTTGAATGAATATTTTCTTTAAGTGTTTGTTCTTTTGCTCGAGTACTTCCGAAAAGCAAAGGTCGTTCTCAGCTTAAAATACAGTAAACTCACAGTGTTTCGCACTGGTAAAGAACGGCAAAAAAAGATTAAAAACTAAAATTCAAGATGTATGACCTTGAATGCTCGGTAAAAAATTCTTTCCTCTAAGAAACGCTGCAACGCTTCTTTTTCCTATTTAAAGATAAAAAGAATTTTTTTTTTGCGAGTGATTTCCCCCAAAACTCCTCGTGAGGATCGTCCTTGGTCCCATCAACATCGTGAATAAATAATTAACAAATTAAAATGATAGGACTTTTGCGGTATTCGGGGTAAGCACCAGAGTTCGTGAATTTTTCGGCACGAATTCCTCATTCCCATTTTTAGACAATGGTGGAACAAAAAAATATTTTAATTACTCATTTGAGTGTCAGGATGAAGGGCAAACCCAATCCCACAGACGGAGGTATTACTTAAGCTCTTTGCCGACTCTTTCAAATTCATTATTTCATCTCTTTTCTCTTTAACATTCAAATTTCGACTAATGCTTACAATAAGATAAAGAAACCTCATTGCAGATTCTCGGAGTCAGTGAGAGTGCTCATAAGCACACATTTTTATGCACATCTCGTCCTCCGAAATATACACTGTGTTTTCCTTGAGTAGAGGGAGAGGACTATGAAGAATCCTCTTTCCGTTCGCTAAGTAAAGTAACTTAGGTCATCTTTCGCTGAGATTATCCACCGGTTGTAATTATTAGTTTTCGACGAATATCAGAATCCAATTGCCACGACCAGCCGGCTTGGCGTCTTTTTTTTTTCAAATCTCTGCAGTCATCTCTTCTTATCTCTCTGAAAATCGCACAATTATACAATGAGTACAAAAAAATAATTCGAAAGCTCGCAACCCATTGCTCTTAATTTAACTTTGAATATAATTTAATTATTTTGAACAATCACAAGGAAGTCCATACAGTAGGGCAAAGGTCCAAAAGTAAGGAGGGCAAAGGTCACCCATGGTAGTTGAAATATGGTGGTCCATAGTTGGCTCGGGACGTTCAATAAAGAATACTCACCACTGTTTTTTTTAATAAGTACGATTTTGGCATTAACAATCCAAAACCGAAAATGTCCCCCGTTAAAATACTCTCCACTGTAAATGACTGTAAGTCACATCTTTTGGCCAATACTGTAATAACTTCTTTTAATCAAATGTTTTGAAGTTAAAGGAAAGAGAGCGATTGTTAAAAATTGGACAGTATTAAATATTTAACTGAGCGCAATTTTAAATTGTGAAAAATTAGTACAGTGAAATACACTACAAGTACAGTACCAATTACGATTACAGTATAAATTAGAAATATTCAATTCAATTCAAAATAAACTTTATTTCGCCCTTGAGCATTAAAGTGGGTGACTACAGTATTTAAAAACAAATGTACAGTAACTTAAAACTACAGAAAAATAAAACTAAAATATGTACAAATAAATGATTTATAAAAGAAATAAATATATAAATCTATAACTAATAAATAAAATATATAAAATAAAATAGGAAATACTTTCATAAATACAAAATAAAGCTTCTGTTTTGAAGCGCAGCCGAAATTGCGAAGAAATACACTACAATACAGTAATTATTGTACAACACAAAAATACAGTACAATACTAAATACTACAATACAATGTACTAATATAAATATATATTACTATACTATAAATACTACAGTACAATACTAAATGCAGTACAGAAATTAACTCTTTTTATCTTTTCATTTTCCGCGTGTCCATTATAAATGTGCAAATTTTCTTTTAATGAGAATTCTTATGATGGCTTATTTAGCTTCAAACCTCACTTAGAATTAATGAATCCAATGCGAAATGAGCGGAAAGATATTTTACAAGGAAAATTTCTAAGAAATTTCACTTTTTTTGAAGGAAAGTTCGAAATTTATAGTTAATTTTCCCCCGCATTTTCATAGATTCCGAAACGTAAGAAAATTAAACCTTGAGATATAATAGGTCAGTCTGTGCAGAAGATAATGTACTTTCGTCGAAAACAAAAGAATTAGCCCGATTTAATTAAGCAAAATTTTGGCTATGAAAAAATGATTCTTCCGACGATGATCGAAATCGATAATTAAATAGTTAAAGAGCACCTTGACTTCTCTTGACCCGACACCCACATAAACGCCAATTATTCTTTATCCACAAAATATGTGAATTCACGAACGGAGATAAACCATGCAATTGCTTATTGTCGTTTCTCTGTGTCAAGTAATAACCAATTCATGATTAATTAAACAACCTTAAAAATTGTATTCATGGAGTATCTTTTCAAGGAAATAAATTTTTGCCAATCGGCCAATATTCAGTTAACACAAAAACCCTCGACGATAAATGTGAGTTTATTATCTGCTTTCATTAATCAATTTTTTCCGCTCGAACTTTTAATGAACGCTTACGAGTCTAATCTACATCAAATGCGCCCCACCTTATATCAAAAAATTGAACCTGGAAAACCGAACTGGTCTTAGCCTTTGCTGTAAAGTAATAAAATAAAAACCATTGAGGCCTACGCCCTTATAAATAAAGACTATGTCGAGAAAGCCTGAGTTTCGAATCGAGAATAAAATACGGCTCACCGTGTCGAACGGTCAAGTTGGAACACATGAAGATTACTGTATGTAAATTCTCTTTACCTTTCTTCAAACTTGTACTCAAATTTTACACATTTCTTAGTGTAACCCAGTATCTCTATTTGGTACACAACGAAATGAAATTTTGCTCATATACTGCGGTCATACATTCGAAATATACTGCTCGACCAATAAATGCACGACCACGAATATCCCTTTGCTTTTACCAAAAAAAGAAAATCATAGGTTGTAAAAAAACCTTAAAGACTCGCTGGAGGGTCATCTCTAATATTGGTCTTGAGTAATGAATTTCCGCACCTTTGACCCTATGTATGACTCTGCACCTGTGTTTTGTCCTTTACTGAGAGGAAGTTCTTTTTCGCGTTTGAAGATATCATTTTTTGTTGGTGAATAAATAACAGAGCCATTCACTTGGGGATGAAAACAAAGCTGGAATTGAAAGAATGGGTAAGACCCAATGAGGGGAGCAACGGGATAATGAGAACTAAAATTACTAATTATCCAAAATGAGAGTATTGTATTTGCTTTATATCACATCCGCAAAGGAAACAGAGCTTTCGAGATGACTATTTAAAATCATCGGCACAAAATCTAAGAACTCCGCCCCTGTCCCGGAACTTGTTCAATCGCGTGACCCTCTAGAGTGAGCAGGATGGTCGGGATTCCTTTCTTTGGAATCAGCTTTTTCGAGCACGTCATAATAGTTGGTCCAGTATGACATCACTTGAGATGTATGAAGTCATTTTTGTCAGGTGATGTTCGAACGCAAAAAAACGGAGAGGGCGCAGGAAACGTCATTGATGATTAAGTTCTCGGACGTGAGGTCATCAGGGACATTTGGGCTTTTCTCAATGACGATTCAGACTTTTTACGGTCTGTGTGGGTTCCTGTGGGTGCCGATTAAACTGACAGCCTAAACGAGAGGAAATGGCATTGGAATTGCGCAGAATACAGCTGCAGAACAAACTGTTCCAAGAATTTCTTCACTTTCTGCTTTTTCTCTGTTTTACCGCATTCTAGATCAGGGAGAATAATTAAAATTCATGGGTGCGGGCATTCTGTCATCTACCGCGCCTGGCCACCCTGGGCTAATTAGGATCACTCCCTCAATAATGGTAATGCACCAACTGCCGCTTTCCATACCCGGTTGGGAAATCGTGTACTTGACATTTAACGGTCGCGGGATCATCGGGCAAATTTAACATTTCGCCTAACATATTTACATATTTTCGAGGGAAATTAAAGAATTAATTACCGGATTTTTCTATATAATTTTATTTTTAGACGAATTACTAATATTACTCCACCTTCACTTCTTTTTATGTGCGGCGGCGGCGGCGGTGTCGAAATTATCAATAACTTTTGCCAGGAATTAATAATTAACCGGCGATTCGTGTAGATCACTAATCAGGTACAATCTGTAGTCGTTCACTGATATATTCGAAGGTAAGATTAAATTGTTTTTCCGCATAAAATAAGAAATTAATTGTTGTTCGGGTTATCAACAATTACTTTAAATTCCATAATTAGCATATCATTAAGTTTAGAATTTATTGCCCGAAACAGTCGACTTCCATAATAAATACAATTTGAGATTAACTTCGCCTATATTTTCTCCTGAAGGTAACGTACCCAACTATGTATCGAATAAGTAAAAGTCACGTACCTTTATAGCGAAATAATTTAAACGAAACGGTACAAATAAAAATGAGGCTGACGAAAAATTTAATTGGAGGGCGAAAATTGATTTTCAAATGAAAGAATGTTCTTTTCATTACGAAAATATGAGGAAACGTAGACTAGGTTTAGTTCTCCCTTTTCTGTTTTCCTCCCTTTCTCCTCCCCTTATTCCAACCCCTTCGTCCAATAAATGGCTTCTTTCGGTGTGTTTTGGGCTTTCCATGATATATATAACCATTATGGATGTTGTAGTGCTTTTGAAGTATTTCCAGGTAGTTTTATCAACTAACGAGATGACAGCAGGCAAGGGAAAATCCTTTCCATTTGTGAATTTCCAACGACAACTGCGAAAGGTCACCAACTTCAGAGTTGTGTGATTATCAGAACTGCAAATCTCCGTAAGATGATAAACAGAACGCAAATACAATGCCATTTTATTTTTAAAATAGCCTGTAATTAGATTTACTGAAAGCGCCAAAGCTTTCCTTTTTCTATATTTAAAAGCACATCAAACCATAATGATTCTGTCATCGATGTTGAACACAGTGCGCCATATTAAGGCAAAGGAGGGAGTTTCCGCGGAGAGAGAGAGATCCTGGCCCATCTAATAGATGAGAATGGACTTCTGATTCTCCAAACATCTTTCGAGTAGTTGAAATGGCCATTTTTTGCCAGTTAAAACCACGCGTTTCTGGTGCTTTGAATCCGCCAACTTTCAAAATTGAATAATTTCTTTGCAGTCGGAGTTCTTTGAATGAAAACCGCTTTGAAAAAGCAAATGAGGTCAGAAATGGGTTAACAAAATGAGGAATTAATTTTAAAAAACAACGGCATTTGAGGTATAACAGTTTCCTCCTCTTTTCGGCACTGCTAACAACTTCTACCTGTTTAGCAGTGATTTTATGGCGAGCTTAATGCGGCTGAAAGTTTCCTAGTAAATTCAAGAGACGGTAATTTCCAAGATTTTCACGCTATTTCCTTCAGTACTTCTTAGGAACTTGACCTTGAAATTTTAACGCCTTTTTTTTCGAAAAAATGAATGTGAGAGAAAGACAAAATATCTGAAAAGGAAAAGGAAAAAAATATCTCGAAGAAGCTCCGCCATTTTGAAGGCTTTACTTTTTTAACGGATTCTGTTGCGTTGAAAAAATTCAAAACGAAAGAGCACACAAATTAGAGTTAACTGACAGCACTTATCCCAGTATTTCGCTCAATAAATCTTACGATTCCCAATTACTTATATTCTGATGGCATTTATTGGAACATTTTCATAAAGTCAAACAAAAAATAGGCGAGCACAGCCGCCTCGATTACTCGGACTGAACATCGGGCTTTGTCTGCCGGATAATCAAAATTCACAGAATGGAAATGTTGATAAAAGCCAATTTTTATTACACAAAGTACAGTTGTTGTCTCTATAATAGCCACGGGTATTTTAAGAGCTCCCAACTGAAAAAATCAACCTCTACTTGTGAAGGTTTTCCATTTTGACGGGAGCAAAATTAGTTGAAAACCGTTTTGCTAACGAAAATCGATTTCATTGTTACGGATAATCCAGGTTCTAGTGTAATTTGAAAATATCATAAAAGCTATTTTTAAACAGTGAAATAAAACATATTTGAAACGTTAAATTTAATTATTATTCCAGTCAAATTGGTGTAATTAAAATATTTTTGCTCTCGTTAAGGCAAATGATTAGAGCGTTGACTGAAAGCCACATCTCGAGAATGCAATGAGTGTAATTGCGTAATGTTTGGCCGTCCCCACATGAATTCACAAGAATGGAATAGTGGAGTTGGGAAATGGTGGCTATTGGCAATAACAGGCAGTTTTTGCGGGGGTGGAAGCCGGCATGACAAGTGGCAGAGCCTGTGTCCTTGAACTCCATTATTTTTGGATAATTTCATTTGTCTTAATGGTGTTCCGAGGTCAAGCGAACCCGTCTGAAATCCTCTCTTTGAGGATTCTTATAAATTGCTGCTTCGGAATGAGCTGAAGAGAATTCGTTGAACGAAAGGAAGAACAAAAACAATTATTCACAGCCTAAACCGAATTTTTCTCCTCCCGAGAGATATCATCTCAGATCTTAAGACCCTTAACGAGGCCAGAAAAATTAGCATTAACCTAAATCTTTTGAGATAAAATTTTAACCCGCAAACTACTTCAGTTTTCTGGATGAAAAATCTACTTGAATAATCTGGTGCAGCTGAGAAATTGGGACGAAAAATTTGAAATAATCGTAAATCGAGTGGGATGAACTTTGCCAGTTCTGTATTGGCATTAAGAACTGCAAAATGCATTTTCAAACAAAAAAAGGCTCCGTTCCTAACGGTCGTTTTGCTCAGACAAACCCTTTAAATGTAATTATTTTTGCTGTTAAAGTATAAAAGTATAAAAATAACCGAACTCGAAATTTGGGTGAATTTTATACCGACTGTTATACTTAACACTCTTTGAGTTTACTTATTCTCTTATCATTTTTATACTTAAATAATTGAGGTATTGGAATGAAATTTTCAGCTCCCGAAGTTCTTTCAAGAGCTCAAAATCCATTTTTCATGAACAAACTGGTTACCTGTAAAAACTATTTCAAAACAAACGAAGAAAACGAAGAAAAAACGAGAAAAAAGTATAATTCATGAAAAACCTTGACCAGAGCAAGGTCTGCAAGAGCCTGAGGAAGGTTTACTGCTACAAATTTACGATTTAACAGCCGGAACTTTGAATGAGGTCTAGAAAACATTTTTCCTTTTTATTAATGTTATCGCAGAGTCAAAATTGCAACAGCCTTTTTCAAATCACCGGATAATTTTGTCTGAATATAAAACGCTTTTCAATGTTCACCACGAGAACCGGCTACCGTAAAGGGTTATAATGGTTCCATTTTGGTATCTTCGGGATATCCAACTTCCAGGATCACGAAAAGGAAAAGGTTAGTGGGATTTTTAATCTGTAAAAAATATCTTTCTCCACGGGTGATCTTTTCGTCTCGTGATATTTTCCTTCAGCAGAAGATCCTTCCGCCATTGTGTTGTATTTTTGCAGCCGGCGTATATATATACGTCATATCCATTGTATGTTATGTTTTTATTATTTTAGGTTATTTTTTAGGTTTATGATTATTTTAGGTTATGTTTATTACAACTTATAAAATATTGAAATAAAAGTAGGAGAGTAATTTATACATATTGAAGAGTATAGAAAAAATGAATGGCACTTTATCTTTATGTATCTTGTTTTGAATCTTGCAATGCTCCTACTCTCCCTCTATTACCAGAAATAATCCCACGTATATTATTAAATAAACCGAAAACCAATATCCGTATATATAGCGGCATTTCCGCTTAAAGGGTTATATTTGTTGTATATTTACCGTGAAATGCAGCTCCAGTTCTTAATTTGTGCGACTGCTCAGAGCAATCAGTATCGAAATAAGGTGGGAGGTTCGAATTTAAAAAAGAAATGACACTCGATCGTTAGCATGGAAATGGTTTTCGAAAAAACACAATGGTGTTTCTAAATGTGCCAAAGGGAGGGGGCTGCGCTTAATGAAAAACAAAGACGTCATTTTGGTCGGCGCATGGTTTTCTGCATTAAAATGCTTAGTTAACATACATTGAATACAACCGATTGCTTTTAATTATAACAAAGAGCCGTAAATTATGTGTAATCAATGTAGAAGAATAAAGAGCTGTGAAAAGCTTTCGCGGGAATAAACGATC
This sequence comes from Brueelia nebulosa, assembly GCA_028293925.1. Taxonomy (NCBI): domain Eukaryota; kingdom Metazoa; phylum Arthropoda; class Insecta; order Psocodea; family Philopteridae; genus Brueelia; species Brueelia nebulosa. The sequence continues at coordinate 1,816,568 of JAQIBA010000004.1, forward strand.
GAGGAAAAAAGCTCGAGTCACTGCCTCGTTAATTATTTTAATTAAAGTATTTAACTGAATTTCGGAATGCAGAAAAAAACTTTAATGAAACATGTGCGGACCACAAGTAAACAATTCTCATGACTCCGAAACGTCTTAATTACAAAAAGTTGTCTCCGTTTTTTATTCCAACCCTCATATTCATCCTTGTAAGAGATGAAAATCAAGGAAATCAAATGGCCGTCATCTTCAGTGATAAAAGGGGGCAGAGACGAAGGAAATGAATGATGGGGTCGCATTGCTCAGTTTAATGTGACCTCCCACAACTAACGAGACAACCACCTACTTTATTACTCTTTGTCGGCAATATTTACGATCTGCAAATAGCCAGTTGATAATTTGAAGGCCCCGAGGGAAGTTTTTCGGGGCTTTTGTCGTGAAGAACGCTTCAATGGCGTCCCGGGACTTTTTGAAGAGAGGCGATGAATCAAAGGGAAAGTGCCATTAGTTGAGATGTGTATGAAACGATAAGTGTGAAACAGGAAGGGATTGGGCAATAAAACTCCTGCAATTAACGAAAAAGCTTCAACAATTCAAAAACCGGCGAGTCATTGGCCACAATTACGGACAATGAGAAAAGTGAGAGGAATCTCGGATAACAATCAATCAAATTATACCTACTGTGTTTATATTATCCCAAAGTAAATATGTAGAAAAACATAAAAATTGGCGAATGACAAATTAAAAAATAAGGCTTTTTTCACCTTGAAAATATTTTAGGTTTCACGACTTCATCTTGAAGAGGTTTCGGACCGTACGAAAGATAATTTCGTGTTTCCCTGGTCAAAATTATACACAGAGAGCGTCCACATTAACGATGAAATAATAATATTTTACGATTAGTTTGAGCGAATGCTCCATGTTCCGCTTATATTGTTTCGTTTTTCCTTTTTTCAGGTGTTTCCGCATCCCTTTCTTCAAAGGCGAAGACTTCGAATGGAGTGGAAATTAAACTTGATGATGCTTGTTAAGTCGGGTGTGTGAAGGTTACTGCGCATCATCCATTAGTTACACTCAGGTCCGGCCTTGAAATCCTCAACATATTGACTTACTTAATATGCAGAGGCCTCCACCGGTCTTACCACAACCACTCTTTGCGACCTCCAGGCTTAAAAAAAACTTGGGAACACAATGAAATTCTTTTGGGTTCCCGAGGGTTTACTTTATTCGGTTTTTCCTATTTCGGCTTTTCTCTCTCATAACTTTATATTGAACATAACCAACGAATAAAAGCCGTTATGATTTGATCAACTGAAGAAAAACCACACACAATTTGTGGAATACAAATGAAAGTATCTTTTTGGGGCATTTTTACTTAAAAACTTAACACCTCAGTTACGATTGAACAAACTCAATGAAATTTACGAAGAAGGAGAGAAAGTCATAATTAAGAGGGAAATTTTCGATTTTTTTTTTCACGTTGTCACTTTGTTTTGTTCCAGAGTATTTTTTTATTTTTTATAAAAAGATTTTGGCAGTTGTCTCCCTTTTTAAGCTGTTTTCTTTAAGTTGAAATTAATAATTAAAAAAATTATTAAATAAATAAGATTAACTCAAAATAAATGCAAAGGATAAATTCAAACCGTATCGATAAGAAAGTGATAATTAATTTTGAATAATTTTATTTAAATATTCAATAAATTAAAATAAAAATTGACAAATTTTCAAAAACTCTTTCTAAATTTTGATTCGCAGGCACGATTATTGTCATTCGTAGGGCAAAAATAATTAAAATTATCAGAGTATATTGTAAAAAAACTTGTTTTGAAAGGTTTTCCTTTCGAACATCGTAAACTTCATCCAATCTAAATAATAAATAACTGCAGATCCTTAAAGATTCTAAAGTATAACAAATAACTTCCGGTGAATAATGAACTCTTTACTAATTAAAAAAAAAATAACATTTGAGTTATTTCCGTAAGATGTTTCCATAAATAGATTTTAGTGAACCTCTCCTAGTTCCTTCCGTTTTCATTTTTTCTCGCTGAAGATTTTGAAAATGTTTTCTGGCAATTCAGTAATTCCTTTATTCTTTTCACGCACAGTTTGGAGCCTTCCTCGGCGTCTTTGTTCACCTAAAATTATTATTTACTTTAGTTTACAGTATTTTGATAGAGGTAAATATATATTTGGAATTTTAACACTAATTTCTAAATGATTTTATTGTTTATCCACCGACTAAATAACATTCAGTGAATGAAAGATTTGTCTGATAATGGAGGAAGAATTTTTTAAAATTTGGCCTAATTATAAAATAATTATAATAACGTATTTAACGGTTACTGACCAGCCTTAGTTAGCTTAAACTATTTATTTATTTATTTATTTTAAATGTACATTATTTATCTCGTACGATATCTATTTATATTTTTATTTACATATAGATAACTTATTGTTTAGTTATAGATTTTTTTATTTTTATTTTTATACAGTTATTTTTTTATTTATATACAGTTATTTATTTTTTTTTTATTTACGCATAGATATCTATTTTTATTTACATATAATTTATTTTTGTTACACACACATATATATAGAGTTTTTACACATTATTTGTTTTATTTTATCTTAATTTCAAGAAATTTTTATACAACTGTTCCTTATATTCCATTTCCATTTCCGGGCGTAAAAAAAAATAATAAATAATAAAAAAAACTTCCAAAAATGCACAGACGTAGAATAAAAATATTTTTCTGTTCTGAGAAAAAGGGTTGAAACCTGCCCCGAGACAACGCATCGATTTGTCTTTTATGTTTATGTATTTATAATCTCTGTTGTCTAATTCGGCGCAACTGTTATTGCTCTTTAAATTTACATAATCAAAAATAAAATACTAAATTTAAAAAAAAAACGGGTTTTGGTCAATTCCACTTACTAAACAGCGCTCCAAAAGAAAGCATTATTAACTTAAAATGAGCACAAACCTTTGAGAAATTTAGAAAACCATGTGGCAAGCCTTCCAATATGTCCAAACCCACAACATTCCCCAGCTTTCGAAGTTTTTTGGCAAACATAACACAGTCGTCTAAGCAGGGATCGAATTCAACACTCTATAATAATAGAAAAGATAATATTTAATATTATTAAAATAATAAAAAACAATCAAACCATTTATACGCATATAACTCACGCATATGAAAACTGGAGGCAGCTGACGCAATTTCTCGTCTTCAGCCCAGTAAGGACTCAAATACGGATCTTTGGGTACAAAAAATTTAAACTCTTTAAAAGGATTGAGTAGATTTTCGATGTCGTTTCCAGTCAATGTTTTATCGATGTCTTTTTTCGAAACAATCTTTATAGTGTTTGAAATCATACTGGAAACTTTCCTTTTCAAACTGTTGAAAGTATTTTTAAGGTTTTTCTCCGATCCATTACAAGGATCAAAATCCTCGCTTTGATAACCGCCTGCGGCTGAAAGTTCTCCCAAAGCATTTGCATTTTCATTCCATAATCTGTCTGTCCTTCCACCGGTAACGTTTTCGCAATTACGGTTTAAGTCCTGAGTATTTCTTTTACCGGGATTCGTATGAAAGGGAGAAGAGGCACTCGTCCCACAATCGGCGATGATCTGATTTTTCCCTCCGGATAAATTATTTGAATTATGTTTTAATTCTTTAGAATGGACGCCATAAGAGTTTGAATTTCTCGACGAATTTAATGCAGTCTGAGTATGCTGAGTCCCTGCCGGCGATACCGTTTCAGATGTGGGCATTTCACCTTGAGGACAAGCGTAAGCTGAAAAAAAAACAATGAGCTATTAATATTTAAAAAGGAATTTCGCATACTAAAATGCACTCAAAGGGGACCATTCATTAAAATAAAATCATTATTCAGCTGCACAAATTAGTCTTCAAACTTAAAACAAAGAATAGAACCGAAGAAATGTGGTCCATTTACAATACCAGTAAGCAATCGATAATGAAAGTATGTTTATAAACCAAAAGGCTTAGGTGGATTATATTAATTAAAATAGTTTTAGGTTTTGGCCAATATCTTTTTTTTATAATTTTCTGCGAACCTTTCAAACAACGCAAGAGAAAACCAATCGGAAGAAGCGGATCCATTAAGCATAATAATCTAGATGGCGAAGGAGTGGAAGACACAATGACAGGTACATATGCTAAAAAGAGTCCATTTGGTTTTCTTATATCAAATTCTATACATTTGAGCGCAGCACCCAACAGAAGATTCGCTCCGGCTGAATCCCCTGAGAAAAACAATAAAATTAGAAATAGGTCATAAAAAAACTCTAACAATAATATTTATGTAAAATCACCAGCAAGAATTATTTTCTCTCCTGTGGATCCCAAAAGGCGAGAATTTTTTAAAGCCCAACAATATGCATAAAATACTTCTTCCAAAGCTCTAGGAAAAGGTGCTTCAGGAGCTAAAGAATAATCTGAAAAATTAAAAAAAAATTTAAGTAAAAATGAGAAAGCTAAATCATGAATCATCAACAGTCCAACTCACCAACTGAAACAATAGGGATATCCAAAGAGCTGGCCCAATCTCTCAAATAAACCTCATGCGATTTTGACGATTGTGCAACAAAACCTCCTCCATGACAATGGAAGATAAGACTGTTTGAAGATGGAAATACTACATACTTTTTGTTTGATTCTGAGTTCATGGCAATCTTACAATATTAAGTACAGAGTGATATAAAAACAATCCATAGCATTTTTTTCATAACCTTTAAGAATACTCACCATTCCTTCTCGTCTGTTACTGCTGAGAAGCCTCACTTGAACAGATCTGACTTCAATGTAAGAGGAAGGTATTGGAATATTAACTGCTTTTTTAGCTGAATTAAGAACTTGCAGTGGCTCAGGTGGAATTTCTATTTCAACATTAACCGCTATGGCATTGCAGACAAAGTCTGGTATTTTCTTCATAAGTTCTGAAAAAAACCAAACCTTATTATATTCTGCTTCATAAAAGTGCATTTCAAGTAGTATATAACCAAAAAAAAGACAGTAACATAATTCTGTCTCACCTGACTCAGCCAAAAACCAAAATGACTTGCAAAAGTCTATACTAGCATGTTGTGAAATATTGACAATTCTTCTGGCTCTTAACTCAGGGTCTATAAGAAATTTTCCACCAGAAAAGAGACTTTGGGCTTTGGCTGAAAGACTCATATTGTAATACACCTCACTAAAGGATGCCATGAAGCTTGAAATAAATTTTAGCAAAGGTTGGATAGAACTGCAAAACTAAAATTAAAAAAAATTGTACAAAAGAAATAATAATGCAGGACTGAATAAAAATAAAAGTGAATGAAGAAATATAAGTGCAGACTAAAAAATAAAAAATTCTAAAAAGAAACAAACCTGTATAGCCAAACATCTTCCATAAAAAGCATATTGATTAATGGTATCAGACTGCTCTAAAAGAGCTTCAGGATTATACTCAGGAGCAGGAAATAATTCTCCAGGCTCACTCCAATTCAGCAAAGTATGCAGATGTTGGAAGCATGAAGTGAGAGAAGCAATCATATGAGAGACTGCTTCTACTTCTCTAAAACAAATGCAATTAAAATTTTCAAATTTAACAACAGGCAAAAGACTTAAATTAATCTTAATATTTACTTCATGTAAAATCCCTTTCTGAATATAATTGACTCTCTGTTGACACTTATGTAACTGCACAGCTCATATGCATGTCTCAAACTAGCTTCGACAACAACCACAAAACTGCGATATCCATTTCCAGGTATGTCTTCATCATAATCATATGCAGACATTACCTTCTGTATTTCATCCACAAGTGGCAGAACTGTATTCACATGATCAACAATACCTGTAACGACCGTTTCGTTATTGTATAAATTAAAAGCCCTTATTGCGACTGACAACTAATAATTTTATCAACCTAAGAATCCCAAACGCAGTCTCTGGCCATTTTCTGAGTCATCTTTCTTGTAGTGTTCTGCATTATTGCAACACAGCTCTTTTAATTTTTCCTTATAAAAATCAAGCCCAGGTTGCACCATTATGGCTGAAATCAACCAAATTTGCTCACATTTCCTTCAGCAGTGTTCGTTGTAGAATCTATTTCAAAACTAAAATTTTCTCTGACAAGGCATTAGTCCAGGTTATTTTCATTATTAATAGGAAAATAAATTTTCCATGTTTTTCTCAAAAAATTTCCAATTATCAGTCTGTTGTATGCGTTTTTAGAATTTTTTGCTTTACAAATAAAAAGCACTTAAAGAATTTTGGTTGCCACTGAAGTTATAAAAGTGAAGTTCTCTTTCTAAATTTTTGCAAACAAGAAGAAATGGCAACATTAGGCCAAAAATTGAAAGTTTCAAATTTCTTAAATACTGTCAAATAATGCATAGAGTATAATGTTCGTGGAAGCAGAATCAACTCATCTCCCGGACTCTTTGCTGCAATTTAACTGTATAGGTTTTTTTACTTGAAAATCTACGCGCGAAGTTCTCTGTTTGTTCTGATTCGTCAAAATAATTAAAAGGTCTCTGCTTAAGGAGACACACTGTAAATAAAAGTTCTTTAGAGATGTCACTTTCAAATTTAAACTCCAAAACATTTATCCATGCGCAAGAAATTTTTCCCCAAAATGTACTAAATTTCAAACTTTTAGTTTTCTCTTTTTTCTTTCCGTTAAATTAATTTTCTTCTCATTTTAATTGTATTTTTCATCGATTTGCTCTTGATGCCATATAAACCGATCCAGATGAAGTCCAGAAAACATGCATTTTTTTTAAAACATGTTTCACTCGACTTTTGTTTTAAATTTTAAAAAAGTTCCTGTAAATTATCAATTTTCTTTTAAAATTGTTACATTTTTGTATTTTAAAAAATACGACGCTCCAAATTGGCGAAAGAGCCACTAATTTACACCCCCTAAAACATTTACATTAAACTTTTAAAGTTAATAATAACAACATTAAGATTCGCTTCATTAAACTCCCAACCATTAAAAAAAAAAAAAAAGAATGGGTTTCTTTCTATTTTTTTGGTTCCACGAAGAGTTTCGTGGTATTCGACTATTATTTCCCTTGCGCGAAGGCAAACAATTAATTAAATGGCGAGGATTACAATGAACAGCAAACGAGGGCCGGTGTCACATCCTGATTTGTTCAAAAGTCATAATAACTAACATTTTAAATTAATCAGAACTAATGATATCACATGAAATGCGCCCGTCTGTTTCAAAGAGATAAGTTCTTCCACAGAGTTGCCAAATGTTCTCCGTTTTAATTATTTCAAAGCGTTCCCCCTCGTCCAGTGTGTCTAAAAAAATAAATTACAAACTATTCAGTTTATAACAGTTTATAAAAATTATTGGTAAAAAAATAATTCAAAATTTTTCTATTAATAATAATCTGGTGTGGAAAAATTATGCGTTGAGATCCGCTCCATATTATTAAATATATAAACAAATTAGTTATTTCAGAAAAACTCCAATTTTAATGCCAATTAAAAATATTTCGCCAAGAATATCATGCCAGATCAAAACAGAATAAATACAATGTAAAAAGTAAACCGTGTAAATATTCGAAATTAATATTAAAATATTTAATTAAATTAATATTAAATTTCAAAACACAGCTCATTAAGGGTTAAACTTTGAATTTTAAGTTTAACCTTGAAATGGGAGGAGCATGAAAAATTTATTAACCTTTCTGAAGTTTTATTTGCACTTATTATTTACATATTGTGCATTTCTCGCAACTCAAAATAGTTCGATCTGTAACGAATTTTTCAAACTCCCGCATTTTTCGAAATAGGATTTATTTGCTCTCCCACTTTATCTTAATCTCAAAATTACTTCCAATGTTAATTTTCAACGGCTGCATCTTCCGCTTACCATTTAAAATATACAGATAAATTTGTGTTATTTTCTTTCTATTTGATTTGTTCTCAACAATAAAAAGACAGTGCATTCCTCTCTACGATTTCTTCAGACTTCCGAGTTAATTAATTTTAAATTGATTTATTCTATCAGTTCGTTGATTAATTAAACAAGTGTTTAAAATCTCTCGCCTTATAAATTGGATAATCCTATAAAACTTATTTTATCCTAAGAGAAGTTTGATTACGTTCTGATTATTTGTAAAAAGAGAAAGAATTTTTTATCCAAAAAAGATATGGGCAAACTCGTAGGCTAAATTTTTGAAATTGTGCCACAGATTTCTTTCTTCCATCAAAACTTTTAATTTTTGAAACCGTTAAATAATTCTCAGTGCGGTTTCCCTTCCCCCACTTTACAGGTAAGCTTTTTATGAAACGCTTTAGTAAAAACGAAATAATCTGTTAGTGGTTACAAACAAGTGCAGTCGCTTTCAGTCTCGCCCTCATTCAGACAAATCACATGAAAGGAATTCTGATAATATCAATCAGTTGCGCGGTCTCGACGCTCAGTAAATGCATATGTGATACATTAGTTAGTCCGCTTTGAAAAGATCAGTTAGGGTGCCTCATCACTGATGACGACAATAATTGTCTAAAATGATCGCGCACAGCATTTTAAATTTCGGTGGAAGGTAGTTAAAATAAAAAGTGTAATTTAAGGTTCGTGCACATTCGTTTGCCGGATTTCCTCGTCGTGTGCCTCCGATGAAACGTTTACTTCGGAAAATAAACCAAAGTTTATTTATCCTTTACTCGAGCCGACTTTTGTGTAACTCTTTTAAAATCACTTTAATTTAGTTAATCTCAGCCTCCACGCCCTTGAAAGGGGATGCAAATGATTTAATTAATGAAATGTGGAACTCTAGGATAATTCGGGAGCATTATTAAACTTTTCGGGGATGTGGAAAATATTTTGCGGTGAGTATTTCCAAAGTTTAGAAAAGTTCAGTTAAAGTCGGGAGAGGATTATTGTATTATTATGGCTCATCCGGTGATTAATGTATTTTGTATTACATATATGTATAAAAGGGTTATACTTAATTCCAATTGGATTTCAAACTTTTTGTCGAAGGGAAAAGTTTGCTTCACGACTTATCAATTTTTTTAACCGTTGTTGAAGTGTTATGTTAGACCAGCAAAAGCGTCAGAAGAAAAGGGGTAACTGAAAAAAAAATCAGAGCAGAAAACCACAAAAAAAGATTGAAAAGATAAAGAAACGAGTAACATAAACGAAGTTAGGAAAGAGTAGATAGAAAAAGTTGTAGGCTTTGAAGTTGAGCCTGAACCTGCTTAAGCGAAAGGATCTGAGTTTTGATAACCAAAGGGTTCATGTCATTGGTGGGAGGAAATGGATAATCACAACACATGAAGGGCAAGAAATATTATTAATCATACATTCTTTCGCTCATTTTTTATGAATGTTAGAACCGATCACTGCTTTGGATTTTTTTGCTTTCTACTTCCGAATTTTTTTCCTGTTTTATTATCCCTTCCGAAAGTATTTAAAAAATAGCAGGAAAATTCGTAATGATGATTAATTATATAAAGTCAAAAAGTCGTTAATTACTCCAAGTTCTTACTAAAAACGGTTCTAAAATTAAAGAAAGGGCGTCTGATTTATAGTCTCAATGGTTCAACTGGGGTTACCATATGACCGAAGTCGATTTAGATATTCTCATTCCTCCTTCGTTGCCCCTCATTATTTTTTCCTTTATTCAACACTCGAAAGAGATCTGTGTTAACATTCTAACAACAGAATACCAGATTATTTTAAAAACAAAAAGCTCAAATAAAATGGTCGAGTATTTAAATCGGTTGCGGTCTTTACATTAATGATCAATAATTTTAAGTCAATTATATCAGTAAATAATGGTCATTTCCACAATGAATGGATTGGATTTCGAACTTGATGTTAATATCTCATGGGCAACTCCCTTACCATAACGCCGAAGAGGAAACTTTAGCTAAAGATAAATTAAATTAAATCAATTTTCAGTTGTATTAATTATTATTATATTATTCATTTATTATTTAATTCATATATTATTCATTTGTATTTATTCATCATTGGTTCATTGCGTTTGGTAGAATTTATCTATTAAGTATTTATCTAGTAAGTAATAATCTATATGTAAGAAAGCGAAAAACACCGTAATCTTCCAGAAAGTAAAACTCATAAGAATGACTTCTTTTTATGAAATCATTTTAATTTAATTAGGGTGAACTTAATGAGTTACGGTTTAATTCGTCGAATCATTTTTGCGTCTTGTTTACTTCTATATTTCAGAAACTTCACCTTCCAGTTGATTTTTATAATTCAAAACGATAAGTAACTTTGCGTCAAAGTTCTAGAAACCACAAAACCAAACTTTACATCCTTCTCTATGTTCATGTCCTTTTTAATGAATGATGTAATTTTAATATTTAGTTTTAGAGTTTGAAACTTCTGCTCTGGGATAGTAAATGTTTCACGGGGACTGCACATTCTTCACAACTGTTCAAATCTCTAAAACAAAAAAATGAGCTCAAATATATCGGACCTTTCCAAAGACTCTGTTGACTTTGACTCTTCGGTTGTTGTTCTCGACGCGGAATTGTCTAGGTAAATCATATTTTCTTAGGTTCTTCAGGTTTGGGCTTTTCAGGTTTAAGTAACACTTCATTTTTCACCCCTCACCTTTTTTAGGTTTTCCAGAGAGCTTCTCACTTTCGCAGCTATAGTCACTATTCTTATTATGATAACGGGGATTATTGGAAACTTACTCACCATATTGGCACTGATAAAATGTCCAAAAATTAGAAATATTGCCTCTGCTTTTATAATCAGGTACGATCATGTCTCTTTAATCCCGTTAATCTCGTCACGTTTCTCTTATTGCTTTTCTCGTTTCAGCTTATGCGTAGCTGATTTTGTGTTCTGCCTTTTGGTACTGCCATTCAGCAGTTCCAGATTTATACACGGGGGGTGGATACACGGCCCCGTCCTCTGCACTCTCTTTCCCTTTTTAAGGTACGGGAACATAGGAGTTTCGCTGCTATCAATAGCGTTGATCACAATAAACAGGTGAGCCAATAAATCCAGTGAAAGGGTTAAATTAGGAAATATTGGATTTTAATTTAATGAAAATAAAATTAATTCTCGAATTGTAAAAATATACGGAGTGCAGCTCTTTCATCATTTTTTTTTGATCCATTTCCAGGTACGTCATGATAGCGCATTATAGTCTCTACAATAGAATATATAAACCCAAGATTATAGCGATTATGATTTTGCTTAGCTGGTGTCTCAGCTATGGAATGCAGCTGCCCACATTATTCGGAGTTTGGGGTGAGAAAAACTTTCTGGATTTATAATCTTTATAATTCTTGAGGAAATTCTAGTAAGCTTATGAATAATCGGTTTCAGGGAAATTTGGATTGGATTTAAAACTTGGGACCTGCTCGATCGTCCCGGATGAAAATGGTCGTTCTTCGAAAACAGCTTTATTTATTATTGCATTTTTAATACCCTGTGTTGTCATATGTTGTTGTTATGCCAGGATATTCTTAGTCGTTCGCAAGTAAGGTTTGATTAGTCATGTCGTAATTCAGGTATATTCTCGTGTATTTAATTTTTTTCTGAAATTCTTATATTTCAGTTCCGAGTTGAGAATGCGCAAGCATGCCAGTAAGCAATTTGTCGCATCGGATTGCAGCAATAACTTAAAGAAAGACGAAACAAAATTGCTGAAAGCTCGGAAAAACGAATGGAGAATAACTCAAATGGTATTGGTTATCTTTTTGAGCTATATTTCGTGCTATTTGCCCATTACAATAGTTAAGGTAGCCGACAGCGAAGTCAGATACCCGGGTAAGGCACGATATGACTGATTTGTTTGAAATTAACTTAGTTCCTTGATGATGTAATATTTGCAGAATTAAATGAATCATGATATACTTTAATCATTTCTTGTTAGTCTAAACTAAGATAAGAGTCGAGGGCAATGAAATCTTTGCTTTTAAAAAATGTTACTTTTTTTAATTTTAATAATGTTTAAAAATAGCCTTCCGTTGAATTCATTATAGTGTATAGTAGCCTATAAAAAATTAAATTTAATATTTCCTGCCAATTTGAATTCTGTTGTTGAGATTTCTGAAGTTGTTTGAAATTTCCAGTAATTTTTTTACAAAACCAATAAATCTAAGCTGATAAGGACCAAGGACCAAATATTACTTGTTTAAAACTAAACGGAAAAATTTTTTGTCAAAAAATTAAAAGCGTTGACTGTTTCTGAATTAATTTAATAATAAAATTATTTTTTCTTGATTAACGCATTATTATAAGTAGAGTATTTACAACAACGGGAAGAAAGAAAAAATTGGTGGAGAGTTTATTTATTTTAAATCTAGTAATTCGCCTTATTGAAATTTTTAGGTCTGCATGTGACAGGATACATTCTGTTGTACTTCAGTGCATGTGTCAACCCAATAATCTACGTTATCATGAATAGTCAGTACAGACAAGCCTATAAAACGGTTCTTTTCTGCAAGAAAGTCCGTGGCCAGTCTTCGACTCATTATAATCAGAGCAGTTTTGCAGGTATAACTTAACTTGTATGTATAAGCATTTTACATTTTAAATTTTAATTAAAAACTGTGAAACACTTAAAATTTTTAATAATTTTTTTTCAGAAAAATCCAAAGATGGATCAAATAAAACTGTACTAACCCAAGTGCCAGTTGTTTTGAATGATTTAAGAAGCTAGAAAGATTTGATCTGAAGCTGATACTGAAAATTAATAATCTCGCAAATGGAAAAAACTGATTGATGCATACTGTTGAGATAACTTTGAAATGTGGTAGCTTTGAAAACTCACAACTGTAACTTTTCTGCAGTTAATAAATTATTTTGAATACACATCATACAAATGTAAAATAAATTTTCGCTTTTGAATTTTCGATTCAGTTGAGAACATTGTAAAGTTTTGTAAAAAATTTGTAAATAAATTTATCAATATTATATTTATAATAATAATTAGACTTTTATATTAATGTCTGGAATACATTTTTATTTTTTCATTTCTGTATTAAAAATAAAAAAAGTTTAAAAAGTTCAAAAATGGAATTTACTTTACCCGCGAAAAGAATGCGTTCGATACAGAGTCTCCTGCCACGACTTAGTGAATGAAAACCAGTTTCAATGCCAAATGAATGGCACAAAGGATTTTAGTTTTCTCATCAGCCGTCAGGGAGCTCTGCATGTAACAGTTTTGCAAGGCTTTTGAGTTCAACAAAATAAATATGATTGTTCATGTTGTGTATATATGTTTTTATTTAGAAAAGTGTTATTCCTCTAAATAACCTTTACGTGAACTAATTCACCATATTGTTATGAATATCGTTAGTCGTCTTTGCGATAATTTCACACTGCTACGTTAGTGTCATATTAGAGCTGATATTGTAATTGACGATTTTAAAACACAATTACAGAGTAAGATCACTTTAAAGTTTTGATTGAAAATGGAGTGATCAGTTTTGAATGATGGAGGGGAGAATTTTGAAGCAAATGCCCGCGGAATTAAGGGTTAAAATGGATGCCTTAGTGCACGATCTCACACAAGCCTTAGAAGAAACGTCTTGCTCTGGTTCTTTTCGGATTAAAGTTGGAGTTCGTAGGAGAGCGAGATCTACAGGAAACATTGGTGAGTGGACTGCTTTTGGTGTCACTTTGGTAGCAAACTAGGTTTTTTGACATTTTTTTGAATATCACACCAAGAAATTGGAACAAGTGATTCCTTTGACAAATTGGATCTCACATTCATCTCATGTTAATGTGAGTTAACTTAGAGTAATTTCGGTCGCCCGAAAAGTAGAAACAGCAGCAATTAGTTTATTAATTGTAATAATTTGAGCTTTTAAAAAATTTTATTAGGGTTCTCATCATGTTGATTTTTTTTCAGCACCAAATAATCAAGCAGCCACTCATAGTGATGATTCCATCAGTGAAAAAATTCACTCAAGAGGAAAGGAATTGTCAAGTTTTGTACAAACAGATTCTGATGAGGTATATAAATATTTATTTAATTGCATTAGTTGTTTATAATATTTAAACTGAAAACATCAGTAAATAATTATGGCTGTAAATAAAAACAATTCTCACTGAATATTTATTCATCTCACAGGTTTCTGCCAACTCTCAGAAGCAATTAATACCATATCCATTGCAAAAGAAATCATCTAGTTGTCATCAAATTCAAAATTTTGAATCAGATTCAGTTAATGAAAATTTTTCCCCTCTTCGAAGAGGTACAAGAAGAAAACGAAAAATGAAGAGGATGGATATCGATGCAGTAGATAATCATTTAGTGCCACCTGGAAGTGGCATTATGGCAAAACCCATGATGATTAGTTTAGTGAATAGAAGTTGTTTACCTGTAGCAGGCCCCAGTGGTATTCAAAATGCCAAAAAAAAGAAAATCCTCAGGAATTTCACTGCCAGTAATAATGAACGGTAATTGTTTTAATGTAACCATTCAACACCTTAAAAAATTTTTTTTGTATTAAATAGTTTAAAATTAAATAAAACTGCAGTAGGTTTTAAGCTGTAGAATTATTCCTAAAATTTAGAAAGGGTTTTTAAATCTATTTAAATGCATGGATTTTAGTTAGAAAATATGGATAACATGGGTTTGTTTTATCTCATGATGTATTAGAGGATACAGATTTTCATTATAATTGGGTTTGGTAAGAATTTTAGATCAGAATGTGAGATTAATAATTAATTCTTTGTACATTTTCAGATTTGATATTCTTATTGGGAAAAGAAAACGTAGTACAAAGGAAAAATGTATAGATTTTGAAACAGGGAGTAGCCTGTCGAAATCTTCCAGACTTCAAAGAGAAATGCGTGACGACGCAATGGAATTGGATAGAGATTTTTTAAGTAGTTCCAGTTTATCTAGTTCTGAAAGTGACGGTGGTTTATACACAAATGACGAGGGACGAGAAGGTACTTTTAATTTGACCCAAATATTTGTTAGTTGCTTTAACTAAGTTAATTTCAACAAATTTTCTACTTTTAAGGCGATGATGAACAGTCAGATTATTTTGTCGAAGCTAGGAGAGACGAAGATACCGATTTGGAGCCGGACGATCCCGCAATTCAAAGCATTTTGAACGGCTCTCTAGGGCAAATGTCCACCGATGCCAGACAAGTATTGTTCACTTTCAGAATACCTTAAATAATCCATCGTCACAATTTTGTACTCATAAATTTTGTTTTTTCTTTCAGGCTTACAACGAAAGAATAAAATGGTTGAAAGAAGGTTTCGGAGACAGGGAAATTCGAGGGGGACGGAGAAGAGTACGCGTGGAAAGGCCTGGATTTAGTGTATTAACGTCTGCCAATGAAAAACTTTCCAGGTTTCTGCAAGATTGTGAGCAGGTCACACTAAAGTAAGTAAGAATTTGAATGCACAAGAAATATTATCTCTTACTCGGATGCAGTCTTATTTTTTTGATTTTTAAACGTAATAATTTAATTTCAGGCTCCATCCAATGGATAAAGAAGAACGAGAGCAACTAACGTATCTTGTTAATCTGTACTCTCTGCAAATGAGTGTGGAACTAGCTGAAAACGGAGAAAGCTGTCCAGTTATTTCCAAGACAAGCAACACTCCCCAAACTGTTAGAATTGAGCAAATGACAATGAATATTAATGATTTTAAAAAAAGGAGAAAAACTCCACAATGCGTGAATCTCAGCGCTTAAATTTGTTAAGAATTATCTATTGATTTATTTATTTATTTATTTATTTATAAAAAAAGATACATTTCGTTTGGCATTTCATATTAGAAAAAAGAAATGGGCGTACCATATTAGAGCGGTGGTTTATCGTTGGGTGAGTCAATCACAATTTAGAATAGAAGTGGGGAAGCAATATTCATGGCGAAAATTAAAAAAATAGTTTAAAAATTGCTTATATATTTACTTTTCCTAATATCTTTTATTTTGAATACTTTTATAAAATAATTTCCTATAGTCCTTAAGAAATAGCCACAAAAAATTTTTGTATCACTCATGTATTTTTTATGTATTGAACTAATAAAATATTCTCTAAAAAATAATCAAATTGATATTTCATTTTGGATTTTACTTTTTATTTTGCCCATTCCGTTGTAGAAAATATAAAAGAGGTAGAGTGCTGCTTGTCAGTCTTTTCATTATTTCCAAAGCCATTCAACTGGGGATGATCTGAGAAATACTGTAAGAAGAAATATTTAGTGTGTAGAATTTAAAAAGGTTGTAATTATTCCTTATGTCAGTCGTTATTCCTATCTTTTAAATTATACTAAAGAAATTGGGGGAATAAGAATAATCCTTCTTTAAAAATGTTACGCTTCCAGAACAATTTATTGGTAAAAAGCATTCAAAACTGATTCCTCCTAAATTTTATTAAGATAAAAATTTAAGACGATTAATAAGAGAAAGAATTCGTCTTTATTTCAAGTGATCATTTCACAAGTTTCTGAAAATTAGGTTTAAGGATTCTATGATTTCCATGAATAAAAAATATGTAAAATTGTAACTCTATGAAAACGGTTTTAGTTACAATTTTTCTCACAGCGCTAATGCTGCGACCGTTAGTTTTCTTAAACTCCTGACATTATGGAGGGAAGTTTTGTTTTTGTTATGGTACAAGTTTCCTACTTTTAGTCGATAATACAGTTTACAATGTCATGTGACAGTCATGCACGAAAGAACTATTCGATTTTCATCTATTTTTCTGCTTCTAAATATGTGCTTAATGGTATTTTGCAAAATTCACCCACAACAAATTCATTTATCTTTTGGAGAATCTCCACAGGAAATTGTTGTAACTTGGATCACATTTTCGGACACCGGTACCCCTTTCGTGTCTTATAAGTCTTTATCACATGGTTTAAAGTTAAGAGAAGAAGGGTGCTCCAAGATGTTCGTTGACGGTGGACACAAACGAACAGTTCGTTTTGTTCACAGAGTGGTTCTTCGTAATTTAACCCCAACCGCTTATTATGGTAAATTTAATAGCTTTAAAAAAATATGAAAGGTGCAGTATATTTTCATGAAAATTTAGATCTCCCATCAATTAAAAGTAGTCATATTAATGGCACTGATTTCAAACACATTCCTTTAAAATAATATCAGAATAATTCATTTAAAGTTTATTTTCAGTGTATCGTTGTGGAAGTTACTATGGAATGTCAGGTCCTTATGTTTTTAAAGTCTCTCCCGAGGGTTCGGACTGGTCGCCACGATTGATAATTTACGGTGATATGGGCTTGAAAGGGGCCGTTGCATTTCCTTTCATTGAAAATGAAGTAAGCGACTACGACGTCGACGCTATTGTTCACGTCGGCGACATTGCCTATAATATGGACTCGCATGATGGGTCCGTTGGAGATGGGTTCATGAGAATGATAGAACCCGTTGCCAGTTGCATACCCTATATGACTATTCCGGGAAATCACGAGCAAGCTTAGTACGTTCTTCTGCCTGTCATTACATAGCAGACTACACAACACACGCGCTACTTGTGCTTGTAATATGCCCAACCATTCAATAGGACAGAATTCGATTATTAAGGTGATACATGAAGCTTTAAAGATGACTTGGACTGGCAACTATAAGTTCTTGAAAGTTAAAATAGCTCTTAATATTCCAGTATATGGCAGGAATCTTGTAAAAACAAAACTGCTGAAATTTTTTTACTCTGTATTTGTATTTCAAAACATCAAATTATTTCCCTTTCAGTAATTTCTCAAACTACAAGAAGAGATTTTCAATGCCTGGAAACAGTGAAGGCTTGTTTTACAGCTTTGACTTGGGTCCAGCTCATTTTGTAGCTCTTTCAACAGAAGTTTATTATTTTCCGCAGTACGGTCTCGAAACTATAATAAATCAGTACAATTGGTTGCAAAAGGATCTGAGGGTAGGCCGTAAGACTTTACATTTCAAATTACCCGGAATGATCACTTTAAATATGTGCGGATCCTCGGAAAAAATAACAGAAAATTATGCTAAAAGTTTAAAAATTAAAACACTTTCAGAATGCAACGAAATCAAAGAACAAGCTATTGCGTCCTTGGATCATAGTTTTCACCCATCGACCATTATATTGCAGTTCCGACACTGGCGAAGATTGTTCTTATGAAACAAGCGTCCTCAAATGCTTTACCTTAAAATCATGCAATTACGGCTTAGAAAATTTATTTCATAAATACGAAGTAGATGTGATTTATTCTGGACATATGCATTATTACGAGAGATCTTTTCCCTTATATGATAAAAAAGTGTTCAATGGAACCTGCTCAGATCCTTATAGAAATCCTCGAGCTGTGGTTCATATTATTACGGGGGCCGCAGTAAGTAGAAAAACAACTGCTGAAGTTTAAGAATTTTTTGTGAATTCTGAATTTTTACTCTTCTGACATTAGGGAAATGAAAAACTGACGAATTGATTTCAAATGTTTTAGGGCATGATAAGTGGAACAGAAAAAGCCACCTTTATACGTCCGGATTGGTTCCCTTTTTACAGCTGCGAATACAGTTACACAATACTCACAGTTGTTAATAAAACTCATATTTATTCCGAACAAATATCGGCCAGCAGAAATGGGGAAATTCTGGACTCGGTGTGGATAGTTAAGGATAACAAGTGATGTTATTCCTGATGGAAAATGTTTTACATAAAGTTTAAATACTTTTAAATTCAGTATTTTCATTCAAAGATTTAAAAAATCAAAATGTTAAGTAGGGTCGCCATTTTAATAAATCCCCCACTGCTTAGATGTGTCCTCAGTCATGCAAAACATACTTTTGCTGTTCTCCGGACTTGTATTATTTTTAAAAAAGTGTTTCCCAAAAAGCCCAAAAATATGAACGAAAATATTGGTTTTTACACCGTTTTAATGCAAATCCGACAACCGATGTTATTTTGCATGCGTGTTTTCTGGTCGCAATCATTTCATTTAATTACCAATGCGAATAAAATTTCTGACTCCACTTAAGTGGCCGCAAACACTAATTAATTTTTACAAAAATGGTATTATTAACTTTGTTAACGTTTAATAAATTTAGTTAAAATGCCAGTTACTTAATATTAATTTTTATAAGAACATGTATTTCCGTTGTCGACTCCCACACAATTTCCGTACCGAATCAGCTTTTCCCCATTAATTATTTTAATGTTTTAGTCAGTTAATCAGCTTCCCAAGCTCCTCCCCTCGAATTTGAAGACTCAGGAAAACGCCAAAGAGATTTTTCCAAGATCATACTCGCAACATGGTTCACGAGCACCAACCACCAGCCAGTGGTCCTCGTAATTATTTTTACAATTGCGTTTCTTAAAGCAATAATTATTAGGAATTTTGCAAAGCTGTATTTAAATCGCTTAGCCGTTTAAGTACTTAAATGATTTTCTTACATTTGCTCGTTAGATATGGATTGGAGCAAAGGTTTACTCGTGCTATGGTTTATTTGTAGTTATGTTCAGCCGGGAGCACCGGTAAGTAATTCATAAAATATCCATAAAAATATTTTATATGAGTCATAAAAAAAAGGTAAGGGAATTTAGAAAAAAAAAGGCAAAATTTAAAGTTTGAAGTCCAAAATAATTAGTAAAAGTTTTCTAAAAATATACCTTTAGGCATTGACAAAGGCTGCGTTGGAGCAGTCAAAATTAATGATGAAAAACATTTGTAAAAGAAGTTCTGGTGTCTCACAAGAAAATCTTAACGAATTCAAAAAAGGAGTTTTTACAGAAGATCAAAAATTGAAATGTTACGTTCACTGTTGTTTAAAAATGATGAAAACGGTAAGTTATTAAAACCTCTGCCCACACTTCTCTATTGTTAGGCTTAATTTAATAATTTCGGGTAAAAAACACTAAAATTAACTTTTTATGTCAGATGAATAAAGACAAATTAACGATTCCTGAAGCCATCAAACAAGTGGAACTTCTTCTCCCTAAAGATATGAGAGAAGCATCTTTAAAACAACTTAACGTTTGCAAAGACAGAGGTAAATGATTTAAATTTTTTAACTGTCAACTGAAAATAACTTCCAAAAAACTAAATCTTCCAATAGATTTAATAATTATTCAGGAGTTTTTCTGGGGGTTTTATTTTTAATTTACTCTATTTTTATCAATCGGTACAAACTTTGGCAGTATTACCAACATTATCAAATGATATGTCAAAACTTCCGATCCTTACTTTCCATTCCATTTTTAAGATAATTATTATAAATTTAGTTTTACTCTTTTATTTCAGTTGGACCAAATGCTTGCGAAACGGCATTTAACTTTATCAAATGTTGTCACGAAGTGGATCCAAATAATATACTTGTTCCTTCATAAGTCTCATATGGTGCACACACAAAGGATTGAATCTGCATTTTCCAGTACACACCTCTTAAATTCTTCATTAAATTTGATTTTTAAAAATTGTGAAATTTATTAGATATTAGACAGGCAATAAAAATTTATGCAAAAAAAAAATTTTTTAAACTGGATTTCACAGCTAATTTATTGTTCTACTTTCAAAGTTTTAGACAAGTTCTTATTGTCATTTATACCTTAAAATCGTACCAGAAATTAAAAAATGTAGTTCCTCAGTGACCTACAGTGGCTGATCTTTTAATTTTGACACTTAAAGAAAAACACAATTATCTAAAAAGTTTTCAATTCAGGTTTTAGAACATATATAACATAATATAATGTATAAACATTGTGATATTATTTGGTGAATTTCTGTATACAGTCAAATCATAATTATAATAAGAATATAACAATGAGCATAATTATTACTTCTTAAAAAATTTTTTTTCAAAGATTTTTGGAGATTCTACAAATTTTTGTTTAATTTTTTTCTTTGGAATTGCCTGTAAACAAAGCCAGTCAAACTTCATACGAAAAGAGTATGGTAATAATTTTTCTTGGTAACTCAAGTGCCATTTGTAGGAATCTCCTCCTGTTTCTGGAGACTCTGTGCATTGTGGCAACCCCAAATGTCTACTGGGAAGATTCTGCAAAAGTTTTAAAAATGTCAGCACACGCATTACTAAACCAGGACCAGCAGATGGCCACTTAAATTAAGCAATGAAATTATTTATTAAAATATACTCACAATTCCAAATTCTGGATCAATAATATATTGATGATAAAGCTGCCACTTGAGAAAAAGTAGCTTTATATCAGGATCTAATTTAGCAGCATGAGTGGCGAGAAAATCACTTGTTATGATATCAGTTCCTGGGCCTCCATGCATTGCAGCATACAGCAGGAATACATCATCATCAGATCTAAAACACAATACTTATTTTATTTCTTGTTAAAATAGAGAAATTAATTATAAAAAAAAATTTTAACTTACGAATCTTCAGTAAAAAAAAATTGAGCTTTTGGTAAAAATTTAGTAAATTTTCTCCTGGTAAGATGCCTTCTTGATATAATCAACAAGTCCTTCTTATTATCCCTAACAAAATTTTTGACTAAATGTTTAACATCAAGCTGAAATTTCAAAAATTCAGTTTTAGTTATATAATCTAAGAACAATCAAGCCTTATAAAAAAGTGAATAATAAAATAAAAGTCATTTCAATAAAAATTGTGCAAAAGCTGAACAAGCACTATTTATATTTTATTTTGACTGAATATTATCAATGCCTCAACAAAATACAAATAAGTATTACATACAGATTATAACTTACTTTTCCTGCTGATTTAACTCCACGATAAGTAAAATTTAAGCCGTCCATTACCAACTGATATGGTTTACAAGTATTTAAAAAATTCTTAAATGCCCTCAGTTCTGAATATGATGATTTCAAAAACACATCATTTTTGAATATTAAAGTGTTTAAAAGAGTATTTTTTAACTCTTCAAATTCTTTTTCACTCATCATAACATCTTTCAAAGTAGCATTACAATTCAAACATTCCATTTGAGAATTAACAATACATTTTTTAATTGACCAAACATAATCGTCTTGACAATGATTCAACACATTTATTAATGGCAGAAGAGAACAAATTACATCAGATAGGTAAAAAATAAGTCCCCTTTTATGACACATATTTACAAATGAATTAATTAAATCTATTGAAAATTTGTTTTGAAAAGCCTGTCTGATACAAAAATTACAAAAAGACACTAGAACTTCATTAAAATATGAACAATTTGCAGTTTCAAAAAGTTGCCATGCTGTTGATACATCATCTAAATTAAAAGCTTGACTTATAAATTTATTTGTTGGAAAATCTACTGGATCTAAATGAGATTTCATCTCTGTTAATAACTGTTTATAGCAATAAGGAATATTTGAAAATACTTTCAGAGCGTAAGGTTGAAATAATTCGCTGTCCATCATAAATTCCTTAAACTCATTAAACAAATATATTAACAATTCTTCATTTTCTAATATTTTTTCTTCTGTGCTTAGTGACAAGGTTTTAACAACCAAAAACAAATCCATTTCACTGATATTTTCACCTTTATCAATAATGTATTTGCAAAAACTCATCAAGGCATCTACGTCATTTAACTCCGAACAGGTCTGTATAATCACTCTTTTAACATCATTTTCTTCAGCTAATGCTTCGGAGACTTGTTTCCACGCTACCGGTAAGGGGTGATTTTTAATGAGAGACATTACTTCATTCTTTACGGAAGGACAAAGTTTACCAGAAATAGTTCTATTTGAAATCTTTGAAGTCGTTTTGAGGAAACTATGCATTGAATTCATAGTCCTCTGATTGCATAAAATTTTAAAAATCCCTAAGGGTAGAGCTCTCATTACGACCATATGTATTACAATGAGAATTAATTAATTTCAAGAAATAAATTCTACTGCTTAACCTGAGTTCTTCAAACACGGTTTCATTGTAACGAGTAATACCAAATAAACAGTGCTGGCAACACTACTGAAGTGTTGATCGCGGTTCTATAAGCTAAACATTGCAGTTTTCCGGATGGCTTAAAACCAATCCTTTTTTGATTCAATTCTCTTACATTGATTTCTGTAAATTAGTCTTAAATTTTATTAAATTTATAAATTAAATTCCTACAGATCAAATTTTCTTTCTCAAATTTGGATAAAATTTTGTTATTGACTACTTGGAATCATAAAACAAAGTACGATATCATATTATATTTTAAGGTTGGCACTATGTTTCCGTTTCCTCTTCCCGGGTTTTTTATAGCAATGAGTTTGGTTAATAAATTGTTTAATTAGAATTATTTTTAACAGAAGCAATAATGAAGTAAATGTTATGTCAGACGTAAATTATTTCCAAGAACATCTATTTTCAAAGCAGTTGTAACATAAGACAAAGGATATATAAAAATGCAAATTTCAAATTTTCAGTTTTTTTGGTTTTTCCACAAAGTTAACAGCTATTCAATTTAAAGTATTTTGACGAATAAATAGTCAAATAGCTCGATAGGGTACTTTATATCGTGATTAATTTTATTTTTAGGTGTTTTGAGAGAAAATTCGTTAAAAACGCTTTTATAATTTTTCAAAAAGTTTCTGTTGTGGAAATGATTTCCAGGTTGCTCTAATACCTCGTGGATTTTGTACAAAATTTAAAGAAAAACTGCACTGATTGCGAGTTTATGAATATTTATATAATTCTAAATTTGTGAATTTACAAATAATCGGAGAAGACAAAAAACATACGAATCACAGAAGATAATACACATAGGAAGCTCATTAAAAATCACACATTGTCGTAGTTCGAATGGACGTATACTATTTCAGGCTTATGGCTTTTTCGTTTTGATTCCCTTTTGGGATTGATTTTCTCTCTTGTTTGGCTTTTGGTAACTTTCTTTCTTTTGACTTTCGAATTTTCCTTGGATATCGCCATGACTGTAGTCGCCTTCATAGTGTAAGCTGCTGCCATGGGTACTTATTTCGCTATGCGGTTGCAGTTCCTGATGTTGGATTTCGACTACTTGTGGGGCACTTTTGATCTCTTCGTGTCCATAGGAATGTTGTTCGGTTATGGAATGCAGTTGAATTGGTCCGTGGTGTTGGGCTCCGAAATGTCCTATAAGACGCGTGAATACGTGTGTTATTGAGAGTCAGCCAAAGTTTTCGGAAAAATAAAAAAAAAATGAACATGTAAGTAAGAAAATAGGTAAGAATGTCTTGCGAAGATCTGTTTTCTTAAAATTTTTCCAAAGTCACTGTGAATTTTTTGTGGTAATTATTTTGTGTTGGTAATTTCTGAATAAAAATTCTGATTTCACATTAAAACACTTTGTACATTAGATTTGTGAATTCAGAATAATTTTATCCACCCGAAAATTAACAATATTGTTAGTAAGTAACTCAACAGAGATGTGTTTTATTTTTATAATACTCTGAAATGT
Organism: Brueelia nebulosa; assembly: GCA_028293925.1. Lineage (NCBI taxonomy): Eukaryota > Metazoa > Arthropoda > Insecta > Psocodea > Philopteridae > Brueelia > Brueelia nebulosa. The sequence goes on from JAQIBA010000004.1 coordinate 1,840,889, forward strand.
AATTAATATCGTTTTTAAGCTGTTTTACTCTGAATGAAATAACTTATTGAAATTAATTATATTTCAAATGCAATTTTTTATTGTTAAAAATAATAATGCTACAGTTTTAACAATTTTAAAGTCCGAAGTCGCACCGAAAGGAATTCACAATGCTCTGCCGCTTATATTTAAGTTAATTATTTAGAATTAGTGATGGTACGCACCAGTTTCCAACTGTGTTCCCAACTCTTGCTTCAATGGGACGTACACCGGAACTTTCTTTTCTACTTGAACTGGATAAGGAACTGGCTTCTCTACTGGAACCTTAACGTGGACGGGGTATGGAACTGGAACTTTTTTCTCAACTGTAACCGGATAAGGAACTGGTTTTTCAACGGTTACAGGAATAGGAACCTTTTTCTCGACATGAACTGGATATGGAACAGGCTTTTCAACGGTGACTGGCACCGGGATCTTCTTTTCTACGTGAACTGGATAAGGTACAGGAACTTTCTTCTCCACTTGGACTGGATATGGGACAGGTTTCTCAACTGGGTATGGGACGGGAACCTTTTTCTCTACGTGAACTGGGTACGGTACGGCTACTGGAACTTTCTTCTCGACGGTCACGGGGTATGGAACTTTCTTCTCTACTGGATAAGGAATGTATTTTTCAACTGGGTAAGGCACTGGAACCTTTTTCTCAATGTGGACTGGGTATGGGACTGGTTTTTCCACTGGATAAGGTACGTGTTTTTCAACGGGCACAGGATAGGGTACCTTTTTCTCGACAGTGACGGGCACGAATTTGTTGACCGGATACGGAACAGGCTTTTCAACTAAGACTGGTATTTTCTTTTCAATAGGTAAAGGATAAAGGACTTTCTTCTCCACTGGAATGGGTACGTATTTGTTGACGGGAACAGGTACCGGAACATTTTTAGTTAAGGTTACAGTTTTTATTTCCTGAATGCCGTGATCTTTCGAGTAGAATCCATTCCATCCTAAAACCAAAAAGAAATTAATTAGAAATTTCTTTTAGTTGCTTACTATAAAAAAATAAAAATTTATCAAGCAAAACGAAAGAACTCGATAAAGTAGAAGTCAATTAAGTATTTTTGTTAAACGCAAATGAATCACGAGGAAAACTGAAGAAACTCACCTTCATGACCACCAGAAAATTCTTCGCCGTATCCATATCCAAGGGAGAGCCCCCTTTTAGGTTTGGTCGAATCCGTTGACGCTTCTGTTGGTTCTGCCGCCTTGGTTTGTTCCGTGGATGGGTTCTCAACTTTCTCAGAACCCACGGATGCTCCCAAGACTAGTAAAAACGTCAAAGGTACCTGAAATCAAATCAATCACACATAAAACATCGATTCATGTGAGTCATAGAGGTAAGCATCAGTAAAAACAAATAAAAAAGTTTCTGTAAGTTTTATGAGCCCTACGTGACTTAAAATCATCCATTTACAAAAATTTAATGAAGAGAACACTCTTTTCAACTACACCAATCTCGTTACTGTTACCGCCCTCCTTTTTCAAAACTCATCCAAATTTAAAATTTTCCTCATTAAAAATTTACTCCTTAAAAGCACTGTCGTCATTAAATTCGAAAGAACCATATTCTTCGTGGAATAAACAAACTGTGGTGCAATAAAAAGTTTGAGACCGTTAAAAGCTTACCAACGGCAGCATTTTATTTTTCATGTGAATTCGCTTCCTGGTCTTCTCCCTGCTTGAAATAAAAAGTAACTGTGGTGCGTACAATGTAATTGCTTGTTTTTATAGTAATTACTGAGTATTTGTTTTACTTTCTTGAGTTTTCATTTGCGAACAAAAAGAACTGAATCAAATTAAAAAAGAAACGAAAATATGCCCATTTTGCACGTATTACAAATGTAATAATTAACTATTTTATTAAAGCAATGCTTCAGTTTGGGGATAGTCATCTGATTACGAAACTAATAGGATGTAAGATATTGTATTTTGTAAATGGTTTATCATTTGTCCAAGTAAAAATGAAGAGAAAAGAGAGCACAAAAACCCACAAAAAAAGAACAGAACACAAACCATCAAATTTTCAGAATGTTTAACAATTTCTTCTCTCTGTTTTCTTTTCCTTATCTTTTTATTAAATTTAAGCATTTATCCTTAAAGTCAAAACTATGAGTTTCAAAAACCAAAGCCTTCAACTTTTGGTCAAATAAATTTGAATATTATCATTTGTCATTTATTTAATCTGTTATTTATTGTTTCACTAACTTATAATTTTATATTTAATTTATTGACAATTTTTATTATGATATTTATTTAATCTATGTTATTTATTGTTTTGCTTATCTATCTTATTTACTTTAAAAGCTATAGCTGATCAAATGCCTGTTTTTCTTTTGTGCATAATTTATAACTTTATATAAAAAAATGGTTGCGTATACTCCCTTAATGCCCTCGGGCGAGATAAGGGTAAATTATTATATTATTATATTATCATTTGCCCATTAGGACATATGTTTGCCAGATTTATATTATCTAAAACGATTAACGATTTTGTCGAATCCGAAAAATTATCAAATTCGAACGTAATTTTTATAAAAATGAAAAAACAACAGTGGAATTCTGGAGTGTGAAAACTTGAAATGACTGCTTACTCAGTTTGGATCATTTCCAAAATGTAATATCTAATATTGATCTACACCCTTATTATTATACAGTATAAGATGTCTCTAAATAAAAAAAACTACATTTCGGAATTGGCAATCGCATTAAATCACAGATAAGTGTTTGAAAATGATTTTATTTCGTTTGTTGGGGAGCGACAGACCTCTTGGCATCTGCAAAGTGTGATTTTTCAAGATTTTTTTAGTCTCCCTCGAGATTTTTCTAAATTTAACAATATCAGTCATCAAAGATGAGTTCCGAAAATTGCGTTATCGTCATGTTTGCAAGTTCCTCTGCCACTGGCGAAAGATATGGCGCCGTCAAGGAATTTTGATTTTTCGTTCAACTTGGTGTGACCAGAAGAAGTCACACAACTTGAGCAATTTATTAGAAACAACCTTCATTGTTACTTCTTGCAGTTGTTAATGCAATTTTTTTTTTTAATTTCAAGGTGCCTGGTCATTAGTTAAAAATCAATTAAAACTGCATCGCATTAATTAAAAACAAATACACCCTAATTGTATTTTACTAATTAACCGGACAGTTATTTTTTCCTCCTGTGTATCAACTCAGCAATACATTCATTAAATAAAAGGAATGTGACATTCCTCTTGGCACCAGGAATGAGACAGACCAAAAAAATGAAAGTTATAATAAATGTAATTAAAAGAAATTATTCGTTTAATTAATCTATAATTTCACTTTAAAATTACAGCATATTTAATCGGAAACAGTTTATTAAAAGGCAAATGGGAATCACAAAAAGGGGTTGAAAGGAAATTTCCTGAGGGCGACAAATGAACTTTATATGACAAAACTTAATCTAAGTTTCCAGAGTAAAAGCTTTTGATAAAATCATTAGGGAAAATTACAATTACAGGAAAACCAGCTGTTTGTAACGAACTAAAGTGTTTTGATCTTAATTATACGGAAATAAGATTAAAACTCACTTTAAAAGTTTATATTCGAGATCTTTAATGTCATATAATAATAAAATAAATCTGTTCGATGTTTGTTAGCTTATAACTCAATAACCACTGAAGCGATTGTAACCGAACTTTTTCCAAAAGATCCGCATTGTATCAAAGTTTCATCCGCCATTTTTAATTCTGCTACAGTGAATAAAAAACGAGAAAGTTTTATTTGAAACGAATGGGGTGAAAACTAAGTAATTTACGAATTATATTCTGCTAAAGTTCATTAATTTGCTCTCCAAAGAAGATCAGCTACAGAGAATTTCCGAGCTTACGACACTGCTCTGTATTCTGTAATATTCTGTCGAGAAAAAGACAGTGTTTTCAGATTTTTAGTAAACATATGATACTGTATCAGACTTTAGGGCATCGATATGAATTTTTATACAATCGTAGCGAAAGCCAAACTCCTAGTGGAATACTAAAAGTTTAAATACAAAATATAGTTCAAATACAAAAAAAGTTCAAATACAACATAAATACTAAGAGGAAAATACAAAAATAAGCTTATTAAAATGCGAACTGAGTCCTTTAATTAGTTAGAAAATTTATTTATTTAAATATTTATGTAAATTATTGATACTCAAATGCAAGAAATGCACATCAAAAACCCATAAATAAAAGGTTGAGGATAACATTGGGAAACTTTGGAAAAAAGAGAGAAAAATAAACCATATAAAAATGAAACTGCAAAGAAGTGTCTTCTCTCACACCGCTCCAGTTTTATAAGAGCAGTTTGTATTGTGAGATATTTTACAGGCGTTTAGGTCCACCCCAGGGAAAACACCATCTGGTCTTTATTGCTCACGGGAATAGGGGTTGCTAGGGGGAGATGTTCACCCGCGCAATATTTCACTTTAAAAACATTTTTGTGTAAAACACTTTCTACTTCTCGCTTGTGCACGGTTTACGGTTTCTTCCCTTGGAATAGAAAAACCCTTTATTATGAAAAACTCTTTTATGATGTCAGAGGAACTAAAAAATTGTACGCTTTATAAACAGTTGCTTTAGAGTTGGAGTTTACTTATTTTGCACCATTTCCTCATACGTATTAAATGACACACTTATAGAAATTTACAGTTTGTAGACCATGACGCCGTTTTAGATGCTGCACTGGATGAACACGGTACCGATTGGGGTAGGGTGGAGTATTCATTATCAGAATGCCTTTTTTGGCAGTAAAAATAATTATATTTGTAAATCCATTTCCCCCCTTTTTCGTAACTTGCGCATTACTGAAGCCCTCTTAAGTCCGTTTCCACATGAGAAACTGAGGCGGTTCACAAATGGCACTTAATTGTCGGCTGCAAGTGGGCAACAGAGAATGGCTAAGACGTTTAAGAGTCTGAAATTCAAAGCCAGTAAGACACGCCAACGCATATTTAAAAATCAGTCATCTTTTCAATGACTCTTTCAATTTCAAACTTACTCGCCCTTTTATGCATACACATTCAGGGCTTTCTTCATCAACCGCTTTTGTTAACATATTATCATACAATGGCTAAGCTTCAGCCAGTTTGAAAATGTCAAAAATTAATTTTCACAACGGCAGACTGATCTTTAAAACATCTGTTTTTGAGTCCTTAATGTTGATCTGAGAACCTGAGCTGATTTTATAATTTAATTAAATTAAAATTTAGCCAGTAATTTAAATTTTTTTGGTTTTATAGGACTTAATACCTTTTCTCATGAACGCCTTCTGGCAATGATACCTGCAAATAAAAACTTTCCAGTCTGCAAAATAGACGTTTAATTTTGATTCTATCAACAGCCATCCCAGAAACCCATTTTTACATTAAAATAATGGCGACGTCCGATTAAAAAAAAAAAGAATAAATGACACATTAAAATACGAATTTGAGAAAGCGGTCCCACTTAAAAAAACTTAAGTCATTATTAATAGGAGGTTTAAAATGACATTCGGAGACCGCAGTTCAAATTAAATAAAACCGATTCTGTTCTCATTTGTTTGATGGTTTTAAATGCAATACGAGTCGCTCATTTTTCTTTTATTGCTTCTCGAGTCTTTTGCTGTCAATTGGAAGAACTTCGATTGCGTAATTCTCTTCGTTCTCTACGTGTTTTAATTGTGCCGGATGCACTACAATTATTAAATACGTTAAATTAATGTTTTACGAAATTACAAAATATGTTACGTAAATGAAAAAAATCTGAATTAATATAAAAATTCTTTGACAAAGTGATGAGTTCCGTCAACGTATTTTTTCGCCATGTTAGAGCCATGATGTAAGGGCAATTATGCTTTTATGCCATGTAACTTAAAACAATTATTACGCGGTTTTATTTAATGAATAAAATTTTAAATTTGCCAGATTCAAAATCTCCAGAATAAATCACATGTTAAATATTTAATTCTAGCGCCAATTTTTTAAAATTCTGAAGTTAAAATGATAAACAACAGGGTCGGTCAAGACAAAAGGATAGAAACAATAAAAGCGGCAAAGAAAAATAAGGAAAAATAATCTGAAAAAGAAAAAATCACAATAAAACCAAAGAAGGAAACACTTCAAAATATGGATCGATAAGAAAAAATACAGCAAAGCAAAAACAACATCAAAAGCCTTTCACTGAAACTCAATCTAATTTTGTTTAAATTTATGAAATTATTTTTTCTGTAAAACTTCTTATTTTTTTTAATGAAATATTAATTTTGGCACTTCAAAGGATGTGATTGCATTCATTAAAGATTCTAAATTTAGCAAAGCATTTTTTTACCATTAAATTACGTAAATTTTATGAGGCCAGCAACGCATATTAAAGTGAATTATTTTAGCAATAACTTTTTGATTTGCATCTTTTGTTATCTTTTGATTTGTATTATTTTCAAGGATCGGATATTTGATTTTTCCCCCAAAAAATCCGATATAAACAAACTTTTGGAATTTTTTTGATTTTGAAAATACAATCTAGATAATCAATGTCAGTTTAATTGTGCTGATAACTGCGTCAATACTGCTTTTTTAGAACGGAAACTGCGGTCTTAAACGAACTTAATCAATTAAAAAAAATATTAGCCAATCGTCGAAAAAATAATATTAATTTAAATAAAAAAACCATTGAGTATAAAAAAATGTCTTAAATGGGTACTTTAATTGAAGTCTTAGATTTGGCGGGAAATTCTCAGGATTTTAAAAATCTTAAAAAGAGAATTAAAAAGAATGGGGCATTAAAAAATAATGTTTTTTAAACGACACCACAGCGGACTGTTTTAGAAATGAACGAGAAAATTTTAACTTACTTTTATAAATCCCGCTAAATTAAAAGGGAAAAACGGGCTCTTAGTCAGAGTAAGTTGCTCAGCCATTCACACGAAATCCACCGCCATCTCGACGTGTGATCTAGTTGCAATCATAATATCAAGTTCATTTTATAGTTTGGTATAGTGATTTGTTTGCTTTATGAGTCATTTTCCAGTAAAATGGTAGTCTTTTTGTTTTGTGACTTCACACTCATTCCACATATTTCCCATTGTGTTTAAAAGTTGATTTAGATAATGAAGATTGTTTTTTAAAACTTTGAAGAAAGCCCCGGAAACGATTTATGAATTCCTCCAAGGTTAGATTCTAATTTTCAATTATTTACATTGAACACGAGATTTATTTTAGAGGAGTGCATTAATTTAATTATTAATTTTAAAAAGTGTAAAAAAAGTTGCGGTCGAAATGCTACTTATTTTTGGCAATTTATGAACGTTAAGATCCATAATCACTTCATTGCCATGTTCTTCTTAGCTTTCCCTTTCTCTTATGTTTTAATTATTCATTATTTGGAAATATTAATGGGTTTGAGTAAATTCGTTGTTTTGTTTACATTAAACAAAATTTTTTTTGGGACGAGCTCAAAGTGATATAAACAAAATTTATCACGAAAGAAATTGGACTCGTAAAAGTGGCATTTCTATGATGTGAAAAAGGGTTAATTAAATACTCAAATAATTCCGAAATAATTCGAACATCTTTCAGAAAAGAAAAAATTTCTTTTCAAGGTCATATGATTCACAGTAATTTGAATTGAGTGGCCTAAGTTTTATTGGGTTTCGACGTGGGTGATTTTAGTGGAAAGAAAAAGATTGCTAATTATGACAGTTGGCAAAAACGCCCTTTTTTGTACTGTGAATAGTCAAAGTTTGAAATGCTGTGAATTTTGACATATTACATTAAGTATATATAGTTTTCATTGAAGAACAAACAAGTTTGTGTAGTTTTATATAGTGATAGTTTTCATGCAGTTCTGTAAATCAATGCATGGAACTGTTGTAGATGTAAAATTTGGGGTAGATTATAACCTTACTCATCTTTGCAGTACTCAAGTAGATGTACTAATTTGTACCATTTGTGATATATAGCTCTTTATTTCTCTTAAGGAAGCAGTTAACCTGATTTCCTTGCAGTTGCAACTTTAACCATTTGTAATTGTAAAAACTATGCTCAGATTTGGTGTTAATATTCAACTTCTGTAATGTTTTCTCTTCCACTTTTTTAAAACAACTTGTTAAGGAAAAGGTGTTTGTCCCTAAATAAAATTCAATTTTTGATAAATTTCCTAATTAAATTTTGACTTTTTTCAGTTGTTACATTTTCAACACCTTTCATGCAAAGTTTGAATTTAAATCTGGAAACCTGCAAAAGTCAGAATACTTTCATCAAGAATGAAATATTCAAATCAAGTAAAATATCTTTCTGCTGCACTGAAGATTCCTCCCAAGGGAGCAATTCTTTAGGTTGTTTTCAAAGGTCTGATGACCCAGTTAATTATGGCCCCATCCTTGAGCAACATCTGGATGTGGGAGCTTTTTCAAGCCAGGCTCCTCATTCATCATCAAAAAGTTCGAATGAAGCTTTTAAAAATAGTTTAAGAAATGAAGAATCCTCTGAAAAAACTTATACTGACAAGCAGATTGATTCAACTGGCCATAACTTAATAAAAAAAGGTGTACTTAAAGATGCTTCGAGTAATGACGAAACAAGAACACTAAAGTGCTTTTTTAGATCTAAGAAAGTGGGAGAAATAGTTTCAACAAGTAGAAGTGGTCACCTTATTGAAAGAAAAGAAGGAAATTGCTTTATAGTTTCTGATAAAGAGGATGCAAAAGCAGCTGAAGGTTGTGATTCAAATGACAATATAATTAAGCCTGAAAAATCTCTTAGTGACATGCATGATATTAATGACAATCCTAGTGAAAAGTTTATGCATCAGGTAAGAATCAGTAAATTTTAGATTTATCTGGGGATGGTTCTTTGGGGATATACAGTTCATTTTTTTAAATTTTACTCTTGCAGAAAGAAGAAGAAGCAAGTTTGAGTGATAATACCAGGAGTGCAAATTCAGACAATGAAATACCTTGCAGCATTGGACTATTAGAAAGGCTAATTAGGAGTCATCCAGTTTGGTTTTTGCCTGGAATCCAAAGAGCTGGAGCAGTTCACTTGCTTCAGGGCAAAGAGGAAGGGGTGAGAATATAATGTTTGCTCTTTGGAATTTTTTAGAAGTTAATATCGGGTAGAAATTTAAATAAAAGTCAAAGGAAAAAGAGTTTGAAACATTGGTGATAGATTAATTTATTTTCTTATTGGAGATGTGTACTTTATTGTGAATTTTCATATTTACAGAACTTCATTGTTAGGCAGTCCTCTCAACCAGACACAATGGCCGTTTCTGTGAGACTTCCACTCGACAAAGGACCGTACATCGAGCATTACCTAATTCAAGCGGTTGATGGTCAGTTAAGTTTGGAAAGTTCGGAAAATATGTTTGAATCAATTCCTAGTCTTATTGCTCATTACTGTCAATGTTGGTAAGTCAGTAATGATCATTAATAACCATATTAAGACTCTCCAATATTTCAACAAGCTTAAGATGCGATGATTATTTTTAGCGACGAATTGCCTGTTCAACTGACATTGCCAAGGATCATTCGAGAAGCGAGAAATAGGCAACAACTCTCCTCGTTAGCTCTTCTAGGCCAAGAATTTTGGCGGTACCCAATGGCCAATCCACGACCTCCAGAATCCCAAAACTCTTCTCCCAACAGTAACAACTCCGACAGTTTTTCTTCTTTCGACAATGGTTCGTATTTGATTTGAACAATTTTACTTTTAAAATCAATATAATATACCTCTAAATTTCCTTTACTTTTTCCAGTTAAAAAGTTAGTTAGACAGAATAATGAAATTGTGTTGGATTTAGTGCCTCTTCATCGAGATCCACATCCATTAAATTTAAGCACTTTCAAAAATTCGCCTGTCAGTGAAGCTAATTTATCTAATGCGGAAGATAATAAACCTAAACGCCCGCATACTCTGGATTTGATTTGCACTAATGCAGGTGGGTATTTTTAATGTTTCGAACCTCTCATAATTCCCTTTATTAATAAAAATTTCAAAAATTTTGTCCAAGAAGGACCTTTCTGTAGATTTTATTGTTGTGTATTTTATTTTCAGAAAAAAGTGGACTGTCAAACAGTCCAAAAACACCTCCTCAGCCTCCTCCAAGATGGACAAAATCAACTAGTCTTGCTACCAAACAGATTTCTTCTGTGACTACATCTGTGGCCATGGTTAGTCCCACTTTAAAAACTAATCTGGTGAGTTCTTTTACAGTATTTACTACTGCCATTTAAAGTAAGGAATTAATGCCCATTTTGTTTGCATTAATGCCTTTTATTTTAAGATTAATAAACGTTATAATCTGCTTGATATTAATAAGTTAATGCCAGATGGAAAAAACGTTGCCTGAAAAATGTAATATTTCATAAAAAAGTGTATTGTTTTTTTTTTTAGGCGATGGTCATCGATGAAAAGAATAAAGAATTGAGCGGTTCGCATCCCTTAACGTCGTCAACGTATCCCACCAATAACTATGATCGCAACGTTTCAAGTCCTCAGTCTGATCAGACAAATCTGAGATCCTTCGCTTTCGAAAGAGACATAAATTCGTTGAAACATTTTAAAGAAATGAAAAGTCCTCAGTTAATCTCTCCCGTGAGCGATAACACGAGTTTGGTTTCGAAAGGTTTCGAAAAAGTTCACATCAGTCCTTCTCCGGCTTCCACTCCGACGGAGAAAGTGGAACACGTTTTCAAAAAAAGTAAAAAAGAAACGAAACCGAAAGAAAGTGCTCATTATCAAGAATGCGACATATTGGAATCGCCAACTTTTTATTATTACAAAAGCAACATAGCAGACAAACAGAGTGATTACGAAGACATTTGGGCGACGGATTCCTTCACCACATTCAAACCCTCACAAATTGCCGAGCCGGAAACTCGCAGAAATCAAGAAAAGCCGGACTTCAAAAAACCACCGGATCTCCTAGAAAAACTGAATAAGCAAGCCAAAATGCCCGAGAAAAGAGACGAAAAAGGTTTTAGTTCCCCTGGTAATTGTGATACGGAAGAGCAGGATGCAGACGGTGCCCAAAATAGTCCTTTTTATGCGGAACCGGCGGATGCTCTCGTAGTGAGAAGAAAAACCCGAGCGTCTTTCCATAAATCTCGTCACTCTGATCCTTTTTCATTCAATAATTGGTCTTCTAACATGAATCCTTATTTATCGGGTGGGAACGTGCTGGAGAGGATAGATTCTCAAAACGAGATGAGCGAAGATGCGGCCTGGAGAGGGAAACCAAGTTTGAGCTTCGATAATATAATCAATTTGAAAAAGAAAGAAGGAGAAGGAAAGGGCAAAGCCGCGATTAAAAGCAAGAATGTCGCGAAGGCCAAACCCGTTCGCCCGCCCAAAGTCGAAAGCAGCTCCGGAGAAAAGACGAACCACAATTGGACGGTTGATTCCAGTTGGGAGTTCATCGGGAATGAAGACGCCGAAAAAGAGGGAGAAAGGCGGTTTCCTTCGATAGAACAGCAGATGGATTCAGAAGAAGCAGCGGCGTGCAAATACACTGTGCAAGAAATCATTACTCAAAGGTAGGCCTTGACTTTTTCACCGAAAATCACTCGGAAAGACATCTGCAAAAAATAATGGTGAAAATTCTTTATTTCAGATTTCCTCAGTTCAAAATTTCAACAGGTTTCGGCACTTTGGTCAAAAGGAGCAATTCATTTAAAGAAAGCACAACACTTTCTTATCAAACGCCGTTTATGAAATCAGATAACAAAAGCGGATCTCGGATTAGCGCCTACGATAATTTAACTTGCGATCGACCCAACTTCTTCAAACAGGGAAGCGAATCCGATCGAAACAGCGAAGCGAACTGTGATAACTACACGACTCCGTGTCCGAACTACGACGATTGCAAATTAAATGAAAATACATTGGCAAAAGTTCAAGTTTTATCCGACACTCTGAGATTTAAAAGACGAGTGGATTGCGGATCGGTGACGGAAGACAACGAAGATACTCAGACCATATTTTCCGAGCCTTGGGACAGCAGTCGGTGGGAAAATCTTCTGCCAATGAACTCGAGCAGTACCGAGGTATCCAGCTTTGACAGCCAGATACCGTTAGAGAGCATTTCCGGTGCTGAAAACGGAGAAGAAAGGATGAGAATGCCTGAAAAGGCGCACAGAAAGTTGGAATTATGTAAGTTGAATTTTTCTCCTGATTTTCCAGTTGATTTTTTTTAGATTTCGGTTGGGTTTCACCGTTACTTTTTTTCCAGCGGCCCTTCAGGTCGGTCCAAAATGTAAAGAAATCCCAACGACGGGTGCTGCCATTCGGTCATACGCTCTACATCTTGCCTCCGACAAAAGTACAACATTTGCCCAAAATATAGACAACTTTATAGAGTGCACACTGGAGTCGAAGGAGACAAACCCGCAGGTCGTAATGCGAAACATGAGACAATTTATGTCAGGAATGAAGAATTATTTGGTGAAGCACGGAGAACGGGAATTCGAAAAACAGGTGGAAAAGGAAAGAATGAAATTGAAATCCACTGAGTTTCTTAATTTGGATGCCATTCTGGAAGGAGTCATGCACAAATTAGTTGTGCGTCCCCTGAGAGAACATCTGTATAAACTTTTTGTCGACGAGTACATAAAAAATGGCGCCATTCAGTTGCTCTATGATAATCTTATTTATGCGAGGGCGAAGTCGTTGCGTGATCTTGGATTAAGGGTAATTTTTTTTTTAGATTTGATGTTTTAGAAATTTTGTCCATTTGCTTCCTTTCATCAGTTCTTCGATCACTTGAATTAGTTCTGTAGTGTATTAATCCTAAACTTTTTTTAACCTCATTTCCGTAAATTTTTGTTTGGTTCCAAATTTCCCCGTGATTGTATTGTAACTTCAATTTTTTCAGACCAAAATTAACCCACCGTGCCAGGAGGCTTTGGAATCTATTTGCCATATTATTTTAAAACTTCAAGAAGTCGATTCGCCGTTGGAAAAATTAGATCATCTTTTAAATTGCGTGTCCACCATAATTCATGCCGTAAGACAGTTTGAAATTTTTTATCAGTTCTAAATTAGCTTTTTTGAGTGTTTTTAATTTTACGGGAAAATCATTTCACAGGTGAAAATATCAAATCAGGAAAAGAACATTGCCTTGGGCGCTGACGACATCTTGCCACTCTTCGTGTGGGTGTTGGTGCAGTCAGGATTCATCGCCGCCGAAGTCGAATCCGAATACATGTGGGGATTGCTCCACCCCAGCCTTCTCTCCGGCGAAGGTTGCTATTATTTAACGACCCTCTCGTCTGCCATACACGTGCTCAAGAATTTGAAGTCATGCGATATGGAACAGTCGAACAGAATGACTCCGGAGGTAATTTAAACTTATCAATGAATCTCACCCAAGTGTTTCACTCCAGCGAATCAGGCATAAAAGTCTAGAGATGTTATATGTTTTGCTATTAATAATTAAAAGTGCTAATAGTAATAAATATTGTTTTCTAATTGCATTAGAACAAAAATTAACCGATACGGTCTACGGGAAATAAAAATATAACGAAAATGTATTATTTAATTTCAGTGGCACAGTGGAGAATTGAAATCAGTTTTAAAAATAATCGTACCTGACGAATTACATGGTTCCATCCTGACGAAAACACTGCCGGTAAAACCAAATATGACTACAAAAGATGTGTGTAAAATAATTGCTCATAAAATTCGTATCACGAATCCGCAGGATTATGGTCTGTTCAGATTGGTTGAGGGAGAAGGTAAGGAGGAGGAAGGACGGAATGAGTGTCTTGATTTTAAATTTATTTATTTTGGCGATGTCTTATTAGTTGTTTTATGTTTTCAGAAACGTTGCTCAATGATAACGAATGTCCGCAAGACATAAAAAGTCAACTCCTGAAATCGGGAAAGCACTGCACCCTCGCTTATAAAAGGATCGACGCGAAAATAGGGTGGCCCAGGACCACTTGAAAATTTAGTATTAAAACAAAAATTATTAATATTGAATTTTATTAAGCATAAGTCGCATTTACTAATTAATTTTCCAAATGCAAATAAGCCTAATATGTTGTTAATTTTTTAATTTTATTTTATTTGTTACCAGATTACTTTCTCGTACTATATTTCTTTTAATATTAACTTATTACACCAGTTTTAATGTTTTAAGGACATTGTAAGAAAAATAAATTACACAACCAAATGAGTTCAAAAAGATAGTCAAAAAAATGTGTATATCTTTAAAATATATAATACCTAGGGATTAGATTTCATATAATTAATAAAATGTATTTAAGAATTTTGTATATTTTATGCACAAGTGTGTTGAGTTTCAGCCATTCAAAGTTAATTGATTTCAAATACTTAATTATGAAAAATTCAACTCCATAGAAACATTAAAGTATTTAATTTTGTTTCAAAGGGAAACCTTAAATTTTTCTTTGCCGTAACGCAGTTTGAAAAAACATAGATTGTAAAGTTTTCAAATAATTTTAGTAGAGTACTAAATATTAATTAAATGTGGTTAAATAAAATTATTTCAAGAAACGATTCTTAATAAGTTTCGTAGCTTAGTGAAAAATAAGGTATTTTTTGATACAATCTGGGTTTTTTTACATACATTTAGAAGTGCAATGAATAAAAACTTGAGGAACAAAAGTAGATAGAAAGTAACCAGAGGTTACTTTATAGATTTTATACTACTATATCGGTTTTGTACTTTTCAATTTTTTAATAAATACGTATAATATCGAAAGTTATGTTGTGAATGCCATCCGAAACTTACCTTGAAAATTTTCCTTGAATAAAAGAAAACCGGGATCGGAGACCAGGACAGATGCATTGAAGGTTTTATTGTTACTTATCCCATTTTTTTAACTATGTTTGAAATGGTATGTTATGAAATTAAAAACGAAATACCAAATTTTTTAACTCTAGAAATTTACCTCCACTCTTCGGTTTAAGTTTGCCAGCCTGAATTATGGTGGCATCCTTGATCAAAATATAATCATGATCAGATGTTTTAGGAGAAATAAGCAAAACCATAAAAATGCATGATGCCTATGATTTATCTCAGTTATTGAAGCTTACAGTCCAAATAGAAGCGATTGCTGCTTACGGTGGGTGACTTCCAACAAATTCCTTCACGTTTAACACATCCGATTTCGTTAATATGACATCTGTCAAAGGACATTTAAATACTACTTTATACCTTTTCTTTGAATTTCATTAATTGTTTTTGTAGATGATCATTTATTGGTAGGCACAAAACAAGGGCATTTGCTGACCTATGGTATTGAGAGGCGGTTTGGAGAGCATAAACATGATGTGCAACTTCTTAGCTATAATAAAAATTTTAGTAAAAAACCAATTCAGCAGATAGAAGTCATTCCTGCTTATCAGCTTCTTATTAGTTTGTCAGGTTTGTAAATTAGACATTTGTCACATCAGATTGCCTGCTTTTTATTATTCTTTATGGGCATTTTAGTTTTTGAATTTGAAAAAAAATCATTCAAAAAATAATACTAATTTCATTTCTCAATTTATAGATAATGTGATCAGTGTTCATAATATTCACAAAATGAAATCTCATCCCAATCATACTATGAAGACAGTTTTAGAGAAAACAAGAGGAGCAACATTATTTACTCTTGATGTGCAGGTAATTTATTTACAGTATAAAATATTGACTAATCATACAGAACATTTAAAGCAATTCTTTACTAACCTTAATGCATGAATTCTGGTTAAATTAAACACAAATGTATATGAATAAAATATAACTGTTTTTTTACAGGATCAAAAATCCCTAACTGGAGGTGTGAGTGTGTTTGTTAGGATGTGTGTTGCAGTGAAACGCAAACTTCAGTTTTATTATTGGAAAAATGATTCCTTTCTCGAACTTCAGACAGACATAGTTGTGAATGATGTGCCAAGGTGTATTTCATGGTGCCAAGATACCCTTTGTATTGGCTTTAAAGGAGAATACAATCTGCTAACAGTGGGTCATTCATTTTGTGAAGTTTCATGCACAGGTCTGGCATTCAGTAATAAGAATTTTGTTTCAGTTATCCACTGGACACTCAGAAGAATTAGTGCTTGTTGGAAAGGCACCTGAGCCTAGCATCACAAAAATTGGTGATGATGAGTTTGCAGTTGGAAAGGATTCTCAAACAATATTTGTGAATACCAAAGGTGACCCAACATTGAAATATGCAGTTAAGTGGCCTGAAGCACCAAGTGCCCTGGGTAAGGCATTGAGTTAATTAAATTGCTTTAATTTGATTCTACTGAGATTATTATTCCAAATGATTTTATCTGCATAAACTGATGTTTCATATTTTGTAATTTTATTCCAGTGTATGATGATCCTTATCTAATAGCACTTTTACCAGAATCAATTCAGATAAAGACAATAGATCCAAATTTATTCATTCAAGCCATTTCAGTATCAAAAGTCAGACTCCTTGTCAGCAACAAACAAGGTTTGTTATATATGGCCTCACAAAATTATGTTTGGTGTCTGCAGGCAGTCCCCATTACTCAGCAGATAAAGACATTGTTGGAGGAAAAACAGTTTCAGTTGGCACTCAGACTGGTGGTGAGTTTGCAACTGAACTGTTTTGTAATGTTTTTATCTCTAAATGTGGTTCATTTTTGTTTCAGAACATTACAAATGATTGCAGTGAGGACAAGCAGAAGAACATCAATGAGATTCAGACTCTTTATGCATATCATCTTTTCTATTCGAAGCAATTTAAAGAGAGTATGAAACAGTTTTTGACTTTGGGGACGGATCCACGAAACGTCATTAATTTATTTCCCGATCTTCTCTCAAATCAGACAAAAGACTCAGAGGAGCCCAATTTCAAACTCACTGAAAAAGAGTTGGAAATGGGTTTGATAGCCTTAGTTGAATTTTTGACTGAAGTGAGTAAAGTTTAAGGCAGTTTGAATTAAAATTATAATCTTAAAAAATTTATTAAATTAAGAAGCTGTTTTATTGTATTGCTTTTTGGCCAATTATTTATTGATTAGAGATTCTTTTTAAACTCTTCCCATTTTTGATTTTCCTTAATGAATTTATTCTAAAACAAAACATTTGCGCAATATTTTAACTATTTGTTTATTTGATTAATATTTTTAATATAAAAAACTTGAATTTTAGGTGAGACTGGGCTTAATGAACACCAAAGATTCCAAACAAAAAGGAGAAAATGCCTTATTGTCAGTAATCGACACGACTCTCCTCAAATGTTATCTACAAACTAATGACGCAATGGTGGCTCCAATTCTTCGGCTGAACAAAGTCAATTTTAAAGAGACGGAAAGAGTGCTGAAAAAGCATAAGAAAACCAGCGAATTGGTAATTCTGTATCAGACAAAAGGGTTTCACAGGGAAGCACTCACCCTTTTAAAACAGCAACCTCAAGAATTACACAAAATGATACAGTATCTTCAACACTTGGGTACACTTTCTTTCCTTTTTATTTTTTGTGGATATTATTTCAGTTTTGATTTTGACATAATTTCCACTTTCAGGATCAGAGCATTTGCAATTAATTTTTGAATTCGGAGATTGGGTCATTGAAGAAAATCCAAATCAGGGATTGAAAATCTTCACAGAAGATGTTTCAGAAGTAGAACAACTTCCCAGACCCCAAGTTTTACATCATCTGCTTCAGACTCATAAACCAATGGCAGTTCCTTATTTAGTGAGTGTCATCGTTTCCAGACACAAGCGAAAAAGCAGAATATTACAAATTAAATTCTCAACGCAGTCAAAGCAATTATGGAATAAATATCTTTGCAGGAACACGTGATCAATGTTTGGAAAGACACGAACCCCATCTTGCATACAACTCTAGTCAATTTATACGAAGAAAAATATCAAGATCTCATTCACTCGAATTCGCCAAAGGAAGAAACTCAAAAGCTTAGAGAAAAACTCATCAAATTTTTGAACTCTTCCGATTCTTATAATCCACAAATGTTGTTGGATAAATTTCCCAAAGACGGTGGGTAACATTCAAAATGGGTTCTGGGATATCAACAACTGGGTTGAGTAATGATTTGATTTTGTTCGAGTGCAGGTATGTTCGAAGAAAGAGCCATATTGCTGGGGAAACAAGGTTTGCACGAGCAAGCTCTTTCTATATACGTTTCGATCCTGGGTGACATACCGAGAGCGAAGGCATATTGCGAACAGGTTTACAAGAATCGCAAATCGGAAGCAAAGGAGGTTTTTGTTCTTCTCATGAAAATACTTATAAGTCCTCCTAAAAATTGGCTGAGCGGAGTTCCCGAACAATATGCGAAATCACAGCCTGACCTCGAAACTGCGTTGAGTATATTAGAAGAACATGCGGACAAAATCAACCCGACTCAGGTGGGATTTGTTTTACAGTTGTTAATCTCACAAATAATTTGAGACAATTTAATTAAATAAAAGATTATTTTCAGGCTTTGTCCGTGCTGCCGGATAACATACCTCTGCCGCGAGTGAAACACTTTTTGCAAACTTGCCTTCAGAATAGATTAAATCAGAGACGGACGACACAGATTCTAAAAGGACTTGTCTATGCGGAACACCTTCAGGTTCAAGATGAGAGGTTAAAAAATGAATCAGAGTGCGTTCTCATGACCGAACTGAATGTGTGTCCCGTTTGCAAAAAAAGATTCACGAACCAAAGGTGACTATTTCAAAATTTCTTTTAAGAAAGCCACGGTTACTTTAAATCTGAATATTATTTTTTATTTTCAGTGCCTTCGCAAGATTTCCCAACGGAGAAATTGTCCATTATGGATGTCAAAAAGAAAAAAAAACAAGTTAGCATTCTTTGGCGATAGGCATCAAAGATTTACAAATCGATTTCAAATTGACGCTGATATTAAATTTTTAAATAATTTTCTAATAATTTCCTCGATGTACTTTAGTTTATACATTTTGTTATGACTGAACTAAACAATCCTTCTTTTATCTATTGATTTTACCTATTATGGATTGAAAAGAAATATTTGTCGAAATTACTATGAGCTTTTCCTAAAACCGATAGTTTTAAGTTGTTGCTTTTCGGAAATCAAAAAATCTATTATGGAAATTAAATACAAAGAAATAAAATATTGTAAAAATCATTTGAGCTTTTCAAAAGTTGTGAAGGAAAGGATTATGAGAGGAAAGTCAAATATATATATTATTTTAAATATTGGAAAAATCATTTGACTTTGACTGAACTCAATACTGTATTTTATTTGAGTGGTTTAAATGGGCCAATAGGAAATGATTGAAATCAAACAGATGATCAGAATATCTAATGAGGTTTCTTTACATTTTACACTTGACATTAGCATTTATAACAATATCTCAGGATCGTTTATAAAACGACGGCATGCTTCTAGAAATTTTACAATAAAAACCTTAATTAAAAGGAAAACTGTAGTGCAGCAAAAGCAACTCAAAATTATAAAATGAGCCTGAGAAATTAAAAAATTTATTCTATAATAACATTTATTACATGAGAGCAAGAACAATTTTTGTTCTGGGCACAAATTACCTGTGTCACAAGCTTAGGCCTCATTATATTTAGCACAGAAATTCAAATTACTGTATCAACTTCCAACATCTACCAAAATCATTAAGATTCATTGAATCATACCAGATTTTATTCATTAATTATATTTTTAAAAAAACATCCATCTCATGTTAAAAAAACAACCACAACTGCTAAAGACATTTTATGGAATATCTGGCAGTTTTGACTGTATATTGAATGCTTTGATGTAGAAAAAATCTCAATTAGACAGATATTAAAATTTCAAATATCAATTCTAAACTCCTGAAAGTTTTAAAATGTAAAACAAAAAGGATAAAAAAAGTCATTCTTCGTGGTTTTTCACTTCTCCATTTGTTATTTTCCCATTGACCAATGTAGATGATGGTTTCACATTAGGGCGCAGTGTCTTCTGCAGCATATGAGCATCTGCTGGTTCAATTCTTCTGTAATAACGCTCCTTCGTTTCAACAATTTCAAAACCGAATTTCTTGTAAAAGGCTATTGCATCTTCGTTATTGACTTGAACATGCCTAAATGGAAAAGGAGATATTTACTGATGAATCGACTGAAGTGAGAATGATTGAAAATGAGTGGAGAAATACTCACAAAAAAATGCTGTCAAAATGGCCATCTTTTTCTACATAATTTAACACATGCTCTACCATTTTGGTTCCAATTCCTAAGCGTCTATAAGGGTACAAGCAGCCTAAAGTCATAATATACATCCTTCTGAGATTTTCTGAGGTGTCAATGCGACAACAGACTGCACCTACCACAATATCATTGTAATATGCTGAAAAATTACAAATTAAACAGGCATTATTCTCACATGTACAGATTTTAACAGAGAAAACATTTTATGTTTGTCAAAATAGGTAAGCCATAAAAATTCTCAAAAATCATATCTAAAACATTTACCAAGTTTGGCTAATTCTCCAGCTTCTAATACATCTTTGTAAAATTTGTCATTATATGAGACTGGGAAGACCACAGTATTTAGTCTCTTTAATTGCTTTATATTATGGGGAGTGACATCCCCTAATTCTATTTTACACCTGAAAGGTAAATAAACAAAATAAAAATTCTGGAAATTTCACTTCAGACTTCTCCTTAAAGTAATGGTCAACTTTAAAACTTAAGCAGTTTCATTACATATTTTCACTCTTTCATACTTTTAGGACAACTACTCTGGCATATTTAATAGAAGCTACTCATATTTCATGCCAATATGAAATGAATTTAAGAAAGACATTATCAAAACTTATACCAATTTACACATACGATATATATATTACAAAGTCATCTGCCAATTAAAATTTCGAAGACTTAAAAATAATACTGACATTATTAAAACCTTATTTTCAATACAGCAGAGCCATTTTATACTAAATAAATAGAACTACAAGAACGAAAATAACTAATTAATGTATATTCATTAAAGTGAAAACGGTATGTTTAGTCACTGGGCGGATGGATAATTAAATTCACACTATTTTAAAAGCTCAACAATGTAAGGGTTTCTGGAAACATTATAGGAACCTTAATATTTTAAAAAAAGGTCAAAATTTCTAATATAATATGTAATTTACTAAAGGCGTTTCTCGAACAGGTTTACGATTTTAAAATATCCAGTTGAAAAATATGACTGAAACATAACCTCAAACATTACTCATTTAATAAAAATTAAAACGAAAAAAGATACAAGATATACTCACCCAGTCATTATTGATGAAAAGCTTAATTATCCGTATTTTTTTTTAAACTAAAATTGAGTTTTTTAAATTTAAAGAGCAATTATGAAATTTTTTTAACTGTGGTCATTGTAAATTTCTCACAAACAAATTTATGCAACCATAACAATAGGAAGCCATAGACGTATATAACTCAGTCGAGGCGAGGCTCATCCTTTGTGTACATTCTAATTAAATTTATTTGATTTAATTTATGCATTTTATGTCCTTAAATATTCTTAAATATTAATTTCCAATACTTCTACATCCACTATTAGCAAGCTTAAAAGTAATTGTATGAAGAATGAGCATTAAGAAAGATCATGAGAAGAATGTTGCCGCAGTTTACCGGAAGTAGTTTTTTAAGTCTGGTTTTTAATTAAAATAATTAACATAAGTTTAAATTTAAAAGCACAAATTTAAATAAAAATAAATGAAAAAAAAATTTTAAAGAATCTTTTTATTAGTTATTCGAATAAATAATTTGACTGACTAGAGTGGTACCCTTAATGTCAGCTGACAGGTCTTGTGATTTCAAGTTGATCAATTGACCTAAAACCAAGGAAGGTAAGTTATTTGTTTTAAAAAATTTTTTAAGCAATTTTTTTATATAAATAAGAATTATTTCATTTAACGCGAAAGCTCGCACATTTGTGAAAATTGTATTTGATAATTTCTTGATTTCTTATAGCAAAAATCATAATAATTCCACAACTACTTGTCAATAATTTCTATATTATAAGTTTAAATTCAACTACCAATTTCGAATTTATTTGGTTGATAAATTGATTTTCAGTTTTAATAAGTAATTTTTAATACAGCAGTGGAAGCCCTCAAATAAAGGCATTTCAGCCTGCCGATGTTTATTATTCATATTTTAACTTTAAAACAGAGGCAATAATTGGATATCAGATCTGTAGTTTTTCTCTAAGGAGGCATGTGACTTAAATATTTGATTGCGCTTTCAAGTTAAAAAGTTTTAAAATTTATATAAATAAGTTAAAATAAATAATCGTTGAATCTCGTTGAAGAGCTCTTTATGTGATTTAGTAAAAATTTCATTGAAAATTGTTTATAAAATTTTAAAGAAATTTTTATAAATTTTTTTAAATGTTGTTTTAATGATTGCTTTCTTATTTCAGACAGAAAAAATGTCAAATTTACCAAAAGTGAGGGATGAGGAAAATGAGGAGAAGTATGGCTATGTCTATGCTGTCTCCGGGCCAGGTATGTATTTTCTAATTAAAAGGTTTAACTAACTCATTTAGATTAAATATAGTGTTAAATATTGATTAATCATAATATCAGCACATCCTTTCTATAAACATTCATTTCCTTTAATTATTTTTTTTACTTTGGTTTTCCCTTTCAAAACTTTTTAATTCAATACCTGAAAAGGGTAATACCAGAAATACCGGAAACTAACTACCATATGGGGAGTTAGTTCACTTTTAAGTTGTTTTAAGCATTTAGGTATTTTAAGCATTTTTTTAAGTTCAGTTTTTAACTTTGACTGAAATATTGAAAATGTTTATGAAATATGCATCAGTCATTTTATTTCATTCTGGTTCATCTTAAGCATCATGTTGTGAATGAGTGTAAATTTTTTCATCTGACAATCAGTGGATCAATTCATCACCCCAGTCACATGCTTTAAATCCAAAATGTTTAATAGATAACATATCTATTGAGCATCACAGAGTGCAATAATAACAATGAATTAAGTAGTATGATTTAAACAGCAAAAAACTAGAAATAGAAAAATGCATTGAATAACCTCTGAGGATACAGTCAGTTTTTTAAGCAATTTTATTATTTTTTTGTTGATTAGTGGTGACAGCAGAAAGAATGTCCGGCTCAGCTATGTATGAATTAGTCAGAGTTGGATATTTCGAACTGGTCGGAGAAATCATTAGACTGGAAGGAGACATGGCAACCATTCAAGTAAGAAAACTGTCAGCCTCATGTCACCTTTTTGATAGAACTTACTTAAGGTAAATTATTTTGTCAGGTCTATGAAGAAACATCTGGAGTAACAGTGGGAGATCCAGTTTTGAGAACAGGAAAACCATTATCAGTTGAACTGGGACCAGGCATCTTGGGTTCTATTTTTGATGGTATTCAGAGACCTCTAAAGGACATTAATGAACTCACCAACAGTATTTACATTCCCAAGGGTGTAAATATTCCAGCTTTGGCTAGGAATACCAGCTGGGACTTCCAGCCCTTGAACATCAAGGTACATTTGATTTTCCTTTGCCAAGTTGAATGTTTTACCCCAAATTCATTCCATTGTATTGCAATTATTTTACAGAAAGGAATGCACATCACAGGAGGAGATGTTTACGGTATAGTTCACGAGAATACCCTTGTAAAGCACAAACTGTTGTTACCCCCGCGATCGAAAGGAACAGTCACCTACATAGCGCCCCCTGGAAATTACACAGTTGAGGTACTCATCATTCATCAGAAAGAATGAAAAGCAATTTTAGGAATAATCAGTTTATTTACGGTTATTTTTTGTTGAAAGGATGTGGTTCTCGAGACAGAATTCGATGGCGAGAAAAATAAGTTCACTATGCTTCAAGTCTGGCCCGTGAGACAGCCTCGACCCGTTACCGAGAAATTGCCCGCCAATTATCCGTTGCTCTGCGGCCAACGAGTTTTAGACTCACTTTTCCCGTCAGTTGCTTTTTATAATGAAAATTCCTTTGTTATTGTACTCTACAAAATGCATCGGTGTTTATCCAACAAATGAAACTTTCAGATGTGTTCAGGGCGGCACCACTGCCATCCCAGGAGCTTTCGGCTGTGGCAAAACTGTAATTTCGCAATCACTCTCCAAATATTCAAACTCAGACGTCATTATCTACGTCGGTTGCGGAGAGCGTGGTAACGAAATGTCAGAGGTGAATTTTTCGCACTATGATTTGGACTCCCGGCTTTTTAGTCTCCATTCCTAACGGCCCGGGTTTTATTAAAGGTATTGAGAGACTTCCCTGAGTTGTCGGTTGAAATCGACGGCCAAACCGAGTCCATCATGAAACGAACCGCTTTGGTTGCGAACACATCAAACATGCCTGTGGCCGCTCGAGAAGCGTCCATTTACACGGGAATCACCCTCTCCGAGTACTTCAGAGACATGGGTTACAATGTGTCCATGATGGCCGATTCCACTTCCCGTTGGGCCGAAGCCCTTCGAGAAATTTCCGGGCGTTTGGCCGAAATGCCAGCGGACAGGTAGACAAAGTCTTCACGGGGGAACCGCATTCCGATGTTCATCTCAACTAAACCATAATGTTAAATTTCAGCGGCTATCCCGCCTACCTGGGTGCGAGGTTAGCCTCCTTCTACGAACGAGCAGGCAGAGTGAAATGCCTGGGAAATCCCGACAGAGAAGGCTCCGTGTCCATCGTGGGAGCAGTGTCTCCTCCGGGAGGAGATTTCTCCGACCCCGTCACCTCTGCCACCCTCGGCATTGTTCAAGTGTTCTGGGGATTGGATAAAAAACTTGCTCAGAGAAAGCACTTCCCCAGTATTAACTGGCTTATTTCTTATAGGTGAGTATCTCCCTTCCTTTCAGGAACGTCCCAGAATTGGGTGCTTACGTTTATTGCTCTTACAGCAAATATCTCAGAGCGTTGGATGATTTTTACGACAAGAACTTCCCGGAATTCGTCCCGCTCAGAACCAAGGTCAAGGAGATCCTTCAGGAAGAAGAGGATTTATCGGAAATCGTGCAGTTGGTCGGAAAGGCATCCCTCGCGGAAACTGATAAAATCACCTTGGAAGTAGCTAAGCTGTTGAAAGACGACTTTTTGCAGCAGAACAGGTAACAGTTGAGACTTTTTGCCGAGAATTCAGACGATGATTGCCTTCCGTCGAAGAAGTAAACTTCATTCGTGCTTTGTTTTTTGTCAGTTATTCTCCGTACGACAGATTTTGCCCCTTTTACAAAACCGTTGGCATGTTGAAAAATATGATAGCGTTTTATGACATGTCAAGGCACGCAGTCGAGTCCACGGCTCAGAGCGAAAATAAAATCACATGGAATGTAATAAAAGACAGCATGGGTAACATTCTTTACCAGCTATCGTCGATGAAATTCAAGGTAAATGTCTCTGCGTTCCGAAATCAGTTTGATAAGTGAAAAAAAACGGTCTTTGTCTCCTCCCACGTCTACTTTACGTCGTGGCAAAAGATATGCCTCAAAGGTTTCTGAACACTTTTGCGATCAGTCGAAAGAAAAGAGAGTGACAAGTTAAAAAAGGGTTTTCTTGCGAGTTTTGATCGTTACAATTTGATCTGTTTTTCAGGATCCCGTTAAAGATGGCGAAGCGAAAATCAAAGCAGACTTCGAGCAGCTATACGAGGATATCCAGCAGGCTTTTAGAAACCTGGAAGATTAAAGCAGATCTTAGAGAAGCTGTTCAACTCCGGGGAGAATCCTAACCGTTATTGTTAAATATTATTTATTTGTTTTATGATTTATTTGATAAAATAGTTCCATTTTATTATATTATGATACATAAATATATACATAAATTCTTTCAGTTGATAAAATAAGGCATTTGTTGTAGTGCGTTAGGAAGGTTCGAGGAATATTTGGATGAAATTTTTCTTAATTGTTGTTTAAATAAATAGTCTAAAGATAATTTGTTGAGACTAAATCGTCAATAATGGTAATTTATCTACAGAATTTATTATTCATTTTTTATTTGGGATGCCATACTTCAAAATATTGGAAGTTACAGCTGTGTATGTTCGCATGTATAACATCGTTTCAGTTTTTTCAAAGTCATTTGATGTAATCAGTGTACTTGTATTTAGTGCAAATATAGACAGTAGATATACATTTTTTTATTTCAACTCAGATTACAAAAAGCAAGAAATGATTTCGTAATCCAAAGTCGACTTTCACTGTGCAAATTAAAATTGAATTGACTTCACTGGCGCATATTTTTCAACTTAAAGGAATATTCAGATCAAAGTAATTTAATCAGCCAATCATAAAAATAAGTTTAAAAGAAAATAATTCAAATTCAGTTAAAAAAGTAAAAATTATTGTGATTCTTTTAGCAAAATAATCGTGGATGTGTCCGTTGTCGGTGTCTTACCTTTTCTAGGTATTCCCCCTTCTTAATTAAGCCATAATCCCTAAATTTCCAAATAAGTAAACCAATTTCCCTAAACTGCACGTTGTGTAATAAAATGCAATTCTTTTGTCATGTAAATAAATTTTATTAATTATTGGATCATTCTCCAATTAAGGCGAATTATTTTAGCGCGGGGGGCGTCACACGGTCAATGTGTAACGGTGGTAGCAATTGTAATTTCATAGCCGTCAGTTTCATTCATTTCCTCAATCATCGTTTCTTAGAATTAATTCTGAACCGTTTCAGTACAATTTAAACAGTCAGCAACCGGTTGCCAAAAACCCATTATTCTTAGGGTTCAACCAAAATTAGTGCTAACGCTCAAGTGTCACACTGATCATGAGATAACGTCAAGGTAATCGAGAAAGAAAACTATACTCGAGTGTTTTATCAATCATAAAAATTTTTGGCGGGGGGTTTTGGCTTTGAAAATAGTACTTTTTAGAGTTTGGGTAGGATTAGAATTTTACAGGTGTCGGACACTCGAAACATTCCATTAGTGTGAGAATTCCTGGGTGATAAATAACTGATGTGAGGGTTTATATATTTAAGTTTCTTGGCCATTGAGCTTTAAACAATATGTGAAGGTGTATTGCTTACCTCTAAAAGTATCGCGTTGAAAATGTCCTGCTGTATTATATAAGTGGTTTGAAATTGTCAAAATTATGTTTAAATTGTGTAAAATCCGGAGTTCATAATAAAACTCTATTTTACTTTAGAATCAGTCATTGTAGTTAAATTGTAAAATTATGTTGAAATTAAATAAAATAAAATGTCCATGAATATTCAATGTGTCTTTCCTTTTATTTCTTTGTCGTTATGGTGTGACATATCGCCGACTAATTGGGTTTCTTACATTCAAAATCAAGGCACGATTTTTAAATTTATATTAAAAAAATAAAAAACCTAATTACAAAAATAAAATACATTTTTTAAATTTTGCACTGGATCTGTTACGAAAAAATTTTCGGGTTCGGAAAACCAAAATTCAGTAAATTTTATTTTTTGGTAGTTAAAATTCTTCAGTTATTTAATGATAAACTGTTTTTAAAATTCTTTTAAACGTGTAAAGACCCTAGCTATCAGGTTTTTATTTATATACAAGAGGCAGCCATGAGAATGATATTATCCCCGAAGGTTTATTTCACAGCAAAATCAAAATCGATAACCGGAATTTCACTCAAAGTCCACTTTTTCCAGAGAGAGTTTCACTGAAAAATACTAATTATTTCCAAATTGAATAATCTCATTACTAAGAATTAGTTCCTCTCGCGCATCCGGGGCAGTTCGGCGAGTTCACATCCACGTCGCATATTATATAATTACAATTTTTATTAAAATACTTTTCGTACATCGTAAATCCCAGGCCTAATTCCGAGTTGGTTTCTTTCAGAAAATATTTTCTGTAATCCTCAAAAAGTCCCTGAAAATGTTGAACAATCGAATTAGAGAAATATAACAGCAAAATAATATTAAAGTGCTCACTTTAATTACAACTTCAACTCACCTGCGTTGTAAACGAAGGATCCAAAAACCTGTGCCTTTTCTTATTGAAGCAACTCCTGCATTCTTTGTAGGGCATTGTTTCCAGATGCAAAAGCATCAGACTCCACACATCTCTTCCTCTGCTTCCCGACTGCTTCGACTTTCCTTTGCTTTTATTTTCTACCACGTATTTTTTCCCGCTTCGTTTGCCGGCGTTCTGTTGTGCTTTATGATCAGCAGGCTTTAGAGGAATAGTGAGTCTAAAAGAAGAATCAAAATTTGAGTTCCCCATCGATTGGGGTTTCAAAGGGTAAGTGGACACTGACTTGAGTTTCTTTCGCTTTGAAAGGGGTTCGTCGTCGGAAGAACGATCTTCGGAGTCCCTTTTGATGACCCATTGCTTTTTAGATTCCTTTCCTTTCTTGTTTTTAGACAAATTTTTTTCTAATTTACTCTGCTTCCGCTTTTCGTACTTCTTCAGTTCCTCACATTTTGAACAAATCCCTTCTTGATTTATTGCGAATGAAAACGGAGTTTTTTTATCTAAAAACCTGTAATTATAATTTTAATAATCATTATCATTATGTTTTCATTTTTATCTAAAAACCTTAAATAAATAATAATTAACTCTAAATGTAAATTTCCTCTTTGTAACAGCGATTAACCCCATTCATATTTTCTTTTAGCAGTTTCGACTATTTACTCAGATTCTACCTTTTATAAGATGACAATTTTATATCTGGTCCTTTTCCTAATTTATGAAAATAAAATTCCATAAAACTATTGAATAAATCCTCTTTTGTACGTTTCTCTGTTAAAAATCTGTGTCGAGGATTGGCCTCGCAGTCCGGACATTCGGCGGCCTCCATTCCCTCCAAATGAGTCTTCGCCAAATCCCAAACAAAAGACTTTTGGCTCGACTTCGTTGAATCCTCCGTATGAGGAGACCCTAAAAGAGGCGAAAAGTGTTAACCGATGGTGGTCGATCGACACATAAGAGTGGAATTTTATTTGATATCGGTTTACCGGAAAGAATCTTTTTCTGTAAATGCTTTATTCTGCTTTTGGGTATTTGGAAGAGTTTGAGAAGGAACTGAAGGCAAACTTTTTTGCGACATCTGTCGATGACAATGTAGAAATTCCACGTGTTTTTTTCCGTTTTCTCGACGCCATCGACTTTGTTTCTCAGCTCTCCTTCCTCGCGCTTTCCCTCTTCTTCTCTATTCTCATTGGCCGCGCAATCCTTCAAACTCTCGTTTATCGCCTTTTGAATTTCGTCCGATAATTTTTGATTACCGTTGGATTCGTTTTCGATTTCCAACTGAATGTTCGTTTCCTCTTCTAATTTGCTCAGCAATTGATCGTTTCTTTTGTCTTTGGCATTTTCCACGTATCTGTTTCTCTGCACGTATTCAATGCAATTGATTAAATAGGCGTCCTGTTTGCCGGTTGATTCCAAATCGTAGAAATTTTTGTGGGCTATTTTTTGATCTTGAACTGAAATTTTTTTCCCGCATTCTCTTTTCGAGCAACAATTTCGGACTCTGACGAACTTTCTCGATTTATTGTCTAATTTTAGCACAAGAGAAGTAGCTGATTTCTGAAAAAAATAAAATAATAAAATAAAAATATCATCACATCTTCAAAACTAAGAAACATTAAATCTGAGGTTTCTCAAGAGTAAAACGGTCCGATTTTTTACAACAAGACAACTCACCACTGTTTTTGGTTCATAAAAACATTTATAATTAAATTCATTTTTAATCCGTTTAAGATTTAAAACATCGTCATCACTCTCCGACCAATCATCCCGTCCTTCTTCTTCCATTTCCTCCATTATGTTTTCTTCTTCTAATTGTCCTTTCTGTTCTTTGTTCTTCTGAGATTTCTTTTGTCTTGATTTTCCCACGTCTACTAATTTACTATTTAGCGAATTATTATGTTTCCCCTTCCAATTGCTTTTAGAATTTGATACTTTGTCCAGTCTAAAAGCCACACTCAGAGGCAGTGAGTCGCTCTCTTCGGACGAACTTGATCCTATGGAAAAATTAATTATTTTTTCATAACAACAAAAATAATTTCAAAAATATTTTGCTGTACCTCCGCTGCTTTTACAGCTGATGTTATTAATTTCTGTTTCAGATTCCATTTCCTCTTCCTTTTCCTGTTCTTCTTCATCTTCATCCTCATCCTCATCTTCCTCCTCTTCCTTCTCCTCCTCCTCCTCTTCTTCTTTCTCCTCCCCTTCGGATTCTTCTTCATCATCACTGGATTCTTCAACCTCACAGATTAAACTTTCCTGGAAACCGTTATCGGCTGAGTGTTGTTTGTTGTTGTCCTCCCAAGTGATTTCCGTTTTTGCCTTCTTCTCTTCAGTTCCCTTCATCACCTCGACGATGGGCGATTCAACTGAAGCCACCTCGAAAGGCACTTTCAACTCTCCCCTTTTCAATTCAGATTCTAAAGGCACGTGCTCGACGAAAAGGGGTTGTTTCCCCACAGTTTGACAGTTTTCGAGAAGGATGGGAATCCCAGTCTCGCATTTTTCGAATTCTATATCGATATTGGCTGCCTTTATGCTCATTTCGAGCGGGCAGAGCTTCTTAACAGCTGTTTCTGTGGTTGCTTGAGGTGAACAATTTGCCCTGGAAGAAGTTAAAGAAATCAGTACTCACAACAAATAACCAACAACTTAACAGAAGTGAGAAAATGACAAACCCAATATCCTGAACATCAATCCCATTGACTTTAATGTGATTCAACTGTTCTCTCTGTTCCTCTATGTAATTTATTTTAATTTCATTCTCAGGATTCAAACTACTTGTTTCTGATTTGATAACTTCCTGAGAATTGCAATCCTCATTTCCGATAATAATACTAGTGTTAACAAAGTTATTCTGCAGCAGTCCTGTTGAAACAGGAAGCCCCACTGGTACAGGTACTCCCACTGGCAAACTGTGTATGATATTTCCCTCTGCTTCAGCTGAAATTCCCACAAATACATTATGATATGAGATTATTTTAAGGTGGATGGAAAAACTTACCTGGCAAAGCAATGTACGATTGAAGTGCCATTGGGGACTGATAGGCAACAATACTTTGTCCAACTGAATTCATGGGATTGAGGATATAGCTTTGGTTGCCCATACCAGGGTTAACTATGTTTAGATTGAATGCAGCTGCACCTGATGGAATGTTGAAGGCAAACCTGTTTACATATTGAAGTGGTTGCTCTTCTTCACTATCCAATTTCACATTAAGATTCATGCTTGTTCTATTATAACATCAGAATCACTGAAAATAGAAAAACAACAGTGAAATCACATACAGTAGAATGTCTTTACCAGACATTACACACAAATAATGTAAGTATTGTGTATGCTATCATACATATTTGAGCTCCCACAAAAGTTTATTCATAACATATTAATAAAACAACTGTCAACTGAGTTTGGAATGAATATTAATTACAATTTTTTTTGCATATAAACATAAATTATAATAAGTTTGGGCTTTTTTCTGTAAAACATTTCAACCTAATGACAAATTTAAAGAAAAAGAAGAAATTGATTTCAATAAATATGACTCAAAACTATTATTTAACAAAAATAATTTGGTAAAAGGGTTAAGGAATTCCGTAAATTCCTAATCCTGCAGAGAATTAGGGGCCATTTTATTTTATTACAATAAATAACTGGAGAATATTTTTAAATTATCTGTGCAAATATATAATAATGTTTTATAACATTACAAAGGAAAACTTCAGTTAAAAAAGCTTAATAATTAAATGCTTAAGAAGTGATTATAAGTAATTTTTAGGTAAATGTAATTATTCTTTTATAAAAAAATTGCCAAATTTTAAAGCTTTTTCAAATTTATCAATAAAAATCACATTAATTTTAGTAATATGTAGTATAGAATATAAAGCATTAATTACATAAATTAATGAATTAATAGATGCAATCTCAGAATTTTTCCTCCAAAACCCAACACTCAACCCAAACTAATTAAGTTTCTGCACATATTTTTTTCCATCAATTGAAGCAATAAATATCATTATCCACAAAATAAGATTAATTAACATTATGAAAACATTTTAAGGGTACTTTAATTTATACAAGTTCCAATATTAGAAAAGTTCTAAAGCTGTTACAGTATTTTATTTAAAATCATTCGAAAAAGAACCGTTTTTTGACTTGTACTTCAAGCTCAATATTTAGGTCAAATCAAACGGGATAATTATTATATTTGATTCAGGGCCGAAATTACCAAAATTTACATTCAGAGCAGTTCGTTTAACAAAATTTAAGGAATCTTCATTAATTTCACAAATTAAGCGCTTTTTAAATATATACTATAAAGAATAAATACTTACTAATGAAATGGCATAAACATTGAACTCATTAGTATTTCCTCTCACGGATCATTTGTTCCAATGATTTAAATCACACAGTCAAATTTCCCTTTATAACGAGGTCGTCGTTTAAGGTATAAACGCTTTTCCACAGCACAAAAAATAATTAGGTGTGAATTATTAAGAGTTTTGGAAAGAAAGTACTCATCATCTGCACTAAAGACAATATTTTCTATTCGAAAATAAATTTTATCAAAGCACTATTTGAACTTTTAAAAGCGATATTTTTCCCAGGAATTCTGAGTAAAAACTTTAATAAGTTCATGCAAAAAACTTAAAAATACATTACTAGCACAGTATGCAAGTAACGTTAACCTAAAAATAATACTAATAGAGTAATGTTGACAATATTGCAAAAACAGTAACTTTACGGAAACTACGTTAATCACTTGAGGTGTTTAATGGTCCTGGTTTCATATATAATAATTTCAAGGCAACTCGTGCACTAGCTGCGGTGTCCGAGTGGTTAAGGAGTTGGACTCGAAATCCAATGGGGTTTCCCCGCACAGGTTCGAATCCTGTCCGCAGCGTTTTTTTTTTCTTTAGATTTTTTTTTTAATAGAGACGTGGAAAAGTGGAAAACATGTTGTGGTTTCTTCCTTTTTTTTTAAAATTTGGTCTGGGAAACTCAAAAAAGACCAATGAACGGTCACTAAATGCGGGTGAAATGAAGTACCACTTTTTCATTTTTTGCCAATGCCTTTCATTTTAATAAAAAAAAACTGCAACATGAATGATACAACATATTTTATTTTACAATACGTTTTCAAATATATAATCATGTTGAAATTTCGACGAAAATAACTAATATTTCAAACCCTTAAGATTTTATGCCTCGAACAAAGTTCCGGGTCTGACATAAAAGGTAATTAAAACTAAGATTTTTCCCTTTTTGAGAGAGAGAGAGAATTTATACTCCCTTTAAAGGATTCTTTTTAATTTTTATATTGTAAAATGGCTGAAAACCTTAGAAAAGAACTCAGCAGACTAATGAAGACGCATACGATAACTATATGAAGTTACAAAATTCACTGATCTGACAATATGGTACCACTATTGTATTTTTATTATATAAAAGGGTACGAATACATTATTGCCCCAAAACCAATAATGACTTAAGAAATACTGCACGAAGAGCTTTTATTTCGTTTCAATAACTTTTCGGGGGTTTTACCAAACACTGTATTAATTTGTTTTATAAAAAAGCTGCGTCTTCACGGCATCTTCAAATTGATTTGAAAATCAGTGATTTCTAAAACTTTTTCTAAAATTATTCAAATATTATCCTAAGATCCTTCATAGAAACATTATCTACATGGCTCGAGTGTTTTAAAAAACAATAAAAATATTTAAAAATAACAATAAAACAAAAAGTAAAAATTAAACAATTTATACATTTCCTCAACAGGGTAGGTACTAAAACTGAGCTCCCTCATTTAGAGACAATGAGACTTGATTCTTTCAGATCACTCTGCCAAAACTTTAAAGAAGTTTTTTTTTCAGGGGTACTCAATATAAAATCCTTGTTGGGAATTCATTGAAAATAAAAAAGAACGGGTTTTACCAACAAACCCACTTCTTGCCTATAAATCATACAAAATGAATTGTATCAGCTCCAATTATTTTATAGCAAAAAGAAACACTAATAGATATCTGTAGTAATATTCAATGTATGTTTGGATAAGTCCATTTAGTTATATTTTTACGCCGCCCTCATTGGGCATAAGGTATGTCTAAGTATAGAAAGCTCATAACGTCTACTAAGAGCTGGTGACTGCAGAGCCAGACCTTGGCTCAACCTCATTGGGAAGTGTAATGCCTCTTTGGGTCAGTTCTGTCCTGAGAAGGGCATTGTGTACTTTTAATTTTTCATTTTGCTGCTGCAAAAAATCTATGTGAGAGTTTAACCTCTCAATTTCTTTAACGTAATCTGAAAGTTGGTCTTCTGCTCGTCGTAGTTCCATTATGTACTCACAGGCTTTCGCCAGTATTCCACCCTTACTCTGAAAATTAAAATTACCCACTCATAAACCGCAGTTCATAATAATCTAAATGGTAACTCTAATTCCGGTGACATTACCTGCAAACTTTTATTATTGTCCATGTTATTCATGCAGTCTGGTATAATTTTACTAAGTTTTGCGATCCAATTATTAATTTTATCTCTCCTTCGCCGCTCTACTTCGTTATGGGTAGCTCGACGTCTGTCATCTCGCTGTTACAAAAAAATATTCTTTTCAAAATTGTCATTTGTAAAACTTGTATTGTTTCTTTTCATGAATAACCATTAATACATGACAGAAACATATCCTTATTGCTTACAAAATTACAGCAGAATATTTCATATTTGCACTCATTGAAGGGAGTCAAGAAAATGACTTACCCTAACCCTAGTGGGATTACTGGTCACACAAATATTTCTGTTTTCTATCTGC
Source organism: Brueelia nebulosa (assembly GCA_028293925.1). Classification (NCBI taxonomy): domain Eukaryota; kingdom Metazoa; phylum Arthropoda; class Insecta; order Psocodea; family Philopteridae; genus Brueelia; species Brueelia nebulosa. Next base: position 1,875,651 of record JAQIBA010000004.1, read on the forward strand.
ATGCCAGCCCTTGGGGCCAGAGATCTTGGTGTTTGGGTGTTGAAAACTTCATTGGCATTTCCAATAACATAAAAATGATTAGTTGCAAGTCCACTTGTCAACACTGCAGTCCCAGGCTGAATGTGACCTGGTGTTTGAGGATAATTTGTTGATACAGCATCTCCATCATGCTCATCTGGATTCACATGAACTACTCTGTATGTCACTAAAACATTGCCGAAGACAAACAAGATAAAGTTTGGTTCAAGTCTGTCAATTTCTAATTCGTCTACTGTGTTATTATCACATCTACAACATTCTTACCTCCTTCTCCAGATTTCCACTGATACTGAACTTCCTCATCTGCATCTAAAATGGCCTGAGCATGAGCAAGATTGTCTACTGTTTGATCGTCTGACATTGATCCATCATCTTCTATAATCGTTAAATTAGTACCATCAACAATTGATTTTGGGTCATCAATATCTTCACCTTTCAATCGAATTTCATCTTGACTAAAACAAAAGCAACAAAAATTTAATTCTTTACTTAGCCATAAAGGCACAGCCTCTAACACTTATTATTTAAAACCTAATTAACAAATTTATAATTTGTTATATATAATAATATAAAACCTAATTAACAAAATTATACAATTTCCTCTTCCCAATACTTTTTATATGAAAATTTTCTTTCTGTAATTATTACATTTACCAAATGCTAATTAGTTTTCAGAGTTAATTCCAAATTTTTTGGAACTGAGGGCACAGATAAGATTCTTTTTAATAAACATTTAACTCCTTCAATTACTAATAAAATTTAATATTATTGATATTACAGATATTAATTATTTTTAAAGCATAGATTGTTAATCACTGCCAATAAGATATTCAGAAGTTATTTATTTTGAGTGCAAAGGCTTCTCTAAGATTAGTTTGTCTAAAATCAATTATTTACAAACTGATTACCAACATTCTCTCAAATTCTAATCATTTTTGTACTAAATCAAGAAATAATCCACTGTTAAACCCTGATCCAATATTGACTCAAACCATACTAATAAACCATAAGCACAATTAGGAAAATTATTAAAGCATATGTACTAATTAAATAAGTTTTCAAATTCCACATTCAATTAATTGAAATTACTTCACCGAGAAAGGCCTACGATAGCAGATTTTCCGACACAACCTGTTATGCGATATGTTTTAAAAAACGGAGTCCTCAATTCGACACCATAGAAACTAAAACTTATTTACACTTTACTCAATATTTAATATTTAAAATAAGTTCAAATAAAACTATGTTACATTATAATAAGTATTTTGTAATAAGAAAAATCATAAAATATTATAATTATTGGGATAATGGATTCCAATTGTCTTCAAGGGCTAAATAAAATTCCGTATTTATTGAAATAATAACCAATTGAAGGTAAACAATCTGCCAAGAACAAAACCAAAATATTTGGATACATTTCGTGAAATGACTTCGAAATCATTAATTCGTATCAAAGAAAATATTTTGAGGCGATTACCTAATCGGACACGATCAACATCTTCAATATTAAACAAAAATCGTTTCTTTCAGAGAGTGTCTCACATTTTATACCAACTAACCTTGTTTCTAAAGTTTGTTCTAAAATGTCCATAACCGCTTACTCCGCAGTCGTTTGAATTCCTAAGTAATCGCGAAATTTTGATCACGGGGTCAAACAACGGGTCATGTGAGTACACACAAAATGGCCGCCCCTGAAAAACGCATGCGCATTGCAAACGGATACGTTTTAATATCTTGACGCCGTGTCTTCAGCTAAATCTCATTTTTTCAACGTCAAATCATTTGCCAAATAATTAGAACCAAAGTGTATTCAGAAACGGCGACCTGAAAAAGTAAAAATTTACATCCCTTCGATTGTAGCAAAATTTGAGTTGACAACCGTTACAGAAACAAGAAATTAATTCGAAAATACGCGGGAAAATGTTTTGAAAAAAAAATTTCTTAAAATTTCGTTAAAATAGAGAAGAAATTTAATAATTTCCCAGTGGAGTTTACTATAAATGGAAGGTAAATAATAATATTCTTAATAACTAATTAAAGTGTAATTTTTATCATAATTTGGAGAATCAGAAATAAAAGTGACAACCAAAATGACGTAACAATAAATTAGACATGATTCCAAATCAAATATGAAAATCTGTGTCCTTTTAAAAATTTTGGTCACCTTTCAGAGATAAAAAACAAATAAAAAAATATAAATTTGAATAAAACATAAATAACGTAGAAACTATTATAGCACAGTCACCAATAGATTTGAAGATGATTGCGAACCACATGGTGCTTTTTTTTAATTTACTTCCATCCATAAATTTGTTTTATATTATTTTGCTCTGTTTGTTTTATGCTATTCAAAAAACCAAAGTTAAAATTTTAAAAATAATGAAAACGCAAAAAAACTGTCATTTTTATAAAAATGTTTCCTTATATTTGTCAATTAGAGCTTTTACGATTAAACGTAAAATCAGTAACCTAAAAAAGCTTTTAAATGTCTCTGAATTTTAACCATTATAAGTGTTCGACCTTAAACTTTTAATCGAAATTAAAAAAGAAAAGAAAAATAAAATACTGCGAGCATTACTCGGTGTAATTTTAAATGGGTGTTTAAAAAATGAAGGCGTTTCGGCAAAATAATGTATGACCTCAGATGCTGCCTTTTATGGCTTACGTCTTTGCTCCCAACAAATCTTTATGACACGAATCTTTCTCTCTTGAATATCCGTGATATTTAAGAACAACTACGCTTTCAAGAAAACATTATTCTTTCGAAAAAAAATACAAACAAAAAACCTGACTTGGTTATTCACATGGCCTAAATTTCCCAAGAAAGTGTTCGGGGACGGCGTGGAATATCTTAAGCGAAGGCGATAATAAAAAATGGAACATTTTATTGTGCATATTTCACAGGAGTTACGACACAAACCAAAGAAATAATAAAAAAAAAACAAAACAAGGAAAGAAAAAAAGAAGAATTTTATGAGATATCTAGGATTATGATTTTATTTGAAGACATTTAAATCCTCAGGAAATCAGAATTGAATTTCAACGGCAGAATTGGTTTTATAGTCACTCCACTTGAGAATTCATAAAAATAAACTTCTGGAATTTATTGTCTTTTCAAAAAAAGGGAATCAAGTCATCACATAAATTTGAAGTTTTTACGAATTGAAGAAAATTATTCTGTGGGAAAAGAAAATCAAAATCAAAAAGAAAGTGTTTTCTGTCGTTGTCAGCAAGTTTCGGAAGAAAAGTGGGAGAAATGATGAGAATAGATAATGAGAGGCATAAAATAGTGTGAAAGAGAGAGAAGGTTTCGGTTATTTAAGAATTACCATTCGAAAACAAAATAGAATTAATCCAAAGTGGCGCGATTCTAATCCAGTGCTCATCAAATGATTTAATCAGTCATTAAAAAGCACTTAAATAAGGAACTGATGGACGCCGAAGAAGACAGAAAATAATTTTGGATTCTCGGCGGGCGGTATAACTGACAACGTGACTGATACTCAGGTTGGGGCTCACCAGAAGCAAATGATTTGTTGGTTGCGTTCCATACGAACAACCGCAGCCTAAAATGTCTCACCTTCCTTTTTTGACTACCCACCATATTTCGACACTGAATCGTGATTCATTTGATTCTGATTTTTTCATTGCAAACTTGCTTTCGAGAATTTATTTGTGACTAATAATTCGCTTGTTGATTTTAATTTAAAATTTTTCATACAAACAAATCACGACAGTGGTTCTGTATGCGAAAACGAATGCAAGTCAATGACCAAAAATTTATAAAAGCCTTCTAAAAACATTGTGCTTTGTCGAAATTAAAAAATAAATAAATAAAAGTTTTTAAGTTATAATGTTTTATATTATATTATAAGCGAACTAAATGGTAAAAATAATAAGTGTGTGCACATACATTTATTCCTCTCTCATTGGTATACATCAGTGATGCCCAACCTATGGCCCGCGGGCCATATCCGGGCCGTGAAGGTGTTGCATGTGGCCCGAGGGCTAAATTTTGCCCTTTTTTTTATTTAAAAAAGCGCTTCCGAGTGGCCCAGTGTCCCAGCCAAGATCAACAGTTAATATTTGATTCATAGTTCACATTAATTATAAATTGGAAGTAACTTTTTTTTGATTGCATGGCCCAGTCTCGATGTTGTCAACGGAAGTTTGGCCCGACTAAGAAAAAGGTTGAGTACCAAAGGCATAGTTGTGGCCCGCGAAATTACACCAAACTCAACTTTGGCCCGTATATAAAGAAAAGTTGGGCATCAGTGGTATACCCAAATAAATTAAGAGAAACAATATTTTATTAAAATAAAAGATGGCTGACTGCATTAAATATACCAAGCACTACAGAGTGTATTTACAGCGTACGTGACAACACAATGCACTCCATAAATCCAGCAAGGATTCCAAAAAATAATCAAAAAAAAGAAAAATTGAAGTGCACTAACACCCCTTTGATGCTTTTATTCGGAGACGAGAATAGTAAATTTTTAATATTAATTTGTTTAAAAAAGTAAAAGTAGCGGTCAATAATAACGGGAGATGATTCCAAAATATAAAGCGTGGAAAGCTTTTATCGTAAAAAGGTGAACTGTCCTTTCCTGAGTGAAATACACGTTTTGAATGGGGTGACCGATTCTCGGGGTATGTCCACCATCGCGAAAAGGCGCTCGAAAAGGCCCGATTTAAAATCAAAGGTAATAACCTTATGAAGGACGATTACTTGTGCAAGTAACAAAGTCAAGTGTCGTTAGATCGAAACCGCACGAGAACCTGGTTTTCTTAAATTATATGCTCCGCACAAATTAAGAAAGTGAACAGAATCAATGCTCACTTAATTCACGAGAAGTACATTTATGGCATTCACTTTGAATACAAATAAGGAAACTGGGGCAGTGGGTTTAGATTCAGTTCCTTAGGGATTTTTTCACTGTACAAAGCCGGCGTCTGTTGTGTTCGACGAAGGCAAGCCACAAGTTAATACACTTTCTCTGCATTACTCAATCTTCGGGCCGGATTACCGTGTGTGAAACAATAAAATGATGAGAGCGATTATTCAATGTAAAGGATTCGGATTTTATTAAATCATGCCTGATAATCAAGGGTCGAATGCAAGGGCAGGGTTCACCGTGCGGATATCTCTTAAGGTCATCTATTCCTGTTGAAAATTGATTTTTTTATCATTTGTCACGAGTGGAAATACTCCTAAGTCCAATGAAAAAAATTGTATACAAATGCAAGTAGAAAAATATCAGAGATCAGCTGCAGCATCCAATTGTAATGATGATCGATTATTTTTTCCAGTATTTATTTAATTAAATTTAAAGGTCTTCACTTATTCTAAGTTTCATTGAAGAAACGGATTCGAAGGGCGAAATATATTTGGATTTGAGTTATGTCATTGAACTTCATTATTGACTTCGTAAGGCGCTTTTTGTGCGTCTCCTTTTGTCAGTCAACAATTTGGTCCTTAATTAATTTTCGCACTTTCGCAGTTAATGACACACTGAGATTGCAAATCTTCCGAATGGGCGTCGAACGAAAACATTCTGAAAAAATAATTCCCAGTGAAAAAGCATGAATTAAGGAAAGTTTTTAATGAAAATTCAAAATCGTTAAGTGGACACGTTAAGCTTAAGCATAACAATAGTGAATGACTAAAGAGACCACACGCACGACTTATGAATATTTCAGCTTCTTCTCACCTCTCGGTAGCCAATTATGTCAAGATTAGCCTTTTAATAAGGCAATTTTATTTTAATTTGCACTTGTAATGCTGTAATTTCGACTTTTAAAGCTGCAAAACCACCGGCGAAAAAATATTATTACAAGAAATGGGTGCTAACGGCGAGTATTATCTCCTTTTGTAAACTTCATTGCCGTCGATGGTGCACCGTTCTATGTGATTTTCTGTGAATTTATGAATTCCAGCGAGAGTTTTTTGTTTACTTCCTGCCTGTTGTCCCATTCCTCCTTTTTCTTCATTCAGAAACTTATATTTTACAGCCCTAAACAGAAAATCCGTTATAACTCCTAAAACTGATTATTTACCCTATGACAGATTGCAATGATGACATAGACTACCGGCAAAAATAATAACTACTTTTCTCTGAACTCTGTGGTGAAAACAATTCCTCTTTTGCAGTTTTAAAATAATTTGGTCCGCCAGCTTTTCTTTTGTTTCTCGATATGTAGCACTTCCAGGGAACTTTTCAGTGACTTTATACTGGAGATATTGTCTTAAAAGAAAAGTTGAGTTTAATAAAAAAATTAAACTCAACTGAAGAATTTTGCTGAAATTCTTTGACTTTTGCTTTTGTCGCCATTTTGAAAAGCCATTACACTCACGAGCTTTCAAAATATAATTCAGTTATGGCATCCATCTTCTAATCACATTAAACCATATGGCCCCGAGTTGTATTTTCTTTTCGATCCCCCTACTGACTAATAAAAAAATAATATCATTATCAACAATCTTTAGGTAACTACTCAGTTGGAGATTTAAGGGAATCAATGAGCCGAAAAGAAAATACAAACCGGCTTACTGTCTCCTCTCTCTCTCTCTCTCTCTCTCTCTTTTTTTCTCCCGGTGCGGGGGAATCCTAAGATGGCAAACACCTAAAAAGAGATGGTGTATCAAGCCAGGTTGTTAAGTAAATCGCAGAGAGCTAAGCGCTCGCAGTCTCTAAAGTAGGGATCTTGATCTCTCAGTTTAGTTAAGAACCTGAAACCTGTCGGTAGTGTTTAATCGGAAGACATATGAGTAGAGTCTCCGCGAAAATGTAAACGTTCTTTCGGAGTTGTCGAAAAGTTTTTTTATTTTTTTTTTTAGGTGAGTTCATAATTTGATTCGGAAGTTATTACTTTTATACTAAACTCTATTTTCATCGGATTAGGAGAGCTTTGAAACTTGTTCGAGGTTTCGTGGGGTTGTTTGTAATTTAATAAAAAGGGGCTGTCATATGAAAATGGGTTTTTTGGAAAAAATTTTACACAATTTTGGCCTTAAAAAGATTTTTTAATCTTAGAGCTGAAGGTTGAAACTTTCCTTGTTTTCTTAAAAAAGAAGAAAGCTCAGATTGAAATTCGGAATAAATATTTCAAAAAATAATATATAATGGCAATTACACCAAAAAATCCTTTAGTTTTAATTCTCAGACTTAAATTTTTCTTTTGTGTTCTGAGAAGACTAAATTTCAAAAAGCTAAGCTAAAAGCTTCCCGTTAAGAAAATTGTGTTTTGATAAACTCAACTGAATTTTAACCACAGAGATAACCAGACCATAGAGATATATCTTATAATGTTTAAATAAAGAAGATTCCATAAGAACAAATTAGATTAAAATTAATGTGTCAACTCATTATATAAAATAGTCGCGAAATCCTGTCCTGTGAATATAATTCACAGTAATCTGTACAAGTGTCCTTTTCTGACCCAGTCCTCAAGAACGCCTCCAACAGTCAGAGGATTGACAGAAAATTTTTCTGATTAGCCATTCATATTTATTTTTCTGAACTTTACTGAAACCTTGTTGACTGAACCTAAACTGGCCATTGCCAGAGTGGGAGGAGGTTTGTGGAGGCGTTAGTTACCCGAAGGGTGACATTTCAATTTTTAATACCAGGCCAATGAATGAATGAATTTCCTAAATTATCTATAAAAAAATTAACTAACTTTAACTAAAATAGAAATAAGTGAAACCTTTTTTAATCTCTAAACCTCAGATTATTGACTTAATGTCTCACTGAATGACATATCATTGTCCAGTCGAAATATAAAACTATAATGGCATTATACTGAAAACGCTTAATTAGAGATTTTTGTATTTTAAGAGAAGGAAACTTTGGGAGTAATTTTAAATTTGTAACCGTTATTTTGCCCCAATCTCTTCTCAGTGAAAAGTTTCTAAACGACGATTACCTCATATCATTTCTGATAAGCGAAAGAAAGTGCTTCCTGAAGTGATGTCCCTAAGGGGATGCAAAGCAGAGAAATGTCACCCTCGGGCTCTTTATGGTGTCTTTTACTTGTCATAAATATCCATCTTTTATTTCATACTTCTGATTATGATTTATCGTCTTCAGTTTCCTCAAATTTTGCTTGCAAAGTGTACTTATTTAAATTTAATAAATAATGGTTCGTATTGTTTTCTTTCAACAAATCCGCAGGTTATAACCTTTTCCCGATTTATTTCTCTGAAATAATTTCAGGGAAAAGAACGAACCAGTGCAGAATTTAACACTTTATCATAGTTGTAGAAGTTACGAGCAAGCTGCCATATACGGATCGAACGAAATTCAATTACAGATAAAATTTTAGTCTAAATAAGCCGTTTATTTTTAACGGAACTCCGCCATGAGAGTGTTAAATAAATAGAAACGAAATTAACTTAATTTTATTTCAATACAAATTCTCACTTAAGCTGAACTAATTTTAATTCTTTTTTTTATTTAACCAAAAAATTTCCGAGAAAAGGAGCGGTGGCTGTAATTCAACCAAAAGTCGTTTCAAATAACAGTTGCAGACATTTTCGACGATAAAACTCGCACAAAGAGACATGGGGCAGACCTTCGTCACCTTTTCGCTTACCTTGCGATTCTTTCAAAAGCCGATGAGTTATTCGTCGGGTTCAAGAAAGAAAGAGCACTGGATAAGTTTAACTTTTGTCAGTTAAAATTTATAAATGTTTGAGTAAACATCGTAAAGTTTGACAAGAGGAAAACCACCCGCTTAAAATCACCTTATAACACTTTCAAATCCACAGTTATAACTTATTAGTATTATATGTTGGTTTTATACCAGTCTTAAAAATTATACCGGTTCTCATTTACATTTTGGAAATGTAAAAGTCAAAAATGTTGAAAATCCGTGAAAATGCTGAAGACAGTTTGAGGAAATTACCAAAGTTTTTTAATTACAAAATGAATCTTTGTCTGTTATAATATGCTTGAAACAGTGAGGTGAAAAGTTTATGAAATAAAAAAAGTTGCAAATTAAAGGAGTTTTGTATTTATGACTAAAGCAAAAAATCAAAGAAAGGAACTGTTATTGAAAACCTACCTAAAGAGCTTTAAGGAAATGATTATTGTAGAATTGATAGGTGGAAAGATAAGCATGAATGAGAAGAGCAGGAAAAAATCCGGAAACAAATTGGCGCCAAACATTTATTCCTTTATGGAACTCCGCACATGAAAAAACACTCCGTGGGCCGGAAACTCATTTACTTTCCACATAAATACGAGACTTGTGGGGGTGGGCAAGCACGCGGGCCAAAACTGGAAAAAAAAGAAAATTCCACACGCACGATTATAGTCGCCATAAACTTTCTAACTTGCAATGGAATGAGCATTGCAAAATCAACTTCAAAATCGTCTCGAGGGAAAGAGAAAGATAAAAGTGGAGAGAAGGTTAGCTATGAATGAAAAGTACGGCATGGTAGCCGAGGACTCCGGTGCCTTTGGAGCCCACGCGAAATGAGCCTACGACACAGGTACACCTACAGGCCATTGTGTAACAGCTTTAGATGATGCCTACTCGCTCCCAATCACTTGGGCGTCGCATCAGGAAATTATCCGCAGCCTTGATTCATTCTTACTCTAACTTATCACTATATTCGCCTTTATTTATTGTGCAATATACGGATTAATTACTTTTATCGTTACAAAAACCGACAGTTAAAAATTGACAATGAGATCACTTATCAGTTGTTTTCTTTTGAATTTATATTCGCTACCTCAACATTAAGATTGCTTTCCCTTTTGTCACTCTTCTGATTGGTTCATATGGATTCTGAAAATAATTTGAAATTTTGCATGGCGTGATGAAATTTTGATGAAAATGAGTTTGGAAATGACAAATCCACTTCAACCAGTATAGTACATTATTGACAGTATTACAACCAATGGTGTGGAATAATTCAGAATACGAAATGGCGCTTTTGACAAGGGATTCCCTTTAATTCGATAAGAGAACTTGCATAAAAAATTTCAATGTGCAAGGAACAAGATTAAGTAAGAAAAATCCTTTTTAAGGCACCGGAATTCAGTTAAATATTTGCTCCAGTCGATTTCATCTCTTCCACGCACACGCAAAGAAAGACAAGTACGTCACCTGTTCCGCCCACGGAGGCCTCGAAACGTAGACACCTTCAATTCACTCTTATAAATACATCAATCGACGTTTTATTGAGAAACATAAACCGTTTTATGTATGAGTAATTAAGCAAAAAACACAGAAATGTAAGCGCGTTTTCACCGATATTCCCAGAAAACATATTTGTGTCTATGGAGTGGGCGTTGCAGGATCTCTGAATGGCGGGAATTAAAAATAAACATTGAATAACGAGAAGTAATGGATGAAGCATTGGGCGACTAATCCCATTAAAGGGAATCACTCTATGGTTGGAATCACACTTGCGTTGACAATCTATGGTTGGAAGTTGGAATCACACCATTCATTGGCACTCTATGGTTAAAAGTTGGAATCAGTCTATTGGTTGAATCATTTTCAGTAATTCCATGCAAAATACACTTATTTCTCTTCGCGGTCCCAAAGGATACCCCTAAAAAGAAACTGGAAAAGAAGACAAAGAAACATCGGCGCCTTTTTAGTGTATTAATTTGACGGAATCTTCTTCACGAAATAAAATGTCTGGCGTTAATAAAAGTTGCAATGGGCGCAGAATGAAAGAATTGGAGTTTGTTTAACTTTTCAAGTTCATCTGATTTTAAATTCGCCCACTGAGATTTTAGGTTGGACAAACCTTGTTTAGGCTTTTGACATCTATCCGAAACCTATAATCCCACACAAAGCAACACCGCTTTGCATTTGCATGCATTTTAGTCAGCCATAAAAGATTAAGAATCAAAATAAAAACTTTCAATCGATTCGAAAGACTTCTTCGTAACTTTTTAAGTTTCGTCACAAAAATAATTTTTGTTTCTTTTTTTTTCAGTGAAGAACGAAGAAAGGCTTTGGTATTAATTCGGAGTGTAAAATGTGCCAATTAGTGAGTAAAAATATTTTATTGGTTGAATATAAATAATGTTTTTGTATAGTCGGCAATGCAATGGCTTCCATCCGCATGCCGTATTCTTTATAAGGATTTAGGACTCTATTTCATCCCATATCGATCTGCTTAGTATTCCGACTACCTGAGAGTTAGTTCCCGAGGCTCTTTTTAGTTCTCCTTTCCTTTAACAAAATACAATCAGCGGACACAAAGTAAATAAATTGACAGTAGAGTGTTTTAACGACTCGCAATTTCAAAAGACGAACATTAGGAAAGTGAAGGTATTAAAATTATATTTTCGTGATTGACATTTCTAAAATGAAACATATAGTGAACAAAAACTTTTACATTATTATGCGTCATTACCTGAAGAATTATTTAATTAGTAAAAATATTTAGATGAGAATTTAGAAGAATTTCAGGCCCTTTATTGTTGGAGTAATACGAATCATTTTTTTTTCAGGTGAACTCACAATTGAAAGTCTCCAAATAAACCAAAAATTAGAGCGGTTGTAAAAATGAATGTAAGATGTAATAAATAGAGGAAATGTTCAGCAATAGAAAAAATTATGGATTTAATGCCGGTTCAAGAACTGTCTGATTCGAAAAGTACTGCTGACTCGGACGCCAATAATAATGGGCAAATCAAGTCAGAGAAATATTCCTTAAGGCCGAGATCCCTCCGGCAGAAAACCGAAAAGGGCCTGGAACTAAAACAAGAAATTCTAAGTCAAAGAAACAGAGGAAACTCAGATTGCGCAAAGCCGAAACAGAAACCGCCTCCATTGTCCAAATACAGACGAAAAACGGCCAACGCGAGGGAGAGAAATCGCATGAGGGAAATAAATGTCGCCTTCGAAACGCTCAGAAGGGCTGTTCCGCACCTGTCGGGGAGTCTGCACTCGGGGAATGAGAAACTCACCAAGATAACAACCCTTCGCCTGGCGATGAAGTACATCCAGGCTCTTCGGCAGGTCCTCGAGAGCACAGGCAACCACCCCTCCGTCCCCCATCACGTCAGCTTGACCACCTTCATGGACGACGACACCCACCTGGACGTTCTGCTGTCGGATGGCGAAAGTCTCCATTTCAACTCAGACATCAGCGAGAGCTTTGCATCCCCCGACCATCCGCTCACTTCGCCATTTTCCGAGCTTTCCAACAGCGAAAATTCCCCGGAGTTCTGCGACAGTCAGGACTTTTCTTTCAACGACTCCATCACCTCTGATTTCCGTTTTGAAGATGACCTGCCGGATTCTGGGTTTTGTGAGGATTTTCTCAATGGTCATTGCATCGGGGGATTAAGTTAACAACTGTTGCTTTCTGGAATTCAATATTTTTTATAAGTTATTCCATTATAGTACTAAACATAATCTGTACTGTATATTGTAAAAATATGTAAATAAAATATTTAATATATTATATTATAGAACTAAATAAAAATAATTAAAATGAGGGGATTGTTTTTCATCTGAATACACATAAATTCCTATCAACTTTCCTATGGATTCAGCACATTCTGATGAACACAGTCACAATGACATAGGTGATCAATAATGACAATCAAAGGGGTTTGTCATTTGATGAACTGACAGGAGCTTAACGGCTCTCACTCAGAGAGCTTTGAAATATTCCAATTAAATCCTCTCGTACGCCATATTTAGGTATATTTCGATGTAACAGCTGCTGATTTGCACAAGAAAAGACTTCGACTCAGCGAAGGTGATAATTTATATTTTATTTTTCAGATACAGTTTAAGAAGGAAAAATGAAGTGAAATGGCCTAAGAACCTGATTAGACCCCCGAAAGACAAAAACCAGATTAACACTTACAGGTCCATTAAAAAAGAATAATGAGTGTAATATTTCGTAGACAATTACTCATTGAAACCGCAAAATACAAAATGGAACGAACCGTCCTTCCCCTCCGTCCGACATGTGTAAGCTCCTCTATCCTCTCGCATTCGCCTTCTCAACACGGAGCCATTTTATTGCTCTCCATATGTGCTTTTCATCCCTCGTCATGGAAGTCCTTCCAGGATCCCTTTTTGGTGTTTTCTAGCAAAAGAAAAATTACGATTTGACCTCAATTTTCTTTTGATCCACTTGGCGTGACATGTTCCCATTGGGTCGCAGGTGTTTAATCGATTGTAGTTGCGATAGCGGCATAAAAAACCAAGCCTTATAAGGCAACATTAGTTCTTGTAGGTGAGCTTCTTCCACGTTTGCCTTGAGTACCTAGAATTCTTGGTAACTGTTTAAGTTATTATCAGCTGTGTTCGGTTGCATCACCCGCTTTCCCTTCTGGTACCATTTTCTAATCGGGTGAGATGCACACGATACGTGTGGGGTTTCGATTTTCCCCTGGTACCGAAGTCAAGTGTCTTTCTCACCACTTTTGGTGGTAACAACAAAGCGGTGCGATCTTTGACTTTACACTTATGTGCTTTCGCTTTTCGAAAGTTTGCTTTTCTCTTTTTTATATCATCGATATCCGTCACTTTTTACACCGGTTTATTCTTCCTTTACCAAATCGAATCGAATTTTATTAAATCTTAACATACATTTTTAGCTAAAACCAAATCACATCATTTAAAAGAACCAGTAAAATCCTAACAACCGAAAATCTTTACACCAGAGCTCAAACGAAAGTAAAAAAAAACCTCTTTTTTGTATGCAGAAAGAAGTCTTTGTGATGATTTTTGTTGACATTTTTACTGTAAAACTGGAGTTATTCTTATAAAGGAAACACTTTGTTTCCCACAGAAGATGTGTCCTTAGATAACACTAAACAAACATATAAGTACTCATACCTGACTCTGCTACTTACTAATGCTCTTTCAATATTAGCTTTACAAATAATCTGTTAATTAAAATCTTAAGATGAAGACCCCGAACCTTTTCATTTTAAGACTCTTTGTGGTCTTTTGACTCATGAAATTTATACTTCTAAAAGCATTTTATGGATTTTCAAAAAATATTCGGCTTTCCGAAGTCGAGATTTCTGGAAAATAAAAAATGTAGAATTCTCTTCCTTTCTCGAAAACGACCTTTCGTGCCTCATTTTGTTGGCAATAGTCATTTCGCTGCCTCCGATATTTTTAAAAGTGGAAGATTTCGTGAAAAACGGAGGCATCGCATTCGACTTCACTGTTGTTTAACGTTTCCTGTTGTCTTTAACTATAGAAGTCATGATTTAAAATGACAAAGGGTTGAGACCTTGCTCATGGGTCTCATCCAATATTAAACCTTAAAAGGTTTATTTCGAAACTCAGGCTCTGCTGAAATAAAATAAATAAAAAACAATAGTCATAAATAGTATGCAAACTAACTTGACATGGCAAAACGATTATTAGGAAATCCCGTCGCCAAAGGGTGGAAAAAATTGGAAACGGCCAAGAGATTTGAAGTTGTCAAAAAGCATAATTTTTATTAAACCATTGTTCTGTCACACAAAGTAATTTATTTATTGAACACCCCGTGACTGTCTGCGATTCCCACGCTTTACATTCTTGAAAAAGGCCTTAAACAAACAATGAAGTTCTGTACATCAAATAATATTAATAAATCGATTCAACGCGAAGACATGAGATTCAAACTCCCCCCCGGGACAAATCTCTTAAAGCATATTTGATTCTCTTAAGTAATTTAACTAAATTTTTATTTATTTTGCATTCAACGCACGTCATCGATAGTAACCTGGTTGCTGGTGTAGCAGAAACTTTCTGGCTCCTTTATTAATGCGTAATTCTGGCAGAGGACCTTTGCCATCTCAGCCATGCCGATTCTGTCCACTGTATATACTTTTACACGGAAGGTTGACTTTGCAGCTGACGGGGTCAGTTGTCGGTCTTCAGGTACGACCTGAAGAGTTTTCGAAAACTATTTACTTCCCACTGTTCCTAACAGAAATTAGCGAACTCGCTCTTTTTCAGTCCTTGGGATTTCACATTACCTAATATGAATTTTAAGCTCATACATAGTTTTCAAATATTCATTGAATTTCAACTATGATATGCAAAGAAGAAAGAGCAGTATAAAGAGTGCCAAGTTGTGCCCGACATTCTCCACACTTTCCTAATTTGGGAAATTATTAGTTGGTGTTATCTCAACGAAAGGAGACAGAGTCCATCGTTTACTGCAGATGCTGCATAATGTTGATCCAGGCACGCCTATCCAAGCGGTTAATCGCCGAATTTCAACTCAGCCGCAAGCAAAACGGTGATGGGGACCGTTAAAAATGAGCATGAAAATTAAGCGCGACACGAAAAAACTTGGGGGAGATTTGGGTTTATTAAATTAAAAAAAAAAAAATTTCAAAAATACTGACTGACAGTCGGGGTCAACTACTGGTTGGGGCACCGGGGTACGACCGAACGAAAGGTCCAAGTTCAAATTTTTTGTAAAATTAAATTTTCTTAACGCAAAGCGGGATTCTCTTCGGTTTCTGAGTTCAAAGGTGAAAGAGTTTCTGGCAGCACCTTCAAACTATGGTTGCTGGCACCTGATGTTACTGAGATTATTACTTTTGGGCGGAAGGAGGAGCCAACCCTAACCGGAGTGAGAGGTCAGCATCAAATTTAATTTCTCCACTCCTATAATTAATGTTGAAAGAATTAATTTTCAGATGACAATTAATATTCTTAGAAATATTTTTGCTGCTAATTTTTTTTCTTTTTCTCCTGAATTTCCGCCTGGTATCTTCGCCATTACTCTTTTTTCCTCAATCGTTTTCAATACTTCAATGGTAATATATATGTGCATTTCCCGATGAAAGCCGAAAATTGTTTCCTTAAATAAATTTTAAAAAATTTTTTAATTAAACGTATTCCGTCATCTATTCATGGGCAAAATTAATGCACGTCCCTTTCTTTAATGTCGTTATGAGACTTAATTTTTATTTTGAAAATGAAAATACATAAATAATAAATGTTAAAGAAAACATAGTACGGGTCATTTGTTATGCGACAGATGGAACCATTACAAGGATTCACGCCAAATCCTGAAGAAACCCGCAAAGAAATAGAACATCACAATGAATTTGCATTGAAATGATGGGTCATGATTTTATTGCATAATAAAAAGTCAACTTTACAATTCCTAGGTCGCCTTTCCTTCTTTTTTTAGATTTTGCCTTTTATTTCGCCTCGTGTTTTTGGTCACGATGAACCATAGACCTTAAAATCTTATTTCGGTTAAAAGGCTGACAAACCATAGACCTTAAAATCTTATTTCGGTTAAGAGGCTAAGGAACCATAGACCTAACAGTCTAATTTCGGTTAAAGGCTGAAGAAGGGTGGGGGAAGCAAAAGTCTTCTTTGTGGTAACCCCAGGATGAAATTTTGGTAACTCATTACTTAAAAATTATTTCTTTACATAAAACCAATACAATGAAAACGGAAGTGAGACGATAGGAATAATGTGATTGCGAAAGTAGCGACTGAGCGGGCCAATGATTCGTCACAAAAATCCACTTCCAAAAAAAGTAAGGAGCGGGCTCCGAGCAAGTACCCTAATTGTTTCGACTCAAAAGAAAGAAGCGATGATGATGAAAAACGACAACATTATCTCACTTGTTTGAGGATTCATTACCGAAAACGTTAGCGACCCCATATCTGCCATGTTTCTAACGCAATGCAATATGTTTTCAGCTCTTCGAAGTGAGAACATTCGATTTCAAATTAAATTTTAAATATGTATACGCTGAAAGTGTTCCGAGAAACAAAAAAAATGGCATTCAAACCTGCACTGTAACTCAAAAAGGTTTTTTTTAATAACACCATAAAGCTTTAGGGGATGCAGAATTTGAATTTTCGCACCGCAAAAAACCAGACGCATCGTTTTAGATTCAGTTTTGATGAAAAAATTCTTAAGAATATTTTTTAATTGGCTAAATAGTGGAAGTATAATGATAATAAATTTAAGACAAACCATTCTGGGTTCGTTATTTTCAAGACATGTTTCCCCAATAAATCACGTGTTAATCACACATCATTTTAAGTGTTAATTTTGATATGAAGACATTTTACGTAAGGTAAAGTGAAACTTCTGTTTTGTAGTTTTAGACTTCTTAAGTTTGCCGCATAATTCATTACCTCTCGTTTTGATAGGTTTACAATTTAAGTGTAGGGCGGTTCTTTAAAGCGCGCCCGTTTATCGATTTTTTAAGCAAATTAGGTATGAATAGTTTGGAGATCTTAAGCTTTACTTATTAAGTGAAATCTTTGAGTTGTCCTGTATGATCCAGTTATGAAAAGCAAACCGTGTCTTCTTGAGCAACAAACAGGTCACGAAATTTTTGTTTTTGTCAAAAATGTTTACTTTAAAATCATAACTTTTACTCAACCAAGAAACAAAATATTAACGAAGTGTCAAAATTTCGTAAAACGGGAATCGAACGGAATATTTCGTTTTTGTGGGTGTCGTCAAATACCAATATTTCTTATTGTGTAACAGCCGTTCCATTTTAATTATTAGCCTTCCCTCTCTCTGCTTCCCTCCTGGCTACTTCTCGTGAAACACGCACATTCAGGGCAAAAAGAATTTTTCAATTTGCTCGACGGGTAAAGTGTTAATTTATGTCAACCGAAGTTTAATTACTATCTGTCCACTCAGCGGCGCACTGCAATTTACCATTTTAAATAATTTATGCCGTAAATCAATTTTTGTGAAGTTTTAAACTAATTCTCGTAATTATTGTTAACTGAAAGGTGTATCTGCCTCATTCAGGTTTTATAATAAAAAATTACCGAAAATTTGATTAATTACTCTTGGGTGTAATTAATTTATATTCTCTCTTAATTATGAATTTTTAAAACATCACTCGCATTATAAGTTTGTAAAGCAAATTGTTTCAACATTGTCAAGAGGAAACAACCGTAAAACTTGACAATCTCGACTTCTTAGCTCTGCTAGTAGCAACCAATACCAGTTATTTGCTTTGGGGTTTACTTCATGACTTGTACAAGATTTATTTTGTACAGTCAGGTACAGAGATTAAAAATTGTCACTTTGTCGGATTTCTCATTCATCAGCTCCGTCTGATTAAGAGTAAAATCGCATTCTTTGAATTTCTGTTATAATTCCCAAAAAGTTGATCAACGTTTTTGACTTTGAGTCATTCTTTGCTTCTGCCCTTTTCCTCTTGTTTGATTTTATATTTATTTGTTTATTTTCTGCATCCTCTCCTTTTATTATCCTTCGAAGAAATGGCTTAAATTGGGGGCACTGATTACTTCTTGGATTTTCATTGTAAAAAATTATTTTTTACTAAATAAAAAGTACATTTTTAATTAGATTATTAGCAAATTTATAAGTTATATAAAAGAAATTGTTTTATGTTAAAAATTACAGAATTTTTAGTCAGATTTCATTTGTTTACAGGTGTAAAAAAGTCAATTATGACTACTGATTGACCTCCCGTAAGTTCAACATAGTCGTCATATTTTTTAGTTTTTTTCTTTATTTACGGAAATTGGAATTAGTGGCCATAAAAAAGACTAAGATTTTCTTAAAGTACTAAAAAAAAGGAACACATTAATATTGGAGAAGTGATCGGTTTCCCCATTTTGTACCCCAGAAATATTCTTCAGATCAATTTCGACGACGCCAAGCAGACATATTTAAATTTTTAGTTCAAAAAAATACAATAGTTCAGTATTATGGCGTTTGTTCTAATATCTACTTCAGTAAATTAAAAAAAGTAATTTATACTTCAGTAAATTATAAAAACCACCCTCTTATCACATCTTGATTAATAAATGTATTCAACCCTGTTTGAGAAAATAAAAAATTGACAAAATGAAAGAACTTCAGTTGAGAATATGACGTCTATGGTCTGTTGGAATTACGGATCGGTGTTCCGTTAAATGTTTACTTGGAAAACGTCTTTGCAAGTTTTCATGTTGTTTTCAGATACTGACTGACAGCTTTTATTCATTGGTTAAGCTTGTCTCAATAAACAAATATAAAAATCATTAATTAAATTTTAAAAAGGTGTTGAGTAAAATTCGTTACTCCATAGAAAGAGTTTTGAGTTTTCAAGTTTTTCATGCCCAGGGGCGCATTCTGAGAAGGACGGTTCATTAAAAATTGATTTTAATTCGCGTAATGGGAGACTTTAATACTTAAAAAAACTTTTTATGATTAATAACGGAAGAGTTGGAGAGAATCCTAAAATTTGAGGATATTTTTTCTCCGTCTGAACAATCCAAATTTAGTGATAACAAAAGTGGAAAGTATGAATCCGAAAAAGGAAAATGGATTTTTATCAGCAGTCAAAACTTGGATTTAAGCGGTGGATGAGATAAACCGTCTCAGTTTGGATCCAAATTCAACCCTTTGACTCATCATTGATTTATAGAATTGAAAAATCTGTCACTCCAATTGGTACTGTAAGTTCTAAACATATAATAGGGTTCAGAATATGCACGTGAATGCCTGAGGGCTTCGCGGTAGCTTTCCAAGGAGCGATCCATCAACTTTTGACGTCTCGTCATTTCTGTTTTATTCCCTTCAGATTTTGACTAATAATCAGAAATTAGCCGTTTCGGGTAATTAGATGGCAAAACTGGAGTTTTCCCTTAATTATTATTAGTGGTAATTGATTTTTAGAAAAATTGAACCGGAACCTTTGAATTTTAACCAAGAAAAAGCCATCAAATTCAAAATCCATGCTTGGGCTCACATCTGGTACTCAACTGAATGAATAATTTCACTAAAAATGTGGGCGTCAAAAAGAATTTTAACCGATTTTCCGCGCTTTTTTGCCTTCCGGCAAACAGTTAAACTACCGTAGTGTAAATCTTTGTGTTGAATATAAATCTTTACGGGAAGTAAACGCTAATATTAGCCTTTTGCGATTTAAGGAGTATTCGGATGATCAGTTTTATTACAGTGCATTAAGATCTAATTTTAAAAGCTCCAAAGTCAGCCCACATCCTTTTGCAAAAGAGAGAAATAAATTGGTTTAACCTAATTTTAACCCTCCCGCTCGTTAAGATTTGTGGATAATTAACATCCTTCCAAATACTTTCTGATTTTTTCATTTTTTTCTACCCCGTTTTTATACGCCAATTTTTTTTAAATTCAAAAATTCACCTCACGATTTCCACCCAAATCATTAAAAAGTAAGGGTTGATGTAATTAGCGACACTACAAAAGAAACAAAGGAGGCCAAGGCTTACGAAACCAGGGAGTAAGGTCTTTCAATTAGTCAAAATCCTTATCCGCCGCGCAGAGCAAGAATATCGTGACATGACTCGAGCCAAAAATGGGAGGTCAAGAAAAGACAATTCTGGATATGGGTCCATCCGGTCCCGACTTTTTAACCCCAAAACCACCTTTGACGAATGGGGTTTTCAAAGGTAAATCCCGAAAGCGAATGTCCGGTTTTTTTGTTTATTACTTACTTTCTGATCGAAAATCTTTCCCAACGCAATGAAGATTACCTCTAAAAATTTTCAAATGCTTTAATGAGACTAACAAATTTAAAAGTTATATTTATACTGATTAAGTTTACCAATTTTTCATTCGCTGAAACATTGAATTTGTTCGTCATAGAAAAAATCTAAATCTAAACTTCACAACTAAAGAATTTAACTAATTTAATATTTTTAAGAAATGTTATTTCCAAAATAAAGTTATATTGTAACTATTATATGTATTATTCTTATAATAAAGTTATAATTTTCCTTATATTAAGATTTGAAAGAGCATTTATAATTATGCTAAGTTAGGTACTGTCAGACGAATTATATTTTACATTAAAAGTTAAATTTCTAAATCTTACTGCTTTCAATTTAAAATCTTTTAATTTTCTTAAAATAATTTACAAGGTCAGCGAAGATTAATAAAAATTATTAAGTGCTTAAAATTTTTGGGTTTAATTTTTAAAATCTTTTTAAAGCAACATGGGCATTTCAAAATAATTACAAAGAGTAAAATTTGCTTTCATTCAAACTGAGAAATCAAATTTAAATGCAAAGTAATGTCATTGGAAATAACTATAATAAATATAGGGTCCTGACATAATATAAAAAAGCACTTCTTTCTTTCAAAGACTGAAAAGAAAAGTAAAAAATGTACTGTAACTGATACCCTCAGAATGGTAAAAGAAGCAGTTCCATAAGCAATTTTTCTTAAAAAAATGGTTTTGACATCTTTCAGCCTTTACAGGCAATTGAAATTAATGCTTAAAATAAAAACAACTTTCTAAGGGTTGCCCCAAATTTGAATAGTGCAAAAACTATTTTCTCATAATATTTATTTTAGAAAGGAAATATTTAAAAGTATTTGTTTTAAACTAAATCAAAATGTAAAAATAAAAAAAATGTAAGTCAAATATTTATTATGTTTATTTGCATTTGGATTTTTACTTT
This sequence comes from Brueelia nebulosa, assembly GCA_028293925.1. Lineage (NCBI taxonomy): Eukaryota > Metazoa > Arthropoda > Insecta > Psocodea > Philopteridae > Brueelia > Brueelia nebulosa. The sequence goes on from JAQIBA010000004.1 coordinate 1,897,089, forward strand.
ACATTTTTAATGCTTAAATAAATATTTTAGAATTCATACAAATACAGTTTAATGAAGAAAGTAATTATTTTAACTCTTAAAATCAAACACCATAGACAGAATATAACAACTTAATGCAAATAATAATAATTTAAGTTGACATTACTGAATTACTTTTCAAATCCTTTTTTATAAAAATTTTGCAAATATAGAAACTGAAGATTTGGGATTTTAAGAACCTCTGAAACAAAAAATAAATACAATACATTAATATCTTAAGCATAAAAAACTGAGCAAGAATGGATGAAAAATACTTTAAGTTTTAACATAAGGTTTAATAAGCCATACTTTGTTGGTTTCCAGATGTTCCCTCATTGTTTTAGTATTCAATCTATCTTATTTTATAACTTTGTCAATTTATTAAATTTAATACTTACACTATGATATTATTGATTGGAATATGTATTAGCTTGACAAAAAATCCTATGAATCCCATAATGCAAAACCCAATTGCAGTTGCAACAGCTATCTTTTGAAATTCTATAATCATAATTAAGTATTAATATTTGTGGACTAACTAATTAATAATTAATTTAAAGAATTATGACAATTATTTTGAGAAAAAAAATTACCTTTTCTATCAGGCTTTGTACATCTTTTAACCAATCTAATGGAATCCTTAGCAAACTGCTTTCCTGGTTCAATTAAATTAGTGACTTGATCCATTTGGAATTACTGAAAGAAAACGATTGAATATCTAATATTAAATAATTAAAAACAAACAGTTTTCATAAGCTGGATTTGACTTTATCTGAGAAAATTTCAAGAGATGAACTTGTATGTACAACAAATTAGGTTCTGGAAGTTTATTTTGAATACTTTTCAAAGGCAAATATTAAATGGCCTTTGAAAAATTTCTTGCATACGCTCAACATTTAAAATTAATTTTAAAACATCTACTACCATCACTTACCTGTTAAACTTTTACTCAACTTTCTAAAAAACTATTAACAGATCTGGGCAACCAAATTCCAACACATCAATGCCTAGTACACATATATGTTTACGTCACAACCGGAAATAGAAAGCAGACGACACGATAAAAAGTCGTCTATTTAACGGTATACTAAGCTTCATGTCATAGAGTATTTATACAAATCGTGGCAGAAGAAAATTAAACCCGCAGCCCTCTATATTTCAATATAAGACACAAATTTAAAAAGATTGTAAGTCATCATGGAAGAAATTGGCATTATTTTGCCTGACAAGGTATTCTGAATTATTAATTCTTAAATAGTTCACTAAAATGTTTACTTACTAATTTGATACATAAACAGTTTCTGTTTTCGTTCATTAAAGTTAACAAAAATTTTTTGTGGCTGTCTCTTTAACATGAAAATCTTAATTGTGAAATTTTGTATTCATTTGTATATTAATTTTAGGAAGAACTGTCTTTTAGCGGTGAGCCTAAACCGGTACTCGGCAATGCAATTGGAGGAGGAGATGAGCTTGACCAAGAGGATTTATATACAAAGTATAAAGTAAGTACAATACAACCAATGAATTATAGAAATGCTGCCACATTGTAAATTAATTTATAAAATTTTCCAGAAACTTCAACGTCAGTTAGAGTTTTTGGCTGTACAAGAAGAATATATTAAAGATGAGCAAAGAAATTTAAAAAAAGAATACTTGCATGCTCAAGAAGAAGTTAAAAGAATTCAGTCTGTACCACTTGTGATTGGTCAATTCTTAGAGGCTGTCGATCAAAACACAGGGATTGTTGGGAGCACAACTGGTTCTAATTACTATGTCAGAATATTATCAACCATTGATAGAGAACTCCTTAAGCCTAGTGCCAGTGTGGCTTTGCACAAACATAGCAATGCTCTTGTTGATGTTTTACCTCCAGAGGCAGATTCTTCAATATCTATGTTGCAAGCAGGTAAGTTAATTATCAAAAGGAAATAAAATTCTACAGATCTCTCACTGTATTTTGAAAATTCTTATTCCAAAGGAGACTGAAATTATTTTGTTAAAATCTGCATTTTTATAATTTCTCAGATGAAAAACCTGATGTTCAGTATTCAGATATTGGAGGAATGGATATGCAAAAACAAGAGATAAGAGAAGCTGTTGAATTACCTCTTACTCACTTTGAATTATATAAACAGATTGGAATTGACCCCCCAAGGGGAGTCCTTATGTATGGGCCACCTGGTTGTGGAAAAACTATGCTGGCAAAAGCAGTGGCTCATCATACCACAGGTAAGACACTTATTTAAGTACTATTATTGTCAATGATAAGAGATGCCGTAGAGACAGAAAAAAAATTGTTACAGTATATTTGTTAATGCTTTGTTAATTTGTTGTTGAACTTATTAACAAAGCTTTTTTTACTTATGGTTATAATTTCAAAAGAAAATTTTTTTTTCAAGCTGCCTTTATTAGGGTTGTGGGTTCTGAATTTGTCCAAAAGTATTTGGGTGAAGGACCCAGAATGGTGAGAGATGTGTTTAGATTAGCCAAGGAAAACAGCCCTGCGATCATATTCATAGATGAAATCGATTCAATTGCAACAAAACGTTTTGATGCTCAAACTGGAGCAGACAGAGAAGTTCAGAGGATTTTGTTAGAATTATTGAATCAAATGGATGGATTTGATCAAACAACAAATGTTAAGGTGAATTGTTACTGGAGGTTGGATTTTCTTTAGAAATGAAAGGAAGGGATTCTATACATGTTGTGTATTTTTCAGGTGATAATGGCAACCAACAGAGCAGACACTCTGGATCCGGCACTTCTTCGTCCCGGCAGGTTGGACCGAAAAATTGAATTTCCCATGCCGGACCGCAGGCAAAAACGTCTTATTTTCTCGACAATCACTGCCAAAATGAATCTGAGCGAGGAAGTTGATTTGGAGGATTTTGTGGCACGCCCTGATAGAATTTCAGGTGCTGATATCAACGCCATTTGCCAAGAGGTATTATTTTAATATTTTAATTAATTTATGTTTTGAGACATGAATGACCTGATTATTATTAATGATCACGTCATTATAGACATCCAAGTTATTTAATTTTATTATTAATTATTTTAGGCCGGTATGCACGCCGTGCGAGAGAATCGTTACATCGTTTTAGCGAAAGACTTCGAAAAAGGATATAAGAACAACATAAAGAAAGATGAAACCGAACATGAATTTTACAAATAAAATATTAATTGCTCTTTTTCTACTTTGCTAACAGTTGTATTTAATAAATAATTTAAAAATTTTTATTAATTTGTTAATACGGACGGTAATTGTCCCGTGACAGTGTACAGTCCGAAAAGTTGAAACCCAAATGTCACAGCATGTTTATCTAGAATTAATAAAACGGTACCAAAAATCCCTGCTATCTTTTCGAAAAGCTTCTCAAGTTTATGTCGTATAATTTTGGAATGAAATAATATATGAAATAAAAGAAGTGGAAAAACGTTTCGGCTACGCCACCGATTTCCTCCAAGTTGTATTTCTGCAATTGTTCCTACTTTTTATTACCTTTTTGTTTTTAAAGTCACCAGTGCTGATTAAAACGCACGGCTGCAACAGAAAATTAAGGCGATTGCGGGAATAAGCAAAACGATCAAATAAGCAAATGATGTGAAACATCGCTTATGCGTAAATTTTTCGATTTGGTCGAAAAAAATAGAGGTTCCCAAATTATTTTCTTTAAAATTCAGTTAAAAGAAAGTTTGAAGAAGGTAAATATGAAAGTTTACGAGACTCATGGACTTATAATTTAGGGTTAAAATACATTTTTACGAATCAATAAAGTCAAAGATAGAATCGGTTTGCGTCAAATCGAAATAAATTTATAAATTTGCTGTTGGCTTTTGACGTCATAAAGGTACGACGTTACGTAATTTTCGTCATAAGATAAACATAGACTTTAATTGGGCGGAGCGAAGAAATTCCTCTGTATGTGTTTAACCTTGTCAAAAATTTTCTTGCTTTCGCTTATTCCCCATATTTCCGTCCTTTGACTCATTCAAAGAGCCAGTTTAACTTTCTCTTTGAAAATTACTCCCCATCCAGTTCGAGTGTAATCGCCGGAGCGAATGAAATTCTGTCGAGCAATAACTACAGCACAACAGTTAATCGAATTTGTATTTTATATTTGAAAATGTTCATAAATAAGTTGCTAATATTACTTAATAAGATACATTTTGGTGTAAATCGTCAATGTAAGCGATATGCCGGATTAAGAGTAAAAAATCATATTCATTTTTATTTATTCTCGAAGATCTAACAAAACTTCTAATTGGCCTTTTAAAAAAAGCGTGGCTTAAAAAAATAAAGTTATAAATTAGGTCAAATTGAATACTGAGAAACGAAGAAATTAGTGAAGAAAAGGGGACGAAATGAATGATGGGGCCCGTTCAATTAAAATAGCGAGGGCGTACTTATGAATACGGCATTTTGTTCAATGGGACTGCAGTTGGTTTTTAACAAATTTAGAAACTTTTTACTCGTTACATTCTAACTCATCTCAAAAAATTCTTAAATAATTCAGTTTTCCATTGTTTGGTTCGAAGACCTATTGATTAACGTCAAAGCGACGTCTTTTCTGACGTTCGTTCGTTCTCTCTTCCTTAACTATTTTGACGTTAGTTTGGGTAAGTTTTTCCGGCGTTTAAAGGAAAAGTCTGAAACGGGGTCATTTTTTACGATTTTATTTTTTTACCTGATGAAAATTTTCTCAGGAAGTCAGGCAATGTTTTTTTTAACGACGGCAAAATCCGGCTGATTTTGATGGGAAAGCTCGTAATTATTTTTTATGTTATTTTCGCTTTTCACTGGTACTTTTCTTTTTTGGTGCCAATTCAAACTTAAAAAAAAAATTACAAAAGCCATCTCCTGAAGGTTTTAAAACCTCATGAAAACTCGAGGAACTCTGTTAAGATTTTGGATTCTTAATGAGGCTTCAGTTGGGTCACCAAAAATATTATATTGCAATTTTTTTCGTATGTCTCCTTCTCAAATAACATCAGCGGTCAGGTTACTTCACATGATCTAATTACATTTTATCAGTTAATTATTCTTTCATACTGACTTATCAAAAAATATTTCCTTAAACAAAGGGAATGGTCGGTTTATTCTGTCCACCAAAAACCACCCTTTGGTGGTTCATCACAAATCGATCAAATGTGGGTGCAGAAGGGGATGGAAGACGTCTGACGGATAGACAGAAGCACAGACAAGCGGACCACTTTTCTCATACTGTTCTCCGTTGTAATGATCATTACAAATCCATTGAAAAATCCCTTTCGGGCTGCGGTATTGATATGATCGGAAACGGATTCGTTCGCACGCAATCTCACTGCGCATGTCTTTCACATTGACGTCATTTATATTCGGTTTTGTTAGAATGGTAATTTAGAGTTTAAAATTTAGTGTAAGATTTAAATATTTACGTATATTCCTTCCACGTATGTTATTCAGTTACGGTGCAGTTGCGAACGTTCATTGCAACGCTGACAACATTCCAAAACTAAAATGCTTTCTAAATCGTTTCGTTTCCTTTCCGGGATAAAATAATGCGGATTGGAACTTCCATCTGTGAGTATTAATTCAACTCGAACCTGCACCATGTCTTTCACACTCGAGCCAAAGGTTATAATCATAAATGCCCCTCCCAATGGCGAAAATCACCGTTCATAGAGGGCTCAGGAGGCAACGGTCACGCGTGATTGTGTCGGAACGTTGGTGACATTGATTCATGGTCTCCACAAGGCAACAGTAGAGTGGCTGGCGAGAGATAGCGGGGTCGCGCTAAAATGACTGCCGATAAAATGTGAGACCCTTGCTCGGCTGAACGTCTTCTACGAACCGAGTCCTCGTGGAAGTTTCGCCAACGAATTACGGTTTAAGCTTGGATAAGTTTAAGTTGAAGTCAGGGGGCAGTCGGTACCGCGTTGAGCGGGTCGCAACCTAAGATTATCGGGAAATTTTGGGGGTTTTCGACATAAACCCTTGCATTTATTTCCGGTTAAAATGTGAAGTGATCTGTGGAGTGGTGTGGATTTGTTTGGTTTCAGCGAACTTTGCTTGGGATAACTCAGTTCAGGTATTTTGCTCGTTAGCCAATTTGAAATTTTTAAAAATAAACATAACCTTGATTTGGAACTCGACAAAATGGCAGAATTTAAGACATATAGATTTATTTTATTTTATTCAGGCTTTATAAGATCAGAATTACTGAGTTCAGACTTTCATTTTGTTATCGCGAGATTAATACAACGCTGTCAAATAGTAAAGAAATCAAATCGTGGAAGGAATTTTTTATTCTCTGAACTTCAATTGTTTTTTTTTTTATGAGGGTGGATATTACGATAAAAACCCGCCAAAATGGCGTTTGCAGTTCGTTGGTTATGATTCATTTCAGTCTGGTCAAAGAGTTCGTCCAAAGTCACTTTTTTATTTCGTGAATAAGAGTTTTAGAAACCTAAGAACCTTTTGCAGTGTTTTAAATTTTTGATTTACTCCTTTTTACGAGTATTAAAGAATACTCGTTTTTAATTTCACTTCATAAAAAATAAATGAATGTAAAAAGCTTTTGTTACAAAAACTACTCGTCGATGATGAATTTTTTATTCTTTCGAAACGAAGTTTGATTTCTTTGTGAGGTCTGTCAACTAATTTAGAGACAACAGTTTTGTAACTGAAAATCTTCGCTTTAAATAAGTAATCACTTCAAAGTTTTCAAATAATTTATGTTTGTAATAAAATGTATGACTGTTCTTTCATTATTGCTATAAAAACTGTAAACCGTTTTGATTTTAAACTTATTCAGTCTCTTTGCATGCATTTTCGTGATGATATTCATTATTAGATAGTTAATTAGTAGAAAATGCATATATAATTAATTTTTGGGAGGAGGAATGGGGGCGGAAACCTAATTAGAATGGAAGTTTTTTACGAGATATCGCCTTCTTATGCCAAACATTAACACCTACTGTTCTTATCAAAGCAACCTTATCACAACTATGCGTACAAAAGGAAAGGAATTCCTAAATTTGTGTGCTTTGCAATAACACAGTTCGCAGCTTCAGATATCAGTAGGCTTAAACAGGTGAAAGCTTTTGTTCAGTTAATCTCTCCGAGGAATGTTCAATCATTGTACCATATGCCGAATATTAAAATGCTCGATTTGCTTTTTAATTCAACCCGAGACATTCGCACAGGTAGCCGAGGTCTTTACTTCACAAGGCACACAAATCCTGCCCAGATTAATTATACATATCATTAGTTTGTTTCACTCTATTACTTTCGTATCAAAAGGTGGAAACCACCCGTCATGACGACCTGCTCCACTTTTTGATTGAAAACCATAAAACATTCCCGCATCGTCTTAGAGCACTCAATATATGATAGTCACTGATTAGTTTGAATATTTCGAAACGTCCGAGGAATTGAGTCTACTTTGGAGGCCATGCGGGTGAATTTTGGTGTAAAACTGTACTCAGAACGTGTTTCTGAGCTGTGTGAGAAAATTAGCACCTTTCCAGCAACTAAAAGGAGGGCAATGGCAATTTTTTATTTTTTTGTTATCTCATTCTTACACACGTGTTAATTATTATTAGTAATGTCTTAACTTTTAACACTTTTCCTTTGAGAAAGACGTCAGATCTTTGAGGTGTAATTCGATGGGTGTGAGGCCATTTTTTTTAATAATTTGTTCTCCTGAGTAGCATGGGATGGCCAGAAGACCCTTTTCTGAACAAAACATTATAACCATCATAACAACACACAGTTAGACAATAAAAATCTCGAACTTCTCGGGAATTACCGATTCAAATTATATATACAAAGTCCTATATAGCAACGGTCCAAAATCTTGTCCGCAGACTGTAGCTTCCCTATCCTTCGATTATTCAGTCAGCTAAGAGTAAAGGAGAAGGAATTCGTCAAACAACAAACAAATGCAGTTCCAACAACCACTCTGTCAAATATGTAATGTAGAAAATGAAACTATAGAACACGTCCTCTTCAGATGCTCTACCTGCATCCCCTTTTCCTGAATTAAGCAAGATTGCCCACTTTGCACACCTCCTGTAGGACACTAGGGACGCGAGGAAACTCAGGAATCTCTACTTTGCCTTTAGTGAATCCTCAAAACGAGAAGTCTCATCCTTAGCGAGTGAGAGAGACAGAAACAGTCAATATTCTGTTAATATGTAATTTTTTTTTCCTTTCAAAATTTCTATGTCAAAGTTGATATTGTAATCTAAATGGTCTTTAATGCCTAAGGCGAAATAAAGGCCACAATATGTGTGTATGTATTAAAAAGCTTTCGAAGGAGATTGAATTTTGTAGTGTATTGGATTGCAATAAAGTTTTGTTGTTGTAAAAAAAAAACTTTTTTAATTTAATTTTTTCAGAGGTGGATGAAGAAGATGGTCTCAAGGGACTAGTACCAGGTGGAAGCCCCACCAGTTAATGAAGAATCGGAAATATGTATCTGATAGTATGGTGATCAAAGTCAAAATGGCGGATCGTCAGCAAAAGGCTCCCATACGCGTTGGCTTCTACGACATAGAAAAGACAATTGGAAAAGGGCGTTTCGCCGTTGTAAAGTTAGCGAGACATCGAATTACAAAGACTGAGGTACTGACGAGATAATGATTATTTGGCCAAACTTTTCCTCTGTTTAATCCCGAAAATTGGCACAGCTGTCCAAATTCCGAATGTAAAAAAAAAAAATCTAAAACAAAATATAAATAAACGATGTCCAAAACTTCATAACACTGAGCAAACGCAACAACACACGTAACGGTAAAATTAATAAACTTTAATGAACGTGAGAAGAACAGAAATAGTTTGAAAGAAAGAAACTGCATTGGAAAGACATAAAATATGGATAAGCGAAACGAATTGAAAATATAAAATACGAAAAGCCTAAGAAATTAATTAAAATGAACACAAAATAAAGTAATAATTAAAAGCCTAATCGTAATCCATAAAAAAAATTGTTTTAATGGTTTATTAAACGGTCCAATTTTAAAAATAACTTTTTCACTAATTACTTCGAAATCATAAAATGAGAGACAAAGGGTTACAATTCAGCTTAAGATTTCGCAAAACAAATTATTTTTCATATTGGACTGTTTCTAACCTGCATTCAATTTCTGCTTGGAAACGCATTTTATTGAAATAAAAATTGATTAGTAATGGTTTTTCATTTCGCAGATGTTAGCTTTTTGAGGGAAAAATAAATTATTTACTTTTTTTCATGGAAAGCGGTAGGCGGAATATAGGCTTTATTGAAAGAATTACCGAAAGGAAAGGAAACGAAATTATTTGTAGAAAGTGACGTTTAAAGCAAAATGAGATATCCTTAAAATGTTACTTCACAAAGCGCTCAATAATAATTTTTTTTTTTTCCTCTCATTTCAACGAAAGATCCGTAGAAAACGTATGTTGACAAAGTAGCAACTTTTGCGCAAACAGAAAGACCAATGATTTCATATTTGTTTTGGGGGAAAAAAAAGATCAGCGAGCTGGAAGTTTTTGAGAAAACTTCGTGTGGGAGTTATTCTCAGTAGAAAATGATTTTTCCCCTTTTCCGAACTCATTCAAATCCTCCATTTCCACCGTTCTTTTTCTTTTCCGTTCGCCATTTCCAACTCGGCTAAATGTCAATAAAATCGAAGGGACTAAACTTGTGTAGGCGTTCCTGAAAATCTTCCTAATTATTCTGAAGAGCTTAATTGGGTTTTCCTTTTTTTTTTTTGAGAAAGTCCCTCATCCCCGAAACTTTCCGACAACCTTTTCTATTATTATTATTATTTTGTCTCCTTTTGCAGGTAGCAATTAAAATAATTGACAAATCGAAACTGGATGCGGTAAATTTGCTCAAGGTGTACAGAGAAGTAGATATTATGAAACAGTTGAATCATCCCTACATAATTAAGTTATTTCAGGTGAGTTGAACCTCATTTTATTTTCAGTATTAATTAAAACTAAAACATTTTCCCTTCAAAGTATTCTTCTCTCCCAATCTTAAATTTCACGAATCTGAGACTGTCGAGGTCTAAGGGTTGAATTTTTAAAGCGTTCTGTTTTCCGTCCTGCGCGGAGCAGTAGTTTTTTTGATTTCGACATTCCTGTAATTTTTTTAAAATACCATAATTGTAAAATTATGACAATGGCCGGCCGTTAACACCGGTAAACCCATATGCGAGGTTAATCATCTTCTTTTACGTGCAATGCGCATTTTTCTGCAATCTCATGAATGAATTCCATGAAAGGAATGAGCTCAAGACGTGATTCTTACTGTACAATAACCTCAAATAATAAATGACGCCACGAAAACCTTAATTTTTCTAAGAAACGGGAAAAATTTGATCATAAATTCCCGATTCCGAAAACAGCAATTGGGAAGTATTTTATATGGAAGCATTAAAAAGTTGTTCTGTTGTTGTTGCAGGTGATGGAGACGAAAAATATGATTTATATTGTTTCGGAGTACGCCAGTCAAGGAGAAATTTTTGGTGAGTTAAAATTCCATTAATATTGCTTTGAAAATTATGTCTGTTCCTGTCAAACAGAATGGGAATCTGCGGAACAATAAAAGCACATCGAGGCGGGGGAAATTTTCGAAAGGGTTATAAAAAAATTGAAATATGGTCAAAGATTAGGAAAATCGAGAACCCATAAATCGCATAACAGTCACAGTATCATATTAATATAAAAAAAACTATCAAAAATCGTTTTGTCGTTGTCACTTATTTCACCCTTTTTTGATATTTTCTGTTTTGATGTTTTGTCGCCAATTTCTCTTTTCGTTTTCACGAGTGATTACTGATAATTTTTTAATTGCTTTTTCTGGTCTTTTGTCCAACCCTTTCTCGCAGTTTCCTTCACCTTCGACATATATTAAATAATGATCTCACCACGTGTGATCACTCAACTTTGCGATACATTTCTTTGAAAATAAAAATGTCCTTGGACACTCCTCATTTGTCTCGTTTTAAGAACGCTCCCACCCCTCCCCCTAAAAATAACCCTTCCATTGATGTCCTGACAGAACGCAGTACAGTTACAACACTTCGTAATTTGTAGAAGAGCAATGACCTCTGAGTTATCTTTCACCAAAATGCCTCCAGCCAAAAAGTGGAAAACGTTAAATGAGGAAACATCGTTTCTTTTTCAATGTCCCGTAGCCTTACCCATTATGCAAAACTCGGAAGTTATTGTTCAGTGCAAAGACCAAATTAGAATGAGTTTGCGTGAGAAAAAAACGTAGAAAAAATGTTTTATTATTGCAGATTATATCGCCAGGTATGGGAGAATGAACGAGGGCGCCGCCAGAAGAAAATTCTGGCAGATTTTATCTGCCATTGAATACTGCCATAATAGAGGGATCGTTCATCGGGATTTGAAGGTAATGAATGACGCAAAAAGATTAACCTATCTTGATTGAGTTAAAGATGTAATTCGTCATTAAGGGCAGTGGTTCCCAAACCTCCGAAGCTCCCGCCTTTTATCAAAGTGATCCCATACGGACTTCACAATGAACGAATTTTACTTTTCTTTCAATGCCTTTTAATTCTCCTTTTGGAAAACCCTTAAATTAGCGGAGAACAATAGATTTAAGTTGTACTGTACTCAATGCTGAACAACACATTCGGCCAGAGCCGAAGCCAGAAGCGGATTTATAATTAAATGTTGTCCCCATTTAGCAGCATTTATTAAAATTAATCATATGAGTCGTTGGGTCATATCAATTAGGGTAACGCTCTATGTCATTGGTATCCAGCACATACGAAGTCAAAAGGCGATTTTCAAAGGACGATGAATTCCCCTTTGAAAAAGTTCACTGATTACTTTTATTTTCCTTTTAATTGAGATTTTGTGGCTTTTCCCCCCCATTTCAAACAATGCAAATTTTAGCTCGGGCGAAATAAAAATAAAGTAAGTTACGTAAAATTGTTATGTGTTATGTAAAAGGGTAAAATTGTTAAAAAGTTATGTGAGTTCGGAGTTTTCACGCAACACACGATTTCCCCCGATCAATATTTAAATAGATGAAAAGGGGTGCGAATTATTATAAATCCGATGTGAATCCTCAGGCGGAAAACTTGCTGATGGGGCCGAACATGGAAATGAAAATCGCGGATTTCGGGTTCAGCAATTACTACAACCCCAACGAGTTCCTGTCAACGTGGTGCGGCTCACCCCCTTACGCAGCACCGGAAGTGTACCAGGGCCAGAAGTACGTGGGACCCGAGGTGGACATTTGGGTGAGCATCCCTCTCCCCCTGGTGGTTCTCTGGGGGAGGTTCCGACTTAAAGAAGAGCAAATGCTTCGCGTTGCAGAGTCTGGGAGTGGTGCTCTACGTTCTGGTTTGCGGTGCTCTGCCCTTCAACGGATCCACCCTCCAATCGCTGAGAGAAAGAATTCTGTCTGGCCGATTTCGCATTCCTTATTTCATGAGTTCAGGTAAGTGAGCAGTAGGCCAAATAAACCCTTTCGGTTAAAATAATTACACTTACGGAGGAAATCAAATGGCGAATTTTGATTTGGAAACTGCTTTGGGGAAAACACACACGCGAAACAAAAGACAGGCCAAACAAGAGGATTGAAAGGGAAAAGGTAAATAGAAAATGAGGTTGACCGAAAGCGAATCGACCCACGAAGGAAAGGAAGAGCAGTTTGAGAGAAGAATATCAAAGCTTATGATTATGACTAAAGTGAACTTTTCGAAAGCTCGTCGATATTGAAATGGAAAGCATTAGTTGGGTTGAAGAGCAATGAGGGGATGATTTGAAGGGAGAGAGAGAAAAAAACAAATGATGGGATTCTAAAAGATTTACGGCACTCGTTCGAACTCGGGCTAATTTTGAAGGAGAATCATCGGAATAAGGAGTTTTTTTAAATTACTGTCATTTATGGTGACGTTAAAGATGACCTTCAGTCGAGACGGTTTCATACACTATAATTTGCGAAAGGAGAATGACTCGAACAGTACTCGAAGAATTCGAGAAAAATTAATATGAAATAATTCAGTGATAATATTCATTTTGGTAAGAAAATTTCCGCATTTCATCAGCTCCGGGAGAAATTTAGGAAAGAAAAGAGTAATTCGAAATAAAAAAATAAAAAAAAACTCTTGATTTAAGAGATGGAGGTTTCGTGTCTAACTAAGCCATCGCCCACGCGTTGGAGAAGGTTATGAAAGGCCAACCCCTTCGGATTTACGTCATTCTCCCTTGCCGTGACGTCAGAAAACACCTTCCCTCAATGCCTCCCTGTTTTCCAGGCTTTTCTCTCTCTCTCTCTCTCTCTCTCTTCCCCCTCTCTTCTTTCTAGGGAAACTTCGCTCTCGTGAACTGGGGACGGTGATGTCTTTCTTAAAATATTTAAAATCAATTTCCATCGCTGCCACAGTTTTTATGATTTTTTCTTACAAAGAAACGACCACCGACCGATTCCGAAAATTTGGCCGATTAGTTCAACGGTTGAGTGAATTTTTTCTTTCAGATTGTGAATCCCTAATCAGGAAAATGTTAGTCGTCGACCCCACCAAAAGATACTCCATCGAAAACATAAAGAGGCATCGTTGGATGCAGGCCGAAGTCCCCAGACTCCCGAATCCTTCGCCTTTAGGAACCGCTCAAGAGCCCAACGACCAAATTCTCCGGCTCATGCAGAGTTTGGGAATCGATACAGTCAAAACGAAAGAAGTAAGTGCCGTTTTTCTGACGATATCCGCACGGATGTCCGACTTATATCGTCCGGTTTGCAGTCTCTCAGGTGCGGAAGCTACGACCACCACGCAGCCATTTACTACCTTCTGCTGGAAAGGCTTCGTCAGCACCGACAGGAAAACACAATCACTCAGTCGGTGGTGAACGCGAAGGACGGGGTCAATCGCAGGAGGCAGAGTGCCATAGCCGAGCAGGACATGAGGAAGTTCGTCAGCCCCGACAGAAGACTCTCGGAAAACATGGTGAGAAGCCGCGAAGGAAACATGGTCGACAGCCCCTGCAGAGTGGCGGACGGCACGGGTCGGAGCCCCGACCTTTCGAGAACCCTGGACAATTTGGGCAGGTTAGCGGAAAGTTTGGGCGACAAATCGGAGACGTTGAGTGTGGAGGCGATGAAACCGGATGCGTTTAATCTGAAAGAGGGGAACAGGGCGTCGCCCGTTCACGTTCTGGCAGCCTCCGGTCGCAGCCTGGACGGAAGTGGCAGGAGCTTCGAACAATTCGTGGCCGGAATCAGGTCGGCGGAGCACAATCGAGATTTCGGACAGACCATCGAGCAAATATTCGGAATGCTGGACCAAACATCGAGTTCTTTCGGAGTCGTCACGGAAGAGCTCGCAAGAAGCATGTCGAGTATGGCCGTGCAAGAATTCGGTCAGAATTCGATCTTCAACTTTCAGGGATCCAAAGCCGAGCTGAAGTTGTATAATATGTACTCCAACGCGGGATCCATTTCTTCCTGCCTTTCTCAACCGGGTTCCTCGTCGCCAATCCCACAGGAATTCTACAATGCTCTTCAAACGAATTTGCAAATCACGGGGGAAGAGTCGCCGAAGCCAAAGTCGTACAACGAAATGAAAACCATCCAAACGGAATCGGAGAGTTATTTGAAAAACCTGGATGTTCAGGAACAGCAAGAGTCTCACGATTTAACAGCAATCAGCAAAATGAATCAGCAATTCAGTCAGGAATTGTCTCACCTCAAATCAGAAACTCAACAGTTGCTTTTTCAGCAACCAAACCCACTCACTCAACAGCAAAAAAACCTTAACTGGCAGACATTACTACAGCAGAGTAACAAGCTGCTCATGGAGAATTTCCAAATTTTGCAGCAACAACAAAGTCACTACAAACAATCGGGTGAACAAAAACAATTGCAAACGTCCCACAGCGCGCAAAATTTCAACGAGAAATCCAAAACGAAGTCTCCGGAAAATACGAACAACTTCATGGACATAGTGAGATCGCAGAACGAATTAGTCACGACGAAATCCTTAGACGCCGAATACATACCTAAAGATCTCGAATCCGTATCGGAAACGGAATCAGTTAACGAGCAACAGCACGTTGTCACGGGGAGGGACGGAGCCAGATGCGTTCTGCCCAGAGCGGCAAACACGTACATTCTCGGCTCGGGAAACCAAGCCAAAGAGGTCAAAGTCAACGAAAGTATTAGCCATCAGCAGTATTCAAGTTCGACCGACGAAGGGATCGAAACGGATATTGAGGATTCCCCCGGAAGTGGGAGGAGTTCGGGGACCGGAAATCCTCAGCGGGTAACCTCGCACCCTTCGTCGGGGTCCAGCGTCCACCACAAAAGTTTAAGTCAGCATTTGAGCAGCGACTCGAGTTGTTCCTCCTTTTACGCCCCCTCCCTTCCGAGTAACTTTTACACGTTCGAATCGTCTCTGGACTACCAGATAGACTCGGAGCTGACAGCCAGTCTTCCCAGCTGCACGTCCCCCAACGGGATGAAATCCCTCGGGGAGAATGCGGTCATCAGCACGAGCGCAATCCACCCCAGTTCGTACGTGTCCACGTCGAAATCCTTCGTCCGTCACAACCCCCTCACGGGAGGGAATCTCAATCGGAACCTGACAAGAAGTCCCATTGATTTCCGGGAGGGACGCAGAGCGAGCGACGGACTCGTCGCGCAACAAACCCTCGGCTGCCAAATCCCGAGTTTCGTCGCTTTTAATTCCCAAAGGCTGAACGAAACGGGGAAAACAAAGGGGGTGATGGAGCTCCACTTGGTCCAGAGAGAGCACGAAGTTTTGAAGAACATGTACCAGACTCCCAGTCAGGAGGAGCAGAGCACCAGACAGATACAGCATTGTCAGTACCATCAGAAACTGACTCCTGAGGTTTATCTGGAGGGTGGAGTTCCCAGAACCATGCCGAAAAGAACCGGCCTTCTCGAATCAGTTACTTTCAGTCAATTCCAGACGAACCCAGAGTATTTGGGTTTCACCGAACCGGTCGCGTCCCTGCCACATCCGTCGCCGCCGAGTTCCCCGATAATACAGCAAAGCACTCCCCCTCCGAAAACCCCTCTCCAACAGCAACTCCTGCAGCACAAGCTTTTGCAACATAAACGCCACATACTGCAAAAGCAGGGAGCGTTCCAACAGGGCAGCACTTCGGAAAGCCCTCACCTTTGCATGAACAACCCCGCCAAAAGCTCAGTAATCGTCGGCTTAAACCAAACTGTGATGCTGCCAGCCAAATCCAAACCTCAGCAACCCTCGCCGAGTCTGTCTTACATGACTTCGAGGCAAAGGCAAATGCTGCGACAGGCCAGCTATAAACTGGCTCAACAGACGCCTGTCCTCCCACCTCTCCCTCAGGTGGAAATCTCAACGGATCTCAACAATGACTTAATACCCATAGCGGAGGACTGCACGAACGGCCACGCGGTGGAAAGCGACCCAAAAGCAGACGGCGAAAACCTACAGGAAGTGATGATGGAAAGCGAACCTCCCAGCACCCCCCGAAAACTCCCCGTCCCTACCAAAGAACGCCTCTTGCCCGCGGTGGGAGAAAGACAGCTTCCTGTGCTCCTCGGGGAAAGATGCGAACGACTTCTGCCGATCCCTCCCGAAAGGCAACCCTCTGTGACCGAAGGCAGACAGCTCCCGACACCGCCCTGCGACAAAGTGAGACCGGAGCAGCGACTGCTCCCGGTGCAGCCCGGGACGGGAAGAATGCTGCCAGCTGTGAGCCAGCCCCAGGAGTTCTCGCCGAAGCAGAAGGCGGTGGGTTCTGGAAAGTGGCAGAACGTCGTCCACAACCCCGACTTGCCTCGTCAACCTCGATCATTACCTGCAGAAGTGGAGGAGAGTTCGGGGAGCGAAGAGGTTCACGTGAAATCTAGTCCACAGATTCGAAAGGAGGAGCGGTACTGGAAATCGGAGGAGGAGAACTGGGACAACAACCCTTGGGGCTGCCCCCCTCAGAAAGATGATAAATGGTACGAAGAGCATCCCCTGGGAGAGGAGGAGTGGAGCGAGCAGGAGGGGGCGAAATTCGACTGGGGGAGAAACTCAGGGGAAAGAGACAATAATTCGGAATTGGAGCCGATGGAGGCCTCATGAAAGTAAACCCACACGAAGGAGTGGACGATGGCTTCACTTTAAGGGACAAAGATTAGTGAAAAATTTAGTGCTTCCATTTGGTGTCAGCTGCTGTGAACGAAGGCCAGCTCCCCTCCCTGTGTCCCCCACTCATCGCCGAGTTTTCGTTTACTTTCCTCCCCAAAATCCAAAGCAATAAGAGTTTTTAAGTATAAAAAATGGGATCGTAGAGTTGAACGGCAGAAGTTCTAGTCAATTACACGTCCGAATGCCCCGACTCGTCCCTATTAATATGTAAGAGATGCAATATTTATGCTTAGATTGTTTATAATGTGTAAGTTTTGTCGCTTAGATACTGTTACGGTATTTTATTTTTATTACTGTCACGCTAGTTTTTATTACTATAACCGCTATTACTTACGGTAATTAAATTATTTTATTTATGAAACATGCTTCTTGCACAGAGGCTTAGCTATTCTATTTCGTACTGACAATAACGTCGAGCTTTCGAATTTAAAGGAAAGGATTGGTTTGATTTTAGGGTTTCACTTATGATAAGATTTGGTAAAGAAACGAAAAATAATTCTAATTGCCTTCAGTTTTGATCCTCAACGATTTCCTTCAACAACCAAAGAATACGGTTTATATATTTCGGCATTGATCGTTGGAATTATGACGAAGCAAAGATGGCGTATCTATTTAATCCTTTCGTTCCGGACGAAGGGAACAGACTGAAATTACATTAAGCCAAAGTTTGAGAAATGTATGGGATTTGAGTGACGTTTCGGTACGTACGTACCGTGGTATTTGGTACGTACCAATTTCTGTGCAATTCCGGGGCTGGCTGGCCTTTGCAAGAACTTATATTAGACCCCCTTAGCACAAGTAAATTTTCCGATTGCGCTTTAGTTTCAAAACTGAAAAATTGATTCCTAGAAAGTTTTAATTGCAGAAGGGTGTAAAGAGTTGAAGAAGCAACATCCTGCATGTGTTTCCCTCTGTAATTACAGGAGAAGGATGTGCAGTAGTGTATTTCCAGCTGATTAATATTTTGATAAACCAAATGAACATATTTTAGTTCAACTAAGAACTCATTTGCGCCTCGGCAAAAATTGAAGGGACAAATGTTCAAAAGAAATTTACTGAACTTTAGTTAATATTAGATTTATTACAACAAATTCAACAGATTATTATTACACATTCAACATTATTAAATTCCTGCCAAAATCAGCTGCAAATAAATTACTGTTAATTTTCTCCACATATAGAAAAAATACATATATTTATAACTCGGCTTGTAGGACTGATCTCTGCTGGTCAGAGATATCACTTATTGAAATTACAGACAAAGGAAAATGTTAACACATTAAAATAGATTTTATGTTTTCAAAAATTAAACAGTCTACTTCTCTCTAACTTGTAAACATGTCAGATCCTGTTTTTCTAGCAGAGAGTTTAGCCTCCTCAGGAGTCAGCTTTTCATAAGCATTTGGTGACTTTGGGTTTCCATTTTCATCTAAATTCCCTGAATTGAAGTCTTCTTGAATTTTTTGACTGTACACAGCATCAAAGAGGTCTTTGGCTGTGAATTCACTCTGCACAACATCAGAGGCTTTGTAGGACACATAAGGCTTCAACTAAATGAAAACACACAATTAGTATTATCATTGTTAATGAACCTTACAAGAATGATTAATAACTCACTTCAAAACCAGTTAAGTCAGGTACTATTAACTCAGGAATCATTTCAGGTACAAGATGGAATTTATTGTCCTTAAAGTATCCTGGTTCTCTAACTCCATAGGCTAAAAGGAAAATAATAAAAAATTAGGTTCAAAGTTTTTACTAATTCTGAAACTCCTTAAAAATGATATAATTAACCCATTACATAAAACTATATAAGCAAACGTGATTAATTGCTGAGGTCAAAAGAAGGTAAGAAGAGAATAAAACTGATTCAATTTACGAAAGCCGATATTTAAAAATTTTAACAGAAGAGCTTTCAATATGATTTCTCAAATTCACAAAGGTTATACTTTTTGTTTCATAATTTTTATAAAATATTTGCACTTATGTTTTCTTTAATTCCTATGAAGATGAATTTATGTAGAATAATTTAGTATTAACAGGTAAAGTGAAGACTTTCGAAGAAATCGAACTTACTGTAATATGGTATATCTGGATCAGTTCGTGCTTCTCTTTTCTTTCTAAATTCACGACCCCCCCTAAAATTATATAAAGCTAACTGTCGGAAATTTCTTTTCCCATTACAAACTGAGGTCGTTGAAAACTGTCTAATATTTGCTCTTACTAAATTCTTGAACAATAAACACCTCTCCATGTTTCCTATGTAAGTGGTGCCAACTTTAACCAGTAGAATTCATTTAATTCCTCTATGGATTATTAATTCAAAATTTTCACTTCTGAAGTCTATATTGAATGAATGAAATATTTAATTGAATAAAATAAATTAGGCATTAAAATCAATAAAGTAGTTGACCATTATAGTTAAAAAGAATAAATTTTTTTTGCCTCGATCATGATTTGAGTCGTTTTCAGTTCATTTCACTATTTATATTTTTCAGGAGCAGAAAGTTTTTTTTGTGGCCGCCACGTATTATTTTATAAATGTCATTTTCCTGCCAACGATACCTCAATGTTTTCTAAAAACGTAAAACCTTTCGAAAACAACTGTATGCATCGTACTCATAAATAAATTAAACTTGTAAACATCCTTGTGCAATAATTACCGACTTTTTGTTTCCATCAAAATGAGCTTAGAAAGAAAAATCAGAGGATCGGTTCGAAGCGAAAACATATTCAAAGAAAGTGTACGAAAAGAAGACTCAATTCGCTTAAATTGGACAGCCAATTGGCAATGGTATGTCGATTTGCTGAGGTAAATACCCCTCCATGCTTACGACTTTTTCGGAAATTCGTCATAATTTTCCGTTAATAAATATAATTATCTTTCACTGAATAAGTTTTTACGACCGAACTAATAGGAAGTTCCTTTTGATTGTGTTTTTTAGAGAAAGAGAAAAAGCCGTTGCAAATTATAAGAAATCCAGCCCAAAAGCTCTCGCAATGGGTGCTTTAGAAAAACCAGACGCCAGAAGTGTTCTTCCTTTTCCGATTACGAGTGCCGGAAGTTACGGATGGCTGTCAGCAAAACCAGAATTCGAACTGGAAGTATTCGGCAATTATTACGAAAATCTCAAACTGACCGCAAATGCTCCCGATGCGTCTTCTTCAATTTTTTACTCGACTTCCGATGTCTGATTTCTCGAAAACACATTAAAAGCTTTACCGATATTAAACGAAAGGTTTTAAATTATAAAAATATATATATATTTTTATTAAAGTAACAATAAAATATATGTGCAAACAATAAATCAACCAAACAAAAAATTTGATTTTAACAAATAACTTGGGTTTTGAGTAGGCTAAAGCTTTAGCTACATTCCCAAACTATTTTAAAATAAATTAACAAACTGCAGGTAACTGTTAAGAGCACGTACAACTGTAATAACTGGGATAAACACGCAGCCTCGGCGGTCAAATCTGGAAGACTCTGAGGAGTCATCTTTGTTTCCAAAACTCGAGTTATTAGACTTATGTTTCCTAACATTCATGATTTTAAAAAGTAAAGAGGCTTTGCGAGAAACTATTAAAAACCTAGAAGAAACCAAGACACAAATCTAACAGAATGACTAAAATTTAAATATTTCATTTTTTATTTTCTCAGACAGATTTTTAGTGAGTTATTTCCTACATTTCTTAAAACTAAAGTCGCATTTAAATAAAATAAAATATAATTTAGAAGCAATAATGTATAAATCATGTCATCCCTAACGGAGAAAGTATCTTAGTAAAGATCACATGAGAGAATTTACAGTGAAGAAAATATACTGTAACAACATAAAAACTGTAACCAGGCAGGTACTGCGTATGCTCTCATTGTATGGGGAGTCGCAAACCCTTCAAAAGTCAGTGTTGCGGAATCTCCTATTAAGTAACGAACCGATGTTTCCACCTCTTCTGAGGTGAGCCGCCATTTCTGTTATAGATAAGTTAAACATCGCAAGTGAAAGAGATTGAAGAAGAGAGTCGTCACAAATCTCCCATAGCCACGATTATATTGGAGAGGGCGGTTCTCGCGTCGGACTCCTGAAACGACTGCAGAACGTCCATGGCTTTGTGGGAGTGCGCCCTTTGCAGTTCTTTCGTCTCTTCGATCGCCGGACTTTCGCTGATTATTTCCTGAAGCTGAAACCGAAAACAGAATATTTATCGATTTGACGCTTTTTACTACGATTCCTCTCACGAATAAAACCCCACCTTTGTGTAATCCACATCTAAGACAGAGTTCTGTCCTTTCTCGATTTCGCTGTATAAATCGGGATCGTATTCCAAATGAAGAAGCACCGGAGCAGAAGTCAAATCGAAGGGAGCGCCTCTTGAGTATTGCGATCCGTGCAGGAAGGGTTCCAAATCGAGGCACGCCTGAATCAAACAATTTCAGCGTAAAAAAGAAAAACGAATTCATCCCAGGTATCCCCGTTTTAAGGAGGGGATTCCCACCTGCCAAGCAAGCGCCAAATGCTTTCCGAAACTGAATCCCTGCTCCTGAAATTGTGAGCCGTGGCCTCCAAGCTGTAGAGTTCCCTGACAGGACTTGCCCAGCAAGCTGCCTGCAGAGAGAACATTCCTCAGAGTCCACTCCTCGAGGGCCGTTCCGGGTGGACCTGAAAATCCGATCAAACGTCAACCAAAATGAGTTACCAACAATAAGAATTAGTCCATACCTGGAGGGGAAGGAAGAGGGTTGTTTTGTTTATCCCTCGGACCAATGAACTCTCCTTCTGTTAAATCTCGAATTGCGGAGCTCATCAACTCCACCAACTGAAAAAAAAAAATTATTTCTAATTGATCCGTTTGCTTTCGCCGGGATTCATAAAAACTTTTATTTCGTGATGCTTAATTAATTAATTAATTCGTTCCGGTTAAAAATGACTGACTTCAAAAAAATTTCTCGAATTCTCAACTGAATAAAATTGAGATTTGAACGGTGAGAAACAAAAAAGAATTGGCTGCCTACCCCTGAGGACTCAACCAAAATTACACAATTAGGCAACGGCCCCACACCAATCGATCTGTTATTAGGCACACGGCACTCACGAATTGGTTTCTCAAGCCCGCCAGCTCAGAGCAAGCGTTTCCCAGAAGATAATCACCGCTGAGCAATGCGATTTTGTTTCCAAAGGTCATGTCGTTGAGGACGGAAATCTCCGAGTAGAGCCCTGGGTAAATGTTGACAAGGCCTTTGTGCACCAAGTGGGAAGTGCGGATCATTTCTGTAACCTCGGCCAGAGCCCGTTGACTGGAATAACAACGCAATCCTCATTAAGGGGAACTCATTCGAGTCGAGTCTGCATTGTACCTGTGCAGAACGCCCGCGGCTTTGTCCTCCTCCATTTCGTCCACATTGTAATGTCCCGCCGCTTTCGAAATGAGCAGGACGATCAACCCCCACGCCTGCATGTTGTTCCTTCCATTATAGAGGAGACTCCTGAAAGATAAGTACACATCCATTACGTACAAACATTTCATCATTGGGTTTCATGTCAAGGTTGCAATTGTCGCGCCCATCCCAACTATTTGACTGAGTGCAAACTCTCGGCCATTTAATAAATACATAATTCGAAATTTCAGCCCAACCTCATCGGCTTTTGTGCAATTTCTCTACTCCTCCTTTCACTGACACACCAAGCCTACTCCAATTTCTTTCCGTGACACGTTGCAGGTCTTACTCATATACCGCCGCAAATTAATCCTTTCTCGCGAGTTTACCCCAACCACTAAAATAATGTTAACACGGGATGACAATATGGTATCATCTGAATGTGTGAAGTCTTATATTAAAAGCGAAAATATCAGTGTAAAACTCCTTAAATCGAGATTAACAGCAAAAACAGTATTGAAATGAATTAATAGGTAAGTTCAAGGACCCCAAAAAATGAAACCTGAAACTCATTCTGATTGCGACAAGGCGGAAGTACAGAGATTAAACCGTTGGAGTCTCAAATTCAGTTCCTTAATTAAAAAAACCGAAAAGAACAAAGTTTTCGTCCGTGTTTTACGAGCGGTCGACCTTGGAACGAGTTCCGTCCGAGCCAGGGCAATTTCTCTGCACTCACTTGGCCGTCTTCAGCAGTGGATGATTGCTCCCGACCAATTTCCTCAGGTGAAGAGCGATGTTGGCGATTTCATCGCTGAGGAGCCACCGCAGACTGAGAAAGGAAGTCGGATAGCCGACGATTTTCTCCGCTTCCGACACCGCTTTGTTCCAATCCGGTTTTTGGTTGGTTGCCAAATGAGTGGCGTAACACCTGGAAATGGCTTCCTCGATGTGACAGTGTTCGATAGTCGGTTTCTTCCGCGTGATTTTTCCGTTGGCAACCACCGAGGGCAGTGCCCGGATTCCGTTTAGTTTCCTGGGGAAACTGCACAGACTTCGGATTGACATTTTTTTCCCTCTGTTCTATCTGAAACAAGAAACAAATTAACTTCCTTATTACCAGACAACTCAACTCTCTGTTTCCTGAAAAGAATTTTCACTGAATTCTTATCCTATCAGTTAGCAATGTCTAAAGAAAGCCTTAAATATTTCATTTGCTTCTTTTAAATGGCTGTCTTCAGTTAAACACTCATCATTAATGAGGGCACAGACTGTTCCCAAATTATGATTCACTCTGAAATTCCAATACCACTTTCCAATAACATAAATAATCACAACAATTAAAGATCTAAAATTAAATGGAATTTCTGTGGTTTATAATACAAAGAAATTCCTAATTCACAACTATATAATCACAAACTGCACTAAAGCCTAAACTTGTTGTAACTAACTTCACTCTTTAATTCTCTCAGGCATTTCCAAATGAAATGGGCACAGAGTATTCACATTTGTTATCTTTTTGTCCAAACATTACACACTTTAATATGCATTTCACATTATGGGGAGCTGAGAAAAGGCCAATGTGAGAGCAATTGTTCAAAAAATATAGAGAATCACCATTTTAATCATCAATTTAAACACTAACATTTTAGTTTATTTTAAATTAAGATACATTTCCCTTTACTATTCCCAAATAAATAACATTTGCACATTTTTAATGACTTTTAATAACAAAATTTTACTTTGCTTAGCCAAATAGAAATTATGAAAGTCAATATGATAATCAGAAAAAACACTCAATATGAAAATTTACATAAAAATTACTTTTATAAAAAAAAACACAAAGCAAATCACACCTGAATTTTACACTCAGACTATATAAAACAAAATCCAAACTTAAAATGAACAACTTTAATATCCTAAGGAAGTGAAACTATAAAGGAATTTTTAAAACCTAAACTCACAGACCAAAAAATTATTTGATTTATTTAAGAAAAATAAAACTATTTTGTTTGGTCCTACCTTCAATAATCACAAAATAAGTCTCAGGAAAAATTAAATCCACAAAAATCCAGTTTATAGGCAAGGTTAAGGAAATGTGAAACTCAATTAATTATTACTTCATTAACTTTCTAATATATAAAATGTGCTTATTTAATATTTTTCTAATTTTTTGTTTCACAGTACAACTTTTTAAAAATTAATTTCGTTGATTTTTAAATGTTTTTAGACAACACCTGCAATTTAGAGTGCCAGAGCAAGAACAAAAACAGGTAAAATAGAAAAGTAATAAAATGAAATCTTACATTTTGCGCACTAAAAACCACCGCACGAGAAAACAAATAAAATAATAATCCAAAAATGCACAAATGGTATTTTCCTTTAACCTTTTTGAAACACTCACACCTTATGTTTCTTTCATAACAGACAGAATTCGACTGACAGTCTGTAAAGAATTCAGTTACGTCAAAAGAAGACTTTCGATTAAATCACCAAACGAAAGAGAAAACGGTTTTTAGGCTTTTGACATCATAAGTCGGAAACGCGGTCATGAACAGTGAAAGTTCTCTCCAAAGTCAAGAATTCTTGCTTTTGTTCCAATGTGGTCGGTTATGATTTTCCTGTATTTTCAATTATTAACAATGTATTTCCAACTAAATTTTCCTACCTGTGGGTGACCTTGAGAATTGCCATTTTCCACTGGTGGCAATTTTTGTTCTGAAAACTCGTTTTCTTTATAACTCTTTTAGAATGAACGTAAAATTACCATCATCGTTTATTATTTGCATAATTCAAGTGGAATACCCGTACAATTTGTGTTGAAAAGTCGTGATTGGAGGATTGTTGTCGCAATCTTTCAAATACGTAATGGCGACTTTTTTCATAACCGATTTTTAAACATCCATTTTTCCGAATTCATAATTTTTGCACAAACCTTTTCGCCAAATATAGTTAAATTAAATTAAATACTGATGAAAATTAACATCACTTTCTTACCTCGAAATTTTAAATCCGAATATTCCTTTATAAACTTAAGAAATTCTTAAGTTCAAAAAATTATTTAAATTTTCAGCGATTCGTTACCGATTTAAAAAAATTCACTCAATTTTTCAAAAACTACTTTACTTGATTTTTTTAACGGTTAATTGCATAACTTTTTAATTTTCGCTAAATTTAAGCCATGAAAATGGTAGGACTCAGCTATAATTTCATGTTATTTATTAAATTAAGATTTGCCTGGATTGCCAGATAAAAAAATATAGGTATATAATAAAAGTATAATTAAAACCATATGATTTATAATAATTAATTTATATTAAATATATTACATCTGCATGCAATGAGTTTAAAAAAATTTATTTTAAGGCTACTGGTAAACAATAAATACTTAATACTTATAACCTCTCACCAATGAATCTTTTTAAGTGTTTAAATCTATAAGTGTACTTCAAAATAAAAAATGCTTGTATTGGTTTTAAATGTGTGATTACATTAAAAAGCAGACATTAATTTAAAATGAAGATGTCATTGCCTGTACGTCTAATGGACCACTCTAAGATCAATATGACGCTAGAATAATGAAAGCAATTTTTATTTTTTATTTTCGATTTAAATTATTAGTTTCTGAAATTCTTACAAATTTCATTAAAAGCAATAAAACAATTATGAGAGAATTCTTAAGCATTAAAATTAATGTCAGACAGAAAATCCTTTTAAAAATGAGATTTACATCTTTTTTTAAAATTTGGAATGGTTTAGACAAGGCGAAGCTATTGGTAACAAAAATCTCGCTTTCATTTGTTAGCAATATTCTTTACTGAATTATTTAATTCAATAAAAGTAGTTTAAAGCTAAAATTAATTAAAACAAATAACATCTTTATAATCTCGCCGTTCAAAATTGACATTTCTCTTTGAGTTTTCGAGTCGTTAAAGCTATCTTTCATTACTTGTATTTTAATACTAAGCAAAATTGTTTTTACTGTATTTAAAAATCTTCACATTCTTGAAAAAATCATTTTTATATGAACGGCTCATAAAGAGCTTGTCATCGTCGCAAATAAAAAACTACTCATACAACAAAATAAAAACATTCTTTAAATGTTTGCCCTTTAGCTCTTAAAACAAATCTTTAAGGGAGGCAACATTTGATTTTCGTTGAATATCCTTAACACATCCTAGAGTCAGCCGAATTTCGTACTTTCTGGTTTTCTTTAAAAAAGCTGCTTTTTTTAATTAATAAAAACTCCTATTCATTTTAAATTTGAAAGCGTTGAACTGGGACTACAACCAGACGTGGAATGCGTGGAACCGAAAAAGCTCCGCTCGAGGTGAGATTTTAAACTCAATTTTTAACCTGAAAAACGAAAACCTATGAATTCCTCATATTTCCTTTAGCGGACGGCAGCAATTGAAACAAAAAAAATTTACCGAAATTTTTATTTTCGATGTTAAGATCGGGCTAATACTTTACGTGTTTCATCCTGAAACAAAACAATAAATCACAGTAATTTTACTTTTTCCCTCTGACAAAAATTTCACAAATTACAATTAAAGTCCTGTGAAGTAGGAAACGATCTTTGTCGCACTTTTTAAATGGAGGGAAAAAACCCCGGTTGTCGCACTTTTAAGTAATACCGGATAACGTTCGCGCAACGAAAATATTCTTCGAAGAAACATAATTCAAACGAAGGAAAAAATAAGAAAATGAAAAACATTGGGGGTATAATGAGGAAGTTTTGACTAAGAAATACATTCAGGACTTCATCGAGAAATTTTTAGTAGGTATTGGCGAAAGGATTGACAGATCAAACTGAAATTTTATTTCAAAGGAAAATTGTTTAGTTGTGATTGGAGAATTAATGGCTGAGGATAGTAAAACAGGGAAACCTAAAGTTTTTGGGGAAACGTTTTTAGAAAGGCAGGGAAACTGAATGAATGAAAGGTCAGGCATTAGAAAAAAATTCATAAAATATTTTTAAAACCCAAGACTAAAAATGACGTGATCGGAGGAAGCTTTTAGTGTTGAAATTTCTTGAATATATGAAGAAATTCTGACACGATGAGAAATGAAAATGCAACGTATCAAAAGTCATTAATTCCACGATGATGAAAGAATAATGGCTGGGCTATCATACAATTAAAAGTTATTATTACAATGGTTCTGTACAGAGTTGATGGCGCTATCCAAAATCACAGCTACTCACCTTTCTCGTGGGGAAACACCACCAAATGCCCAAATCCTGTTCAGCCGAGTAAGCTATAGAAACCCAAGTCACCGCCACCCCGAATTCACTTCTCATTCACATCAACTCGAGCTTCGACATTTTACTTTCACCGGAGGGTCTCGCAGGGTGAGCACTACAACGTTTTTCTTCTCCCCGCCCTGGCGCACAGAGTGCTTCAGGGGGCGATAAAAAGAAAAACAAAATGGATGGATATTGGTTAAGCTCTTCGGAGTGATGGGACCGGTGCGAATTCCCGTCGTCGAGAATGAACCAAAACCAAGAAGAGGCCGTTAAGAAAAAAGCGTGCATGTGACTTTCAAAGAATAATAATAAAATATAAAAAAGAAAAGAAAGGAAGCTATATAACAAAAAATATATAAAACAATTAATTACAAGTTATTATTTAAAATTTCACAGCAGTCTGTACATAACAATTGTTTTTATTTATTTAAAAAAAAAAAATCCTAACCCGAAGAGGCTGAGCAAAAGGTAACTTTTTGTTTCAACTGTGTTCTTTCCTCTTAAGGGGAAGCTTTTAAGAGATCGCGGATTAGTTCTTCCAATAAAATAACTTTTAGATTAACGGCTTTCTAATATCTAAAAACTTTCAAATAAGCTGGAATTAAGAACAGAGCTCGGGTAAGTTGTGCTTTTGTGGCTTTCCGATTCAATTATCATTTACTTTTCCTTTACATAAATTATATACACTTAAATATTCCATTATATGACAACCATTTATTTTTCCTTCAATCTCTGAATTTTCCTCCTCTTTTTAGACATTCTAGTCATTCGTAATTCATATTTTTCACCATTTTTTATGTATTTCTCTTTTCACATCCGAATTTGGTGAAATTATTTTCCAGTTTTCTTCATTACTTCGTAATTCGTTCCTTTTTTTCTCGTGAATTATAGTTAATTATTGTATTTATACTTCTTTAGGTGCGCTTATGACGTCATTAATGGAAAACTTATTTCTGAGCCCTGACTTCACTCCAGCTTATTTTCATAATAAAATTAAGGCATTTACACGGCTTCTTTAAACTTAATAAATCGAGTGAAAACTGAGACTTTTGGGATTGCGAGTTAAAGGAAGTCCAAAATCATAAATAAAAAGTATCACTCCCTTCACGTGATGGATTAGTAGTGTGACACCGCCCCCAAGTTGACAGCCATTGCACCCGAAAAACCTTTCCGAAAGAAAAATAAAAGGTCCAAAGGATTTCGTTATTAAAAAAAGAAGGTATTAATTGTGGAACCCTAGAGCGTGTAAAAACTTGTATTTTAGTTGAGCGCCGTGCTTGTGCTGCTCTAACGAAGGTCCACGCACCTCTATATGAACTTGCTCAGGATTCTAGCAACGAAAAAAAAAAAAATAAAAAAAACTTAATCAAATTAAAATTAAATGAATGTAATAAAACTAAAACATACTCACCGCACCAAAAATAAAAAATAAAAAACCGCATGCAAGGGAAGGGAGAAAGCATTTTCTACCACCACTTCCTGCGAGGATTAACGCCAAAAGAGGGAGAAAGGCCTGGGTAGCTATCAAGCTCCGGTAAAAGGAAAAATGTCGCTGCTTTGCTTAGGGTTTCAGCAACCGATTCACTTGCAGTTTGGCCTGATGGAATTGCCGTGAGTGAAAGCAGCTTACCTTCTCTCCTGCATCCACGTTCTCCACTGACTCCCTCGATCCCCTCCTGAAGCTTTTTCTCTTCTTATCGCTGTCTCCCGTCCCTTCGAGAATTTGTGCGACTTTGGATTGCTTCACCATACTAAGAGCCTGAAAGAGAAAAAGCTCGAGCATCCGCCAGACCGAGCAGATCAAATTCAGCGTCTTACCTCCTTTCTGGAGCTCATGGCGGCGTCTTCTAATGTGTCGGCGGCTTCGTATTTTCCCTGTCGTCGGTACAACGCTCCGAGGTTTTTAAGGGTCGTTGTAACCGTGGGAGAGTCCACTTTGGCAGCTTTGTGCCATCCTCCGTATTCTCCGTACACAACGTTTTCTTTGTTTTTCTGTTTGTTTTCTTCTCTTTCCTCCGCTATTTGCCAGATGGGTTTGTTATCACCTGCGTTCAAATAAAATCACCCTCATTAAATTCATTTCGACCACTCATTTCATCCCTAAATGCTGTTCCAATCGGTGAACCAATTTCCACGCAGAGTGCGGATAATTCCAGCTAACTTACCTGTTAACCAAACATTTTATAACGGATTTCCATAAATTATTTAAATTTTTTTATGGGAAAGAACCTTTCATTATTTTCCCCCAAAAATTCGTTTGGAGGACATTGGAAATGCTTTAACGACGGATTTAATGAACTAAAGAATTAAAAGCTGACAGCTTTATGAAAATACGGGTTCTGCTTATTCAGAAATTACTAGATATAAACTGCCAATAAAAGAGCTGATTGGGAATGATTGCAATAAATGAGCTGTTTCTAACGTTTCTTGCATTATAATTTTACTAAATCTCTGACTCATTATGACACGAACATATTAAGTAAGGTTCTCTTGTGGTGAGATAGATTTGTGATTGTGCACAATACTGCCAGTCACTCTTTAAGTCTCGCTTTATAATACACTCATATTAAACTTCTGTAATTATTCCCTTAGAGTCTAATCTGGGACTTCTTACCATGGCCCAATAATTGTTTCTTCTGCTTGTATATGTAGTGTTTTAGTTTCTCGATAGCCCTTCCAAAGGGACCATTAGAAAAATGAAAGCAAAGATTTTTTTTGCATATAAATTCAAAATATGAATAATCAAATGTGTTTATGGGGGATGAGAGCATTTCGAACGATTAAAATAAGGTTCTGCATTTAATGAAGATTAGTTTTATAGCAGTGTTGACGTAGGGAAAGCGGATACAAAAATTTTTTTACTTCGGTGCCGTGCACCGCGGAGTTGATGTTAACTCGCACGAGTCGCCTGAGTCATAAAATGCAATTTAAAACTTCAACAAAAAATCGACCTAAATAGAAAACGAAAGCTTGTTGGGGCAGTTTATCCGGTAACTAGACGCTTTCTAAAGCAGTTTGAAAAAAATTTCCTATGTCGAAGTCGTCTGCCTAAAAATGGCGCTCTTTTTGAAATGCAACGGTAAACCTAATTTCGGTCACTTCATCACATAAGTTTCCACCCAATTGACTCCGTTTTCATAATGAAAAATTTTCAATTGCTAAAAGGATGAAAGTTACTAAATAAAAAAGAAAATGAAAAGACAAAACTACATTTTAAAAAAATAAATCTACTAAAAATAAAGAAACTAAAAAATAATAAATGACAAAATTTACAATCTCTTATACAGCACCTGTTAAAAAAACTCTATTATTCTAACTAATAATATCAACTATCAATTAAAAATAAACAAAAAATAAATGTTGAAGAAGATGCCGCAGTTGGGTGAGCACGAATTGCCTCTGTGGCCCGAATGAGGTTACACCAAAAATCATTATTAATTTTACTCTTAATTCACACTCGTAATTTTAAGACTTTAAATTCGATTTTGAATATTAAAATCAAAAATGAACTGCAGCGAGATGACGAATGGTGCGAACTAAACAGCTCCCTTACAAAATGCTAAAAGTCTCGTTTGAGTATCTGCAACTAATTTTTTTGACCGAGAAGCTGACACCGGTGCGAACAAAAGTATATAAACCGGTTAAAAATTCAATTTGATCCGTAGGCTCTCAAAACCAAACTTTCGTTGAGGTTTTTCTGCAAAAGCACCCCTTTGGACCCCATTTTCCAATCAACATCTAACTCATCAACAGAGAAAGCAAATTCTGTACCGTAAAACTCAGATTTCTTCAAATCTAAGTAAAACTGAATAAGCGAAACGGTCTCCAGAATATAGTAAAGGCCTCTCTTATATACTAATATAGAATAAAAATTCTGTTAAATTTCGATAAAAACACAAAATGTTGGTTTTGATCGAACTGAATGCTCTTAAGTTAGGTCAGCAATATGTATGTACAAAAGTGCTTATGTGAAATAAAATTTTCCAAATGCGGAAAATTCCTTTCCAAAATTACTTTATCGATTCCCTCCATCTTCATCTCTTTAACTTGGCTTTCAGAATATTCTGTAAAATACAGTAAAACCGGAAATCTTCGGAAAAACCGTTAATTTTTAAACGGTTTTTTCCCATTCAAAAACATAAAAGCAATCTTTAATAAAACACGAGCAATGAATTTTTTAAAAGTTTTTCGTCACTGTCGTGAGGCAAAAAATAAGAAGACCTAAAGAATGTTTCAACAAATTTACAAAAAATCTAATTAAAAATTAGGATTTTCAAATACTAAAACTAAACTCACTAATAAACTTAGGTGTCACCGTGACATTAGTCCCCAGGCCCAGGAATAATAAAGAACCAGCAGGAATCTACAGTCCACTGTACTCTGAATGTTTCATTAGCTAAAATAAAACCCACTCTCCCTTTTTATTCGGCTTTAATTCGACCTATCAGTTTGCCAAATCGAGAGCCAAAGATTCAAATACTGAAACCAAGTTAAAAGATATTGTTCTGTCTAAGTTATGAAAAAACTCTCTTTCACATCCATAAAAAAACAATTAAGTACGGTAACTTCCGATACCATTTTTACAGCGGTTCTTTTCCGATTTTCATCATCTCTGAGGTTAAGATTTTTCGTTTTCTTCCGACTTGCTCCCTCCTGTTAAGCCTTTCAACCCCAACTTCTCGTTCAAAGTTTTGTAAAAGCTCTTCAATTTAAACTCTTCGACAGCGCTCGGCCTTTTCTCCCCTTCTGTGGAAAGTCTCCCTTTGACGCTGCCCGCCGCATCAGGCTGTCGTTCCCCTATCGCTTTATTACTGGATTTGTTAGGGGTGCACTCCAACTCACCGTCAATCGTCCCGAATTCTTTTTCGTGTGCCCTGGTCAAAACCTGCTTATACAATATTTCGGCTTCCTTGTATTTTCCCTGCTTTAGGTAGCAGGACGCCAAATTGTTTTTCGTTTTCGCCACGTTCGGATCGTCTGGTCCTAGCTTGTTGTTATAGATTTCCAAAGCTCGTTGATAGTACTGTTCGACTTCGTCATATTTAAGCTGAAATGCCAACGGTTGAGAGATCAGTAATAAATCAAAAATTGATCCTTCGAATATCGACTTCCCATCGTACCTGATTCTGACAAAGGAGAGCCAAATTATTCAACTGTTTTGCCACGTCGGGGTGATCCTTTCCAAGTACTTTTTCCCTAATTTCTAAAGCTCTCTTACATAAAGGTTCAGCTTCTTTGTATTTACCGCGTTTTCCATAGAGAACAGCCAAATTGTTTAGGGTAGCTGCCACGGCGGGGTGATCCTCTCCTAAAGTCTTTTCCCTGATTTCCAACGCCTCGTTCAATAATTTTGCGGCTACTTTATAGCTATTTTGGTCTCTGCAAAACGAATACATTATTAATAATACACATCCAAGGTTTCTCACTTATTCAAAGTTTCAATTGCGCTTCAATTACCTATAAACTAACGCTAGAATATTCAACATTGTTGCTACATCCGGATGGTACCGCCCACTGGCTGTTTCTAAATCCTGAAGAGCCTGCTTGCAAAGAGGAACTGCAACTTCATAGCGTCCTTGCCCAGCATACTGTATCACCAAATTATGGAGGATTCTTAATCTCGCCGGAATCCCGTAGCCTGCATTCACACTTTGCGAAAACTGATTAGGGGGAGTAGTTGTGGATGCATCTGGAAGACAACAACCCTCATAGAAATTCACGTCTGCGTTTATTAATTCGCTTGGTGTGACGTCCGAGTGGGGTGGAAGGATTTCCATAATTAAACAAAAAACTTACTATTTTTTTCATTCGGGTCGTCATCCAGGAACAAATCTACAACGGGATAATCAGACTTTTCTGTGGAAGTTGATTCCTCTGTTTGCTAAATTTACAAAACAAATAAGATAAAGCGAAATGGTTTGAAAAATCCCCACAAAAAAAAACCAATTGGAAAAATAATCACCGGAACATCTTGATCACATTTCTTAATAGAAGCCATGAAATTTAAATGCTCTTTCTGCTCCTCCAGCATTACCACCGTCTGTTCGGACGACTGAAGTTTCTGTTGAGTGTTGGCGAGTTCGTCCCTAAGCCATGCGTTCTCTTGAAACAACCTTCGAACTTGTGACCTTAGCTTTTGCTTCTCGGCTTCAACTATCTGAAGATGATGAGCCAGAGCCATCATAACCTGGAAAGAATTCCTCCTGAGTAATATTTAAGCTAAACTGAAGAGGAATCTTGGGGTTTTTAGTTGGTATCATCTAAAAATGCTCAGCAGAACAACATTATGAAGCAACCCTTTCATTTGAAATCTTTCTTCGTGTGAATAGAAAAACATTTTGACCACAAGTCTAGACGAGATCGATGGATAGACGTCCGTAATCCTGGACGGTGACGTCAATCAATTTCATCGCGACTCTCAGTCTGTAATTTTATTTATTTTAACCTAATTTTCAAAAAGCAAGCGGTATAATGATCACTAGTCATCAATCTGAGTAAACTTCCCGACGAAGTTTTCCAATCATTCGTTTTCTTTTAATTAGTTTTACTTCCTCTGCTGTGATTTTCGAAAATGAAAGGTGGAAGTCAAAACTTGGCTTTTTCACAATTTAATGCTTACCTGTGCGTCTCCGAGACCCCATTCTATCAGATCAATGCTTTTATGAATTAGCCTAGTTTTTTCTTGCACGGCTGTCTCTTCTCCTTGATTGGGACTCCCCGACGTGTTCAGTACTTCTAAATTTGAATTCAACCCCGTCAGAATGGCGTTGTGCTCGTTTTTCAACGCTTCTAACACTTGGAGTACTGTTTTTGTGT
This sequence comes from Brueelia nebulosa, assembly GCA_028293925.1. NCBI lineage: Eukaryota > Metazoa > Arthropoda > Insecta > Psocodea > Philopteridae > Brueelia > Brueelia nebulosa. The sequence goes on from JAQIBA010000004.1 coordinate 1,931,702, forward strand.
TGGACATGATCTCTTCTTGTGTCATTTGGGTCATTTTTCCCATATTTTCTATTTTCTTCCTGGGGAAACAAAACAAAAAATCTTTATCGATCCGTCTGACTTTTACTCGACGACTAAAATGGATTGCATTAGTGTACAAAATAAAAGATAATTTCAAAATGCTCTTTTGAGGTTTTCTTATTATTATCCCACCGCGATAATTAAACCAGTCCCGGTTACAACGCGCCTATAAACGTTTTTGTTTTCTGAAGCTTATTAAAATCGATTAGCGACATTGCTAATTAATAACCGTTGGGGTTGTAACATATGACGTGCAGCTTTCCAAAACAACCATCTAATAACATTTTATTAAATCCCTTATTTTTTTGTTTGGAGACCTTGAACCTTCATGCGGTACATGAAAACTTCCAAAAATACCGCATTTTTATATAATAAATGTGAAGTTCAATTTAAAAATTTAAAGTCAACGAAGTTTTAAAACTGAGAGATTTATAATTTAAAATTAGGGAAATTCAATTTCAAAAATTAAAAATCTTGTAATTTTTTTAACCAAAGCCTGGAGGCTGATATAAACCCACTTTCGCAACTAATTGCTCAAATTTCTTGCTCTAGTTCTCTCTTTAACTGTCGGACCTCAACTGGCTATTTTCTTCTGTTCTCACCTTTGGATTTGTATAATTTTTCTTTCTTATCAAATTAAATCAATTCTGACTTTAATAAATATTTGTGTACTTCAATTCGTCTCTTTAACCTGATCGAAACTCCCAGACAAACTTTGCATACCTATAGCTCTTTCTTCTGCGCTAATTAAATCGAAAAACCTTCTGAAAATCCCCTCTATATAAAGCCCTTGATATAAAATATTTATTCATTTAAAAAAATTACCCACTAAACAAATAAAATTTAATGGCAATCCGAAGCAGTTTTCGTAAATCCGAATTTGCCCGAAATTCATATTCGATCTCATCAATCGATCTCATAACTGTTTTACGAGTAATGAAATGGGCAGAAGCTGAGGCAATTCCGAAATGGGCTACTTTCCTTTCGAGAATATAATTTCTCTTTAACTTTCGATTTATACTCACAATCTGTACAAGTTAATGGCTCGTGACATTGTGTTGTTATGAACAAAGATAAAAGAAAGCCTTCGCAATCATTGATACGCGTACACTCGAAACTGTTTACTTCACCGAACCGACAGACGAAAAACTTTACCGCTTTCACACCGAACTTTCAAAATCAAACAAAAGGAGAAAAATTTTTTATGGATTTTTAAAAAACTCTGCGATTCCGTTAGATTCTATGCGAGAAGAGTTCTTTCCAGGCTCTAATAAGTCAGGTGAAATACTGACTTAAAAGGTCAGAAATAAAAAGCCACTGCTTCTGCAGAGCTAAATCTGACAGGTGTCTCATACAGTTGTGTCATTTCCACATACAATAAAACACTAAATGAGACAGAAAAATAAATTTAAAATTTCAATTCACCCCGCGCGAACAAATTTCCAGGATAGGGAACGAAAATAAAATCGAAAATCTTCCGCGATTCTCCGACACTTCGTTTAGCTTTTCCGAAATGGAAACGATAAAAATCGAAAATCACCACTACGGACGCCAAAAAACGCCAACGGAGGGCGATGGAAAACTAACATAAAAACGAGGGTGAAAATATGGAAGCCGCAGGAGGGTTGCCATAGAAACTGAGTCACTGAGGCAATTTGCCATGACGAAAAAGAAAATCCGTTTTCCCCCTAACGTTCGCCACTGCTTCAAAAATTTTACTGAATTCATTATTTGATTGTTTTGAAAAACACGATCGCCATTTTTTGGCTCGTGAAAATAGGTCGGAATTTCGATTCTGAGGACTTCCGCTTTTGCTCTGAGTTTCTGAAAACTTTTCTGAACTGTCTGTTTTTCTGCTGAGAAAACACCAAAAACGGGTTTGGGAATTTCACTGCAAATCAGCAGAATTCGAAAAGGTCACACTAACATTTCCCTCAAGCTGTGGCAACATGAAGACAGAAAATCAGTTGCGGAATAATACTGTAGCAAACGTTCCTGTCTGAGAGCAAATAAGTCATCACACTTAAGCTAAGGCAAAGGCGACAACAAAACGAATGCAAACAGATTCAATAAGACATCACCCAAATATGAGCAAATAAAAGAGTTCACTCGTGGAAATTCAAAAACCCGTCAGACTAATAAGTGCAATGCAGCAATTTTGGCAGACATTCCAGGAAATAAAACACTAATAAAGCAACAGGTGTTTTAAAAGAATGATTAACCGAATGAAACAACGCTGTAGGAACCGAAAAAGCAGCAACGGCTTTGAAGAAGCTCAAATTTTAATTAAAAAAAAAAGATCCAGAAAAAGGTTTTCTCTTGCCAAAATCTTGAAATAAGGAAAAGCTTCGAACGAGCTTTTGGGTAATAAATCAATCCGATGCATTGTGACCTCTGCCAAAACTCCTTTAACTTCCAATTCAGCTGCTGACAGTGCTGAAGTCATTTCCAGAAACCCTCGAATAAAGTAATCCCGGCACGTTTTTCCCACCGAGAAAGTTTTCAACCTCAAACAATCCATTGGATTCCGGCAAGGCCAGTCGATTTGACACAGGGGTAAAACGCTATACGGACACTTGGATCCGATATTAATGTCTTTTTTCTACGAGCCAGAGACAGGCGATTCAATGGCCGAATGCCAAATTAAGCGGGCCGCCCATTCACTTGGAAAAGGCAAATGATTTATCATGAACGTGATGAGTTCATCGGACCAAAGGGCCATCATTTCCGGGAGAGAAAACCCCGGAGGAGTATCCGGGAGAATTAGGGCATTTTCATTGTTCTTTTCTCCTACACACTTCCTCAACTGCACAATTCGCAAGCTATAAGACTGCATTCAGCGAGAAACTTCTCGAAACGTTTTCATTTTAACAATTAACAGGCTTAGGTTTTGGAAAACTACTCCATAATGACAATTCAGGAGAAGATTAATGGAATGGTGCCTCCGATTGTGGAATTAGAGTAATGAAAGAAGGAAATCAAAGTCGTGCAAAGATGTAGATAAAATGAGGAAGTTACAAAAGAAAAATACAATTTCGGGCAACAAAGGTTCGATTACACAAAAAAACCTTCAAAGACATTTCCATAGCGGCGATTAAAGCGGTTAAAGCGCCTCAGTTCATCAACACATTAATTTAATATTTCCATGGTCTCTGATCAGTTCAACAAACCGTGAGATCATTTTTCCTTGAAATGGAGAAAGAAAAAACAAAACCTAAATACGGATTCGCAGAGAAATTTCGTTATGTAAGCATTTCGCCAAGCTTTTCCACAGCAATAACAGCCAGTAAGAAAAAACCCGCCTTTTTTTAATTACACTGTTTCGGATCTCTCCATAAAGACATATTGGGATTTTGTATTTTAAAATGATCTTTGAGTGTGAAGAAATGACTATTAGACTATTCGCCTTCGTTCTCTGCGGTTTAATGGGAATAATTGCTCAAATAATAAATGGGTTAGCTGAGCGCTAATGTTAAATTTATTGAGCCTGCAACGATGACTAATGTTTTGTAGGAGGTCATGTCTTCTTTAAGCGCCATTTAAATCAGGTACAGGATTGCCAATAATAAAACCTCATTCCAGGCAATTGTTTTATTCCAGAAAAGGTGACCCCCTTTTTGGATGGATTCAAAAAATATTACACTCCTCATTTTATCTGCTAAAAGGAAAGGACTGCACAGCTTCCACCAAACTGCTCCCCTTTATAATTGTGACTGGCAATAATTACAAGTGTAACTTTAAACTGAAACTGCACTTAATGGAATTCAAGTGAAAGTCATGCCCTGATTCAAATGCAATTCTCAGAAACTTGTTATCACAGTAACCATTTCTAACTAAAGCATGAGCTCTATTGAAATAAAAAATATTTCATTCAGATCATTTTCAAGAAGAAAAAAACCCAATCTATAAATGGGACAGAACTGATAAATAAAGTCAGAAAATGAATGGATAAATGCTTAACATTTAAGGCAAAAGTGTCAAATCAATTGAGACCCACCAAATTTGACAATTTTGATCTGAAAACAATAATAATGAATATACTGAAGTAGTTTTCTTTAAAAGCATGCAGGATAGCATAAATGCACTGTGAAATTGATTTTCAGTAAAAATTAAAAGAGCATTTACTGAAAAACAATAACAAAAGTTTGTGTTAAATGAAAGAAACTTTGAAAATATAAATGAAAAATAAGTGAAATATGCTTTTGATTTTCAAAAGCTAAGTTAAAAAATGTTCTAAAATAATAAATATTTCTACCTGGTGAAATATAAAAGAATGTAAATGATCTCAAGCAGAACTAATAATCTTTCTCACTGTTTTATCATTTTTGATTTTGTTTTCTTCCAAAATCCAATTAACCTCAAAGTAAAATTTAAAATCTAAAACTGTCTTCAAAAGTCAAAAATAATCACAAATGCTACAAAACAGAAAAGCTAAACTGAACCTATTTAAAGGAATAAAGCAAAAAAACAGAAGTAAAAGTAACTGTTTTATAAATTAAACAAGTCCCACTTCTTCTTATACTAAATTTCACCAATTTTCAAAAATTGGTCAATGTAATTAACTTCTATAATAGCAAAAATTGAGAAAGTGATTTAAAATTACTACAATTCATTCTTCTAATTAATCCTTGTGCTTTACAACAGTGAATGGCGTTCTAAAATTTAGACCTGCACACGTCCTGGCTGAGGTCTTAATAAAGTGCATTAAATAAAATATTTTGAATGTAACTAGCTATCTTACTCTCCACGATCCTCCATACTCCAATGAGGCGACAACGAGAAGAGGTTAAATATATAATATTCGACGATCTATGCGAGTGAAATTATATCAGACACAACAACCTGAAAGACCGAAAATTATTTTCAAGCAACCCATAAAATAAAACAAGATCTAACATGCTTTCCTATATAATTTTAGGAAGCATCGTTGAAAAAGAACAATAATATTTTAGTTTTTGTGTCATTGTCATTGAAACAATCACAAAATGGCTGACAGATAGCTTTAAAATTTTACGGGTTAGAGCAATTGCAATTAAAAACCAATTCAAAAGCAACTGACTCATCCTTACGATAAATACTCTAAGACGCATTTAATCTAATGGAGATGTCAAAGAAATATTAATAAAAAAACGTATACTTACCAGAACAAAATAAAATCAAGCGAACTTACAATGCGATAACATACGTTTTGCGAACTGAGAAATTTCCCTGCAAACTGATTGTGCAACAAGTCGAACGGTTTAGAAGCAAAGGGGTAATTTTCTCATTGAAAACGAAATAAGTCTGCCCGTTTGATTTTATTTTTTATTATTATACATATTTCAACGAAATATGATTATTTTAAAATTTAAGAACAAAATTTTTGTAGATGACCACTTTCTTACACTCTTGAAAATGGTTCTTTTCTTTTATAAATTTGGCAATTAGTTGAACGAAATGAAAAACCGACACCAAAAAACTAAACCTTTTTCTTCATCTTATTAATTTCATTATAAAAACTAATGATCATTGCCTAAATCTGCAGAAAACTCGTTTAGGCTGACAATGACCGCTTTATTGCATCATTTCATATGTCACATGAAATAAAATAATTGTCTTTTACAAATATTTTGAGGATTTCTTAAAGCCGATAAGACATATTTAATTTTTGCCTCTAGGAAAATAAATATTTGCTTCTGAAGTTGTTTTATTATAAACTAGATTTTAATTTGGACTAAATATAATAGCAGTGAAAAAGGTTTATTTATATTATTTTGTAAAAGGCGGTTGTGACTTTGAATAATCCCCTGTGATTTCAACACTGACAAAAAATGTTTTGGCAATACAAAGAAGGAAATTTTTGTAAGGAGTTGTTAAACAGTAAATATCACCTGTTATAAACACTTCCAATAATTTATATAATGCTATATATTTTAGAGTTTTGGCTTCAGAATATTTTACAAAGTTTCGAAAAAACGAAAAAAAATTTTTTTAATTACTCGGTAACAAATACAAAGCCTGAACTTTAGTTAAGAGAAGGAATGTTCATAATTCTTACATCTCTGACATCCTTTTATTCTCTGCGAAAGAGGCTTTTGATAATACCATTCGAATATAACAATGCCTAAAGCTTAACAAAGTGGAAAAAGCGAGAAAAGAGGAAAAAACAAAACATCGCCAAAAACTAATTGCAGAACACTTAAAGAAGGGAATTACAAACGGAATAAATTAACACAAAAGCAAATACACTGCATACGAAAGAACAAAACGGCTCTGCATAACAAATACCAACTTATGACCAGTAAAATTTTCATAAAAATAGATCAGAAACTTAGTCGATAAGATGTTTAAATATGAGAAAATAAAATCAGATTTTATTTCTTAACTATTTATTTGAGTTTTCAAGATTGAAGAAGTGCATCCGCAAATTTCTTTTTTTTTACAAAGCAGTACTAAATGCACCAACAATTTTAACGCCCAAAACCGTACCACCATAATCACCGCCTTCTCAATCTTCATGATGCAGAAAACTTGCGGATGCAAACTTGCTACTTATCTCTAAAAAAAAAAGTAAATAATCTCACTTAAAAATCTATCATGATTTATGGTGCCAAAATTTTATGGCAAAAATTTCTTACGATTTTGAGCTGATTAAACTTCTCGAAAAAATTTTGCGGCAACCGAAATAAATATGGTTAAAAAAATTTTTTTTAGTTTTTTTTTCTTCTTCTTGAATTCTACAACTAAAGTAAAGCCCTAGTGAAAATAAAGATGACCGTTTCTTTGACTGACTTAACTAAGACTTCTCCATTAGAAGACTTTACGACGGGGGACTTTCCTATTATATGTCGTCGATGTTGAGTTCGTCGTCCTCGTCGTCGTCGACTCTATTCTCGATTACGGCCGGCTTCGCTGTTTTCGGTTGTTCCTTCAATGGAGAAGCTTTGGCGCGATCATCGTACTCAATCTATCGATAAGGGATGAAAATTAGCGGTGAAGGGTCACCTCAAAAAGGAAGAGCTTTTCCTCGCCGGACACTTACTTCCACATCATCCTCACTTTCACTTTCGCTCTCCTCCTCAGCCTCTTTCAACCATGATATAAAAGGTTTGACTCTATTGTGAATTTCTTGACTTAACTCTTTGCTCACGTGTTTTTTGCTCACTTTTTCAGACCATTCAAGCAAAACTTTTTCTTCCAAAATATCGAGGTCATAAAAAAGCTGCAATAGATTCAATTAATTAATTAGATCACTTCAAGTGAAAATATTTTTTCCCCAGTTCAATCTCATCCCTTAAGTTACAAACCTTGAAAATCGCAGGAACTTTTGGAAGAAGAACATCTTGATGCAAAGCAATGGTTTGTTCAATACCTCCGATGAGGCATTTCTGAGCCTTTAAATCTTCATGAGTGAAGCGCAAGAGCAAGACTCGATGTTTTTTAGCCTTAAAAAAAAGAAAGAACAGGATTTTTAACAAAATGAATCTTCGCGAAACCCCAACGCAATCGAAGTTTTATTTACTTGGGTGTGAATGTTCTGATCAAACAGTAATTCTGCCAGTACTAAAGTCGCCTTTGGTTTAATCTCCAACCTTTCCGCTTCGGCCACGATTTCTCGGTGATTGTCTAATGACCCGGTGTCCTTCATTTTTTTTATGTAGTTGTAAAATAAATCGATCCTTTCCTGGAACAAAAAGCAACGCTAAGGGTGAGAAGGGCGAAGGCACATAAAGAGAGCCGGGCTGAAGTAAACCTTTGGGAACTCTTGAAAAGCGGCGCTTTGTCTTCAGCCAACTGCAACAATTATAATCAAATTACTTTCTCTGTTTTCTCGAGGTCATCGTTCATCATTAGTCCTTTGACTCCGTCAGTTAAATCTTGTTGACGAGCTTTGACGGCTTCATCGGATACATCTACGGCCCAGGTTTCTTCGTCCTCTTCTTCGTTCTGAAAATCCATAACAAAAAAAATCATCAATGCTGATTTTTCCTTTGATAATTAAACCAGAGGTCCTAAAATTCATGGGAAACTTACGCTTTTTTCTGACGGTGCGTTCACTTTAAATTTATCCGAATCAGATTCGTCCGATTTGGGAGAAGATCTTCCGTCTCCGTTGGTTTCGGAAGTAGCTTTCTTTGACCTCTTCGAACGTTTGCCTTCTGTTAGAGATGAACCTTGAGTGGCGGGATTTATGGCTGAAAAAAAATTAAAAGTCCCAGTTAATAATTATCATGGGCAGAAAGGGAATCTACGAAGGGGGGGGGGCTTCGCTTACTCGGAGGATTTTTCAAAATGAAAGTGTTCAGTTTGTGATTGAATTCCAAGGGGCCGTGGTGACCGCAGGCTTTGCAACTTTGTGAAATGCTGCCTTTTTTGGACGAGATGAGAAGCGTAGTTTCTGGATTATCGCATTCCGGACAAAGGACAAATTTCCGAATGAATCCGTCCAAAAGGTCTTGCAGTTTTGCAGCGTCATGACTGCCATTCACAATGAATCTGTCATTTTTGAAGTCGAATTGGGTCTGCGCTCCCAATTCGCAACCGAAGTATTTTGTTGGATCTGAAATATACAAACTTATTCTCAATAATTTTCCCACTTTTAAATAAAATACGGAACGTTCTCATAAGACCTAGTCAAATTATACGGCCAATTTGATTTTATGTGAAAAAATACGAATCTTAATGAGCTCAAAGTCAAAGAAATAAAAATAAAAGACAATAGTAAATTGATGGATTTAAACATCGACCACTAACGCATCTTTTGAAAATACTGATATAAGGTTTTGGCAAACCAACCCTATTCAGAGACTTCAGGACTTTTTAAAAACCAATTAAGTTCAATTTTTATTATTGCAACCATTGATTAAGCAAAAGATAGCTTTGAATAGAATAGAAACAGAATAAATTCAAATGCTGCAGACATTTATTCGATGACCATCATTGAAAAAATCTCGAGACACTCACATGTTGGAGGTCTTCCTAAAGCTTTTGCAACTTCCATCATGTTGACAATGACAGTTTTGATTCCGTTGCCTTTCCCTTCAACCTTGGCCATGATGCGAGGCATTTTATAGCGATAAAAAGCATCGCTTACTGATCGGTTTACGTTCAAACTTCCCATGGCGACTGAAAAGTTTTAAAACAATTAGGACATTAAAGTGGCGCTTCTTTACTCTCAACCTCCAAAAAAATTGTCAATAATTGTTGGTGTACCTTTGAGAACTGATCAGGTAACTCCGTAAATATGAACTCCTGATGTAACTTATGGTTGAATTTTGGAGACGAGGAGGAGCGGCTTCTACTTCTGCGTCTCAGCCAGTCACGTTTTTCTAAATGGCTGCAATTTTCGGTGTCGATTAGTGGAAAGTTTCGTTTTCCTAATCAGGAACATCGGTCATTTATTATCATCATCATCATCATTGTCATCATCACTAACATTTGCGGGCCTTCTTTCAGTTTCGAAGGCCCAACGCAGAATTAAATGTAACATTTCTCCTTACCTATAGCTTGGTTGTCCCTTATGTGAAATCATACACCTGAAATGGCCACGGCCCGGAGATAGGTTTGGACGACACTTCTTTCTCGTTAATGATGCCTCTGCAAACAAAAAAAACATGGTAATGGTACTCTTGTGTATCTGAGTAATAATATGAATGAATGAGTATGCGATGTCAGCGTAAATGATTAAGATAAGATATTGTTTATGTCGAAGTTCGTTAATAAAGTCAGTCGTCTGAAAGTAAGTGTATCGTTTGGTCTGAACCTCACCCACTCGGACACAACAGGTACTATTTTTTCAGTTGCACTTCTCACACTCAATCGTACATGGAGAACTATAAACAGTGATTTCAATGACCAAGAGCTGTTACCAAAATATCATTTTCAAGTAAAAACAAATAAAAAGAAATCCAAAACGACGTCGAAAATGCACATAAAAAGTATGAATTATGATATCTAGATGCATAATAACTGGGAATAAAAATAACGAAATAATCATATAACTCAAAAACTACTTTTCCTTTGGTTTTTTTGCCCCCAAATGCGCAGCCTACGCTGAAGTATTGATGGCCTCTTTTAAAAGAGAAAAAGATGTTGCGATCCGGCCGGGAATATTAGTTTAGTTATACTGAGGGGACGCAAGCCCCTTTTTTTATAAAAAAAGGAGACGAGGGCACAAAGAGGTTGGAATCTATTAGCATTTCCTCAGAGCCGGTATTGATTCTCACTAGATTCCCACTTCCTAAGAACTCATTTGAAGCTGGATAAAATAATAACCACTCCCAAAGTGCTTTCTTTTTTTATAGAAAATTTCACTTTTAATTCAGTCACCGCTTGTACACTGTAAGCTTCTTCTTACTCGCTTACACATACATAATATGATACAACTCTTGTCTCATTAAATATGATATAACCTCTATAACTTATACGCTTATAACTCCCCATCTTTTAAATATTGTAGTTTGACATTTCTTATATAATTTTTTTTACACAAAATTTACCATAAATGAAAGTTAATCGCTGTCAACCGGGCCTTTCCTTAGTAGGCCAATAAACAGTTCCAAGAACCTTATTTTACGAATTGGACTCAAAAGAGCCGCTAATTTTTTTTTTTTTAATAAACTTCCCCAAAAATAACCCAAAAGAGATCTATCAAAACTAAGTTTTTTAAACTTAATCTCCTTATATAGAAACTATTGTATTATTTTTTGTATGAATATAATTTTGACTTGAAAAACTTCCATTTTAAACCAGTGGTCCCCAATTTTAGTTGTATGGAGGGTGCAAGAGTCAAAAAATAAACAATTTACCCTTAATTCGACTTTTGACACCTTATTTCACCTGCAATTGCCACGCAATGCGTACTTTTACCTCTCACAATTAAAAAACACTTCACAGAGAGCTCTTAAAATTGTTTTTGGAGGGCACATGCAAAAAGGGCGGGCCCTCAGAAGGATTGGGGACCACTGACATCTAAAAAATTTAAAACTGCCACCGTTAGTTGCAATTATTATTACTAAACTCTCCTTATCTTTTCATGCCCGGAGAGTTTTCTCCTTTGAAAAATTACTTTCATTTGTATTGATATAAACAGAGAGCTCAAATTATCAAAGGGGATGCTCTTTATCCAGCTGCGTCATTCCCGCCTCTATTTCCACCCACATAAAATTCCAATATCTCACGACCAAAGCAGTTAAGACACCTCCCAAAGAGGTTTGCTAAAATATTTTTCCTAAGCGATATGAAGTACTGCACAATCTCTCATTTTAATGCCGCCACACACACACACACACACAACTCCATAATAAATTTAAATATTTGACTTGTTCCAAATATTTCCAACTTTGCTTTGGTTAAAATCACCTGCCGACCTTAGCCCCAGTATATTCTACCAAACATTAAACAGAAGCCTAATTGCTCTGCAGAGTTTGTACAGCCCTAACTCCCACGTGAATGCGGAGAAATGGTAGATCGTGAGCAATGCATTAGTGACTCTGTCCCTGTTTTTTTATATCACACTAATAAACAGATAATAAATGATAAGAAAAATAAAGAATTCTTGTGCTTCTTTTTTTAGAAAATCTGGATTCCGAATCAAATGCATCGTAGCCGCAGTGGATGTGAAAATTGCTTCCAAAATTAGGTTTTTTTTTTTTGCGGTCCCTTCAAATGGTGCAATTCGGAGTAATGACAAGCAAGCAAGCAATCCGGGAAAGGGGTCGTCGTAAGCTGAGGAAGTTCAGGCATGCAACAGCTTGGTACTTACCCCAGCAACTGGACAGCACCATAAGTTTTAAAATATTTCGTGGAATTCTTCTCCCGACGCAGTTGAAATTCAATTAACTTTCTCGAATGTGCGAAAAAATCCCGAAATACCTTTGCAGATATTTAGGGGATGCGGGGAAGAAAAAGGGCACGAGAAATCTCAGTCGATACTCTTTGTAAAACCCACAAAATCAAATAAAAAATTATTCCCGAGAGATTCGCCGGTTATTCCGAAAAGAAACGAATTTCGCTAAATGAAGAGACAACCGGTTTGGAAAATTCTCGAACCAATAATGACGATCGAGAAGAACCAGCAGACATTATGGAAGTTTTTTCTTTTTCAAAAGGATAATCTAGGCAAAATGCTTGGCACTGAAAAAGGAAAATTGGAAATCTCGTGAAAGGGAGAGAGAGGGAAAGTCGAAAATGGAAAATTTTAAATCGAAAACGTTATATTCACAACAAACTGAGTTCAATAACACAGCTGTTAACCTATTTTCTCCTCCTGGAACAGATCATTCGCTATTCCTGGATGATTTGCAGCCTTTATTACTTCAGGTACAACGGGGATTTATCAGATTTTGTCAAAAACCCCACTTCCTTAATTTATTATGCTTTAGGGTTAAAATCATGGCCGTAAAAAATGATTTTACGAGTCAAAGGGGTGCAGCATGCAAGAACATCCAGCAAATTCAAGCTTGAGGGTGAACAAAAAGTTCACTATCAGCCTTATATTTATCCCATTTGGTTATATACAGAAAAGGAATTAAATAATCCTCCTAACAATTCATTTCGTGCCTGAACTCTGATCCACGAAATGCAACTGCATTTGATCTTTTTATCTCTTCATCAGATAAATAATCTGCTGAAAAGAGGTAAAAATACTTTGGATTTAAATATATAAACCTCAGGAAGAACGAATGAAAAGCCAATTTGCTTCCACCCTGTTTTTTTTTATCGAGGAAAGAAATCATTGTGAAAATAAGCGAATGGGAGATTTGTGTTTTGAAGTTCCGGAGGAAAATTGATTTCCCGCTGCGCCTGCGCTCGACCGTCCATTCTTCATCCAGTTTAGGCCTGACGCTGTGTATTTTCTTTAATTTTCAAACCACTTATTCAAGGGGTGGTAAAAAAATGCTCAAGTTTTCATCGTCATAAATGGGGCGTGGCGATTCATCAATTAAAAAAAGACAGAACAGGTTTTGCACCATTGAAAAATCAATCAATCGTCGCGGCTCAAATTGTCTCATTCGATTTCCACAAATTCTGGAATCGATTTTGACACCGTTAAGCTGATTAAATCAGCGAAGCTAATCGCGATGAACGCCTTTGAAAGAGTTCCACGACCATGAAAAGAACCATCCTACTGTTATTTCACTCAAAAATAAAGCGTTCATGCTCTTCATAATAAATACTATACAGAATTAAGGAAAAAAACTAATGCGACTGCCATCATTTTTAACAAAACAATGACCCAAACTCGAAAACACCAGAATGGAAATCTTCTCAGCAATGAAAACAAGGCGCAGAAGGCTTAGTTTTTTTTTCAAGCTATGCGGTCGTACCCACAATTGAATGAGACATTCAAGGTCTTTGTCGCACAAAGTTTATTCGCGCTAATTCAAATACTAACAGACGGGATTAGCATGTTTCGCCATTCCCACTTGCAAAGGGTGAATTGGGTGAGCCAAAAAATGCCCCCTCCCCCGAAAGAGCCCTTAATGCAGATCGCTGAGCAAGTGGAACGTTCCTCGTTCTTAAAATAACACAGGCAGTCCGCATTTAGACGATGGGCGGGCGGGGACAGAGTGATATTGCATTGGGAGGCTTGCTAAGGCTCCACAAAACCTCTGCGCAGTAAAGAGAGACTGGGATTTTGATAAACACGCGAAGAGCTATTAATACCTTAATTGGTGGAAATGCTAATCAAGTTGTTTGTTTCCTTTGCACTTTTTCCAATGGGCAGACTCGGTGCGACTTTTTATCAGATCGGAGTTTTAACCATTTGAAAAATAACGATGAAAGTTTTCTCGTTTAAAAAAATTCATCATTATTTAATTAATTCACAGATGGTTCTTCGTCATTTTTTACACCAATGAGACATGATTGATCGACCTTACGTACTCTTCTTCACATGATACAAATTATTAAAAATAACGCATTCCATCAATGCAAAAGAAAACAACGCTCAGAATTTCATTGAACCAAAATGAAATTTCTTCTTATTTGTTTCTGATAGAAAATTAATGACCTTGCATTCCTTTTTCTTAACTTGGTTGAGACTTAACAAATATTATTAACAAACACATTAAAATGAAAACGTATATTTAGCCCTGATATTTTGAGATTTTATCAAAACAAATCAAGTAATTTGGATTGAAGTTTCTGACAGCATAACTTCACATTTCCCCCAGGCAAAAGATAACCCAGTCAGGGTTATAAGGCATGCACTAAATTTCCATTCAATCAGTATTCCTTATCATTTGGTTTGGTTTCAGCTCAAGCAACTCATTTCAAACACATACATAACCTGTTAACTGAGTATGACGAAATATTTCATCCAGTAATTCGTAACATTTCTGTATAATACTCAATTAACAGGTTAATGATGTATTTACCTTATTTTATAAATGAAACAGAAATTCTTCAGACAGAATGTAAAGCATCATTTTACTCAAATATAAAAGCTGTGCTTATTTTGAGAAAAGTACATCACTCAGAAAATGGTTATTTTTAACTTTGATTAAATGAATGAAATAAAATATTAATCAGAAATAGTAATGCAATAATTCCTACTGAATATTTCACTTAAAAAAGCTTTCAGTTCACACTAAAGTACATTAATATCTGAAGAAATATTTGTCTATTTATATTATGACAAAAATAATACATTTGTAGGAGACATCACTAATTTCAGCAAATAAGCTCAGTCCTGATTTGTTTAGACAATATGACAGAGCTTGCATTTTATAGGCAGTTTTCTCCTTCATAGTCCTGAATCCTCTTTCTCAAAAAAAGCACAACTTTGATGAAATTTTATAACTAACAAAATATGCCCAAAATTTACAAAACAAAAAACCACAAAAACATATGATCCCTTCACATTTAACACTAATAAACTCAAATTCAATGACAATATTTACTGACCAAAACACTAAAGAGAATGTATTATATTATTGTGAAAAGATTAAGCTGTGAAAATAACACTGAATTTCTTCACTGAATCCAATCTCATATATTAATATGATTTAGGAATAGTTAAATATTTAATTTATCTATTTATTTTTATCTTTATGAAATTTTAATTTTTAGATTAATGATTGCTAAAGTGGTAAAAACAGCAGTACAAGCATACATTCATAAAGCAAATTTTGGAAAATCAAAGATCAGTATCTGAACTGATTTGTCCCAATGAATCTGTTACAATAACAATTGAAACAAATTGATAAGTTGCATTTGCTATTATCATAAATTCAACAAAAATGCATTTTATAAGCCATTGTGAGCTCCCAGTAGAATCAAAACCATGAACAAAGGCTAATAAGACACAAAAGAGGAGCTGATAAAACAAAACAAAGTCAGTTTTCACAGAAAATACTTCTAGAAACCTAACCTCACTTCCTTTTTAAAAACCCAAATTCGAAGCTTTGATCTTAATAATTTTAGTGAACAGCTCATTTTCAGGATGTGTTTTTATGTTATTTAACCACATGAAAAAATGAATAAATGAAAGCAGTCTAAGCAAACTATAAAAATTTTTCCTTACCTTTAAAATGTGTTAAAGTCATATAAAACGTTGTCGCCCCTCTGGACGGCTTAGAAACTTCAGAGAGTAAAAATGAATATCGAGACTCAGCGAAAGGAACCAGGGTGGCGGATTTCTGGTAATGTGGAACGTCAGAAATAATCTCCAATTCAGCTAAAAGCTGAAGAAAATAAAGAATAATCAATCACCGTACTTGCAGTTATACACCGTTTATTTTTAGATCAAAAAAATAAATTTTTATGATTATCTTGAAAAATCATTTTACAATGATCTGTATTATTTGTTTTTAGTTTTACCTAACTCTTGAAAAGGCTTCCGGAAAAATTAAAACAAATCACAAATTAATAAGTGAAAACAGCTTGCACGCGGATCACAGTGGAAAAAAAACTGAATGACTACGAATTTCTTAGAAAGCACTTTAACCACAAACCAATTTTTTACAATTGGCACAGTAAATCACGCAAAATGAGACTATACAACTCAAAATTTTTTTTCAAATATTCCTCAAATTTTTACTAAACAAAACCAATTAATAAAATAAATTATTTTCTTGTGAAAGAAAAAAATTTGACAATAATCTGATGAAACCGGAAAAAGTGTGACGTAACAATAAAATTAATTTAAAGATAAGAATTTAAGGGCTTTATAACGAAAAAGTTTATAAATCAATTTCCTTACAACTTTTCCTGATTTTAGTGTGCAATTAAATTTCAACGACTAAAGAAAATTTCTTGGATAGGTTTAAAGTTACTGCGATTTAAAATGGCAATGATTAATGGCCATATATTCGCAACAATAAATCGAATTACCGGATGTTGTCACTGATAGAAAAATACTTTTTTATACACTGGAAGTCTTTTCGAGGTGGGTTAATTTTTACATTATTTCAAAATTAAATGTAATATTTTTGGAATTTATTGTAAAAGCAGATCTTTCAGTATGTTATTAAATGAAAATGTAGTTATAATGTGAAAATATTAACCTGATCATAGATTTCATAAAACTTTCTTCATGCATTGCTTTCTGAAGTCTATGTTTTTTTCAGAATGAGTGTAAATCCGCAAATGTCTTTCTCATTCACATGCATTACTTGTGGGGTTGCATTTAAAGATCCGGAGATTCAGCGCCAACATTACAAAACAGACTGGCACAGATATAACCTAAAGAGGAAAGTTGCTGACCTACCTGCAGTTTCAGCTGAAGATTTTCAGCAGAGAGTGCTCCAACAAAGGTTTCTCGATGCAGAAAATGAAAAAGACAAATCCACATATTGCATTTCTTGCAAGAAAAGTTTTGCCACTCAAAAATCATTTGAAAATCATTTAAATTCCAAGAAACATAAATTAAAAATTATAAACGAAGATGAGGATAAAAAGAAAATAGTTAAAAAGTTTAAGGAAATGAAAGTGAATGAAACAATAGAATATGAGAGTGGTGAATCTGACATTGAAACAGATTCTGAAATTGAAGAAGTATCTTCTGATGAATGGAATGAAAATGATGAAGACAATCCAGTGAATAAAAATAACTGTTTATTTTGTAATCGTCATAGCAGAAACTTTGTATTGAATTTGAAACACATGTCAGAAACTCATTCATTTTTTATTCCAGATGTGGAATATTGTGTAGACTTAAAAGGGTTATTGTTACATTTAGGTGCTAAAATATTTTATGGACATATTTGTTTATGGTGTAATGGGAAGTCATTTCAGTCAACTCAGGCTGTACAGAAACACATGGTAAACCATTTTATGGCAGAAGTTGTTAAATATTTTTCACTAAATGAGTTTTCTAATTAATTTCTCAATTCATTCTAGATTGATAAGGGTCACACCAATGTATTACATGAAGGAGAAGCTTTAATGGAGTACAGTCCTTATTATGATTACTCATCCAGTTATCCAGATAAAGATGAAGGAGTAGATCCAGATGAGGAAGTAGTAGTGCCATTATTGGATGATACTGATTATCAACTGGTGCTTCCTTCAGGTTCTGTTATTGGCCATAGAAGTCTGATGAGATATTATAGACAAAACTTAGACCCCAAAAAGGGAATGTTAGTTCAGAGAAAAGTTAATCAGATTTTAACTAATTATAAAACTTATGGTTATACTCCAGTGCAAAAAGAAATAGCTCAAAGGTAATTCATTCATAAGCAAGTAAAATTTATTCCATAATTACAGAAAGACTAATCTAATGTCTTTTTTTACAACAGGAAAGCAAGAGACATCAGAGCCATGGTGAAAATACAGCAAAAATATTCAATGCAATTGAGCTGCAAATCCAACAAACTTCAAAAGCACTTTAGACCTCAAGTGAACTTCTAAGAAGTTGTTGAGTTATACTGTATTTTGTATTATTATGATTTGTATGGTAATTTTTTTACTGCTCTTTTAAGATGTTATTTATTTGCAAAAGGCAAATGAAGTGGAAATGTTTTAAGAGCATTTTTAGCATTGTTGAATAATTCTTAAAAATCAGTTACAGATAATCTCAGTAATTTTGAAGTGAATTTACAGAAATTTTTAAACAAATTTTCAAGCTTTTTGACATCAAATGTATGATTTTCTTTTATTATTTTGCACTGTTAAAAGGATTCCTTCATACCTTTTGAAATTTTTTATAAAGGACACCAATTAACTTAATTTTAGAATTTTTCAATTAAGTGCTATTTTGGCTAAAATAAGTAAGGTCCAAAGAATAAATGATCAAATAAGTGATTTGGTTTAAATCTTAATAAAAAAATCATTGCCTTGTATATAAAAGATGAATGTATGGTAATAAATTTCTGCCCTTTTCCTACACAGATGATTTAGTGCTTCTGAAAGAAATAACCTTCCATAAGTCTTAGAAAAATACTCAGTGTAAAACCCCGAATAGGGAAAAATATAAAGGGATTTATGGGGAGTGGTGGAAAAACCAAGAATATGGGAAATTTAAAGTTTACTTGGTTTAATGTTTCTGAGTAATAAGTAATGAGACAAACAAATAAAAAGAGACTTATGTAATTGCAATGAAGAACTTGATACAAAAGAAATGATGCGAATAACGATTCACTACTTAGAAGAGGAATATACTTTATAATTCAGATTGAGGGAAAATTGAGGAAAAATAATAATAGATCGTAAATATAGGGAAATAAAGCAAAAAAAGAGAACCGTTGGAAACCCTGAATGTAAAAGATTAAGATTTACTGAAGGTACGACGAAGGGGAAAAATTCATTTATATCAAAATATTTAAAAGTCAAAAATAAAAGAGTGGCAAAAAATATTGGAATATTCAGAGTGGGAAATGAGGAAAATAATAAATAGGAGATTGATAAGTAATAATATTGGAGAGAAAGAATCTGCTGATGTGGAATGAATCACTGGGAATAGTAACAGTACATCACAAGAAAACACATTAGAAATAAGGGAAAGAGGAACAGTACATCACATATTGACAGGAAAACAATTTAGAAATAAACGATAAAAAATAAGAAAAGCATTCAGAATTAAAAAATGAAAGTATGCGAAAGTATGAAAATTTGAAGGAAATCAAGAAAGAAAAACTTCATTGTCGTGTTACTACGCATTCCAATCGTTCCCATGGAATGCATTCGAAAAACAAATCATGAAAGGCTAAAATCAATAAATAAATAAAAAGGCATCGCCGAAATATAAAGTGGAGAGCGTGAGAAGCTGTACTCTGAGTCGTCGCAATTCTCTCCCCCTCACTTCCGCCCTTCCGCCCCCTCTCGCACATCTGTTGATCTCAGTCAAACCTCACCCTGGTTTTGGACCAGACCGGGAGGACCAAAATCGGGCCAAATTCGCCAATTCGAGGCTTGCTCAACTATCGCCATGCTTTTCAAAATAAGGTACGTTTTCGGATTGACATCATTTTCCCCGAGTACCTCCCGTTCGTACTTTTCAAACATGCATGCATTTCTCCCTTTTGTCTTTTCAATTTTTACTCTTACAATTTACGCTAAATACGATCAGATTGAAAGCAGTGGGGGTAATGCTGTTTGATAAAACCTTACATCTCGCTTTTAAGCTGATTTTTTAAGAAATGATGACTTTCTAATTAAATTACCGACACAACCATTGGTAAGTAGATATAATTTGGAATATACTGACACTCATTTGCCTTTTCGATGTCTTATAAAGTAGTTTTTCTGCTTATTAAATGCATAATTTAAGACACGATTTGTGATGAGGATAATCCTATTACACTTTTACTGAGAATTCGTGAAATCCGTAAAGGAATGATACTAATTTAAAATGTCACAACTATCGTATCGATAGCGTAAAGCAGACATTTTGCAAAAACTACGTTTTTTTCTGATTAAAACATTGTGAATGCGTGAAAAACTTGGGTGTAAATACGTTCATTTCACAGAAGGCATTACAAACTTAAAAATTTCGGAGAACCGTTAAAACTGGCTTTGCAAGAAAACAACAATGTTAAATTTCATTAGATTCCATTTAATTCTATGTATTTATTTTTTCGAGAAACAAAAGTTGTTTTCTTCCATTTCGTAGATTATTTTATCAATTTTAAAAAAAGGATTAATGTAAAAATGTTTTGATTATTTCTTTCACCGGAAATGAATTGTTAATAGTGAATTATTCGATTCGAAGAATAATTATGGTAACATTTTTCATTAGTTTAAAATGAAAATCAGGACAAAATGAAAACAGAAGGCCCAATTCCAGACATTCCTTTTAACATTCATAACCTTCGGATTGTCATCCCGGAGGAAAGCTCTCAAATAAGGAAGGTCTTTGTGTTTGTAACTCTCCTTTGACATTGAAATAGTATCTTAAACTTTACATCGATGTTTTCGGATCGGTTTAATTATAGATTAATCATTTCGTAGGCTCACGCTATCATATCAAGTCAATAAAAAATTATTTATTTATTTTCTTGCTCCCGCTCCAAATATTTTGAATTGGGGGGGGGGGGGGGGGAAATGCTTTTGATTCCTCTCGTTGAATTTTCCTCTAATTCATTTTTTGGCAGACTTTGATTTTACAATTTTCATTTGACGATTTATTTTGGCGAATTTAACATTTCGTAAACGAAAGAATCAAAAGCGGTCGTTATTCTTAATTGAAAAATGTATCACGACTTTTAGCAATTAAACGAAAAACTGTGTTAAGTGAACAAAAATAAGAGGAAAATCATTCAAAACCGGCAGTTTTAACCCGTTGAGTGCCAACTACGAGATATCTCGTAATGGGATTTTTGATACAGGAATTTCATACAGAAATTTCAGCACAGGAATTTTATTCAGTGACTCCAGCTATGAGGTCTCAGGTAGTGTTTTTTTTTTAATTGAAGTAAATGCCATTACAATATTGTATCAGAAAATTAATATTTTATGTATCGTTCAAAATAAAACCTCGGCACCCCATAAAACTGTCCGGTAAATTAAATTTGTCTGGTACTCAATGGGTTAACTGATAGCGTTTCGATTGTGCAAACAGTGAATTTTTTTGAAAAATTTACCCGAATAAGCACGTTTCTCTCGCGAGAAATTCCTTTTTAAAAAATATCAGATTCAGGAATGGAAGGAGACCTGCGGAGAGTCTCCCGGGCGTCCTTGATTCAGTTCCAATTAATTAAAACACAAAATAAAAAAATGAAACGATTGCAATTCATAGAAAATTTCTGAAAATCACAAAACCGTTCTTTTGGATTAGAAAATCCGGGAGCATTCCTCGCATAGCTGAGGAAAAATATTTGCCCATGGAAAAGTTAATTAAATAAAACTACTTTTGAAAATGTTTTATGTTTGTTGTGACATAAGTCAAACTAAAAAAGGCAATATAAACTCATTTAAATTTCCGGGAAAGAAAGAAAAACGTTTTAACGAAATAATCTGAACACGTTGAAAATTATAAACAGCTTAAAGGCAACACGTGGATAGAGAGAAAGGACAAAAAATTCTAATAACAAATTCTGCATATTTTAGAACAGGAGATAAACAGGAGACCTTGAACCTTTGAAGAGAAGCCACACCCTCTCAAATCAGCACTTCATTATCGTGTTTAAATTTTTAAATAAATCCGATAAGCGCTTCCGCCGAATGTCTGGCGAAAGGGTTAACAAAAAAATGGCGGAAAGATCCCCGACAGCAGAGTGCGACAGAAAGCGTCCGGCAGAAGTTTTCATTCGTATCTACTAATCGTCCTTCGGTTTTATTTATTTACCAGTTTCAGTTCAATGTTTTCATAGAATTCCAAATAAAGTTCTTTATTTTATAATAAATACGCTTTACGAGCTTTAATCTTAAATAACAAAACAAAACCTAATAAAATTGACTAACTAATTAAGCGGTGACGGAATTCCAGTAAACGAACATTCAAAATGCAAATGACCACAGATAAGCCAAATTGATTTGTACTTGATGCAATTTTTTTTTACAAAGTTCTGTGCCAAGTTCACAAACGCGAAAGAGTGAAACTCTATTCTCAATATGTTTTACCGTTTATTTTCTGCTTTTGGGGGATCCCTCGTCAATTCTTTGTCGGCTTTGACAAAAAACACTGACTTTTATCTAATCAGGACAAAAATCAGCTTTAAATTCGGCCCAATGGGAGTTCTCGTTGGCAAAATTTATAACTCCAACACTGTTCCTCCAAATTTATTAAAAAATGATAAAAAGTATAAAATAAATAAAAGTAAAAAAAAATTTGAAGTTACAGTCTTTTTTATTTAAAACGCACTGAAATGTAAAAAATAATAAAAATTGTGTGTCATGTGAGTGTGTGCACCACTTTCTATGTACATCAATATACACTATACACCCGAATAAATATAAGAGAAAAGATTTAATTTATATAAAAGAGTGCTTTGTATCGTCACATAGAACGTTATAACACACACTTTAATGCTTTGTATATTTAATGCAGTCAGCCATCTTTTATTTGAATACAATATTTTTTCTCTTTATTTATTTGGATGTACAATGTAGATTGATGTATATAATGGCACACACTTTTTATTATTTTTTACCTTATAGCGCGTTTCAAACACAGAAGATCATAACTTAAAAAATATTTGAACTTTTTAGTCAAAAACTTATCCCGAAATTACATTCATAACAAATGACAATCGCTAAAATATTGTGACGTCACATTCATTACACCCGAAATCTCTGTCATTGTTAAAGGATTTTAATCGTATATAATTATACTTTCTTGATTCAATCTTCTTAGGATGTAATTGAGCAACAACCCCCAAAAAATAACGGCTGTCATTATGGACTGCTTAATTCTCAAAAATGAGATCTGTTACACAGTCAATCACAAACGCAAAACATTACAAAATTTCGGAATAAATAAAAGATTTTAATTAGGTTAGATAAAATAATATTATTTATTATTTCTTTGATATCTATTATTTCTGTTTTTATATTTTATTATTTCTGAAAATTTATTTCCAAAAGCCTAATTTTTTGTTAAGGATTTAAAGACAACTTTTATAAGTTGTCTTTAATCAAGAAGTCAGGAGACTTCTTGATTACTCTATGGTTTTTCGGAAGTATTTTTCTGTCAGCAGAGTGATTTCACACTCATAAATTTTTTTTTGTTTGCTGGCAGGTAATTAATCCAAGTAATTTTTTGCTCATTTGAACTAAACGTTTTCAACTAAAAAATTTTGTAGAAACTGGAAAAATGATAGCCGAAAGGTGCCAGGTCTGGAGGGTGTGCGCCGTGACAATTCATCTTGTACAGACCCTAAAAGCTTTTTCCGCTTGGTCACACTTAGTTTCGCGTTTTCCTGTTGGAACACTATACCTTTTTTGCTGACTAAAACCGGTCATTTAATTTGTACTACTGATGACTACAAAAGTGTTGGTTGTGTTGTTCAGTAACTCTCTGTTCTCTGAAACTCCACTTTGAACAGATTCATCTTTTCTATTTCAGAATCTTTTGCACTTTGTAATTTATTACAGATAACCCATTAATTGTCCCGAGTGATTCAAAAATGGATCATCATCGATGGCGAATTATTTTTCGAATGCTTTGAGAACAAACTTAACCCTTTCAAATAATCATGAACGATCGAATTCGATAAATTTAATCAGTGAGGGATCTCCCGAGTCTTTCGCATCAACTAATGCCTCCATTTTGTCTTCATCAATTTCAATTAGTTTTCCTGAACATCTTTGGAACATTTTCCAGATCGAAATTTTCCAAACCGGTTTTGACACAAACGCTCACTGAACAATAATTTTTACTTGTCTGAAGCAGAAAACTTTTTCAATTCCCGCATTTAAAAGGATATCGACTAAAATCTATAGAATTAATTGAAAATTTTCACTGGCGATGTTGTTATCTCAGCTGTCAAAATGTGATTGCACGGCTAAGTGTGAAGTTGATTATGCGAAAATACTATTAACTCTTCTATTGTTATAAAAAAACAAAATTAATTTACGAACAAATATTTCTTTATAACCCAAACTTATTTTTCTCCGATGGGGTACTAATTAAAACTTTCGATGTGTTTCCACAAACAAAGTCAAATGAATCCGAGCTTTAGAGTGGTTCTCTAAATTATTATAACACCGAGATGAGATATCGTCTGACATCGTTCCGAAAGCCGACAATCGCCGGAAAATAATAATCTCAACTTTCAACTTGAGAATTTATTGACCGCTTAAAAGCAATAAGAACAAACGAAAATAAATTGGCCATACACTTGAGATCGCCATGGGCGATCTTTTCGTATTTCCTCAACAAATCTAATCGATTGACGCCCTCAATTAATATCGGCTAACAAAGCGTAATTGTTAGTAAATTTTCATTCTTAGCCTGAATTTTCCACCTCCTTAGAGAAGGGTTATCGAGCCTTGAAGGACTGACGAATAGAAAGCTCCACTGGGGTAATTTTTTCACGTGACGGAAGGAGGAAACGTTTACAGAATAATACCTCGGTCATATATCGTTCATTCAAAAGGTCATTTGTCTATTTTATCCGGTTATCTTTTATCATTTTCGGCACTCACGACTAACCTATCGGAAGAGGCGTTTGTCCAATTCTTTCGGTTGCATTTATAATATCCTTCGCTGGAAAAGTAACTTCCAAGGTTTTCCTTAAGATTTTTTATTAGAATGGGTATCTCAGAGGGATTTACTTCACTTAAATCGGCAGGTGACTCCCGGGTAGAAAATGTTAACCTTTGGTGTTAGAGACGTTTCATTAATACATTAAAAAAAAAGTCAACACTGTCATTAGAACAAAGTTTTAACGAAACACGAATATCACATTTTGTTGTCGTTCTTATCATATAATATATTATTACTGTGGAAATGTGAGCAGTTAACCAAAAAAAGAAAAATAGTACTGACAGTAATCGCTGCAATGTAATTGTCAAGGCTAAAGTGTGGCTTTCGGGTCTAAAGGTCCAACCTTTATTAACGAACGGGGTTTCCTAATTATTTATCCATTGAGACAGCCTTTCGGTTTGAGCTGAGATTCCACTTTGCCAGAAAACTGCTGAGATGTTCTCCTTTAAAAGATTAACGATTTTATAAGCAAGCGAAATCACAGTTTGTCCCGGAAGACTCAGCAACAAGACAATTTAAATTAACCGGTCTTCGCCGATCTCAGCACGCAAAAGGAGGAAAAAAAGCAGAGGTTTAATGTATAATGTCCTCTCTGCAGGCATCATCGGCTTCGTCGGTTTCTAAGACAAGCTGACAGGAGTATTAATTAAATAAAAATAAATGTTTCGCATTTACAAGTGTCGATAAATGTAACATTTGTCGGATGCAGACATAACCCGGAGCGGTTAGTGATTGTTAAACGCGGATAGCGTTTTGGTTAAAAGCCAATATTTTTTTGTGATAAGCCTCGCGAGATAATTAGCCCAGGTATATGTAATTTTTTGGTAACTCTTAAGACTTCCCAAGGGCGTCTATTATCCTTCACAACCGAAAAGTTTTCCCGATTTTTATTACAGTCTTAAAAATTACTGGTGCACTAAAAATGTCTGGTGTTAAAAATTTGACGTTTTAAGTCAAATTTTTAACACTTGACTTAAAATGTCAAATTTTATTGAATTAATTAAAATCTGATAAAATAAAATTTAATTTGTTTTATTTTTTGTTGAAAATTTTTTTGTAAGACTAGTAGAAGCATAAACCTAATCTGATCAAGTTAATTAATATTGTATATTATGTAAAGGAAATAAATGCACCTATACAGCTGGAGTAAGCGGGAGGGTATTTAAAAATAAAATAAATAATTAAAATTTGACTTAAAATGTCTAATTTTAACCCATTGAGTGCCAGAAAAATTTTGAGCGTGCTTGCCCTGGGTGCTCGAGGTTTTATTCTGAAGGATACATTAAAGTTTACAAAATGCAATTTTATACAATATTGTAATGGCATTTACTTGCAATTTTTATCTAAAGAAAAA
This sequence comes from Brueelia nebulosa, assembly GCA_028293925.1. NCBI lineage: Eukaryota > Metazoa > Arthropoda > Insecta > Psocodea > Philopteridae > Brueelia > Brueelia nebulosa. The sequence goes on from JAQIBA010000004.1 coordinate 1,957,687, forward strand.
ACTCGTATCTGGCGTCACTGAATAAAATTCCTGTGCTGAAATTTCTGTATCAAATTCCTTTATCAAAAATTCCAATACGGAATATCAGCTTCAAGTTTTGTTACACCACGCTTGATATGAGATATCTCTTAGTTGGCACTCAATGGGTTAAACACGTTGAGTGCCAAAATATGAATTTTATTACCGTGAAATTGCTTTCCTCGCGTGCTTTTAAGCGCAATTTCTGAAAAATATTTCGCTGCACATTCGATAGGCAATCGGAAGTCCCGAGAGAAACCATTCGTGTCACTGAGTCTCAGCTAATCCCGGATGCAGCCAACACCCACGACCTTTTGGGTAATAAGAAAATGGAGAATTACTGCCACCAGCAAACATGTCGGACTTTTCCTTCGGATCTGGACTCCCAAGTTCATTATAAGATTTATAACTACCTGAAACTGATTTTGTAATGGAGTGAAACTGATTTTATAAATTGACCGAAACTGATCTGTTTCAGTCGAAATTGTGTCGTTTCTTCGCAAATAAAAACACGGAAACGCATGCGTGCAACGCCTTGTCAAAAAGCTGAGAAATTTATTTTTTAATTTACGACAAACCTTTCAAAAAACCGTTGTTGGCCCGAAAGGAACACATTTGGCTGTGATTAACTCGAAGACATGCAACCGGCGCAGACATTAAGAACTTCCTGCTGATTTTTCAGATTTTTCCTCAGGTCACCCTGTAAAAGAAGTGGCTCGATTAGTTTCAGCTGATTATCTCGTTCGGTTACTATACTTCCCCTCCCACAGGCCTTTCAAAGGTCGGCCAAAGGAAAGGCGGGTCTTAGTTCGATACCATTCGCTCTTCTCATTTCGGCGGATGTAAATACCGGCTCTACAGATGAATTGACAATGCAATAATAACTTAAATTTATTTCAGTGTTTATTTTGCCGCGATCGGATACAGTTTGGTGTTTCTGTTCTTCGAGGACTGGACCCAGGTACCGTCAGCTACTGTTTGACTTTTCATGATAATTTTACACACACCGAAAGGTCCGAACTCGTTTTTTTTCGAACTATTCCGCGCGTTCAAAATTTTATATTTTTTTTTTTTGAAGAAATTGGTGAGCTCATTATTTCTCTTCACGAAAAAAAGATAACATTAAGCACTGTGGCTTCGACTGAAGATTTTTCGGAGGCTGAGCAGCAATGAAAGTTTCCTTATCGTGAAAGCCAACAGAAATGTCAATTTAAGTTGAAATGATTTCTAAAGACTGCGTTCAGATGTGATGAAGTGAATGAAATTCAATTTTGAAAAATGTCTGAAAAATGTGATTTTTTCCGAGAAAAGATTTTTTCTTCGCAATGCTTTGCCAGGCCCGTGATTTTCGCTTAATTCTGATGCGATCTACTTTCCCACTCAAGTGTTTTTGATTAATAATAATTGCTGTTAATGATCGCGATCGTGTTCGATGTTTTAACGGCTTCTTTTATACTATTTTGAGATTTAAAAGCCTCCGGATACGTTTTTCTGTTTGCTGATGATCGCTGTGACATATTTTCGAAAAGAATATTTACGTCTGTCACTGCTTTTGTGTTAAAGGTAAAGGCAAAAGTATGAGAGTTAAAGCAGCCGAAAAAAGGCAAAAAAATATTGGCATTTATAATGAGCATTTAATGGCGCGCAGCAGCCCAACTGCCAAAATGTCATCAAAATTCCGTTGGCTCTGTTCCGTTACAGAACCGACGTAAGCCAAATCACAAGACACGTTTAACCATCTCGTCAGATTCTGTACTTTTCGAAAAAACCACAAATTCTGCTCATTAACATTGCCACTGACGTCATTTACCTGGTAAGCCTCGTCATTTGTTTCAAGAAACGACATGTCTGAGCCTTCGCACGTGATGTAATATATGATACGTTCCGTTTCCCGGTCCGATTCACGTACTAATTTAAAAGCTGTTGCTTTCCTGCTGCGCCAATAAAAATAAGCCTTCGGTATTTACATCCGGCGCCAGGAATTATAACATCAAGGTCATCTGATTTCACTATTAACCGCCACAACAATGATCCTCTCTGCAATGCACATTCCGGAAGTGATCTTCGACCAGCAGAAGATTCGTTACCTCTATGGCGCCGACTTTTCCATTCAATTTTTCACTTAATTTAATCCCTTTCACACTTTTTGACGTGTTATTTTTCGCCTGTCAATTTACATCGATTTAGATAAAAACATGAGATAACCTTCCTGATTTGAAACGCGGCATTTGAAATGAAATTTGCAGTTGCAATTTGGCGAGCAAAGGCATAGAGGTAATAAACAAAACGACCGGGAGTGCCCAAAATCAGTCCTTTTTTTTTCTCTGGAAGGACTCAAAGGAAGGACATTGCCAAATTATTCTCCCGTTCCAAAGGAAAGGAACCCTAGAGACAAGTTTGTTCCGGGAACTGCCCGTGGAACATATCTGGCATTGATATATATCATTTCTCATGAATCTCTATATCAGTTCTCTTCATCAAATTTTGACCAACGCCTGGTCTTCAAGGACACAATCCTGCATTTGTTTCACTAAAAAATCCCTTTCCATAAATTCGCAACTCTAATTAAGACAATTTTTTAATGAGTCCAGGGGATATTGGAAATTCTATGGATGAGGGAGAATTACGGGGGTGTTTGAGGGTTGGCCAGATAAATGGGAATTCTGGAGTGTGACGCAACCCTTTCAGGCTCAGGTTAGATCCGATAAACAAGCTGACCTTGAACTCATCAAGTTTATGAGTTTTTGTTCAATGTCTCGAACTGCGAATTCTGGAATTTTTACAATGAGAAGAAGAAACGAAAATCACCTTTTCGACTCATTTTGGGTCTCCGAAGTGAAAGACTTTTCAGTCGGATAAACTGAACGGATGTAATTTGGGGAAGACATAATTTTCCCTTCAAATGAAGAGTGACTAATACCATATAAAAGACATTCAGCATTAATTGTTTTAAAGATATAAAGCTTCAAAAACTAAGATGAGTGATCGGATTAAGCGAAATGAATAATGAGTTGAGCACCTGCGATTAATTTATAATAATTAACTTTAACGACGGTTGGGAGATAATGTTGATAGACTGAAGATTTTAACTGATTCTGATTATGAACTGAAATCAGGTGTGGAAGTGGCCGAAGCCTCGGGCGCATTCGACCACACTTTGATTTTTCAGAAAAAAAATAACTTGTCAATTTTTTTTCCAGGTAATCTCCCCGCCCTCTAATAAATTTTAATGTCTGGACAAAACCAAAATGGTCGAAATTGTTTATGAACAAATACACCCCGAAAGGTACAATGACGTCATCCAACACCTGAGGTACAATTTTTTTTCGGATGAGCCATTGAACAAGTAAGTGATCGGATTTTGAGTTTGTTCGGAGTGAATTCGCTTTGAGTTACGCTTTCTTTTTTCTTTCTTTCTTTCTTTTTCGAAGATCTCTTTCGCTCTGTAGAACCGGACAGGCTCACCAAGAACTCGAGGAATTCAGCTTAGGTGTTATAAGTCAGGGAGTTTCTTTTATGGGAGTGCTCAGTACGACAGGAGAGGTAGGCCTTATTATAAATTCACAGCCTTGTTAATGAAAAAAATGGCGTCGTTACCCGAATCCAAGGTCTCATTAGCCCTTTTCAAGGAACCACGTTCACACTTGAAATACCTATCGTCACCACTGCATGCCTTTGAAAAGTCCTCGCTTCCATTTGCTAATTAATACCTCCAATTTATAATTAATGGACATATCGAATAAGAACTCCGATGTTGTCACACTATTGTGTTGGTTTCTCCAGGTATCCTACTTTCTCTTCCTCTCCTGTTAACTTTAACGGTTTTCGCGTTTAATATTAATAAGTATTTCTTACAGCAGCAGGTAATTTCCGGTTTTAGGAGGGATTCAAAGACAGAAGACTTTCTGGACAGTTTCCACCCCCGAAATCAGGGTAACTGACTGTGCCTTCCCTTTACAGGTGGTTGGAGTGCTGTTAAACGGATTCGAAACCGGTGACAAAAGTCTCGACCAGAAATGCTACAAAGATCAAAAGCTTCAGAAGATTTTCGACTTCTTAGGAAGCGTCGACAAGGGCGTGGATTTCCTCACCCACTACAACGCGAGTAATATATTGGAACTGAAGATCCTGAGCGTGGACATGAAATTCAGGGGAAGAGGGATAGCCCAAAGGCTGTACCAAATCACCGAAGACTTCGCCCGGGATAAGGGATTCACCGTAAGCGACCACTCTACTGAACTGTTGCGGCCATCAAGGTCTTAAACAGACAAATCGTTTCGCACTTAATATTGGTCTCAACTGCAGTTGTTAAATGGCCGCACTCGGATTCGTCATTCGTCAATTGGTCATAAAAAGATCGCGAGTTAAATTATAAATGCAAAATTCGCCATAATATTGTGATTTATGAGCCACCGCTTACACTTCCAAGTCGTTTCATTTTGCTGTAAAATATACATTTTTGAGCTTTGTCCAGAAATTAATGCTGATCTAGGAAAAGCTCTAACGTAAAAATTCTCGCAAAACTTAATTATATTTCTGTCTTTGAGACGCCATTTTGTTCAGTCGCCATTGTGAGAAATTTCACACTTTGAAAGCGACTTTAAAAAATTATCTGATTATAATCAAGAAATGTATATTTATGGAAAAAGGAGGCAATCACGTTTTTCGTTATACTAATATTATTTCTTGATAAGCAGGAAGTCATAGCAACACCCAGAATTCCAAGAATAAAGTGACAAATAAATAATTGGAAGAAATCGGGATTAATTACTCCCCATAAGTTCTTTCGGGATTAATAATCTGTAACGGTTTTGTCCAAGGGCACGAAAAAAAATTCAATGAACTTTTATTGCTTTCTAAAACTTGAACTAATTCGCAAAGGATGATGAGAACCTGTAAAACCTTTAATTTCAGGCTCAGATCGATTCGTGATAATCTCAGCCGAATATTTTTACTCCAAAATGAATTTTGATTTTTACAATCTTTTTTTTAACTCCTACCGGGCGGCCCGGGTTTATGCCACAAAAGAAACATAAGAAGAAGACTCAAATAAGGGGAAGTTTATGAGGGAAGCAGTCATTTTTGTTTGAAAAATAAGCAGAAGAGTTTAATATGGAGTAGTCCCTAAGGACAGCTGTCATTTAATAATATTGTTGTGACGGCGGGGTTGCTGGCTGAATTTCAACGTAAGAAGATGGGGTTTGTGTCCTAATTGCATTAATAAGACTGACTTACAAAGGTATAATCGTATACGATTAAGATCTTTTAACAGTCATTTTGGAATTTTTTTTACAATATTTTATTTCAAATGATAAATTCTGGGGTATGAATAAATGTGACGTCACAATATTTTGGCGATTGTCTTTTGTTTTTAAACGGTTTTTTTTAATAATTGTATTAACTGCAGGTTTACTTTTTAGTCTTGTCTACTCATGACTAAAAAGTTAAAACTAAATAAAAGAAAAAAGTTTTTAAGTTACAATATTTTATATTAAAAACGCACTAAAAGGTAAAAAATTAATGTATTTGCACAAAATAAATTAAGAGAAAAAGATTTTATATAAATAAAAGATGGCGGAACGCATTAAATATACAGAGTGTGTTATACAAAACACTCATCCATCTCTTATTTAAATAAAATCTTTTTCTCTTAATTTATTTTGTGCACATACTTTTTATTCTTTTTTACCTTTTGGTGCATTTTTAATATAAAAAATTGTAACTTAAAAACTTTTTTTCGGTTTCTCGCGGGTGATTATTTTGTTTTTTTTTTTTGTTTTCAGCTTCTCCGAACTGATGCGACTGCGCTTTTTTCTCAAAAAGTATTTGAAAAGTTCGGTTTCACGACTCTGAAAGAGATCTTCTACGATGAGTACCCTTCGAAAGATGCACCTCTCTTCATCGTGGAACCTCCTCACGTTTCCTTCAAACTCATGGTGAAAATGCTAATGTAAAATCAAATTTTAAATGTATCCCTAAATGTACCTGTGTTTGGGTGCCTGACGAGAGTTCTGCTCCAGAATTCAAAATCTCTCCGTTCTTTATGTTCGTTTATTTATTCCACACATACAGTTTAAGTACAGTGGATGTTACAGTTAATGACACAGTGGATCTCATTTAAATGTGAACCTTTGAAAAACTGTCCACTCGTTTTCCCCTCCCAATAGAGATTACATTTTGGATTTTATTTTTTTAGACAAAATTGTTACTGTTTGTTAAAGTATAAATTTTATGTGAAGAAAATTATCCAAAATTTTAAACCCGCTTTAAAAAGGTTAATTGAAGATACTATTTTTTATTTTTAAAAAAATTTAGTTTTAATTATATTTTTAGTTTTAATAATCTGATAATTTTTTCAAATCTCCTTTTCCGATCCTAATAGTTACATTCAAGGTTACATAAATTCCTATTTGTTCAGAGTATAAATTAGTGTAGTTTTTCAGAGTATAACTATATATAAAATATCAAAAGTCCTCAAAAAAATTAGTTTTTCGCTGTTTTCAGCAAAGCGGTGAGTTTTTATATAATAATAATAATTTTATTTAGATAATATTATCCTCTATAATTTTTGTCCGATAAAACATCGGATTTTTAAGGACTTTTAACATTTCATTTATAATTATACTCTTAACAATTTCACAAAGTTTCAGCTTCTCAGGGATTTATAAAACTTCACATCTCATTTCTGAGCTAATTTGACTGAATCCCTCTAAAGAATAAGAAAGTATAAACTCTCTCTGCGGTGGGCATCGTCAGAAATAAGCAATTTGTCAGCTCTTCAAAATGGAATTTGTTGTATTTTAGTACCGAATTAAAAGAGAATCGAGTTCACTGAAGCTTTCCCCAATTAGACGAAGAAAAAAGGCTTATTAAGTTGGCTTAGAAGTTAAACCCTTTGGGAAAACTCAAGAGAAGGAACGACTTAAAACGGAATGTGCTTAAAAAGACTTTATTAGGTAAAACTATAAATTACTGTAACAAAATGAACTCAAAGCTGCTGAGCTGCCATGTCGCCAGCGTCGATGCCGAGTAAGGCCATGTCATCGTCCGACATTCGGGAAGATGTCTCCATTTTGTCTTCGTCCAATCCTGGGATGCCGCCCCCTGAGGAGGACCCCAATCCGAAACTGGTCTCGAAGAGGTTCTCGGGGGGAGGCGGCATCGCGGGCGGGGAGGGGGTCTCCCTGGAGGGGGAGCCCGTCGGGGGAGGAGGAACGGTCTGACTGAACATGCTCATGGCGGTGGCGTCCATTAAATGCGGGGGCGGGGGCCCGACGGGGGGCCCCGGGGGCATCTGCGGCATGGCGGCCATCATCATGCCGGGGTAGGCCATCATCATCTGGCCCCCGTAGCCCATCTGCGCCGCCTGGTAGGACAGCGCGCTCGCGAGGAGCTCTGGATTTTGGTAGTCAGTCTTATCGTCTGGTTTCTCTTCCGGGTAGATGATGCTTAAAGCGTCCTGGAAATCCTTGGGGAGAGGGAAAGGTGATTTTTTAATCTTTTTCGGGCTTTTGGGGCTCTCTCTGATTTTGGGCGGAGAGGGGGGCATCATCGTGAGAATGGGCGGAGACGGAGGCAAAGGGGGGTTCGCTATGGGAATCATCATCTCATTGGTCATTACCACGGGATCCATTGGCATCGGCTCCTCCATCTTTTCCTGGAAAGCCTTTTGATATTTTGAGACGATTTCCTTCGCCGTTTCCACTTTGGTTTTGTTCGTCAGGACTGGTTTCGGCGCTGACGGCGATGGAGGCCTCGGCTGCGTGATTCTGGGCGGCGGTGGAGCTTCCAATTCCATGCTGTCATCCTTCTTCTCGTCCTCGTCGTCCTTCTTCCCCTTGTCCGAATCCGAGCGCTTCTTCGCAAACGGCATCCTTCCGATGAATCCGAACTTCGACTTCGGCATGGGAACGGTCGGCTGAACTTTCTTCTTCTTCGCCGCTTCCACCGCCTGCTTTTCGAATTTCGACTCCCCGTCGTCCGTTTCCGCATTCAGGTGATCGGGTCTTTCCGGTCTGTTCGAGTCCGGAACTCCGTGCTTATCCAGTTTGAACAAATCGTATAAGGGTGCGGGGATGACTCCGGGGGTGACCTTCTCTCGCTCCCTTTCGCGAGAGTATGATCGCGAGCGACTTCGGGTTCTGGAACGTCTGTGCCTGGAGGAGCGGTAGTCTTTCTTCCTGTCCCAGGAGGACTTCCTCTCCCTTCTGGGAGACCTCGACCTCCTCTCCCTCTCCCTTTCCCTTTCCTGTCTTCTGTCTCTGTAGCTTCTCTTTTTCTCGTATCTGGAACTTCTTTCCTCGTCATTTTTGCTGTAACTGTCTCTCTGTTTTTCTTTCGTTTTTATTTTTTCCTTGAGATTCCTCGCGAGTTCTTTTTCCGGCTCGGGGACGTCTGTCTTCATCCATTCTTTGAGCATTTTGTCGTCGCCCGGTTCGGTGCGAGGAGGCTGTTCCTTTGGTGGTTCTGCCGCTTCTTTAGTGTCTGGGGGAGGCGGAGGGGGAGGGGGTTTCGTCTCTCCCACTTCTTCCATTTCCCACTTGGATTTCTCTGGTAACGTGATGGGAATGGCTAAGGCAGCTGCGGGTTTCTCCTCCTCTTTTTCTTTGTTCCTCATTACGACCCGTATGCTCTTCGATCGGTCTTCCAAATCTGCGAGAATTTCCTTTTTGTATTTCTTCTCTTCTTCGGAATCGGAACTTTCGCTCGAACTCTCTGAACTGGACCCGCTTTCGGATGAGCTTGATTTTTTAGACTTTTTTTCTTTCGATTTCTTCTTTTTCTCTTTCACTTTCTTCTCTCGCTTTTTCTTTTCCTTCTTCACTTTCTTCTTTTTTTCCTTTTCCTTTTTCACTTCCGGAGTCTCCTTCGTGGGATTTGAATTATTTTCGAAACTCCGCGGCAATGTTAGCGGCATTATGAGCTCCGCTTCGGCTGAATCGGGTCTGATCAAAGTGGAAAAGAATTTCTGCTTGAGTTCTTCTTCTTGTTTCTTCATCAGCTCCATCCGCTCTTGCTTCTGCTTTTGCTGTGAATCGGAAAACCGCTATTTATTAACTGATTCCCTCTTTCCACTTTAAAATGGTAACAATTTCGAGATAACCCACCAAAAGTTCCTCATCTCTTTGTCTCCGTCTCTGCTCTGCACATTTCTCGTAGGCTTTCTCGCGATTGGCCATCCAATCTGTCTCCCAGTGGGGATTCTGCTCGTTAAAGCTCTGAAACAAAATGTGGCTTTTATTGCTCGAGAAAGCTCTTTAGTATATACTTTCGAGAATGAGAAAACTCACCGAATAATTGGCCGAATGTTCCTTTGATTTCAAATGAAGCGAGGCGCAGTGGAGATCCCCAATCCAAACGCGGCAAAGTTTGCAAAACCAAGCGGTGGCCGAGACCAAAAACTGGAGCCCTACAGAGACAAAACAAACAAAAAGAAAACACAAAATTAGATCTATTTACCGGAAAGTGAACTCGTTGGATTTCGTATATCGGTCACTGTTAAAACAAAATACTTTTTTTTACGTGTACCATTGGTTGCTTTTTAACATTCGGCCAAATATCTGTTTTGTTTCCATTTTGATTAAACAGGCCCCCTTATTTGCATCTCCTAGTACAGTCGATTATTCCCACATGTTTTCCACACGTTTCAAGCTGAAAAATGATATTTCTTTTATACTCTTTTAATCATTCACTTTCAACAGCTTTTTATTTTACTTTTTCTTTCTTAACATCGATTCAGATCCCGTAATGACTCGTGTGCAGGCCGGTCGACTGTCGTTCGAGTCTTGAGAAAACGATTATCTCGTTGAGGAGTTTTCAGCAGTAAGTCCCTGAAATCCATTCTGCCGTCACTGCAATGTATGAGGCTAAGCGTTTCCCAACTCGCCCCGAAAACATTTCTCGGAATGGGTTTTTTCCCGATCGAACATTTCGATATTTGACCAATCTTACAAATAAAATATTTTTCCAGCTGATACAAGCGAAAGTTATAACGACTAAAGTAAAACAAAAAGTGGGCATTTTGCCTTTTCCAGTTTATAAAGACCAATACAAAATGGCAGCATCATTAAGGACTGAATATAACCCTAAAGAGAATTGATATAATGCGCGTATTGAAGCAATTTTACTCCATTATGTTGGCAACGTAAAAGATTAAATTAAAACGAAAAAACTTTACTCGACGTTTTCCTCACATTCTCTTTCAGAAAAACGTTGGGAAACTCTGCCATCGCTTAAAACTACAATACAATCCAAATAAAATGATTTTACTCTGCCTTCGAAGCTTTCGTTGTGGAAAGCGAGAGCGGAAGGAGGGAAAATCATCCTTTACAATTCTGTTTACATAATCTCAGAGTACTTATAAAAAAAACTATAAACTATAATATGTTGCCGAAACCACATAAAACACCTCCGCCGTCTTCTTTCTTCGATTCACACAGTCGTCTTGAACAAACTCGCGAATTCAATCAGCTCCAATTTAATTGCAACCTTCCCGAATTTTTAACATTATTTTTGCCACTTAAATAAAACAATAACAATTGTAAGAGTGATTAAAGGGACGTTTTCCATGTCTTAACATTATTTTTTTCACATTCCCATGTTTTTGGTGGGTACTTACCTCAAAGGAACCGCTCTTAATAATAAAATTCATAAATAAATTAATTTACCTTTTCCTGTTTATTAAATTAAACTTCTATAAAATTCTTTAACTATTTAATAGTGGGCAAATTAAGTTTGGAGACTCTGGCCTATTAAACTAAACCTGACAAAGGCATTTCTGGGATTCCCTCAACTAATTAATTATCTTTTATGAGGTGAATTATAAATATTATTAAACGTCTCACGAAATAACAGTTTCAAAATGACAGAAATATAATGAACGGCCTTAACAGATAATCAGCGCAGAGAAATTTTTAAGCTAAAAAGAGACAACTCTTCCGGAGAGAAGAGAGCAGAATACAAGTAAAATGGGGTATGATACGTTTCTTTTTAATAGAGTTGATGCATAAAATGTCGTACAGACCCGATCTCACAATCAATATTTTATGCAGCAACGCTTCATGTTAGGTAATTTAAAAATTAAGCTTTTTATTTAATTAAGAAAAGCAATCCGCTGACAATTCCCAAATGTAAGGGATCAAAGGCATCATCGGCAAGTGAATTTTATTTCTTCAAGTAAAGATAAAATTACCCTTTCATTTCCAAAAAAATTAACAACTGGCGGTACGCACCTTTAATGGGAATTCTTTTGGTAGGCGCCCCTTCATAGAATGGAATTTCTTCGTGGGCGTTCAAATCGTGCCAAGGCATATCGTTCACTTTCTTTTCCTGAAACAGATTTTCATTACAACATTGAGTTTTTACAAAAAAGGGGATTGTATTTAATTGTTGCTTTTCAAAGGTCCACTTACTTGAATCAATTCCTTATGCTCTTTACTATGAAGGTGATTTAAATATTCTTTCGCCGTCCTGGGAAATTCATCGCAAACCTGACACCAGTGCATTTCAGGATCGTAATAGATGAAGTTGCACGGGGGTTTTGCCTCGTCTTTACGCGGCTCCATCACGGGCAAACAGGACTCAGTTCCAGGAGGTGCTGAAAAAGTAATCGTCTCTGTAGAAAATTAATTTGACTTTAGCCTCTGACTTTACTATTTCACCGTTCGCTCATTGGATTTTCCCTGGGATTCCGAACGGTTACCTGAGCCTGAAAGGCCAGGCACCAGAGTCTTTCTCGTTAGGGCCGACATTAAGGTTCTCTGTCTCTAATAGAAACAGTCGACTTGACCAAAACCGAATTATGGTATTGTATCCCGAAATAAACCTTTATAACTAAGACATCCTTTTATCATAAATAAATTTTATAAGTGCGTCCATTTTCGATCAAAAAAAACTAAGAAGACATACACACGAAGGCGAGACCAATTGATTGGTTAAAACTTTACCTAAAAATGGTAACAGCGGCATAAATTTAGTTCAGGACAATCAACAACAAATCAAACTTACGCGGCTCAACAGATTTCACAAAGACTTACGCCAATTTACTCACCTAAATTCTCATCGCTCTTTTCTGTTTTCCTCTTTTTCTTTTTGTTTTTCCTCATTTTTTTCCGATACTCTGAGTCGGAATCCGAAGAAGAATCATCGCTAGACGAAGATCCAGTACTTCCGGAAGATTCCTTAGATCTCTGTTCAGGTCAAAAACATCTCAAAAATAAGTTAACCGAAGATATTAATTCGATTACAGATAAAAAAACATGTCACGCTTTGCAAAGTAGACATATCAAAATTAAATATATACAGTACGTTAAATAATCATTGAAGAATTAATACAGCTTTTCCGGTAAGAAGTGAAAAAATGATATACCTTCTCCGATTTTTTTTTCTCTGATTTTTCCTTAACTTTTTCCTTTTCCCTGGCATCTCCACTTCCATCGGTTAAAGCAACTTCCTCGAGCGGTATTGTCGGCCTTTGGTCTCCAATTATCCCCGTCAATATGTCAATTACGTTGTCAACAGCTTTGATCTTACTATTTATTTCCAACTGCAACACAATATGTTAATATCATACATTTTGATAATCTTATAAATTTCCTTTGTAGTCCAGTTACAAAAGGAAAAATTCAGGCTTATAACGGTCGAATACAAGTCTCAAATTACCTGCAATTTATTATTTTCTTTGAGAAGCTTCTCGCTATCTCTGGTTTTATCTCCGACTAGTTCTTTTTTCTGGGTCTTCAGTAATTCAAGTTCTCGATTTAAAATAATCCCTTTTCTTAAATATTCGTCTCTCTGTTTGGAAAGAGTGATTTTCTGCTGTAAGAGCTCCTTTTCGATTGCTGCAAAATCGACACAAACGTGATTAAAGTAAATTTCTTCTGACTTTCACTCAGATCTTGACTGAGCTTCAAATAAGAGAAGAATTTAACCTTCTTTCTTTGCTGGATCCTCTGTTGCGTGAGGAGTTGGCGCTGGTTTTGGCAATGGAGTCGCATCTTGCCAATTATTGGGACGCGTTGGCATGTATTCTGGTTGCTGTAAATGAAAAAGTGTAAAAAGGAAGTGATTTTAGTCTTAAATAGTAACAGTAGAAACCTACAGGATGTGCAGGTGGAGGTGGCGGAGGAGGATATCCCTGGTAGTAAACCTCATAACCAGGATAAGTCTCTGCTGTGTTTGTTCCAGGAGCCGGAGGATAACTATACTGAGCAGGTGGTGGCACTGGAGCAGCAGTGGTCGTTTGATACCTGTTAAAAGCATTGCTCTGAAAAAAAAAATTAAACGATTAATCACACATAGCCTCAGCAACCGAATGCGAGATACAGAATTCAAAGTTCACCTCTGGCCCTGGAGGAATAGTTCCAGGGGAATTACTGGTAGGAGGAGGCACTGGAGCAGCTGGTGCTGAATGAAAAGCGGGAGCTAGTGGAACGTAGTCCTGTCTATTGTTGGCATTAATTGGTGGATTTCGAGGATCCACAGGTCGATTGTGAGACCGCCAGTTGGTAATCGGTGACCTTGATCTGTCTCTCCGGGGACTTGAACTTCTTATTTCACTACGATTAATTAGAAATCTTTGTATAATTACCCGAAAGAAACTAATTTCATTTGGGTATTGAATGATAAGGAATTAAGACTTCAAAAAATATAACAAAACAATTATGAAAACGAGCAGAAAATTAAAAAAATGATAAGCACTGAATTTAATAAATAACAATAATCATATGTTTATTTATAAAGAACACTGATGATCGAGAGGTTAGCGCGCTAAACTGCCATACCAGAATACCACCTGGGTTATTTCCCAGCTAATTTTTCCTCAACCTTTCCCTCCCTAAACTCCTTCCACTTCTACTACTTTCCTCTCCCAAAAGCTATCTTCCCTGGCTAAAAACAATGACATTAAAAATCAGAAGGCTGAATGGAATGTCATTGCATTACATTTCGAACATAATGAAACAATTTCAATACAAATAAAATTACAGCTCCCAATAACTAAAATGATTAAATAAGCAGTACCTTTTATCTGAATCTTTGCCAGGACTCTTTTCAGATGAGTACCTCTTATAACGGTAACGATCATTTGAGCCACTAGCAAGTCTGCGAAGTCGAGGATCTCTGCTTGTAGGGGTTCTACTCCTGGACCTGCTTCGTCTATGACGAGATCTCCTGGGTGAGGGACTTTTGGAATATCTACAACAAAAATTTTAAGAAATAAATTATAAAGGCAAAATAAAATCACAATAACTAATTTATGAGGAAACTTACTTTCTTTTATAGCTATGAGGACTTCTATCTCTATGCTTGTCTCTGTCTCTATCTCTATCCCTTCTTTCTCTATCAGATTTCTTGCTATCCTCATACCTGTCTTCACCTTTTCCCTTGTCACTTTTTTTATCACTTTTCCCTTTGCTAGAATCTACATTACTACCATCATGATTTTTTGATTTATCTAAAGGCAATGTATCAGTTCGAATAATAAAACCAAAGGAGTCCCTTTTGACATTTTCTCCAAATGGCCAGGTATATTTGTCCTTTTTTTCAACTTGATTTACAGTCTGAGTTCCAGGTTTGTTTTCTTCTGTTTTATCCTTCTGGCTTGCCTCAGAAGAAAAATTATTAACAGTAGTACTGTTTCCTACACTTTCAGTTTCAACCTTTTCACTCATAGTTGGCTGAACTTTGGATACCTGTCTAATCAATTCTACTGTTCCCTCAAAAGCTCATCTGTCTCCATTAATTACGGGTGAGAAAAACATAAAATCTGAAACATAGAAAATAATAACTGTATATTAACTAAAAAAATACCCGTAAAATTGGCTTTATGTAAATATTCAGTTAAACCAGGAACATTGAACCCGAAATAACAAACGACGTAAAGAAAATAAAATAATTTCAGCCCATCAAATTTAAATGTCTTTTTTGATAAAATTCCCTTAATAAAATACGCAAAAAATACGAAAAATGGACCTTTCAAACTGTTGCCATCCTCAAAATCACATTGCAAATACACAAACATGCGTTCATAATAAACCGGTAAACTTACCTTTCAGCTGCAGAGCTTTGTCAAAAAAAAACCCACGCAAATAATTTTGCGTTTAAAATTAATGACTGAAACACAACTAAACTATTTCAAACTAAATCCACGGAATATTGGTTATCAACTAATTAAAAAGACAATGAAATTATTCCTTCACAAATCCGCCATCTTATTTAACCAATTGAAAACCGTTTTTGAAAAAAAAATAATAATAAATTGTTTATTTATAAAAAAATATTATTCTTGATAAAATTAAAGAAAATGTTTCACAAATGCTAAATATTATTTTACTTTCTTCCTCAAAAAGAATATTTTTGAGGTCTTACAGTTCCGTTAAAATCAAGACCTTCCTGTAGCGAGTCATTACGTCATCGATAGCGTCACTAAACCCTAAATACGCAAAGAAACTTATATATGATGATAAGAAAACGTTTATTGGATTCCTTGTTTTCGATTAACGAAACCATTAAAGAAAATTCTAAACTTTGTTTAGAATATAAGTTAGAAACGCAGAAAATATTTTTCAAGGGGAAATTTTTCTATAAGGCGGTGGGATTTTGAAAAAATCGCGCCAATTTGTTTTATTATTGCGATAGTTTAAGGCTGGAACACTAGAAGGCAACTTTTAATTCCTAACTATTATCTTCAGACTTTACCTTAAATTCTCTTTCTTCGCTAATCATTTAAGTGTCAGCTTCAAACGGATCCAAACTTGAAATATTGTTTATTAGAGCTGGTTATGTAACATTAATAATGTTTCACCTCTTGTTCTTACGCATGAACATTTCTCCGCAGTGAATACTGGTGATGATGCAAGGAAAACACTTTTTTTAAAGTATTTTGGAAATTTTGAAATGCAGCATCATCTGAAAGTACTGTTTTTGGTAATGGAATTAAGCTTTAACGGCAATTCATTTATTCTAAAACAAAGTGCATTTTTTTAAACGAATTACAATAATATATTGTATTTTATATAAATATTTACAAAATATGAAATAATAATATATTTCAAAATAAAGCACCTCTAAATATTAAAAGAACAAAAAAACATAATTGAAAAATTTATTCACGATTACTAAGTTAACGGGCACACGAGGGGTGGTCAATAAAACAGCTAAAAAAGCCGACTTCCGTTGTGCAAAGACAATTTCATGCGCGTCTGACTTTTTCACATACTTTTTTAGGTAACCCTCGTTGCAACACAGACACTTACGACTGGGAAAAAATAAATACTAAGTTGATCCCCGTAAAACAAATTTATTCTTCTCCTAAACATCAAAGTAGAGAAAACAACGAAAGAAGCTCTAAGGCAATAACAGGCAACGCCGTCCAGGAGTGTTTCCCTAAGGTTTTACTAGGGATTTCTGGACTGTCTGTTTTGCTCTACGGTAGGTCGCTAATTACGATGTCAAGAACGAAAACTGGATTAAAATATTAGTTGTCTCATTTTACTATCAAAAGTCATGATGTTTATAATTGCTCAGAGTTTCAATCAAAAACAAAAGTTTCTAAATAAGAGATTTTATGGGAAAATAGAAAGTGCAGAGTTCCTTCTTTTGTCCAATCGGAACTTTGATAATAAAAGTAATCAATTTTCAGAACAATTATTTCTTCTATAAACTAAACGAGACAATACTTTGGTGAACGGGGCCTGAATAAATCTCCGAGGGTCGATTGCGGTGATCGGCACCAGGAGTCAGTTTTCCAGGGATGTCTGATGTAGAAAAATGCCGTTATTAATATTCTTAGGACAGCATCTGGAACATAAATTATGTTAAATTATTAGAATAATCGACATACTCAAAATGGAATAAATGAAAGGACAAAAGAATTATGCCGCGAAGATTATTGCAACAGTCGGTTCGAGACTTGACCACTTTTGAACGGCATCGAATTTTAATCCATCTCATTACCGATTTGGGAGATGAAATTAGAAATGGAACTGTCTGAATGACTCAAAAACTTTATCGCCTCTCATTTAACAACGATGAAACTTATTAAGGGAAACTTGTTCGAAAGATTCACTCACAGTTTGTCCATTTGAGCACCAATCAGACTGATTTAACCCAAAATGCTGGTACCCACTGAGGTTCGCGTTCTAGACTATTGATTTCCTTAAGCAACTGAAGGTAAGTTCTTTCGGTGTCATTATTTATAATGATCATGTCAAAAAAGTGACCGTATTTGTCTTCCATTTCTCGGGCTTTTTCTATTATACTTTTCAGTTCTTCCTCCTGCAAACCAATTCGTATAAGTTTTAATGCTCGCAGGTGCACGCCAACCTTCGAGGTCAAAGAAAGTATAATATTACCTTATAAGCTTCTCCATTTCTAATTTTCTTTTGCCTTAGTTTTTCCAAAGATGGCGGCGCGACGAAGACGACATACGGCTTCAAATCTGAGCTCCTTAAAATTTTCAGACTTTGAGGGTGTAAATTAAGAACGCATATTTTCCCTGAATTAACGACAGTCCTGATGGCGTCTAACGAAGTTCCATAGTATGCCTTCTCGTATTCCCCATGCTCGACAAATTTCCTAGCTAATATGTCCGATTCGAATTGTGCTCGCGTCGTAAAATGATAGTCTTGCCCGTCCACTTCGGACTCTTTCCTAGTCCTCGAAGTATCTGCAGAAAGTCATGTCGTTTAGCAGGAGCAGAGTTTATCAGACGAAGTTTGAGAGCTCTGAGTATTAAAACTCACGTGGAATGGCTGCAGCAAATCTTTCCGAATCTTCCATTAACCTTTGCCTAAGTTCATGTCTTCCTATATTCGGCGGTCCTATTAATACTATTGGGCGTTTGTGATTGGCTCGGGGATAGTATAGGGATACTTCTTCATATGTTAGAATTTCGTCGGCATCGTAATCTGCAATACGAAGGTATTTAAGTAGAAACAATTTGAAAAGTAATTGGGTAAATCCTTGCAGACCTACTCACCGTCTACTGTACTTGAATAAATTGGGTAGCTTCCTTCATTATAAGCACTATACGGAGTCTTTTTCTTTTTCTTCTTATTGTGTTTTTTGGCACATAAAAGAGTAGATGATTTTTTATTTTTTTCTTTAGACACCTTGTCTCCTGTTATTTGTTGCTTTAGTGATTCTCTCCTAAAAATGAAAAGTATTATCAAGATTTAATTTAATTGCAAATCCTTCCGTTTATTAATTTTTTTTTAGATGTTTTGTTCTACTTACTGATGTTGGAAAGACCGGCTTGGTATCAACCCAGCTAAGACCTGATCTTCCTCTCCTTCTCTGTAAGCCTGCCACCAATTTGAGTCTTCTTGGGATATAACATGCAAAACATCTCCCTTTTGAAAACTGATTCCTAATTCCTTACAGGGTATATACGTATCGTCCTCTGGGTCGTAATCAAAATGAGCTTTCATGTGTATCTAAAAGAAGTCAAAGTTTAGTGGCTCAGCAATTGGGAGTATAAAACCAACCTCAGGTTTTGTATACTCACGACTGTATTAGTATTTGTTGATTGAGGAGGTCTAGGAGTGTGTCCGGGAATGATAAGAAAAGTTAAGGTTCCTATCATCCCGGACAATATATCACAGACATCATGTATCGTTTTCCCTCTCATATCCACTCCGTTCACTTGAAGGACTTCGTCCCCTTCGTGGAGGAGACCGGATTTGTCTGCTGCTCCTCCTTTGACTATCCTACCAATTATTACGGCTTCTCCTTCATTTCTAACGGTCGCACCCTGAAATTATAACTTCTCGTTAATGGTAAAGAATCATTACCCCCCCGCGATTAAAATTTATATGAATGAAAGCCAGAGGATAATGAAACAACTTAATTAAGACTTCGCATGTACTAATTCTTTTTTTGCGTCGCTTTTGAATTTTTTCACCCGGAAATAGAATTCTCAAAATTCCAATGCTCTCACTGATACTTACGAGTGGTTCATTCGTTTTGTCGATATTAACAATTTTAATTCCAGCTGATTGCCCAGGTATGTAATGAGTGTCCTGAGAGGACATCATCGCGTCCGTGGCAGCTGTTTCCAAGGCAACTATATCACCGGAAGCAATCGTGTCATGAGCGCATAACAACCCTTCCATTTCATAGCTAGTCAGCAAGTGATTTAGTTCCCCTGCTTCAGGCAAAGAACAAGGCTCGAGCACTTGAATGCACTGTAATGAAAGAGCGTAACTTTATGATTGCACCGACCGTAGGATGGGTGTTTACACCTCCGGGAATTTCATTCAAGGGCGTACACGTTAAGAATACCTCTTTTCTTAAGGACACTAAGAAATAGTTAGAAATGATAAGCTGTAATTCATACGCATTATTCTTTTATTTACACCGGGAAAGTGTGAAAACTTACATCTCTGGCCAATTCCTGTGCCTGCCAAGATTGCGGACTAGGTAGACATTGTTTCTCGTTCGACAAAGTCACCTCCTGTACTTTGTTACAAACGGAAAGGGCCCTCCCGAACTGCGGGCTGAGGAGAACTGCTTGAACCGTCGCCAACTGCGATTCCAGGTTTCCTACCCCTTGCGCATTGCTTTCTTTAAGCCTGTGCTGAAGCCTTTGCAGGGCGGCCACCAACTCCCCGTAAACTGAAAGCACACGACAAATACCCTCTGTCACTGCAGGTCACTTAAAACGCATAAGATGAGTCACCGGTCGAACGATACACCTCCCGATATGATCATATTATGGAGGACTCAGGTGGGACTGCTTCAACAGTCGCCTTCGCTCCCCTGCCTTCTCCCGTTTCCTCTTTCATTAGCTGTGATGTGCATACTGATAAATTATTTTGTTTACGGAATTCGTTATGATGAACAAATATTCCAGCCGTTAAAATGGAGGATAAACTCGCGGCCAGCTTCACCAACCGAAATAAATGGATCTTCATTTTTCTTCCTTTTTAATATATTTTCCCTTGAGATTATATTTATATGGAATTAATTTTTACGGGGAAAACTTTTCGCAAATTTTGCCTTTTAGAAATTAATAATAATGTACCCATATATGCAAGAAAAATGGCGGCAATAAATATATTAGTTTTTAGTTTTGAATAAATTTAAAAAAGGGCCACCCGTCGACCGCCAGACGCAACAGCACTTTAAATTTTCTAAGAAATGTAAATAGCATCTTTGTCCATTCACAAAAATCCCTTTTCCTGGCGCCACCCTAAAGATATTGTAGTCTCTGGGTTGGGCTACCACAAAGTGGTCGGTCAAAACCGATAGTATTTACGACAGAATTGTGAAGAATAGTATGTCACTGTGGTTTTTTGAACAGACTGAATTGTAGGTCACGAATCGACCTTCTTAGTTTTAAGGTATGTGTCTAAGAGGAACTTAAACGGTTTTCATTGTATTGTTTATTTTTTCTATTCCTTTACAACCAATTCCCTTATTTAAACACTTCGCGCTCCAAATTATACCTCATATTTTCTTAATTTTGGAGAATTATTTTTAGAAATATATTTTCAGAACATCCTCCTCCCTCAGAGGAACCACAGTACCCTTTAACAATTGATTTTTATATTATAATATAGTGTTATGTATTATACTCACGTATAAATTTATGAACTATGTCGGCGGAAGACTCGTCTCTTGCTTCTTCGTCCGAGTAACCGTCGTTAACCACCCCGGACAGGGGAGGGTTGCTCTCGACGGCCTGGAGCTTCGCTGAGCTCCTAATCGAACTCTTGAGAAATTCGTTCTGTTTGGCTAATCTTTCCTCTTCCTCCTTCCTCTGTCGGATTTGTTCCTGAAGCCAAAGTGTTAGCGGATGCATCAAAATACATATTCAATGGGAAAAAGTCCAAATAATAATGGGAGGAGATCCGTGGCGGGTTTTTGTGTACACAGGCTCAGGTATCCATTCATTTTCGAGGTTAACAATGGGAAAGTTAAAACTGTCGTCTGGATGTATTTTGGGCGCGGCTCTTAACAGGTTATTGTTGGAGTTAATGAATTCCAAATGCTCACAGGTGGTGTCTCTCATTTATTTTGTGTATGGTCTAAGCACGTACGAACGTGCTCCACACTAATTATACTATCAGGTACGACGGCTTTCTTTCCGTTCAAAAAGAG
The DNA here is from genome assembly GCA_028293925.1 of Brueelia nebulosa. NCBI lineage: Eukaryota > Metazoa > Arthropoda > Insecta > Psocodea > Philopteridae > Brueelia > Brueelia nebulosa. The sequence goes on from JAQIBA010000004.1 coordinate 1,978,807, forward strand.
ACTGAATCTAAATCAAAAATCTTAATTTTATATATTATCTCTCGAGACGAAAAGGGTGGAAATAAACCCGTCAAACGCAGAAACGCTTAACTCAGACGTGAAACTTAACCGTGAGACGCTAACTATACCAAAACAAACATAATCTCCGCATAAATAAAATTAATGTCCTCCGCTCCGGATTGGAAATTCTCGGTAGTAATAAATAAAAAATTTGAACTGAGCGCGAAATCCATTAGCGCCACGAGAATGGTGGGCAATGAAATGCATTTTTTGAAATCGTTCCAAGTCCTTTACCCATGTGGTCACCGAAGCCTCCAATCTGTGTTTAATTGTGGGACCGTCCGTTAAAGTCTGGTTACGACCCTGAGAGTCGTAGCGAACAATGGAATTATTATAAAGTAAGACTGGCAGGTAAACAGGTATTTCAGGTAATGTGTAATTCGGTGAATTGTAAGAATTTTGCTAAGGTATGTGAGATTCAATGAGAAGCCAGTTTAAGCGGACTTATTATTTGTCTAGCGATGGCCGCCTTAGATGACATTTCTATTGCTCTTAAATTTAGCCGCCGTGTAAATGGCCTCAACTATACCACAGAAGTACATTTCCCGGCAGAAGACAACGCTTTCTCAAAATGATTGTTTCGAAAAAGAAAGCAGTGGAATAAAGCTTCAGAGGCCACTGCAAAGGAAACTAAATGATGCTGGAATATACTACAAAACAGACATTTCAAGAGGAAACGTGGACGTGACCATCGCTAAACTCACACTCAAGGGAACTCGCCGGTTTTACGGTTCATTGAGAATTGCTGTAATGGATATATTCTTTTCGCTTTACAACAGCAAAGTGGACAATCTACCCATCCTTCTTTTGCCCCCATTCACCTCGAATTTCCGAATGCTTTCCATCTCCTGCTTAGTCGGCTCCCTCTGAGTGTTGTTATTAATCGTCGTAATCGTCCTCGCCGGAACCTGAGGAGCGGGAAGTCTATTCATCAGTCTTCCATCTTTTTCTATTCTTAAATGATCCCTCGGGGGAGGAATCGGTTTCGCCGAACCATTCATGGGCGTTGTACCCTGAAAATAGAAAGCGCGTTCAATTACAAAACTATACTGACACGTAAGGGTTGCTTTTGGCATTTGGCCACATATTTGGCGACACGCATAAGTATTTCTGCTCTTTTCTCCCTCCCCTTCCCCACAAGTTTTTAATTAATAAGCATTCTGAATAAATATTCTTCATTATAATTCATGCCTCGTTTCAACAATCCCAACGTCACCAAAATTGAAAGTAATAGACTCACTAACGAATTAGGTGTACTGGAGGTGCGAAATTAACTAATTAAGATATTCTGGTTTACAAATTCGGGTTTTAATATGTTTTCTCCCCGTCAGCAGACATTCCGTGGGATGATGACATTTACAGGCAGTAGAAACTTAGGTAAGGGCACTTAGGGGAAAGGATAACCAAAGCCTGAGAAACTTAAGAACTTTTCTCCCTTAATAAACTGACACGATTACGTGTATTTTGCCCCTGAACTTACCTCCCCCCCGATTACGTGTTTTATATTTAAAACTGAATAGTGTGTCCACGCGGTTGGTGGGTTTTAGAACATTTTTCTTTTAGAATCTTATCAGCTTGTTTATCTGAGAAAACAACAAATTTTAAAAACGGGAACAAGCCAAAAAATCCTTGAAACTAAAAGACCTAATAATATGTCTCTCTCTATCTTATGTTTACAGACAAACCAAATAATTTTTATTGTGTTATCTACTTTGGTCGCTTTTTCTTGCGGACATGGAATTTTTTTTCAAAAAAAGAAAAAAAGGCTGACTGCGAAAACCTCTTTGTCATTTCGTTATACTTTTCTTGGTTTATGAGATTTTATAAACGAACTATTCCAGAAGCGAATCAAGTATAGAAAGAAAAAACAATTTGAAATGGAGGTGAAAATTAAATATAATAATTATCAGTTATCGAAATTAAGCTATTGCCACATGATTGATCAATTTCTGAAGTATTGGACGCATAAAAATAAAAAGAAAAGAGAGAATGATTCTTTAAAAAACTTGATAATTTAAGCACGTTTTCTGGGATATTACTATTCAAAGGGGGAGATTTGGGGATAAAGTTACGTCAAAGCGAAAACAAGTTATCACTTTAATAAGTTCCCAGCGAGGATGATTTTCGGCAATTGCAAAATGATTATTTTAAATGAAAGAAATTGAGATAAAAACAAAACGAAATCAAACTAAGACGATTCAAAAAAAGAGAAATAAAATTCTGTATCAACACGGGGGAAGCTGAAAAAGCGTTGAAATGACTTGCTTACTTGTGCTCTATTGGGCGGTGGATACCTCGGAGGAGTTTTACTAATGGCAATAAACGATTCAGGAACATCAACAGGTAGTTCTCTGTGTGGACCATTGTCTAGCATCGTCATCATCATGTTTAACGCATCTTCTTGTTCTTCAAGAGTCGAATGTTTTAACGGTTCATCATCCACCACTACGATGCTGGATCCTGACCTTCTCCTGGGCCTGAAAAGAAAACCGGATTTAATATAAATTGTCCAAACGTGACGCAAGCATAAATGAAAAAACTTATGAAATTATATTTTCATAGTTTGATAATAATTAGGGCTTAAGAGACACTGATGTTTAGGGATGCGGGGAAAATAAATGCTTAATCAGAAAAAAAGGTAACCTTATTATAATATAATACAAAAATATAAAACAGAATTTTCCATTAGGCCGCATCTCATCCGGATAAATTTTTCCTGTCGTTCATTATCGATTTCCAGGAACATTAATCGATATTTATTTTCAAAACACGTGAACCCCTAAACTATAGCTGAACATAATGAAAATTTGTCAAAGTCAGCTAAGTGACCGGCCATTACGTAACTGACGGAATCTAAGCCATTCCGGTCACTGTGTCAATGAGGTTAAGTTTGCAACGCCGTAAATCTCGTACATTCCTGCCATTGACTTTTATTTTATTTTGCTGATTTTCACAAATTCATTAATAAAAAAGATTTAAAGAAATGACTTGAAGGATTAAATTTTATTAATCTGTCTATTAATAACCACTGGGGAAAAGATGGTTCGCCTTTAGTCTCTTCGATCGTTTTTTCTGAACTTTCCACTGCTCAAAGACGGGAAACAGTAGTTCGGCGCATACTTCGATTAACTACACTTAATCTCTGAGAATCAGTGAAATAATTCTTTTGTTAGATAATGCTTATTTAATATTTTGATCATCTGAATGATTTTCCTTTTTCGTTATAAATGTTTTTTTTGGTCTCTCAATTTTTAATCTAAAAGCACAAGGACTACGTCACCTTCAGGTTTAAACGCCTCGAAACCTTTGGGGGATTGGGTTCTCAATGCTATTTTGAAAATCTTTTACCCTTTGCTGCAATTAATTAGTCTAATTACTACCTCTTTTCTCTTCCCAATTATTCACGGTTTCTTTATCATGAGCTCAATGGTAGAATGACTTCGACTTTAAAAAGGAATTTAATTATGCATCACTTCATGCTGCAGCTCTTTTACTTATTGTCACCACAAAAATAAATAACTTTAAAATGAATTTTGAAAAAAAAAGAAAATCAATTATTTCTAATGCTTTCCCCTTCATCATGAGGGTAAAAGCTTCACAAAGCAAATGTGTTTAGTTTACATCATTTGGAAATTATCAAAATCACCGTTCCTATCACCGACAGACTTTCTCAACTCCCCTATTTAACAATAACAAACTGCTCAGTAATGGAGAAACAAATTTCCACTAAAAATTGTCAACAATGTTATTTTTTTTATGCCCATGATAAAACAGTACATATATTAATTAAATCATGCGATAGCCAAAATGATGAGACGATATCATTTAAAAGTAAAAAAAAAAAATACGAAACATGGCGTGATTATTTCTCATTGAGTGAGAATTGTTTAATGTTCAACTTCATTATTTTCTTGAAAAAAAAAATTACACAGATAAGATGAATCATCATAGCGCCGCAAAACAGATATGGAAAGCTCAAACAATTGCCGGTACGCTCGTACTCCAAGCTTGATATTGTATATTTAAAAGTGCACCAAAAAAGCTACAATTAAAACAAAATCTTACCAATAGTTTTTTAAAAGTTTCATGATTACTCTCAGAAATTAACTCGTAGTCTTAACACATCCAATCAAGTTTTACATCCATCACTTTCGGTTCACTGTCAAAAGGAAGTAATAAAAATAAATAAATAAATAAATAAAAGTGGATACAATTCGAGGGAAGACGGCATCGACTGAGATTCCAGAAGGGCGTCACTCTCACAAATATTTTTTCAAAATCTCCTCTAATTTGACGTTATCGAATACAGTGTCAACGATCACTCTGATTTGTGCTCTCTCCAGTCATTTTTTACCCACTTTACGAATGTTTATACGCCATATATTATTTCTTAACGATTTTTCTTCCAATATTCAATGTTGTGTCTTTTATTAAATTTCTTTAGTTTCATGAAAAGTCATTAATCTAAATTGGAAAAACTTCAGTGCGATAAACAGATGTTAATATACCCTTTTTGTTATTAAATCCTACAGTTGGCTTCAAATCGTCACTATCGGATATTTTGCCAAAAACCATTAATTTATCTTTATTTTTATACGACATAGAAAACCTACAGAAAAAAGAGGAAAAGTTGGGGTTTGACAATTTGAAAAGGAAGGTATAACTGTATATATTTCCAATGTTATTTAGTTTTGCCCCGTTTAAGAAAAGGGATCGCGACACCTGTTGTGTGCCTTAAAAAGGAATATTTTTATTTTTAAAAACATTAAAAATGTTTTCGTGATGTTTTAGTGATAAGAATGTCTCTGAATACTTTTTCATATCCATTGTAAGTCACTGAAACCTGAGTTCGTTCCGTCCTCTGCTATTGTTTTGCATGGACTTTCAACTGTCTCGCTTCCCCGTTTCAGTAATTTACTATTTCTTCAAAAGCCCATTATCCTTTCTATTTTAATCTAGTTTACATCCAGTACAATTTTTTAAAATTGCTTCACCAACAAAAATTGTTTAGGTCTGATTTTTTTTTGAAACCTAAAATGAAGGAATTGAGAAAGCCCTTAAATTTAGAAACCGGAGTGAAAATTCAGGCAGCGTTATGGAAAAAAAACTATGTGTAATTATTTAAAATAATTCCCGGCTGAAAGACTCACGAAAAGGTTATAAACTAAGTAAGGTTCCACCCCTCGCAGGTACACAAATCCGTCTTTTAGGTGAATTCAGGTGAATGATGAGGTTTTTGTGCAGGTACCCTTTTGATTCTTTCGTTCTTTTTAAGTTTTAATTTTTATTTCTCTTCTGCATTCCTTTCCTGGGTTTCTCTTGGGGGTGAATATTTAAGAAGCCGAATTCCTCGACTTATTCAGTGAGATCACACGAATAAGCTAATAAATAAAATTCCTGTTCAAATTCAGAAAAATTACGAGTTGGAATTAGATACTGCCAAATGCTTTATCTGAGAAAAGTTATAGTTGATAAAAGGTTGAACGTGGTTTGAATGGATGAAAAATCTAAAGATGACTTTCCACCTAACATTTCAGGAAATTTTATAAATTTAGAAAACTGTTTTCGTAGAAAACAATTCGATAAGAAGGCCCAGGAGATTCTGAAAAACAAAGAAATGAGCAAGCCGTAAACTGCATTAAAGGATTACCTTCCGCGTTATAAAAGATGAATCATGTGAGTGAGAACTGCTGAAAGGCTGACTACAGAAAAATACTACACTATATTTAGAGAAATGAGTTTATGCATGTTGGAACTGAGAGAAGCAAGCTAATCCACAGCAGAGAAGGATTTCCGGATCAAAATTTAAATGCTGGCAAGTTAGAAAAACTGCTTAAAGTTCTTTAGAGCTGAATTTACTTAAGAGTGGGCGTCAGGCTCGGAAGCTAATGTGAAGCAGAGGGAAGTTGATGATAATAAATTATTTGCTAAAGGCAGGTTTTTGAAGCGGAATTCAGATAGAAAATGCAAGGCAAAGTAGATCGAAACCGAAGTGGAAAAAACAATGTAAACAAAAGAAAGTCAAGAACATCGGTAAATTGATAAAAAAACAGTGAAGAGGAAAATTAAGAAGAAAAGCGATCAACAATCGAAAAAAGCAGCAAAGAAAGAGGATGAAAACACTCCTTTTGGGAATGAAACTGCAACTGAGGCGTTACATTCGGAAAAAACAATGCAGTTGTCATCGAATTATTTTATTCATGAATTTCTCTACACTTTTCCATATGTCTCTCACTTTTCCCCATGTCAGAAATGAAAACTGAGAAACATTAGATATTTAAAGCAGACTGTGAAATCAATACCAATTATCGAGTGACACAACTCCGTAATAAAAATAATAAAAACGTCTCAAATAATTATTCAGAGAACGTGCAGAAAAAGTTTCGGATATCTGCCCCACCCAGAAAATTGAAAAAAACACCGAAGACTTCGACCTTTTCATAAAGGTTCTAAACGCCTTTAGATTAGCTAAATTTATTAGATGACGATTTCTTAAGGATTATCGAAATGTAAAATTCCCTGTGTGCCTTATCATTAATACAAAATTACTTTGCACTGCCTTCTAAGAGAGTATAAAACTTAAAATGTTAATATTATTTATTGTAATAACGTCCCAAAAAACTGAAGTTCTTTTCTCTAATCCTTTCTCACTCTGATAAAATTACAATTTTTAGCCTTAATAATGCCTTCTTGATAGTAAAAGTAGAAGAACGAACAGAAATGAAAGTCTATTTCCGGATAACACTGATATCTTATCAGTAGAATATTACATTGGCATAGCTTTCAGTCCTTATAAAGCTCAAAAACAAAATATTTGCTAAAAGTGAAAGTAATAAAGTCAAACCCATTTACATGAATATGTGTAGTATGGCCAATAGTATAAGAATTTGTTTCTTACTCCACATTATTAGTAACTTCTAAAAGTACTGTGAAAGTCAGCTGACCGCTTAAGTCTTCCTCAAAATCATTTTTCGTGAGGAGTATGAAGAGACAATGTGGAATCCCACTTTAAACAAAATTAGGTTCAAGACGAAAAATGTTATCGAAAATAAGAAAGTAAGAAGCCCATCGGTTCGCATACTTTGAATTATCAGATAAAGAATCTAAGACAATGATTGGGTCAATAATAAATCGATATCTTTTTGTTATCTAATCCATGTCTCAAATGAGAGCATTCGAGTTGGCAATGCAATGGTATGAATTTGTGGGATTGCAAACCTAATCTGTAGGATTGGGTTCCAGGAAGAAACAGACTGACATTTCCAAGACAAAACATACTTTCAGCAAAAGTTTGGCATAGAAACGAATGCACTTCGAGAAGGAACTCAATTTAAAAAACTTCGACAGGAAAAGGCTTTTCAAATGCACAGATGCATCAATCGTTGGAATGCATTAAGAAAAGTCTTACAGAAAAGTAACACTTAACCTACTTATCCAGCGATACCCAAATATGTCAGCAGTATCTCTCATTTATAAAACTGTTTTTCCAGCTTTTGGAAAAACAACAACAATATTCCAAATGATTACCAACAGAAAATGAAGAGAGGAAGACAAGGACACAGGAATATACTTTCTCACGCCATTGTCAAGGTCAGAGGAAGTAGAAAAACCATTTTATTTCATCGCTCACCCAATCAGGCCCTCCAAATATTATGAAACGAGAACGAGTACATCGATTAGATTTTCTCTTTCTTCGTCTTTTGGTGATTTCATTTGTGGGGTAAACGCTCTGATTAGCGCCGCTTCGTATGATGAGCCTTCTTTTCAACCGGCGTGTTTCTATGGAAAACGCTACAATATTTTATGTTTACCTTTCATCTTTCCCGTCCCTTCATTTCAGATTAAGGGTGCAGGGAGAAGTTCAGTGTTGAACTCCCTCCCAAAGCAACATTAGAACTAAAATTTATTTTTTACAGTGGAAAAGGTGAGTTTGTATTATTTAGAGTTGTACACAATCTGTACTGTAAAGGTTACTTTGATTTTTCTGTTAAAGAAAAGAGTGTGAAGTTTTTTTGTAAATAAAGTCAGAAAATTTTGACTACCTGTACTGAAACCTTCTCACCCTAATTTCCACTTTGATGAGCTCCATGCTAAGTCTTGCAGAAACAACCCCTTGTAAAAAGTCAGTTTACAACTCATCTCAAAAGCTCTTTAAATAGAAATATAAATCCTACACCAATTCAATATGCGAAACCAAAACGATCAGCAAAACGGATCATACCCAAGGCCATCGCCTCTTAATTAGTTCATTAGGTTGAGGGTGAGTGCGACCACAACCTTAAGATAAGCAAAGGATAGCAACACATAACCTGTTACGAAGGCAACACAACACCGACAGGAATTCGGGGTTATGCGCGTCAGATTGTTGAAACCCGAGCCTTCTTCAGGGAAATTACATAACGACCGGAACCTTGGGGTGATGTTTTCGGAAGAATGATCAGGACAAGGACGTGGACACTGTTGACTGGCGTTCTCCAAATCAACCTGCAACTGGCAGAGGCCAAAGAACCAGTTTGACAAATGAGCTTTTTCTCTTTTTCGGCCTATACCGGTGAGAAGTTATGTCCGCAGACTCAAATTAATGAGCGGAGAAAATATTTCCAAAAAAAGGTGAGTTTACCTTAAATTTATATTCTCTAATTAGTAATTCCTTTAAATTCTTTCGACCCCTCATATGTTTAAAAAATAAAAAACAGAGACAGGACAGATAAGATTGCAAGAAAGAGGAGTTATTAGTAAAATTAAAAAATGGGTGCTTTTCAAGTGTCTGGTTAAGCTTTATATTTTCCGGTGTAATTTTATCAAAAATAAGCTGCCCTATACTGGTCAGTAACATCTCGCACTAATGTATGAACCTTCAAATCGTAAGTCTTTCAGCCCATTAAGTCATACTTTCCGGATCATTTTCCCTTCTGCCTTTCTGTACCTTTCTTTTGGCTTTTTCAACTTCAATTCTTCTTATGCTTTGCGCCATCAAACGCTAATGTGGAAGATATTACCTCTTTTAACTCCACATCTTCTCCGTTTTATCATTTTTAATTTTCAATTCAAGTTTCTATCCCCCTTTGCTAAAGCGGAAGAATGGCCAAGGGTTTTGACACGCTCGGCTGGGTTTCTTTTTTTGATATTTTTCTACTTGTCTTTTAAATAATGAACTAGAAAATTAAAATACGTCAAAAGTCTAATCTTAGAAATAAGAGAGACAAGATAGAGAGCGTCGGCACCAGATTCAACAAGAATTGATTTAAAGGAGTAATTTTCGTTGAAGTTAAATTTTTTGAATTTACTCTGACACCAGCAGTTTGCTGAGAAAGGCAATGAACATAAAGAGTTCTGCCTCTTTGTACCTTTTTGTAACGGTAATCACATTGAGCTTTATTAATTGTACAACAGGACAACCCGATTGGAAACTAAAAAACGGACGGGGAGATAACAAAACAATCACTTAAAGATTCTAAAAAAAATCAACAATTAAATATACTCCGATTTTGCATTAATTTTTTTTGCCAATTTGCCAATGCCACCTGTATGCAATTCGAATTGTATCCAAAAAACTTCAGCAATAACAAATGAAACACGTTCTTCGCCCGTTCACGAACCTTAAACCGTTCAACCTGTATAGACCCACCCACACAGCTCACCTTCTGATACTGACAGAAACACTAAACGGCCACCGCACGATGCACACGGGGCTCCTACGCCTCACTGGGGCCCACCTAATCTTAGCATAAGCGGCGTACATAAGAGTCGGAACCCTTTCAGATAATCGAGATTATACTGAGCTTATGGGACGCGCTCTCATTTGATGAGTACTTTTTTTTTTCAAAGGTGAATATCGAAATAAAGTATCTTCATGTTTGATTCAGTGACGTAATAAGGAATTTAGGAATCCGTGGCGTTCGTATTGTTGGGAAATTTTCGCGGTTCCTCTGAGGCAGCATTTCGAGAAATGTTGTGAAACTGATTGCTTTTAGAAAGAATGTTGGAAATTTATAGGTAAAAGCAAAGCGAAAAATTTCAATCTGTTAACAGAATGTCGAAAATTGGGAAATACAATAGGGAGGGCTCTTATTGATCGATTTATTTGCAAATTCCGTCTGAAACGAACTCTGTTGTTGTGTCCTTAACACCTCAAAATTTCATTCTTAACAAATGAATGAAAAAGCAATCTTCTAATCCAAATCTCTAAATCTTTATTTTTAACTAAACAATAAACAATTCAAAAAAATCTGTAGGCAGCTGGTTTTACTTTTGATTTCAAGTGATAGTCATTTCATAAATTCTCCGTCTCCTTAATTCGCAATTTTTATATTATTACGATTAGCAAAGGGTTAATTATAAAATTAAAATACTAAGAAATAGTTAAGCGGAACGGGTTTGAAAATCACGCTAAGTTATTTGAAATAAAAGAAAGCAGACGAGGAATTCATGTTCAAGGGTGCATGAGACCAAATGCGAGATTAATAGGTTGGCGTCGAAGTCTTTCCGAGGTTTTGTCAATGACCCCGAATCCTCACAAAGGTAGTAATGACACAAAGAAGACAATAAAAGCACCCCTCAGGTATCTTTTTTATTTTTAACTTTGAATTAGACTTTTGAATTCTTTCGTTTTACAGTTGAGTAAAAAAAGTTTGGGGAGAAAAAAGCTTAAAATTTAACGGGCGTTGAGCGTCGTTTTGGACCAAAAGCGATTCACACAAGGGGAAGAAAAAATTGCTTCCGAATGGATTTATGCACTTTGGAAAGAGTCCAAAATGACTTTGGCTTGAATGATTGAAATATTTCATGTCAGACTTCTTCCAAATTCACTTTTCGACTTTTTTTGGAAATTTTGATTTGGGTTTTCGCAGAATGACTTTCATCAAGACTTTGAAAAAGACGAGATATGACAGAGGACTTCCTCATTTATCTAGATTATCTTGGCGGTGAAGTATTGGAAAATAATTCCGTGAAGGAAAATATTTCGAAATTTTTCGGGTGTGAAGAGCCCCGAAAGTATGGGTGAATAAGGAAAGCCGTGTGAGACACTCCGAAAAAATGGCAATTTCTATTATCGGAAAATTTTTCCATGGAATTTACACTGTTACAATATCTTATTATCCAAAATGAGATCACTTCGGCCTAATTTTCCAATAGTGCCGTATTCGGTCTGTGCCCGAACCCTACTTTTCGAATTTTATAACAATTTTAAAGATATTTTGGCAACTCCAAATACGAAAAAGAAGTACTCGTTTCGACAGAACAGGATATAAATACATTTTTAAGGCAAAGAAGGTTGACCAACTCCCTGTGAAGTGTTTTATCACATGTGGGAATAAAATAACATGGGTCCTTTGAGTCTGTTTCAGGTAAACATTTCCAAGAATCTAAAAACGAACAGGAAACCCTAAATGAGGAAATGATGAAAAAAGGGTTGATATATTGAGCAAGCAAAACTAAGCAAAGAGAATTTTAAAAATGTGAAACAATGAAATGTTTCATGGTTGGTACACCTGCAGAGTGGTTCGCGCCATTAAAAAAACTTACCGAAGCTGCACTTCCGGATCTTCCACTAACAGCCGATTCTGTTCTACGATAGCAGTGGTCCTCAATAAAGAACTTCCGTCTTGACCGATGAGGACTTCGGTCCTTCCGTTCGTGAATGGCGAATGTTTCTCACTAACACTCACACAAGTTCGCGGTTGTTCGGGTGCATTAGTTCTCTCGTCATTTAGTTCCTGTTTCAATTCTAATTCAGACGTCACTTCTGTATCTTCCAGGCCTTGATGGTTTGTTCCGACTTCTCCGATCTTCGTTTTAGATTCAGATTGCGTCAAATCATATGGTTTCGAGGTCGGAGTCGAACCATAGTCTGAATTGATGGAGGTGACGTAGATTGGAGATTTTTCTATGAATCCGTTTATTTCTTTTTGGTGGTCCGTTGCTGGAATCTGGTTCAACTGAAAATTGCATTACTTATTTAATATGTAATATTTCTTTATGTGCTGCTCTTATAAATAAATGCTTAATCAGAGATCGATAGGCACAAAGTTCCTTTTGTAATCCTTCAATGAAACAGACTATTAAACAAAATGAACCCATTTATTCCAAGTTACAACTATTAAATAACAGTCCTAAAGGTTTCTGCAGGAATTCCCAAACTAGTTAAGACCTATCTTTATAAATCACGACAGGGAGTACAAAATATTGTGCTGTACCGGTGAGGCGCAATATTAAAGCTCAAGCCAACTTTTCTTTAGTGGAAAAATTATGATCAAATAGTAGAAAAAAAACCAAACCAAAACCGATTGAGGTTTCTCAAAGTCCATCGAATTTCTGAGCACCCAATTGACATTTTTCTAGTTGTACCCATTACTGCCCCATACAATTCCACCGCCTGTTCAGACTCGGTTTTCACAGACAATATACGACTGTCCATCACATCGGATACTAAATGTGGCTTTTTTGAAGGTTGAAACCTGACCTGCTCAAAGCTAATAAGATTTGAGTTATTTGAAGGGAGGCGCGGGAGTTGAATTTCTACGGTTTCTTTAATTTCAATTAGAGTTATGGCTTTTTTGACGCCAGAAAGCATGGTCGTGTGTTGCAACATGTGGTATCTGTCCCCTGCAAAAGGCCATTTTGTAAAATAATCAAGTTGCCCCGCTCTATGATTTACCCGGAGAGCCATGTGGCTTTTGAGTTACCCTCCATCAACCCTTAGGATTTGTTTTCTTTTTATGAAATTGACAAATTAGCTTCTTAGCGCTTCTTTTATAAACCGAAAACCAGTTTGTAAAACTGGATAAATTGTTTTAATCAAGACCTTTGATTCGTGACCCAAAGAATATCACCTTTTCCTCTTCAGTCATTACCTGAAAGTTCGCAAGATATTATAAGTATTACATTTCGAAAATGTTCTTGTCACCCTTTACTGGAAGGACATATCTGCTTGAGTTAATTCTTATTCTCTTATTATGATTGCGTACTCAATTATACATATCGTTGCAATTCAGCTATTTTCTGAGGGCCATAAGCACAAATTAATTCTCCCCAAGAGTCCAAGATAATTGAAGGTTCTTGTATCTCTGTCGAAGTATCAGATATGATAATGATTTTGACGTATAAAAAATTGTTAAGAAACCTTGCTGTGCAATAGTATTTTATGATAAGGTTTTAATCAATAATAAATTTTTGTTTTTACAAGATTTTAAAGACTACTCGGGAGTTTTTTTTAAATTAAATTAAAATTTCTAATAATATCGTCGGTAAATTACGCTCTGAAAGTACAAGTGTAAGCCAATTCATATTCCTAAAATTGAAGAGTTGTTAATAATCTGATAAGATTCGACAGATCAATAAAATCATAATAACCCAATTACAAAAAGTTCCCTGAAAGGTCTGTGTTTACTACACAGAACCAATACATAAACTGAAAAAATTAGTTTCGGATGCATCTCTTTTTTAAACTCTTAAACTGGAAGAAAATATTGTCAGCATCCTGGACAAAAACAGTGTTTTTGCTCAGTCTGAGAAAGATGTGCATGCCATTAACTCCCATTCTATCCCTTCTTGCCGCCTCTTAATCTTACTGGAGATTGTTAAGCCCACCCATTTACATAAAAAGGCACGATTCGATTAAAGCGCTTCGTAAATCTCCAAGAAACTAAAAAAAAAGTTTAGGATCTGCGGAAAAACTGTTTAATCCTGGGACAAACTTTTTTTCACGGGAAAAAATTTAAAATGGGATTCAAAATACTTTTATACGTAAATCAAACCCTACGCCATTTGAATCTTTTATTTTAAGAATAATGCGCCGCTTATTAAATTCTCAATAAAACAATAATTAAATGCATATTACAAACCTGTTGTGAGAGCTTGGTCATGTCGACTGGTTTAATTCGTTTAAGGGCAGAGAGCCGTTCCAGCCGTTCTCTCGCCTGCTGCTCCACCGCAATGACGAACGCATCTTGAACATTGCTATTCGCAGCTAAGTCTAAGGCTGAAACAAAAAAAAAATAAATAAGTTTCTCATTTACTGGACTTTGTATTCATTTTTTCGTTTTGTGGGATTATACGTAACCACTAAATTGAAACTATTGTTCATTATTATTTAAAAAAAAAGTTATACTTAAGACTGTAAAAGGAAATAAGTTAACGAAAAAAACGAGGTTTTCCTAAAAAAAAAACAACAGAAAAAGCCATTTTAATAAGCCCCTTGTAAAATCCCAGCAGAAGGAAATTTTTTAGAAAAGTACGGCAAACAACATAAACAATTTATTTAAGGCGCACAATTCTATTTTTCAATAAGCATGGATTAAAATTAATTAAGTAAAAGTTTTGAAGTTAATAAATGGCGAAGGACTTTAAAAAGTTCTCGCGTTTCAATGGGATCTAAAAAAAAAAGTTAACCATCTCTGTAAAAATCAGAAAAATTGCAATTAAAAATAAAGTGATTTAATGGAAAACAAATTTGAAGAGTTTTTAGGGCTGGAAAAATTGTTAGCTCCTTATTCAAAAAAAAAAAAGCTAAGAAGATTCTCTTTTTTTTTTTAATGAATGTCTTGTTCGATGAAAGCAGCTCAAAATTCTCGAGCGCCGCTATCGGCAGCATCAGACTGGAATAATATGATACATGTCTTCCCTAAGTTCTATGTTATACCAAAAAAATCTTACAAAAGCGTATAACATTGTTAAAAGCACATTTAATGGAATGTTACCAAAGTTAACATTTTTTGCACGAGTAGTTACATGGTGGTCTTGCTCCGAAGGCGGCAAAATGACCCCTCGTGGCCGTAGGTTGGTCACATTTGTTTAAGGATTAAAAGCCAGAGGGGTTGCCACCCCGCTTATCGACTGTTGCTAGGGACTTTCCCTTTTTTGTTTACTTCTGAATTTTTGTTATCGTATGTAGTTTAGCTATGGAAGCTATTTACAGAAAAGGGTTATAACATTGACGTTTTGATGATAATTACAACAACGCCCGAAATTTCAAATTTTCTTTCTCACATATTAACGTATTGGTGTCTCCAATTTTTTTCAGCATAATTTCTCTTTTGGTTCATACTTTCAGCAGTAGCTAAATGACCATGACCGTGACCAAGTGAACGTAAGTGACGAGGTACACATTCGTACAGGACGATTGTTTGTCCTTTCGTATTTTTAAGTAAAAAATCTCAATGAGAGATAATTAGGTCATGAACCGTTGTATGTCCGGTATTAATGAATTCATTAACGGAATGGAAGTAAACGCATTAATCAACCAAAAGAACGAGTTTTTTCGAGTCTCATCTCATCAACCGCTTTTAGGCGCGATTACAATCCCGTGTTCTCTAAATATGCAGAATGCTGGGAGAAGACGAGTGCATTTATTTGCTCTACCAATGATTACATGTGATTTTTAAGAGTCCTCTGGGGTTTTTAGTCTCACTCCATCTGATTTGCGTATATTATTCTTTACTTTTCTTAAATACGCTTTCTCAAGTGGCCATTTTCCAGTTTTCAAGAGTTTTCTCAATATTCTATTTCTTTAGAAGTAAATGAGTCTGACGGGAATTCACCTCTGATTCTATTTTTTATTAGTCTTTAGGTAAGCAGTTATTATTAGAATTCTACTTTTATGCTACTTTTATTGTTACTCTGGAACTATTTGTCGCAGCAGCATAAAAACATAAAAGTACATTAAGAATTTCAACTATTTCCACTACTGCAAATTGTAATTTTGAAACTTTTCGTACAGATGTGTAAAAAGGATGAGGCAAAGCGGGAAACAGAAAGGAAGAAAGAATCCTTGTCTTACAATCCCTAAGGAAAAGCGTTATTGACAAGAGTTTTTCCAGACCTCGTGTTATTGACATGTGATACAGAGGGAATTTTCCGGTGGAAAGCACAACAGATTTTCCTTCCTCTTTATCATTTTTTTAGAATTATATTTTAACTTCCTGTTCCTGTTTAAATTTCTATGCATTCCCCAGTGAGTGAATCATAAGCTGCCACTTTCCCACTTTGATGCAGAATTATGTTTATTTTAACTGCTTAATTGAATCGCGAATTTTTATCTGAGTTTAATGCCTAAATTTAATAATTATTAAAAACCCTTCTCTAAAATTCCTATTTTGACTGTTTAACTGAAAGGTTTTGACTATTAAAGCTTCAGAATTAAGACTCATCATGCGCAGTATTCCCTTAAAAGACTAAATTCCTTAGAAGCAAAAAATTAAATTCTGTAAGAATTACTCAGTTAAGAAAGTCACCTATTATCTTTCATAAACTTCCGTTCATAAATATTTATTACTAATGTGATTGTTTTTAGGACAAACAAAACGACCTTTCCTTTCACTTGGCCCTCGCCTATTAATTTCCCCCTTCAAACCACTTTTCACCCATCTTACTCACCCTCTTTCCTTCCCTCTTTGTAATCAAATTTCCCCAGAAAGTCGAGCAGCCTAAATTAAAAGGAAAATAACAGAAAGTAACAGAAGGGACCGAAATCAAATGAAAAAGAAAACCCCGCAAAGATAAACGGAAGATTAGAAAAAAGATTATAAAAAGTCAAGAAAGTTTATATACGATATAAAATTTTATATTATATCTTTCAAACTGCTTTTTCATCTTTTCTCAGGAAAAGTGAAAGCAGAAATCGAGATCGAAATGTTGATGGGAAAAGCAATGGAAAACAAGGGTTTTAAAATAAAATCAAAGAACGAAGAGGAACATAATGAGGCTTATAATATGAAGGGGGAATATATAGTGTGGTCTTTTCAATGGGTGAAAGATATACGGAAAATTAGAGAAGGGGGAAAGGACATAGAAAAGCCAATTATTGATCAAAAAAATATTTGTTTTCTGTTATACTTTGTGTTCCTGGCAGAGAGCCTGATGAAAAAGAAAGTTCTTATATTGAAATCGTGGACATTTTTATAAGATAAAAACTAAAAATTCGCTTTCGAAAAGCTTCTATAAGCTTTTTTTTAAACTGAAGTGCAATGACTTTATACCAACGGATTGTAAAAAGCAATACGATCATTACAGGTGACCCATCTCCAAATAATTCATTTTTTTTTAGTGAAAAAATGTAATTTCCTCGGCCTAAAATGCATACCGCAAGAAAATACAGTGGTTTGTAATTGAAATAAAGTCGTATGCGGTCAGTTAATTCGATTGCCTCCACTGAAGTCAGAAATAATAAGTAAATTCAACTCATTGTTAGTATAAATTATAGTGAGTGAGCTTGACCAGTACAATAGTAAAAAAAAAATTCGCGCGACGAAATGCAGAACTATTTTTCATTAAACCATTGAATGCGCCTTATTATAAAATATAATTGCATTTTAATTGCAGTTTATGAAATATTACAACTTGCAGACTAATTTCTGGTTAAAAAAGGTGAGTGTGGGTGGAAGCTGACTCCAAAAAAAATTATAAACACAGCATAAATGTACAAAAAAGACTAATAATATAGTTAGAAAACCGTGAGAAGTTATAATGACAGTGTTTATGATGAAATAAAAAAATAAATCCACTGAATTATAATAAAATTATAAATGTTATAAACAAACTAATAAAAACTTAAATTTATTTTTTTAAAGATAAATAAATAATAGTATTTGGAGTAGTTTAAAAACTGCTGTTGCTCATTTATATGAATATTTGATTAGAGCAAAGGTGCAAATTTGAAAATAATTACACACATGGCTTTAGGGTCAAAACTTCAGGTTTCAACCTACTGTTTGAAACCTGACTGAATGTCGAGAATAACTGAAAATCATCACGGTTGGAAGCTAAGAGCAACACTGTTAACATCCTGATCCCCATTTGTATTTAAATAAAATTTTCTCGCCATTATAATCACGTCCGGTTTACAAGACCAACGTGATTTCATAAAAAAAAAATGTATAATCAAAAATATATTCGCCCCTCGCTGGAAGCTTATTGACCGCCAAAAAGATGATCAAACGGTCTTTAGATGTAAACATGGAGACTTCAGCCAAGGCTAACCAGTGCAGAAGAACCCACACAAAAAAGATTCCTCCCCAGGTGAAAGCATAAGAATCGCGACTACTTCTTATCTCAGGCACGGCCACAAGTACCTTAAAATTCCTTTGAAGCAACCACATCCACGATCTTTCTCATCGTCTTCTTTTTATTTATCTCGAGAATTTTTTTCCTCATCAATAATTCAGAAGATTCAGAACTCATTTCTCCATCCATTTGGACGTTTCAAAAACTTTCTTTCATTTTCCCCAAAAGTGGGCTTCCTTGTTTATGTCCAAAAACTGTTCTTAAATTAGCCACTAATCTCGATATCACTTCCCCCCGGTCTTGATAAAATCGTTTATTAAAAGAAATGATTGCCGAATGAAGAATTCGTGATTACGGCTAATTATTTAGAGATAGACAAAATAAATCACGGCACGCATGCGCAATTATTTCTTTCCGATGCCGAAGGGAATTGCCCAGGGAAATGAAAATAAAAACCTTCCTGACGTTCCTGTGGAACGGTTCCTTTTTAATTCGAAATTTCTCAAGTCTCAACTGTAATGAAATGTAAGGTGTTATGTAAACAAATTTACCATTAGAAAATTTCTTTTAGTTCATGACAGGAATGCAACCAAACGTGTTCGTCCAAGTTTTTATTTAGTTTAAACTAAATTTGGGAAAATTTCTTTAAAGGAAGTTCCTCTTTTTCAATTAAACACGTTGCAGTTATCTACTGTAAATATACTAAAAGATACTGACTCATCGACTGGAGAAATATTTAATTGTTTGGGAGAATTCCCATCCAAAATCCCAAACCGGCAAGGTTTTACTATTCGATTGAAAAGTATTTTTGGATCGAAATTTGAAACTCGACTGAGAATGCTTTTTAAGAAAAAAAAAGCATTATATCCTTCGGCTTTTAAAGCAAGTGCCTTAAGTGAGTTAGACAAATTTGAAAGAGACCGGCAACCGACTTTGCCATTGAAATCATAAAAAATAACCTTCTGTTCGAATTCTAAAAATTCACCGAGACTTCAAAACAGGGAGTTATTTTCTAAAGAAACTGAGCATATAAGAGCAAAATCCAGTGAAACGTGAACTTATAAATTTGTATTCAATGCTTTTTTCTGGAGAATATACTTCGTGCAAGTCGACAGTTTACTTTTTGAGTTACGGCAATGTATCTTAAAATAGTTAAAAAAATCGAACATTCATTGCTATACAAATTGAAACATAACAGGTTTTTGTGGCTCCAAAAATCGTTTGGTCCAACCCAATAAGCTAGATTATCATTATATCTGTTCTCTCAGCAGTGCTGAAGCCATGCCAACGTAAAATGGTAACTAACATGGGTAGCAATTTCCACGGAGAAGAAAGAGCAGTTAAATTTATTCATGAAGCTTATACAGTTTAATAGAATTATATTAAGCTAATAAGATATTCCTTAATATAATATAAGTGGTTAACAGCAGCGTGGGAGTTATGAGTTTTGTTATTGTATTTGTTCATGACGAGTTTCATTAATAAAGCGGCTTTTGGAGGAAATATCAAATAATAATTGTAGCAACTGCGTTAAGGAGATTAAACGATTGAAAGGACAGGGGAGACAATGGATCCCAAATTATCAGTGTGTTGTAATAATACAAAATTTGGTTAACATCTTTCCCATTTTTAGTTTTGTGCATTATTATTGCGCCATGCGAAGAAATGATTTTCTGCGGAGAAAATATCTCTTTTAAATTCATGAGACTGTATTTGAATAAGTTCTATTCTTAACTGTAATGATTACGAAAATTGTTTTATAATTAAGACAAATATTGTATAATTGTGTCATACTGTGAATTTTCGAAAAGATCCTTCTTTTATAAACTTGAAGACTTTTAACGAAATCTTATAAAGGACTCAAATTGAAATATAGATTTTCAAAAGCTGGAAGTGAAAGGTTAAAAAGTGGCACATGGTTCACTGTGATGAGCCTAAAAGCAAAACAAAATTCTTTTTCTATATTACCTAATTTGCACAGATAAATATGTTAACGAAGCATAAATAACGTTATTGAATTTCATTTGTTCATTTTCTTTTTTCAGTGACACTCCTCGAGAAACCTATATATAACATCGGGAAAAATGGTCGGGCGGGGGAAAAAAAAAAAATAAAACTAAAGCTCCTTTTTTTGCTGTAAGGCGAGACGTACATGGCGTATGCCTCAGCTCATTCTAGCGAAACAGAAAATGAATAAAAAAGGAAATAAAACAAATTATACGCGAAGGCTGCCCTACAAAAGAGTTGGTCTGAGAACATGACATTAATGATAAAGCCTGAATCCGCAGCCTGCAGGTACGGTGAGGTGGAAGAATGCGATGTTGCTAAGTTTATGTTGCTAATTCAATGTGGGTGTCGACTTTGGTCGTTGGATTCAATGCCTGGTTTACCGGAATTTTCATTTTTATCTCTACAATCAAATACATTATGAATTTAAATGGCCATAATTAATAATAAATGAAACATTTTATTTGTAAATCCTCCAATGAAAAATAAAATTCACGGTATTCCTAGCTCGACCTTGATTTCCAGACGGAAATGCATATTAGCTTTTTAGAAAAAATCCGTTAGCGACGATACGCATATACCCGTTGAAATATGTTCGGAAAATTACATAATGTCAGCATTATATGAACTTTGAACCTTATTATATTATTTGAACTCTACATTGATTTTTGTTTAATATTTTCAAAAGTTCAGCTTCTTCAGCTCTTGGATTTTTTTTTAAATACACCACATTTTAAATTTTATAATTCTCCTTAAGCACTTTCAGGTAAGCCGGTCATATTCTTAAAATGAAGAAGAGAATCTTAATTTCTATACTAAATCAGCAACCTAGACCAAAGGAGGACTAATAAGGATATGACCTACTCTGTCGCCGGATAATAATTATGAAAATATACTTAATTTCTCAACTTCCCTCTCATCCAACACTTCATCATCCTTTTCTGTAAATTTTGAAAATTGCAACGATTAAATTTAAAATTCTGATCAATTTTTACCGTAATAACGCTTGAAAAAGGATTCATTCATTAAGATAATTTTTTCTTTTTTTGGGTAAATTATGAACTTTTTCAAAGTTAAACCTCATGACTGAAACATTCTTGTATTTCCTGCGGGAAGATTACGTATTCCATACCTTGGTTTGAACTCACAATTTTCAAAAACTAATTGGCCAATTCAAATCTCTCGAAGATGCCGAACTAGGCCAAATTTCGAAAATCAAAGTTCAAAAATTCCATCTTCGGCATCCGGTTCCGACTGAAATGATTCAATTCTAATAATCCTGTGTCCGGTTGAACAGGTCGTGGTAAATTACATCAATCTACACTGAGATTCGCCAATTAACCAATAATGGAACATTCTGAACGCTACTTCTCTTCTTCAAGTATACATTTCTTATATCTGCACTCAGAAATGGCACTTCTACTTTGCTTCTTATCAATATCAGCATTTTTAGATCTTTTTAAATGAGTTATCCTTCTAAAACGAGTCCCATTATCTCCTCTTTATGCTGTAACACTTTCACAAATTGTCATAATATAATTTATGTTCTTCCATACTTTAGACATTTTTAATCATATCCAAAGATGAGGACAACTGCAAATGCATATCATTTAATGTTGTTTCATAAAGAATGACATTTAAATTCCAATTGTTTAACACAGAATATAATAACAATTATATGTCGATTGCTTTTCGTATTTTCAATTTTACAAAATCGCTTGCACTATTTTCT
Source organism: Brueelia nebulosa (assembly GCA_028293925.1). Classification (NCBI taxonomy): domain Eukaryota; kingdom Metazoa; phylum Arthropoda; class Insecta; order Psocodea; family Philopteridae; genus Brueelia; species Brueelia nebulosa. Next base: position 2,000,606 of record JAQIBA010000004.1, read on the forward strand.
ATTCTCTTAATTTCAGCATTTTTATCCATAACTTTCTCACCGATTTTTGTTTATTACTTTACTTTTCTTGCTGCAAATTCCAAAACTCCACCAACTTTTTAAACATAAGTTTTTGATTTTTTGAGCTTTTTACGATCGAAAATTATATTTTTTTATAACTTACCCAACGATAAAATTAAATCCAAAATAAACGGTATCCGAAAAGTATTTAAAATTAATTTATCACAGCACAATTCACTGACGCTGTCCACTTGATACGAGCAAAAAGGCGCAAACACTTCTGTTATGTTCGAGCTAAATCATCCTTTACGTGATTCGGCGAAATACTTTTTGTTTTTGTTCTACATTTGCAATAACCTTGAAATAGACAATTTTCAATTGCATAAAGCAAAGCAAAATAATAACACTGGTGGGAAATTTCGCTACAACAGTGTTTTGCCACCCGAATTTAAAAGTTAATTTTTCGGAACAGAAAATAATTGGCATTCATTTGTTTTTATGAATAATTCAAAAATTAACAGGTATGTTTTAGGTATTCTCTATTACCGACAATTGTTTTCACAAGAGTTTACTTTCGACTTTTGAAAACTATACACTATAAAAGCGCCATTGAATTTGACCAAGCTGTGTAAAACCCCGAAATTGCATCTTCTGCACTTTTTTTCTATAAATGCATTCTCGCATTATAAGAATGCATTCTCAAAGAAAAAGCTTAATTCCTGCCGATTTAAACGAGTTATGCTTGAACATATAAATTACATTAACTGTAATTACCATTTCCGTTTTTTCAGGCCATATCCAAAGACTACAATTCATTCATTAGTTTTTTTATTTTCTTTTTATCTTCCCATCACTATCACTATCTCGAATTCCTTTATATCCTTTCTTTCCCATTGTAATTTTGATAAAAAATATCTTCAAATTTTTTAGCATTTATAAATTTTATAAATTTTTTCATTTTTTTCTTAAAACTTTTTAATGCATTGAATTGTCGAATAATTACTTTGTATTTTGAAATTGATTGTTTTTTAAAATATTGACAGACACACAACAGAGCTTTTTATTATCCATTATTAATTTTTTTTTGCACTTTCCAAGTTTGTTATTTTATATTTCGATTTATGTTTTGTGTTTCTAATTATTAATATTTCCCAGTACATTTCCCAATTTGTGTCATTTCCTGATTCCAAATTTCTTTGGAGTGTCACGCACCCTTTTAAAAAGCAACAGATTAAAAAAAAAAGAAATTTTAAATATTACCCACTATAGTCAGCAATTTTGGTGTTGCAGTTAACTGTTTTCAGCAATGAAAACAGGGAAATAAATTGTCGCAATGTTGTAGGGAAGTTTTTAAAGTTTTTGGCAACAAGTCGAACACGAGGAATAAGTTGTCGTGCAATGTTTTGAAGAAGTTTTTAAACTTTTTGGCAACAAGTCGAACAAAGGAATAAGTTGTCATGCGTAGCTCAGCTACAGTCAGAAGTTTTTTCACAGTTCCTCGGTAAGTATTTTATGTAAAAATTTTTTTTTGTTTTTTATTATTAATATATTTCTACGGTTTGTTTGTAAAAAGCAGAGCTCTTCTTTATACAGTTTTTTAAGATAAAATTTTTACGCATTAACTAAGAGATAACTTTTAAAAAAATTTAATTCTTCCAGTTCACACTTTTTGGTTTACTCGTTTGTCATTCATTGCTGAAGGTAATCTTAAGTTTGATTATCTTCAGCATTCCATATTCTCTGTGGCGTTGTAATCGTTAATGGCAATCAACTAATTTATTTAAATTCTTTTTTTTAATATAACTCAAAAGCTCTTTGCAGAATTTTAATTTCTGAAAGTGCGATATATAAAACTGGAATTAGTGGCTTTTTTGTTGCAGGCTTTTTCAAAGGGAAATAAAAGTGTAACGATTATTAATATAATACCTCCAGCATATTTAATTTCCCATCGGAAAATATCAGTTAAGGCTGTTTTGTAAGTCTCGTGTCTCTGAGCAATCAAATACTCAACACTTTTCAACCAGACTTTTATTCAACAAAATTTCTATTGCGGAATATGAAAATACCATTGTTTTAGAAAGAGCCCTCTTAAAATCTTTTTAAAGCGAAAAAGGAACAGGCTGTAAGAGTTTTGACGGATAATAGAAATTGTGCAATGAAATGAACAGACTGCCATAAATAAGCCATGTTATGTCAAAAAGCAATTTATAGTTTCATTCACTCCACCAACAGCCATTCAAGATGTCTTAACCTGGTCCGTTCTGTTTTCAACACGTCTAAGAGACCTAGTCAAACAGATTCAGTTACCGATTACTATATTAGTTCTTATGGAATTTACCGGTGAAATACGGAGGTGTTCGCTTAAATTTATGCTAGTGACTCAATTTAACCCCTTATCAGCCGTTCAGTCGTATAAATAAAAGCGAGAGGTCAGAACAACGGCTGAGATATTTTAATTAAAACCTTCACAATGCAAATTTATAAATTTTGGTATTCAAAATTTTAATTTAATTAACGATTTATAAATATAATTAACTTTGTTTGCTGGAAATATTTATGTAATCTATGTTGGAAAAGTGAAAAGCGTAGAATTCACAAATTTAAATTCCTGTAATTGACACTGCTTTAGTTTAATCAAAATATATGAATAAAATAAATAAATATATAGCAAATTTAACCTATAGAAACGAAGATCACTTGGAATGAAATGAATGTTAACAGCAATTAAAATTAGGATAAGCAAGACAATTTTCTCTCTTCTTGAATTCACCTCTAATGCTTTCCTTCTCCCTTTTAGTTTTTCAACCTTTCCTCTAACTCTTCTCAGAAAGACCCCTTCGACTGTAGAGCTTTCAAACAGCTTCAATGCCGTTCTCTTTCATATTGATTTTTTCTCTTGGTGCGCTTTATTCCCACCCCATTCATTCTCTCTCTCTCTCCTGGCAAGGTCATTATTACATAAGGTAAATTGCTTCATCTGAAGAAGGATGTGTAAATACACTGAGCCAACTTATAACTGTTGCCTGAATTTTCCCTCAAGAGGCCCCCGAAACCTTAAGCATTATTAGGGTTAAAGCGTGATTTTCTGTTTTCCATGAAAAATAATTTGAATAACCATGCCAAGAATTTAAGATTAGAATATTAATATTAAAATTAACTCAATATCATTTACCGGCTTAGCGGTATGACCTTTAAAATTTTTCCACGACCGGAGGAATGGCTCTTGGATAAATTTTCCGAAAGAGGCGCCAAACTAACGTAATTCCTCATAGATAATCTGGAAATTTGTTTAGTCTCGGGTCATAACGATGAAAAGCACACATTTTTCCGTAGGCGCAGCCTCAAAAAAGCAAAAAAATTCGTTTATTGATTCTTCGACCTCGAATGCATTAAGACAAAGCGAAAGACAACTTTTGACAGATGGCAAAATATCTAATGAGAAAAGTTTTTCTAATTTCACTTAAACAATGACCGGTTTTTTAATACTCTTGCTTATCTTGGGACAAAAAAAAGGAGAAAATTGATTTTTTGATGTCTCTGAAACTTTAAAAGAGAAATGAAACCACATTTTCGATATAACTGAAAACCACAAAAATTTGGTTCAAATTTCTTTTTTTTTTGTCTCTCTCGTTTCGTCCTTTCGGTATTTTAATGAGTCTAAATAATTGTTTATCAAATAATATTTAAACTGTAATCGATCGGTAAGTTCTTACGAGCAAGTTGAACATTTTAATTAAAATCAATAAAAAGTAATAAATTTTAAACTATCAAGTTTATAAATTTGTCAAACGGGAAAATTACATTTAAATTTAATATCTATTATTTTATTTATACCGAATTATAAAACAGTTTTCAGCATTTCACCACATTTCCGAAGCATTAAGTATTTAAAAAATTTGTTTTTCTAACCTTCGACCATTATCGGCAGCAAAACGTGAATTTAAGTCACTGGAAAGGCATTTTATAGGTTATTGAAAGCTATAAAATGAATTAATTTCAAGGACGAGAAATGACGAAATTCCCGCGCTTGGTATTAAAAACACTGAGGTTTACCAAACATTCGGTCGTCCATTTTGTAACACTATGAGAAAACAATGATGGCCGAAATATTCTTTTCATTTATTAATTTAAGGTTTAATGATGGCAGAACTCCATTGGTATTACAATACTCCGGTCGAAAGTAACTGATATTTCAACTGTAAAAATTTTTTACAGATGGAAAAAATAATTAGCCCAAGTCAGAGAGAGTGAAAGTGAATGCATTCTTCGCGCACCCAATTTTATGGTATTAGGCCGGTTGCGTTTATTAATTTAACCGAAACAAAATATTACCTCTTTTTCGAACAACTTTTTGAGTAAAAGGGGTTGAAATTGAAATATTTTAGATTATTCTCTAGTAATTAGATCGGTTATTCCGATGCAAAAATATTTTAATCAGGCCATGCAACTGTGAATCTCTTATTTATTTATTTTTTAACTGTGAATCTATTGACAATTAGTCATTGATTTAATTATAGGTGTGTCAGTTATTTCGTTATCACTTCTTTTTAAATTATGACTTTCAGTCGTCATTCTTAAATGTTTTTGGGAAGACTTTAATCTTTGTTTTTTTTTTTAATACATTGACTGGCAAAGGCTGCGACAACATGTCATGTGTAGTATCACTTATTATTTTTTCTTTCGAATCTTCTCATAATATTTCAGTGAGCTTTTTATATTGAATTTTTTACCGTAACTGACCCTTTCTGTAACTCTTATAGATGGTACATCTTCTTTTTTTTCTACCTCTTTAATTCCAGACGCTTCCGAATTCAAAAATTATAATAAAATTATTAATTTATTTTTTCAATTATGTATTACATATTTACTGTATTCAGATTTTCTGTTTCAGTTCAGTTACAGATGTTCTGTTACTGAGTTCAGATTTTCTTTTTCGTCTTTTGCTTACAAAAATTAAGTTACATTGCTCTGTTAATTTTTTTAAGGACTTCCTATTCTTTAATTTTTTTTTAATTCCTCCAAAATTTTTCGTTTTATTCCATTGAGTTTTCTCACTTTTTCCCCTTTCTTTATTGAACTATTCTTTTACAAATGTTTTAAAGGTCAAAATATTAAAAATACTTTTAAAAAAAAACCTACATTTGATCGTGGTAACAGTTAAATTTTGCCGGGAATACAATTTTCCTCGTTAACTTATTAATACTTAGTTCGTTAGGTAATACAATTAGCATAAATATAAATATTATATCAGAGAACATTAATGATTCTGAGATATTTATAGGCTTCAGTAAGGAATATCGGTACTCAAACTTTGGTTATTATAAGCGGCGCCTCATATATTGATTTAATAGGGTTTTATAATTTATTGTTGAAGGAAGTGAGACAAAAGAACGGAAATAAAACGTGTAAAAACAGATAGTCTTTTTTGTTAGGTATCAATCTTCAGCCAAACGTGGCAGTCGCGTCAAAAAAACACTCCTATAGAATACCTAATACGTTTCAAAGTCTCTATTTGGCGTGATTTATATATTATAAACTGGTAAAAATGATGTTTCTCTAAAGAAGTTTTGGGGTCGGGGGCCGTTATAAAATTTCAAAAACTACTTTAATGAAATCATAAAAATTTTTCTTTTAATTCCTGCATTTCTTCGATATTTCCGATAGATTTTTAAAATTTTATTTCCACCACACCTTTTGCTTTTAATTCACTCAAACACTAATAACGAACTCCTCATTTGTAACGTCCGCTCTTTCCCGTTAAATACCCTCATAAATTTTTCGGTATTTGCGGCAACTCGCGGCTGAAAACTTAATCAAAAAAACTTAAACCGAAATAACTAAAAAATATGGTGTTAAGTGATCATTGTTGAACTGCGGGTTGAAAACTGGTCTTTTACTTCATCACAGGTGGACTTGATTCGCCACGAAGCCAACCATGACGTCGAGTCACGTGACGTCACGTCATTTTTCTGCATTTGTTCGTTCGGGGCCCTAGAAAAAGGCTTCTTCGAGAAAGCTCGAAAAAATTTCAGCTTTTCATTTTTCCTTAGAATGTGAGAAATTTTCTTGTCTTCATGAAGTTTTCGTTATGTTTTTAATTATTAAAAATTAAAGCTGAAAATCACGTGCTTTAAAACTGTGTCTAGGTTACTTAAAAAACGTTATGTTTTATGCTCTTATCTTCTTTCATTTCAACCCTTTATTTCTTCTCTTCCTATTGAAATTTTTTTATTTAATCAACTCTTATATTTTTGATTTACAGTTTTATTTCAAAAAATCATAAATTTTTAATAAGAATTAATAATTTTCGACTTTGAAGAAACTCCCAATATATTTTACCGTTTACTGAACCTTAAATTTTTATGTGAACAACCTTTAACGAGACGAAAGCTCTATTCGAAAAACAGGGGTAATTTATCCAATAAACATTTGTACTTGTTTGCACAATTAGCAATACAAAAGTTCGAGTTTAGTGTCAACAAATGCCGAAAACATCGTTAGTCCCATCGATGAAGTTTATATAAGATATTTCTGATAAGCCGTAATTTTTTTAATTATTTTTAAAAAGTACGAACAAGGTTAAAAAAAACAAAAAATAATTTTTTTTCTGTCAAATCTGTTTACTCGGTATCAGGTTTTAGGGAGAATGAAATGTTAAAAAAATTACTTTCTGGATTTTAAAAATTTTATGCAATTTGCATTCAAGACTTGGCCACATTTTAAAAAAAGCTACAAGTGCTTTCCATTTGAAGCAAATAAAACCGTGAAAAAGTCAGACATTAACTCTTTTATATATGGAATGAATATCTGTTAGAAAGCAAAAGAAGTCACAATACACCGCAGTTCCCAAGAGGAGGCGACATTAATCAAACCCACGCTGGGGTGTTGGGCTTAAAAAACGTATGCGTTCCAATTTATACTCTTACCAGTCGTATAAAATGAACAAGGGAGTAAAAAGAAAAAATATGAAAATTCACATCTGGCTGAATTACGGTAATAAAGTCTAAGAGGACTTTCCATTTAGAGTTAAACGTGTGAAATCGCAAATAATGGCCTTTAAATTGAAAAAATTGACCATCTTAAGCCATAACTTTGACGATCTTGTGACGAAACAAAAATATAAAAGTTAAATACTTCCAGTAGAAAAAGAACAAAAAAAAGATATAGATTGCTTACAATTGTTTTCTGAAGCACTTAAAAGGGTTGACGCGGATGACAAAGGCTTTATGCAGTTTGACCGCTGGAGATATTCAGGTATGGTTTCAGGATTCAGACATTTGATTTCCCTCACAGAGGTGATTTAATTGGCAAGCGAACTTAAACAACAACGTGCTCTTCTTTCCTCCTGTCATTTCACCCTCTCCCCTTTATTAAAATGCCTATTTTATTCGCGTATCTTATCGCTTCCATTATATGTCACTTTGATTTCCTGCATTCTTGTCCTTTGTCGTCGCTTTCTTTTACACTCAAGGTTAAACATTGATAATGGCTTCTCGGCTTTTAGAAGGCTTACGTTAATTATTTGACATTCCGAAATTGTTTTTCGATTACGCTTACGGTGGTATTTGTGTATCATTGTTAGCATTTTGATGCTGAGATAAAGCAAATTTTGTTGCCCCTACACTACAGTCGACATTAAAGTCTTCAAAAATGAGAATTTGTTTTACAGAAAAGGCTTACTTTGCTCATAAAAATTGTTTCAACGCTGTATTTTTCCTAATGATAATTTCATTAAAATTATGTTATACTGACTAAATAGGATTTTAAAAAATTAATTGGTTTGCTTACCCAGTCTATTCCCACTTCGTCTTTTGACTCTCAAACAAATCGTTCGGGATCTTATACACTGTAAAAAAAAATTTATCTTTTTTAAATCGATAATAAAAAAAACTTAGCAGGCTTGAACCTGACATAAATTTAAATTATAATATTGCACTACAGTAAGTGTCAGAGATGGAAGGAAAAACCGCCCCCTACCCCCATAAACTTACCTGATGTATGTGAGTAATAACTTCTGTATGAGTGGCCTCTTCCATGGATCTTCCATTGACTTCGAGGATCTCATCCCCAACTTCGAGATCTGCTTTATCAGCAGGGGATCCTGGAATTAGCAAAATATTTTGATGTTTTTTGCATGTTCCTCCTAATTTTAGGATGGGTTCTACTGCTTATGAACCCTTATTTAAAATGAATTGTTTTAGATCACGTCAGAATAGCATAAAAACCAACCTAGCAAAATAGGTTGGTTATCTAACGACTTCAGTAAAGCCCACAAACAATTAATCTCTGCTATATAACTTTAGCTATAAAAGGGGCAACTTCTACAAAAAAGACAATGTTATTCGAGAAACTTACCGTATAACTTAATCTTTTTATCCTTCGTTTCTACGAGGATGATTACATAGCCTCCGAGATCCACCATTTTTAATTATTAATTTTCACTGCACTACTAAGACAATTGCCTCATCTTGTTCTTTTAATTATTCTCATCTCCTTAAATGCAACCGTATCACAACGGAGGGTCATCTATATTATAATAGTATTTTATTAAATAAGTTAATATAAATTTTTGTTTGTTGTTAGGCCGCCGTAATATGGAAATTTATGGAACGACAGCAAACGAAGAAAAACAAATTAATTACAATATTTAATTACAAAATGGGAATGACAAAATGGAAATGCAACGACTCAGAAAAGCAAAAATTTTAAAACTTGGTTTCATAATTTCCTTCTGAAACCGAAAAGGATTCAAATATCTCTCCCCAACCCATCGACTTTTCGACCCTTTTAATTCAATTTTCGATGTTTGCCTAAAATGTTTATGATTTTCAGGACGAATGAAGAAAAATTAAGAGTGTGCAATGGAAACTCGTTAAGACTGACTCTTGAAGATCAATTTCTATCAAAGTTTATAAAACCAAAGGTTTTTAGATTTAGTGCTTTTAACTTCAGTCTTTTAGTTAAATATATAATCTTTCACTGAATAGGCTATCTCACAATCAGGTAAGAAAGTTTTATATTTCGTTTGTTTTTCTTTTATGTTCTGCTTTCGATTTTAGTACGGAAAACATGAACAGATAATAAAACAGTTAATATGTGTAACATTAACACACATACATCGTGTGTACGTATTAAAATTAAAATCAAAGAAGTGTCATTAATAAAATGACTCAAAATTAAAACATTCCGTAATAATTTATTAAAATTTAAATAAGGGAAAACAATAAGAGAGAAAATTTGTATCATTGATAAATAAAATGAAAAAAAATTTTCATTTCGATCCGATAGTTTTTCTTCTGAAAAGGTTAATTTCCTGCTCGCAAGGTTTCAGCTTCAAAATTACTGAAAAGAATTTGTCATAAATAATAAAATTACTAATTGAACTAATAAATATATCGATTCTTTTGAAATTACAGCTAATATCTCAAAACTGAATTAAAATCAAATTCACAAACGATTGCACTTTTCCACAATGATCATTTCAATTTATTTTCACGGTATTTAAAATTATTATAATTTCTTCTCTTTCCGATTCTTTTTATTTGCTTTTTATGTTAATATCACTATTGAAATAAGAACCGAAAAAGGGGTAATTCGGAAAATTAAGTAAAATCTTCGAAACGGCTTTTAATAAAAATCAAATTGAATTTATTGTCGCGATCTACTAAATTACTCCTGATTAAAACTCTTCACTATCTAGGAAGAGAAAAATTCCATGCAATATTCCCTCGGTTTTCCTTTCGATTCTCACTAAGATTCCAGCGAAAAGAGTACGAAAATAATTCACCGCCTAAAAATTTTAAAAATCAAGAATCCCTACTAATTCTTAAATTAATTTTTAATTAAATGTAAGTTTCATTAAGAAATTCTGAAAAGGAGCCCTTTGCAGCATCCCGAAATTTCCCAATTTTCTTCATTTGTGTACCTCTCAATCTCATTAAAACACCGGTTGCCAAGATTTTAAAAGCTCAAAGCGTTTTCCATTATGCAAATGCAAGTTTATAAACCAATATATAAAAAATTGAAACATTTCGCTTTTATCTCCCCCCTAGAATCAATCCTTATATTGAGAAATGAGTATCTTTCCTGATCCAAAAAAGAAAAAACAACTCATGACCTGGATTTTCAGATGGAATTTCAAGATGGCGACTCACACACCCAAACACATGATTTTAAAAAATCGGGAAAGAGAAAAAATCAAACTCCATTTTCACGGATAAAATAAAATAAGCGAGTTTGGCCCGTTACGAACGCGTTAAATATCTCCGCGTTTGTTTACCCATTTTTTTGAATGAAATTGAATCCAAAATAGGTTTCACGTTCGAAAAAATCCACCGCTAGGTTTTCGTATTTTTTGACATGTTCGGGCAACGGATTTCCTCGAGCGAGGACAACCCCCTCGCATCATTTCCCGTTACTAACTGAAAATTCTCCGACATGGAGGGCTGCAGATTTGGATCGATACAGCTTCACCAACTCGATACAGGGTTTTTACAAATCTTCATTCATCAATTCCCGCAATTTCGCCACCGTAGTTCGGATTTTTTTAATTTCCGCCCTTCACGTCCTTTCCCAAAATTATTTTTCTTGTCTAATTTTCAACGTTTGGCTTTCTCTCTTGGTAATTATTAAAAAAACACTCTTTTAAAACCGTTGTAAGAAACTTCGAATTTATAATCCTGTTTGTTAATTTTATATAAGGTTCATTAAATATTATACTATTATAATGTCAGATAAGGGTTATTAAATATATATTGTTATAATGTGAGACTGCTTCGGAATTCCCCTACTTAATAATGTGATGATAACTTCTATTTTATGTATTTCTCACATTTGCACAAATTTTGAAATTGTTTTTACTTCCGAGAGAATGATAAATTGGAACAAATGTAAAAATAAATGTGTATAATTTTATACATGCTGTAATCAAAAGCATGTGTGAAATGTTATTTTAGAAAGATATTCAAACTATAGTTAAGAAAAAATATTACGTCGTAAAATAAAAACACTAGAACACCTTTTTTAATTTTTATGTTTACTAAGAGCGAATCATTTTTTCGGCAAGTAAACAGTATTTTAAATTTTAAAAACCGTTACTATAGGATTCCGAGAAATATGAAGCAAATGCGAATATTAGGAACGTTCATTAAATTCAGATCCTTAATTCGGAATCATATTCATTATTTAGGAAGTCTGTTTTCCCCCTCAAACTAACAGTAGCCCAATCCAAAGTAAAGCGATGGAAGAGGCAAAGATGGTAGCTATTTTTCAGATAGAAGTTTTTAAAAAAGGCTTAGGCTACTGCAGTGGAAGGCACTGTACTCTGCGTTAATGCGTACAAATAAAAACTGGATTTTACATAGGCTTAACTAACATTTCTACGATATTTGTTCCTTTTCGTTTATCTGTGATTTTGGATTATCCGGCCGACAGAGACTCGTGATTAGTCCAATAATCCAGGTCTTGCTTTTTATAGGATCATCTGATATTTGCAATTTGGATACTTATTTCGGAAGAACAGAACTCGACGAATTGTTGGGTTTCCTCGTAATTAATTTTATAAACTCTCATTTTTGTTTTTCCATTGAACAAAAAGGTCACGTTTAAAAGAATTTTAGTCTACGGTTCAGTGTTTTTTCTTTTTAAAAAAATTATTAAAACTACGATTTCAATTTGAAGAAAAGATCAGCTATATATCAGGCTGAGATTCGCATCTGCTGAAGAGTCCAGCTGTCCAGCAAACCTCTTAAGTTATTATTTATTTCATTTAAAATTGTTAATAATAAAATACAAACTAAAATAAAATTCAAATATAATTTTTTTGAGTATACTTGGTTTTTAAAATTCCATTCGGAAAAATAATTTTCAGTAATTATGGATCCGTAATGGTATGAAAAGTTATCAGTTGTTTCTGATGGTGCAATGGCTTACATTAATAAAATAAATATTTATTTTTTATAAAATGCGGCCACATTACGGTAAAAATCACAAAATTTCCGGTAAATAAAATTTGTAGTCAACAAAAAAAACAGGCTTTGGTTATTTTAAAAAAGTAGATCATAGAAAAAAATATTTAATAATTTTTAAACTAAAAGAAAATATTCTTTCATTTCAGGAGAATGGTTCCACTTAAAAAAAAAAAAACTTATTATAGTATTAAATTTCTCCATTATCGGACTCCCTATTGGAGACTTCATTTTAATTAGAAAATCGTAGACGTTGTTTAAATTTACCGACATATCTTCCATCATCGAAGAATTTGCCCGCCAGTTTTTCTCACGTTAACGGCCATCTTCTTTTTCCACGGCCTTCTTTATCTTGTTTTTTTAGATGACAAGTTTCTGAAAGCACTCTTCGAAATGGCGTCATTACCATTTGTAATTCAATTTTCGCTTTTAATTCTTTTATTTGTAGAAACATGTGAGTAAAGTAGTTTATTCCTTGAGAATCAGTTCAAAAACCTGTGGGTCTTAAAGTAAAATTATAAAATTTCAAATATCTTAAGTAAAACACACTGATGACTAAATATGGGCGAGGCTATACACAGTCATGGCAACGGCTAAATTGATGTTTTTGTTATGTTTTTTAGGGGAATATTTTTAATAGGCGCAAGTTTAAATGATTTAAGCGCCTTAAAAAAAGAAAAAATTATGCTCAGTAGATTTTATATAAACAATTATAAATTCTAATTAAATTATTTTCGTAAATAAATAATTTTAGATGTAATATGCTTTTTAATAAAAATGTTCTATATAAACAATTCCGATTTTAGGTTGGTGTCAAAGAACACCCACCATTTCATATATTTCACAAGAACAAATCAAAGATATTGGGGGGACTGTAGAACTACAGTGTGCTGTACAGTTTGCTGAAGAATACCCAGTCCTTTGGATCAGGATCAATAGAAATAGAAATAATGATCCATTACCAATTTCTACTGGTAGTGCTCTAATCATTAAAGATACAAGATTTTCACTTAGACATGACCCAGCCAGTTCTACTTATATTCTTCAGGTAAGTCAAGATATTTCATTTTAACACAATTTCATGTCAAACTTAGTTTTTAAAACCTAAGTTGCTTTATTCCATAAAATCTTATTGCATTACTTTAAAGTAGTTAACTGTGTTCAAAAAATGTTTACTTTTTATCTTCCAGATAAAAGATATTCAAGAAACTGATGCAGGGTTTTATCAATGTCAAGTCATTATTGAATTAAACAATAAAATATCAGCTGAAGTAGAATTACAAGTTCGTAGACCACCCATAATTTCTGATAACTCAACCAGAAGTTTAGTTGTCTCAGAAGGGCAAAGTGTTAGGCTTGAATGTTATGCTGAAGGTTATCCTCTACCCAAAATTTCTTGGAGAAGGGAAAATAATGCAGTTTTGCCCACTGGTGGATCTATTTACAGGTATAATCATTCACAAGTATTTGTATATTTGACAAACAAGTGTAAATTGCATCAGAGGTATCATTTAGTGTGAATAATAATCATAAAAGTATTAATCAAGCACTCATTATATAAAGGGGAAATTTATGGGGTTTTGGATTATCCTAACCTTTGTTATCCTTTTTTCCAGAAATATTCCTATACCCTGCAAAGATATGTCCCTTAATATTTGGCAATAAGGTAAAATTGTATTTTATTTACTTTTTTAAGAGTTAGCATTATTAAATTTTTAATTTGGTTTTTTTTTAAGGGGTAATGTGCTTAAAATGCCATCTGTTAAAAAGGAAGATAGAGGGACTTATTACTGTGTGGCTGAAAATGGTGTGGGAAGAGGAGCAAGAAGGAATATTGCAGTAGAGGTTGAATTCAAACCAGTCATTGTAGTGCCTAGACCAAGACTTGGTCAAGCTTTACAGTATGATATGGACTTGGAGTGCCATGTTGAGGCTTATCCACCACCTGCAATAATCTGGTTGAAGGATGGAGTTCAGTTGTCTAATAATCAGCATCACTCGTAAGTTTGTTTGCAAATGCTTTACTTTTTCACAGGTTTAAAACATGTCATTTTTTATTTAATGGCGATTAGTAAAAAAATTAAATAAAAATATGTACATTTGATTTTAGAATTTCACACTTTGCAACTGCTGACGAGTATACAGACACAAAAATCCGTATTATCACAATCGAGAAACGTCAGTACGGTCGGTATACCTGTAAGGCTGCCAATAAGTTAGGGACTGCTGAGGCTCAGGTTGAGCTCTTTGGTAAGTGGTTAGCATGAGTTAAAAATATGCTTGTTAAGCATCCTTCTGCTTTTTATGGCATTTCTCATGCTGTGAGAGTTTGAATCAGTGCTTGAAAATGCTTTTGATCCAAAATGTAAATAATTTATTGCATTTTACCTAAATATGCTATTTTTTAAAGTTCAGTCTGAGTTATAGAATTGTTATGAAGTGAAGATGTCTAATTATCCAACATTTTTTTGCATGTAAATGCATCTGACGGTAGGATTTGTTCTTTCTTTCCAGAAACAATTATACCAATTTGCCCACCAGCCTGCGGATATTCCCGGACAGGAGGTGTTTCGGCTATTTCGTCGAGCATGGCAGTAGTTTTTATTGCATCCATTTTAGTTTTATTAAGTAAACTATCCTAGGTTAGTTTTTATTCTTTCAATTCAGTTAAATATATGGTTATCGGAAATGATTTTGTGCTTTATATAGAGCATGTTTTGGGGGATATTATGGGATACAGTTAAATCCGATGAACAATTATGAAACAAAATAATTATCAATGCTCTCAATAATAAAACATTCCGATCATCAACGATTTGATCAGTGAGCAATTAGTCATTCTTAAATGTGATTCCCAAATTTAAAAGTTGTGTTTAATAAATGAATATTTTCTTTCAGAAATTTCTATTCCAAATATTAATTACCCGGGCTTGATCTGGGCAATAAGGAACTCTGGCACTAAATTATCATTTGGATTTGGTCTTACACTCATGTACTGGATTTTAGTCCAATGCAGGAATTTAATAATTTCTCCTGGAGATTTATAGGTACAAAAAAAAAACAATTCATATCTTTGCTAGCTCAAGAATATATTTTTTAAGGAGTAACTTTTGTATAATTTTATATTTTGTAATGCAATTATGGGAACTAGTTAAGCGTCCCGTTTAATTTATTTTATAGGCTGTAAGAAATACCAAAGGAAGGTTGTCAAAACACGTTGATTGCCAATAAGTGAGCCTTTTAGGCTTTACTGTAAATGTCTCCATTGAGAGAGAATTATATGAATGAGTGATCTCATTCTACAGGGCATTCAACATGTTAATTTGGAAGAGAATTTTCTTAATGAGATTCGAACTTGAGATTTTTATAATGCTAAGGCTTTGAAAAATTTTTTAAAGATGTGATTATTTGCTTAATTAATCTTGATAATTAGTAATTTGTGCAAAGAAAAAATAATTTTAAGTTTTACGGCTTTTTAAATTCGAGAGAAACATGAATTCTAATGTTACAAAAATATTCGCATTTCACTACTGAAGGACATTGTAAATTCGTGAGATCTGCATTTAATTCTAAATTGTAACTGCCTGAAAAAATTATGCTTTAATTACTTCCGAAGGGCTTTAATAAAAAAGCAGCTTTTAGTGAAAATACTGGAATCATTACTTTTCAAAATTGACACAAAATTTTAATTTCAAGTGTGCCCAAAAGTATTTTATAAACAGTATTTAATTTTTTAATCTGGGTTGAATCTCTATTTTTTTTAAATAAATATCTCAACTCAATTTCTCTTCTCAAACAGAATGTGTGCAAATCTGCTTGACTATGGACTGAGAAATAAAGTTAGAAAACATTTCGAATTTAATTGGGTTGTTTAGGAACTTCTTTTTTAGTTTTGAATTTAAATTTCTAAATTTAATGTTGTTTCTATTTAATAGGATAATATCTCTTGCCTTAACGTACGAATGGCCGAAGGTCAGGATGGGCGTTTACAATGCAGGGAACCGTATCTATCGTTAATTTATTTAACTGAAACTTTGATTATTCTTTTTTATTTACTCTCAGTTAAGGAAATTTTTGATAAAGTATAATGAAATTCAAAACTGATGTCCTAACACAACCCATGAACTGATATTTCGAGTTTGTTAATAATAAAACCATTATGAATTTAAAAAGCGAAGAGAAATGTTTTAATTGTATTTTCATATTTTGTGTACATTTGTAATTTTTTTTTCTTTTTACATCGATATTTATAGTGGTGATTAGTGATATGGATATCAGCTTTTTTAACTGCTAAGTTTCTATTAGTGTAAATTCAGTAATGTCTGCAGCATCATTTAACAAATTTGGTTATGGGTTATTTTACCCCAATTAATTTTTCTCATTTAATAATAGCTTGGGTTGTAAAGGGAAACCTAAATAATCTTCGTGTTGTGGTTCTTATTCAACTCGTTATCGAGTAAAGATATTTTAAGAACTTTCCGAGTCATTACTAGTTTAATATTGCTTTTAATGTATATTTTTTTAAGTGTGTTTTGAAACATTACAATCACGGCTACGTTTAAATCAGTACTCTAATTGTGCCTGATAAAAGGGAAAAGGTTGGGTTTGAGAAATGACTGAATGGAGCGGTTCTTAATTAACATTAGATCTCCTCGTGTTGACTGAGCGCAGGGCTTCCATTTGTTTTCGCCTCAAGTGTGTACTTCTGCTGCTCTATTATCCATTCCAGAATTCCTTGTGAGTTTTTGCTGCATCCGGAATTTTCCTGACGGATTCCTGATCTTAAATCGGGAAGTAGCGAATATCAGTACTTCTGTGTCATGTGTATCCATAGATATGGTTTTCCTGGTGTCTCTTGCTATTTCCAGTTTTTACATTCCCCTTTCGATTTGATTATCTTCTTCCTCGTTAGCAACACCCCCATTCATAATTTTAATTTAGTTATTTTCTTGCCCTCATCACCAAAATAATTACTATCGGATAGATTATCCGTAGATTTGATTAAATACATTGTGTTTATCTGTTCCTTTCCTATATATATATTCGTAATATTCATTAGAAAAGGAACCCAGACCCCCAAAAAAGGAAGCAATTCAAGCTTAAAACATGCATGCGCGTTCCTTTATGCATTTATATATAAAGCTACCTTTAAAGCAATTTCATTTAACATGAGACATCATATGCAAATAATTTTAGGGATAAATTTATTTAGTGAATTTCGCTCGTTTCCACCGAGTATTTTAATATTTTATCGCTTTCAATTTTTTCAGTTGAAATAATTATCTCATTCAATTAATTGTTTAGATGAAGTATTTGTACAAACGAATATCATTACGGTTTTAAAATTTCCATTCATTCCGTATAAAGGTATTTGATGACTTTTTATGAAAAAATACAAAAATGAAAATTGAATTTCAACATCTGCTTTAGATCTCCTATTTTTTCACATTCCATAAATTAAAGACTACATTTACAAATAATTCGGCCCGCAATAAATGAGTTCAGTGCTCACTTTGAAAAGCGTGATATTACAGCATTTAAGAAAAAAAAAAAAAAAAAAACTTAAAGAGGCTGTAATAACGAAAACGTCCATTTTTTAAGTATTAAAATAGTAGTGGTAATATTATATTATTAAGACTAATAGAACTGTAAGTCTTTAAGGAGATTTTCGAAAGTATTGTAATGGGTATTCGGATGGGATCAATTGCGAAATTTAAACAGTTTTTTGTACAATTTTTTAATTTAAATATAAGGAATTATATGATAATCTTTCATTTTGTATTCTTTTCCTATTATTCTTTCCTGGGTTTGTATTTAATTTATTAGTACTGAAAAATATGTTCAGAATGTTATTCAATAATAAAAATAATAAGATTGCAAAGGTATTCTGCAAAGTGGTTAGGATTTTTTTTTGTGAAAGAATGTGTTGGATTCAATTTGCTATATTTATGTATATTTACAGAAAAATATAAAAACCTCAAATTTTTCTTATTTTAAATTTATCAATTTTCCAACATATGAAATAATTGAATAGTAATTTAAAATAGATTGATTAGTCGGGAAATGGCGAAATAACAGACTTTATAGAACTTAAATTCCGCATCCTCCTAAAAACTCTTGTCATCTAAGGGTAAAACAAGGCCCAATTCTATTAAAAATTATTTTAAATTTAAAAAGTTGTTAACAACCTTTAATTATCGTCATCCGAAATGCTTATTCTCGTCAAAATTGCATCTGTTTTTGAGCATTTCGATTAGTTCATCCCTGACATTGAGTAATTTCTTCTGCTGATTGATGAGCCTATCTTTTTGGTGGATGTCTAAATCCCTTTGCTTAATTGCTGATTCCAAATCCTGGTTGTAATTCCGAAGTTTGTTGTTCTTCTCCGCCAGTTGCATTTTTTCGTCGTTTAGGATTTGAATTTCTTTGGAAAAAGACGTATGTTGAGCTTTATTGCAAAGTCCCCTAAGTTTGATTTGAAGATTAAAGCTTTTGAATTTGGAAATGTGATCCTGGCAGAGTTTTTGAAGTTCTGTTATTTCCTTGTTCAGCTCTTTTAGATCTTCCTCTCTTCTGTAAAGCTCAGCTGTCCATAAATTAACAGTTTGTGTATATTTTTCTTGCCTTCCCAACTCTGATTGTAATTTATTATCTGGAAAAATAGGAAATTACTTTACTTTTTTTTAAATCTTTGTTTCTCCCCTTTCTCTTAATTCTGCACTATTTCTAAATTCTTAACGCTTTAGTCTAAGTTTAATTAATTTAAAAACTAAAATTAATATTACCTGTTTCTTCTTTTTCCGATTCAGGTTTTACTTCCTGTCTAAGAATATCCCCGCATGACTGCAGCGTGTTTTTTTCCTTTTTCTTACTTTCCGGAGAGCTTTCAACCACAGATTTCCCTTTTTTTCCTTCTAAACGTTTATGCTGTTCCGCATCCGAATTTTGATTGGCTTCCCCTAGGAATACTTTTTTCAGACTTTCTTTTGACAGACCTTTACGCTTTAATGCCTTTTCCAACTCTATAAGCTCTTTCATTTCGCTGCCGTATTTCAACAAATCTCCAAAAACGTTCTTCCGGACGTTCACTTCGTTCTTTAAATTCTCCATCTTTTTTGTTATCATTTGAAGGTCTTCTTCTCCCGATTCCCAATTTAAATCGGTTCGTTCAACATAAATTTTATTAGCTTTGTTGATTATATTTTCGGTTTTAGACAGTATTTGCTTTTTCACGACTTCGGTTGCTTTTAATATGTTCTGAATTTCCGCTTCGAAGGATTCCACATCCGCCGTTGGGTACTGTTTTGTGACGATGTTGACTGCATTCTTGAGAATGTGTGTAACCGTTTGTCCAGCATCTGTCCAGTACTCTGGAATTCTGAGAACATTATTCTTAAAACAGATGAAATCTTTGCTGATTTTGCTTTCTAAAGAACGGGTCTTGGTTGATGGAGAACTCTGGAGATTAACAGAGAGATGATTTTCAGGAGCAGGAGAGATGGATTTCGATTCTAGATTTAGACCTTCTTTTTCGGAACAGCTCGATTTCATAAGCTGTCGTTCATTTGCTTTCTTTTCTTTACTTATGGCGTTATTCGGTGTGGAAGCCCTCTTATTAAAGCCTAAAATACATAAATTCTTTTTACTTATTCAATACATTTTCATCAATAAAATTTGTTCTTCTATTATTTATCAATACCTGAACTTTCTGTAAAAACTATAAATTAACAATTTAAATCAAAATTAAGTTTAACCTTTTTCTGCTGTATTCACATGTTTATTCCTATCAAATCGAGGTATCATAGACGTGCTGGTTTGAGGTTTCGTATTCGACTTTTTATCGATGGTAATAATTTTTTTTCCTTCCAAGCTGTAGGTTCTTTTTGGCAGTTTCGAAATTTTTGAGGTTTTATTAAGGGAGTCTGAAAACATAATTCTATTAGTAATTATATTTTCACTAGTACTTTGAAATATCTGTTACCTCCATATTATGCTCACCATTATTATTCTTTTCGTAATCATACGCCCTGTAAAACAATAAAAGCATATATTTTCAAGCAAGATATTAAAATTTAGTTTTAAAACCATATTTTCAATGCTTCATTTTGGTTGATAATCAACCAAAATGAAGCATTATAATAAGTTTGTTAATTTGACACTTTTTTGTAAATAAGTAAATATGAAGAAACCTGGCAGAAAGTCCTGGACGTTCAGAATTAAATTTCGAAGTCCTGTGAGAGTTCATGTGTTTTAATTCTCATCGATTGCGAATTTAATGAAAATAAAGATTTTTAAAAAGGTGTAAAATAAAAAAATATATAAAAATTTAAAAGCACTTATACAAATAAGTGTAAACAAAAGCTGGCGATTTAAAATTATTTATGGAATAACAATATATTCTAATAAAAGAGCGGGAAAGCGCGAAATTTAAAAAACGACGTGGCAGTAACATAAAATTGTCAACGTTTTAATTTCATTAACATGGCGCGCGCTTTTAAAGACGTTTTAACATCCTTAATGGTGATAATTATATTTCAATCATTTTTATGGCAAGAAGTTCGTAATGACCGAACAAAAATAAAAGAAGACATGAAAAATAAAAAATAAATAACAATGAAAATACTGTATTATTAAAAAAAGACGTAGCTTAGCAAATAATGTTGCAGCGATAAAATAATTTTTATACTATTCTTCATTTTATATATGTCTGTCAGGAAAATTTATACAAATAATTCATAAAAGCCTGTGTTAATTTTTGGTGCAATGCTAGTGGAGCAATAAATATACATTAAAGTTCTTACAGGTTAATAGGGTCAGTAAAATTAGTATTTTACTGTTTTTGTGTTAAATAATCACCAGTCGCACGTGTTTAATGGTACTTTAATTTTTTTTATCTTTTTTATATGAAATTTTTATTTTATATTCATTCATTTCAATTCTTCTTAAAAATTCTAGTATTTTACATTAATTGAATCCATGTAAATTTTCAAAAACTATTTTACATTAAATTTTTAAATTGTAATACTGTACAATTTAAATTACGGAAAATCCTTGAAAAAATACTGATTCATTATGTCGAAATCAGTAAAATTTTATTAGAGAATCACTCAAATTATTTGAGTGAAAAAGCTGTGAAGTCATATCTGATTTTTAAATAACTCATCAAAGCAATTTTAAATAAACCGCCTTTAATGAAGGACCGTAAATAGGCAGTCGACACACCCACCTCATCTCCGCCATTTTGATTTAAAATGTCGGCCTAATTTTCAATGCAATGTTTTATTTACTATCCATTTTTTGCAGAATATTTCATTTTCACAAAAACAGTATAGAAACCCGAACTTTGACATTATCTGGCGGTACAATTTTATTCAATAAAATAAAGCAAGAAGCAATCGGAAAGTTATGAATTGGAGATGATGTCAGATTTTAGTCTGTATTCATACACCTTAGGTGTCATTACGGCAAACTTTCTCTGTATTTTTTTCTCAAATTATTTGCTTTGATTTATTGTTGCACCTATAAGTTTTAAACAGTTATAAGGAACATTCATACTGTAGAGCTTTTTAATTTTTTGAGTGAAGGATTTATCAATGAAGAAATTTAATTTTTGTCGCGGAAGGTGAATTGATTTGGATGTCAAACGGTTGCACTTCTCAGAGGATTGTAGTGGCTGTCGGCAAATTTGTTTTTTTGAGGGTTTTGTGGATTTTCACCCACCAAAAAATTGGAGTTCCTGTTAAAGCCTCTTAGAATAAAGGTACGTTTTCGAAAGTGAAATACTTTTCAAGGTAATTTTCATAAGTCTTGTATAAAATGTAACAGAAAAGTGTGGTATAGAGGTCGGTTATGTATGCGTCAGTAAGAAAAGTAAAGGCAGTGACATAAATTTTCCTTTATTAAAATGGATAAATTTATAATTAGAAAGTAATAATTGTTGTAATAATTTAAGTACTTATTCATTTTTCGTTTTAATTGTTTTGGATTTCATTTTGGACTTGAATTTTAACGCCCAAGTTTGATAAATATTGGAGTCTTCGTGGAACCCCGAACGAATTTTATGTAATGTGGCATAACTGAGGTAAGGTATTGAAGAAAAACTAATCTGTGATAAGCACAGGTGTTTCTGCTCATGTTATAAGACCTTGAAAAAATACTTATGTCAAGGTTTCATCTCGATCATTTTTAGGAGTATAACCTTTGACCAAATTCTTCACTCTTTTACGTTAATGATTTTATTCCTAGTGCATTACATCATATATATTCATTCTATTTCACTCATGACGAATTTAAGTGAGCAATTATAAAAGTATTTAGAGAAATGAGTAAAAGAAGGTCATAATTTATCTAATGAAAAGATAATTTTAGTGTTAAAAATTTGGAGTATGTGATTCCCCCAAAGTTGTTTTAAATTTGGCTCTGCACCCTTTTAGAAGTCTGTTTTGAAAAATTTTAGAAAAAATCTTTTTCAAATCTTTTGACACTTCAGTTAATTTTACTAAACAAATGTTTACTGAATGTCATGCCAATTAGCAAGATAAAGTTTTGTCATAAGCGAAAACCTCTATGTACAGAAAGTTTAAAATTGAGAATTTTAGTGAATTATTTTAGTTTTACTGAAGTTTAAAATAATGATCATCAATACATAACATCTTGTTTGAGTAATTATTTTACATTTAAATAAATGTGTTTAATGTGTTTCACAGCTAAAGATGTCTTCTGTGTTCTTTATATTTTGTAAATTTTGTACCATTGGTAGAGTGTATAGTCTCTTGTCATTGCAAAACCCTGTTAACAATGTTAACATCAATCTTTATGGGGAAAATTTATTGTAAGCTACTTGGGTCAAAAGTTCCATTTATGTGGATGGCAAAAAAGAAGTGCATTGGATGAGTGACTTGTGAAAGTCATTGGAAATGTTAATCATGGTAATCAAGAATTGTTCAAGGACTCTTATAGAAGAGGTGGTTATTTTATTAAAAGTAGTACAATAGGGCATTGTAAATCAATTAAAAGTAATTTAGTAAAACTAAGCTTCTTAATATTTTGTGCTTAAATACAGCTGAATCTTGTATAAAATGATGTAGTCTTAATGAAAAGGAAAATCGCAAAAGACATCTTTGCTGGAATGAAAATCTTAACTGTTAAAAATATTCAGTTTATGAAAAAGGTGTTGATTAATTAAAAAGAATTACAGTCAGTATCTACTTCTGAACAGGATTATCATAAGCTCCATGAGTAAATCACTGTTACATTTTGTACTAAGCTGTTTAGAAGCACAATGTAAATGTCTTTTGTAAATTCACATTTAAAAAAATAATTGATCATTCCGTAAAAATATTATTTATTTTTTTTAATAATTTATTTCATAATAATTACAGTACATGTCTTCCTAATTAAGACAATATTTTAACTTTTCTGTTAATTCTCACATTGTTCAGACTAGGATTTTCTCGTTTCTGTCTCGTTAGAAAACGAAACTGATTTTGAGTTGATTAACATGCATTAACATGCAGTGAGAGAAATTTTGAAGCACTGTTGAACGAGTCTTAGTACTCTTTAATTGCAACGAATACTTGAAGGTTTGAGCTGGTGGGTGAGGCATCTTTAGAAGTATGTAGGAAAGAAACGGGGAAAAATAAACTTAGGTCATGTTTATTTGAAGAATTTTTGCCCCACGCTTTTTGAACATTTTAGTGTTATTGTTCGTGACGTTTTTTTTAAAACGTTACGACCGGAGTTAGTAAATTTCTATGATACATAAAAATGGTTTAGGATTTCCTACATTTAATGTTGTATGTTTGCTACCAATGGGGAGGGGAAGAGTCCGAAGAATCAGAAGTGAACAGTGCTTGACTTAAAATAGTTATTCCAGCCCCTGAAGAATTTATTTTTCTTTCACGCATATAAGTCGTTCTTTATTTTTAAAACCTTTCTCACGAAAATAATCACCAATGACCCAATTTCTCGTCTTTCGGGGTGTGCCGTTTGACTGATGTAAAGACTTCGGTTTTTACTATTGTCCAGCACAATATATTCTGGTCAGTATAAAATACTTGAATTTTTATACTAATCTTCAAAAATTGTCCCATTTTTTGGCAAAATTTATATTTTATTGAATTGAAATTAAATTTTTTGCCTTATAAATATTTTCCAAAATTTTAATAAGATAATCGCTTAATGCAGTTCGACTGCAGAAGAAAGCTGCAGTAATCGATTGTTTTTTCCTGTGAGCCCCTGTGTTACTGCGGAATCTTAAATTGGGGAAGAAAGGTTTTCACTCCAAAATAATTCCCTGTGCGACGGGCGATACCCCAAAAGACCTTGACAATTAGTAGGAAACACTTAATAACAATTGATGAAATAATATCATTTCCATATGAAGAGGGCTGATGTCATGCCGCTTCATTCTGTGTCCGGTTTTCAATCGGCTCAGGAATCCGACGCGAGAAATACTTAAAATGTATTTTTGATCGCGTGAAATATTTTTAAAAATAAATTCCCTCATATAATTATTGACTTGAGGATTTCAAATTTATCAATACTCGAGAATTATTCCCGTCACAATTGTCTCCATTAATATTTATTTAAATTTATAACAATAGGTTGTGAAAATATCAGCGTAGTTTTTTCCTTGTTGAGGGATTTGGATTCAAAAGAGCAATCGTTCCCCTAACGGTGCCCTCTTTTTTTTGTAAATGTTACGGGAACGGTTCACAAAAAAGCCGAGGGGAGGACAGATGAATGAAAATTTAATGCCGGTACCGACTGAAAAACCTAAAAAATTATGCCGTAATCGTTATCATCTCGTGTTATCACTCTGTAAATAGAAGGCCGCCACGCCCATTTAAATACCATTTAAGTAATTTTAAATGGGCAAAACTGGTCAGAGTATTTACGAACGTGTCATCAGTCGAATAACAGGAGAAAACGGATGCGTTGATAAGCGCTCAGTTTTCAGTCCCTGCGGCTTTTTTTTCTTTTTAAATACTAGAAGCCCTCGTTACTCTTTAGATTATCATAAACTTTTAGATTTATTGGCTTTTTCCTGCCACCGTTGGAGGGGATTTTTTCGAGGGAATTATTATATTAAACCGAGAGGAGTCGGAGGATGCGAGAGAAAAATAAGCGACTGCGTTCGAGAAAACAGAGGGTTGACCCAAAACAGGAGCGATAATAGTGGAAATAAGTTCGGAGGAGCCGCGGTGTTGCCAAATCAGATCAATACAGCTCTCTCTTTTGCTGTCGGACAAAGGAATCCGTTTGGAACCTCTTCTGCTATTCGTTTGTAACCGCTTTTGGTACTAAAAATGGTCACCAAAATGGCTAATACGAAATAAATAACTTTTAAATTTCCTCCCTTTTTCATTGTTTCGCAAGACTGAGCATAACAATTCAAAATTAAGGACTGTCCATTTTTTTACGGTCCATGTTTTTACGTGTAATCAAAACAAACGATTTTCAGAATCTTCAAAGCAGTCAGATTTATGTTCGTTAACTACGAATGCACATAATGCTCCTTTTTATTTTTATCTCTGGAGATTTGTTACTTTTTACCATTTAAAATTAACTTCATGTAATGTTTTCTTTTGCATTATTCGTACATAAGAATGCGAGATTGTTTTCCAATTAAAAACTCCACTTACTCAGTCAAGTTTTTTTCCGCCGTTCTTACCCATTCCAGGTCAGAAATTTTAATGTGGCTCTAATCCCTTAAATGTTTAGAGAAAGGTCCTTTAAACTACTTAACCTCATCAACCAGTAGTTCGCGTTGTAGCGAAACGTGTGGGAAGTAATTCTAAAAAGAAATGGTATTCTTCACCGTTGGAAAAATTTGTTTGCGATCGCCGTATATAAATTTAACAAATGATAAACAGCTAAATGTAAATTTTTTTGGCATTAGTGGCTTTCTGAAAAAAAAACTTATAGTTTGGATCTTTCCTTAGTTTTTATAAATTTTAGTCGATTCCGCATAGTTTTCGTTAATGCCTTTTAATAGTCGATATCGTTTTTTTTTTCATGAACATACCTTTTAAATTGTCTTCAAATTAACTTTCTGTGTAATTTTGAGCGAACCTTGGAAACCTTTGTTCAGTTGTTTTCTTGAGTTGTTGTTTTATGTTTTGAAGTTAATTATCTGCGAGATTCAAGACGCCTTAGAATAGAAACGTGGAAAAAACAGAAAAAGTGCATTGGAAATCCCACGTTGTCAAGACCAACACTAACCTAAGGGTTATTCGTGCTTGCTGAAGGCTTTAAATCTTTGAGGTGGTGCCCTTCTATTGATATACTTTTTTTTTATCGTGGTCAGAAGAGCACCTCGAGTAAAGAATAATTTTTCACAACTTTCTTCTTGATTAAACGTAATTATCATTCTATTAATAAATGGAAATCGGGTCGTAATGCGTTAGAAATAACTCGTCCACAGTTCCCGCAGTAGTCAATGCTCTATGAATAAAAGAGGTCGAAGGTTAACCCAAAGGAAACTATAGCAATTAAAGTAATTTTATTAACCCCATCCGTAAAATTTATTTATTTATTCTCGAATTGTCCTGGGATTATTTCTCTTCCCCACTGCATCAGAAATATTCTTTGCTGAAAAACAATAAGCTTTTGTTTTGATTTTTATGATTAACAAAAGCAATACCTCAATTCATCAGCAGGACGGATTTGTTGCTGTGAAATATTTCAGTTTTTGGGTTAGTTTTTATTTATTGCTGTTGTTGTGGTTCGTGCCGAAGTGTAGTTTAGCTGAGACTGCAAAGGGTTGCCTGGTTTGTCCCTTCCTAATGCCGGTTTTTTCTTTGATTTCTTTTCATTATTTAGTTCATTCAATAGATTCATTATAATGGAAATTTTTGTATCGATTTGAATCTCGATTGAATATTTTTTGTAGCTTTTGCTTTCCAGGAAATAACTTGAGGTTAGGTTTGGCTTTTAACAAGAAATGAATTTGAGTTTTGCGTCCCCTTGTGGTCTTTCAAATCGAGAAAGATTTTTTAAAAATATCCTTTTACTGGCGAAAATTAATCGATGTGGATCAAGGAAAGATGGAACGATGAAGTCATGGCTACCCCGTTGCACCTCAAAGGCACGGCTTATTTTATTGTTCGGGTTCAATGGCCCCAGATCATGAACAATGGTTGTTGCATGGTCGGCACTTGCAACTAAGAAGTTTAGAATCCTTGCGTCGGTTACATCTGTTTTACATCCCAATTAAAAATAAAGTTTACTTGTCTTTCAAAGCTTTTCTGCCCTACTTTTAGGTTTACATAGCCTAATCAGGGCATTTGCGTTTTTACAAGTGGGTTTCTGTCTTATTATACCTTATTCGGGTGTTACATAAATAATAGAATTCATAGCGGAGACACTGACGAAGGCTTAGCAGTTGACTGTCCTGTGAAATATTTGCCCAAAATTAAAATTGCAATGCACTCTGTTTATTTCAAGGGTTTTTCTTGTTTCTATGTATTAATTGTAGAATAATGTTCTGAACATCTCATTTATCGGCTCTCTTGAAACATGCTTATTAAAACCATCTTGAAAATGCATGCGGGTTGAGTAATCCGTCATGGTTTCCTGACTAAGTTCTGGGATTTTACGCCTCGTTTTTAAGCTCTTAACTAATCGAAAGTCCTGAGGAAATTAAAAAAGCCTCATAATTCATTGATAGAGATAAATCTCCGAATTTTTGAATTGGGTCCAACCCGACTATGAATGACTAAACCCGACCGAATTAATTTGCCTCAATACGGCAGCAAAAACTCGAGTGAAATGTCACTGTCGGTTGCTCAGATGATTAAATAATTGTTGTTTTTATTGTTTTTCCAGGCAACGGAGTGTCTGTTGCAATGACGACAGATATTTCCGTGGTCCGTTGGGACCAGACTTTACCGTCTGACCTGACAACGCAGGAGATTGTCGAATACGATGGCGGAAACAGCTCCTCACGACTTTTCGAAAGATCGAGAATAAAAGCCTTAGCAGGTGAGTCAGGGGAAGAACTGAATGACTGTGGAGGGAGAAAAATTTTCTACATCGGTTCGAATAGATTAGTCATCACGTTTGGTCCGCTCAGAAAAGTCAGAAGACTAAAGTATTATGTTACAAAAATTGTTTGAAAAAACTGTCAGTCACATCATTGATTGCTCGAAAATGGAAAACGGTTTTATTAAAATTTACTTATCTTGCAACTTCCCGTGGAGTTTTCTTTTAGAATTTAAATCGTAGGAAAGATGATACAAAATGAATGATAATAGGGAAGACGAAGGGAAATTTTTAGATAGAAAACTGTGTAGGGAACTGATTCAAACTTTTAACGGGTTTCAAACGTCACGGTAAGTTTATCGTGCTTTAACGGATCTTGTCAGCAACAGCAATTAATCCGTTCCCGTCGATTAGTTACAGAAGGATTGGCTTGAAGAAATCTTTGCACTCTTTTATTAAATCAATTATGAGTCTGACGTAACAGATCCAAAAACCGTAGTCATTTCTTCCCTCCCCTTCTGTCCTTCCCGCAGCTCCTTCATAAGGTATTTGGACAGACCATATAACTGCGGCAAAGGATGTGATTATCGCGGTGTGTTCGGAATTGTTAATCAATGTTAACTGTAGAAATTGCATCTTCATTAGTTATCAGATCCTTGATAACAGAAGTCCGCTTTTACCTTCTTAATTTTCCTTTGTACATTTTCGGTTGTTGCAGAGGGCGATAAGCCGATTTATTTAATTACCTTTTTTTATTGCTATTCAGTGAATGATTAGCTGTGTAAAATGTGCCTTTTTTGTTACTTTATTTTAAATTAGGTGTTTGTGCTTGTTCATTTGAAAGGGTTGAAATGCCTTGTAGGGAAGTTGCCATAGCTCGTCCTTTAGAAGAATTGAATTATTATTATGAATTAGCCATAAAAAGACTCAGAGGTAAAATATTTCGTTTACTGTCAAAACTAAAAACTCAGAAATATAGTAGTTTGATTGTGTCGCCTTATGGGTTTAGTTGACGGGGTCTAACAGAACCAGACCTAAAGGTAATAAATATTATCGGCACTTGATAATATATGACATTTATTAACTAGTTCCTGCCGTTTCTGATAATGACCAGACCCCCCAACAAAGAATATTTAAACTGGTTTTCGAATAAATTAAAAACCTAAATTTGTATTAGTTACGACTAACTTATGAAAGGAAATTTAATTTAGATTGTTTTTTACAGTCCCTGCTCATTTTTTGGAAGAAAATGAGCGGATGATAAATAAATGTTAGAAATTTTATACGTAGATTTTCGTATGGTCAAGGAATTTGGTCCGAAAAATGAGGTCAAGCTCGCGGTATAATAAAATGTTTGACATCGTCACTTGATAATTAATTTTTGGTGATTAACATACCTTCGGCCGATTCGGTCGACCACCATTGAATAAGAGTTTCCGTTGCTCGCTTAATCGCTTCACCTCACAGGTTTTCAAATTATATTGTGTATTTTCTTATAGACGAACGAGAAAGCGTTCAAAAGAAAACATTCCAAAAATGGGTAAATTCACATCTAGTGAGAGTCAATTGTCGAATTGGAGACCTTTACGTGGACTTAAGGGACGGCAAAATGCTGTTGAAACTCCTCGAAGTTTTATCAGGGGAGCGTTTGGTAAGATTTTATTAGCTTTGGAATTCTTTTTTACGCCTTCGTCTAATTGAGCAATAACTCAGGTCGGCTGAACTTTTTATGAGATTTGATGAAAAGGAAAAGAAATGATGACAAAACTAAATTTACCGTATCCCGCAAGGATGAATTTCACGGAATGACTTCGACGCATTGCGCTTTCATATTTTTTTTCTGTGTCAGCCTTTTTTTTTTGCTGACATTAATTTTTCCATTTATTTAAAAATCCAAGTCGAATTTTTAGTCGAAATAGTGTGGTTGAATTATTAACAGTTGGCAAAGGTTTTAAAACGATGGTAGTGAAAATTACTGAAATGGGAAAATGGTTTTTGAAAAAATTTTTGAAATTGAATTAATTAAGTTCAGTAAGTTTTTTTTGAAATAATAATCATGCAGACATTTAGAATCGGTTAATTTACTCTTTGCAATAGAGAAAAAGTTTCAATTTTAGTTCAGACTGAGTTCTCAATAAAAAAAGTTGCACTCTTAACAATTAATGTTTTCGTTCTGATAGCCGAGACCCACGAAAGGAAAAATGAGAATCCACTGTTTAGAAAATGTGGATAAGGCATTACAATTTCTCCGGGAACAGAGAGTTCATCTGGAAAACATGGGATCCCACGATATCGTCGACGGAAACCCTCGACTCAGCTTGGGCTTGATTTGGACCATTATATTAAGGTTTCAGGTGAGTTCGCTTTCTCTATTAAATATTATATTATAATTCCAAATATTTTAATTTTGAATTAATTAATATTAATTACATCATTTCATGAATATAATAAAGATTGTAAATTTTTTTCCCGATAGATCCAAGACATCACTATTGAAGAAACAGACAACCAGGAAACTAAATCGGCGAAAGATGCACTTCTCCTTTGGTGCCAGATAAAAACGGCCGGATACCCGAACGTGAACGTTCGAAATTTCACCACAAGCTGGAGAGATGGATTAGCCTTTAATGCCATCATTCACAAGCACCGCCCCGAACTCATTCAGTTCGAAAAGTTATCCAAAAATAATGCAATTTACAATTTAAATAATGCTTTCGACGTGGCCGAAGATAAATTAGGTTTGACTAAGCTTTTAGACGCTGAAGACGTTTACGTGGACCAACCCGATGAGAAAAGTATAATTACATACGTAGTAACTTACTACCATAAATTCAGCAAGATAAAACAGGACAATGTCCAGGGAAAGCGAATAGGTAAAGTCGTGGGAATCGCAATGGAAAATGAAAAAATGATTCGTGAATACGAAACTCTGACGTCAGAACTGTTGAAATGGATCGAGAAAACAATCGCCCAACTCGGAGACAGACAATTTGCAAATTCCTTACATGGAGTCCAACAACAGTTGCTTCAGTTCAACAATTACAGAACTGTTGAAAAACCACCGAAATTTGTTGAAAAAGGAAACCTGGAAGTTCTCCTTTTCACTCTCCAGTCCAAAATGAGAGCAAACAATCAAAAACCGTACACTCCGCGTGAGGGAAAACTGATATCAGACATAAACAAGGCTTGGGAACGTTTGGAAAAAGCCGAACACGAGAGAGAGCTGGCTTTGCGAGAGGAATTAATTAGGCAGGAGAAGTTAGAGCAGCTGGCCGCGCGTTTCAACAGGAAAGCGTCTATGAGAGAAACCTGGCTTAGCGAAAATCAAAGACTCGTGTCGCAAGATAACTTTGGATTGGATCTCGGTGCCGTGGAAGCAGCAGCGAAGAAACACGAAGCCATCGAAACGGATATTTTTGCTTACGAGGAAAGAGTCCAGGCTGTTGTGGCCGTTTCTCAAGAGCTTGAGGCAGAAAATTACCATGACATCAACAGAATCAATGCCCGAAAGGAGAATGTCCTCAGGCTGTGGAGTTATTTGTTGGAGCTGCTGAGAGCGCGAAGAGCCAGATTGGAGCTGTCACTGCAATTACAGCAAAACTTCCAGGAAATGCTCTACATCCTGGACTCAATGGAAGAACTCAAAATGCGACTTCTGTCAGACGATTATGGGAAGCATCTCATGGGCGTGGAAGATCTGCTGCAAAAGCACAGCCTCGTCGAGGCAGACATTAACGTTTTAGGCGAGCGCGTGAAAGCCGTTGTTCAGCAGTCCCAAAGATTTTTGGATCAGGAAACCACGGAGGGATACAAACCTTGCGATCCAGCCGTCATAATAGATAGAGTGCAGCAGCTCGAGGTAAGTTGTGTTTATAATTGCATTTTTGAAATTAGGTTACGTTGAAGCGATTTTCTAAATTAATAAATTTTTTTAGGACGCTTATGGAGAGCTGGTGAATTTGGCCGTCGAAAGGAGGAAGAGGTTAGAAGAAAGTCGTCAGCTATGGCAGTTCTACTGGGATATGGCAGACGAGGAGAATTGGATCAAGGAAAAAGAGCAGATAGTCATGAACGGAGATATAGGTCATGATTTGACTACTATTAATTTGCTCTTGTCGAAGCATAAGGTAAATTGTTGCTTTTTCTGTAATATTTAAAATACTGACGCGCAATTCTCATAAAGAATATAAAAATAAAATGAAAAAAATTCTTGTTCCAGGCTTTGGAGAACGAAATCGCAAGTCACGAACCTCAGTTAATGTCAGTCGTCTCAGTTGGAGAGGAACTCGTTAACAGAGACCACTTCGGAGCAACACGGGTGAAAGATAGGCTCCAAGAAATTTTGGCCATGTGGCAGCACCTGTCCGATTTGGCCGCACTAAGGAGAAAACGATTGGAAGAGGCCGTCGATTATCATCAGTTCTTCGCAGATGCCGACGACGTCGACATTTGGATGTTGGACACTCTTCGTCTCGTCTCCTCCGAAGATGTTGGCCGGGATGAGGCTAATGTGCAATCTCTCCTTAAGAAGCATAATGACGTAGCCGAGGAATTGAAGAATTACGAGTCCATCATTTCCACCCTTAGAAATCAAGCGGCAGAATTGGGAGAGCATGACAGACAATCTCCCGAAGTTTTGGAAAGACTTGCAAGCATCGATCACCGTTACAAGGAACTTCTAGAGTTCTCGAAGTTAAGGAAGCAGCGTTTGTTAGACGCATTGTCGTTGTACAAATTGTTCTCTGAATCCGATGGAGTGGAACAATGGATTGGAGAAAAGGATCGCATGTTGATTACGATGGTGCCGGCGAAGGACATAGAAGACGTCGAAATAATGAAACATAGATATGATGGTTTTGAGAAAGAGATGAATTCGAACGCCTCTAGAGTGGCCGTCGTCAATCAGTTGGCTCGCAAACTCCTCCACGTTGAACATCCGAACTCGGAGCAGATAATGGCCAGGCAGAACCAGTTGAATCATAAATGGGCAGAACTTCGAGAAAAAGCTGAAGCCAAAAGAGACGAGTTGGGCTCGGCTCATGGCGTGCAAACTTTCCACATCGAATGCAGGGAAACTCTGTCCTGGATCGAGGACAAGAAACGTATTTTGCAGGAGACAGACAGTCTTGGCATGGATCTGACTGGAATTATGACCCTTCAGCGTCGCCTTTCTGGAATGGAAAGGGATTTGGCAGCCATCCAAGCCAAACTGGACTCTTTGGAAAAAGAGGCCAAGGCAATTGAAAAAGATCATCCGGAAGAAGCGGCAGTTATCAGAGATAGAATTAAACAAATTCAAATTATATGGGAGCAACTGACTCAAATGTTAAAGGAGCGAGACGCAAAACTGGAAGAAGCCGGTGATCTTCATCGCTTCCTTCGCGATCTTGATCATTTCCAGAGCTGGCTGAAGAAAATTCAAACCGATGTCGCGTCAGAAGACATCCCCTCGTCGCTGGCAGAAGCGGAAAAGCTTCTCAATCAACATCAAAGCATTCGAGAAGAAATCGACAATTATCGACAAGATTATGCGAAAATGATGGATTACGGCGAGCACATTACGGCCGAGCCTTCCACTCAAGATGATCCACAGTACATGTTCTTGCGCGAACGCCTGAAAGCTCTCAAGGACGG
This sequence comes from Brueelia nebulosa, assembly GCA_028293925.1. Taxonomy (NCBI): domain Eukaryota; kingdom Metazoa; phylum Arthropoda; class Insecta; order Psocodea; family Philopteridae; genus Brueelia; species Brueelia nebulosa. The sequence continues at coordinate 2,034,193 of JAQIBA010000004.1, forward strand.
CTGGGAAGAATTACATCAGATGTGGGAGAACCGACAGCAGTTGCTGTCTCAGAGCCTGAATTTGCAGATGTTTAACAGGGACGCGAAGCAAGCGGAAGTATTGCTTAACCAGCAGGAACACGTATTGAGCAAAGACGACACTCCAGTTAATCTGGAGCAAGCAGAGAATCTAATCAAACGTCATGAGGCTTTCCTGACAACGATGGAAGCAAACGACGACAAGGTGAACGCCGTCGTGCAGTTTGCTGCTCGTCTCTGCGATGAGGGACATTTCGATGCAGATAAGATCCACAAAAAAGCGGAGAACTTGAACGAAAGAAGGGACGCCAATAGAGATAGGGCGATTCTTATGATGGACAAACTTAAAGATCAGCTCATGCTTCACCAATTCTTGCAGGTATGGGACTAAATCCATCGTAAATTTAAATTTGTTTTGGTTTTCACATTCAAATGGCGAAATTTTGTTTCAGGATTGTGAAGAACTTGGGGAATGGATTCAAGAGAAGAATCTTACGGCTCAAGATGACACTTACAGGAGTGCAAAAACTGTCCACTCTAAATGGACCAGGCACCAAGCTTTCGAAGCTGAAATTGGAGCTAATAAAGATCGTCTTTTCCGCATCCAACAGGTTTGTATTTTTATTCTGTACACGAAAGTCATTTTGCGTTACGATGGAAATGCATTAATGACTCGTTATTATTTATTTAGGCTGGAGAAGAACTCATAAAGGAGAAACCAGAATTGGCCGACTATGTCAAACCCAAAATAGGAGAACTATCTCAGCAGTTTGATCATTTAGAGAGAACCACAAAGGAAAAAGGAGAACGATTGTTCGATGCCAACAGGGAAACCCTCATACATCAAACTTGCGATGACATCGATTCCTGGATGGACGAGCTCGAGAAGCAGATTGTGAGTGACGACACCGGATCCGATCTAGCCAGCGTCAACATACTCATGCAGAAACAACAGGTGAGGAATGAGAAAATCAAAATGATGGTATTCCTTTCCCACTGGTATTCATAATTTGGTTTTTTTTTTTGAAGATGATCGAGACCCAAATGGCTGTCAAAGCGAAACAGGTATCCGATTTGGAGTCTCAAGCCGAGTATCTTCAGAAAACCGTTCCTGAAAAAATGGACGAGATAGTTACTAAGAAATCCAAAGTAGAAGAGAGATTCCAGCAGTTGAAACAGCCATTGCTCGAAAGGCAGAGGCAGTTGGAGAAGAAGAAAGAGGCTTTCCAGGTAAATATTTTTTCATGTATTCACCAAGTGTCTTGTTTTATATGTATTTAAGCTAATTAAATGATGAATTCAACATTCGCCCTAGTCAATCTGAAAAAATTGATGTTATATATGTTGCACTGATTATTTTCCAGTGAAAGTCTTTAAAAATATTCAGGAAATATTTTTACTAATTAATCCGTTGAATTTGCTTTTGCATAGTTCCGCCGAGACATCGAGGACGAGAAGTTGTGGATTGGAGAAAAAATGCCGCTGGCAACATCGACGGATTATGGAAACGCGCTATTCATCGTTCATATGCTGAGAAAGAAGAATCAGTCACTCCGAACCGAAATAGAAAATCACGAGCCGCGAATTATGCTCGTCTGCAACAACGGCCAGAAGTTAATCGACGAAAATCACGAAGATTCGCCCGAGTTCCAGAGATTAATCGCTGAACTTCGAAAAAAATATCAGGAACTTAAGGAAGCCGTTGAAAATAGAGAAAAGGGATTGAAGCAAAATGAGAAAGTGCAACAGGTACGTTCAAAATATTTTACAAATGTATGTTTTCCTCGGGAGGGATTCTTAAATGGAAATGTTTTTTTGCAGTATTTCTTTGACGCGAACGAAGCCGAATCCTGGATGAGCGAACAGGAACTGTACATGATGGTGGAAGACAGAGGCAAAGATGGAATTTCAGCTCAGAACCTAATGAAAAAACATGAAGCTCTCGAAAGAGCCATGGAGGATTACGCCGACACAATAAGGCAGTTAGGAGAGACGGCAAGGCAGTTAACGAGCGAGCATCACCCTCAAAGGTTGTCTTAACTTATGACCTGTGAATGCATTGTTTATCCGATCGCATGGTATTAACCTCTTTGTGTCTTCCAGCGATCACATCACTGTAAAGCAGTCTCAGGTGGACAAACTCTATGCCGGACTGAAAGATCTGGCCGGGGAACGCAGAGCGAAATTGGAAGAAGCTTTGCAATTGTTCATGTTGAGCAGAGAAGTCGATGACTTGGAGCAGTGGATTGCCGATCGAGAGGTCGTGGCTGGATCACATGAACTTGGTCAAGACTACGATCACGTTACTGTGAGTAAACGGGTATCTAAATTGAGTGTTTTGAAATTTAAATTTACCGGTAACAAATAAAATTTCAGCTCCTCTGGGAGAGATTTAAGGAATTTGCACGTGACACCGAATCTATCGGCAGTGAACGTGTGGCAGCCGTTAATCAAATCGCTGATCAGTTAATATCTGCCGGACACAGCGATTCCGCCACTATTGCCGAATGGAAAGATGGCCTGACAGAGGCTTGGCAAGATTTGCTAGAGTTGATAGAAACGAGGTAATTGAACAGGATTTCACTGATGAGGAATATTGTTTATTCATTTCGAATCGTTCGATTAAAATAAATTTGTTTATATGTACTCATTACAGAACTCAAATGTTACAAGCCAGCAGAGAGCTCCATAAGTTTTTCCACGATTGCAAAGATGTACTTGGTCGCATTTTGGAGAAACATCATTCTATGTCGGAAGAATTGGGCCGAGATGCAGGCAGCGTGTCTGCTCTCCAAAGAAAACATCAAAATTTCATGCAAGATCTCTTCACTCTCCAATCTCAAGTGAGTTTTCTCAAAAGCTTAAAGCGTTCGTCCGACACTTCCCAAATACAAACATTTAATTTTGTCGGACAGGTACTCACAATCGAAGATGAAAGCAATCGCCTTCAAGAGTCCTACGCAGGAGACAAGGCCAGGGAAATAGCGAATCGTGAGGCCGAGGTCGCGAGCGCTTGGGCCAATTTGCAAGCCATTTGTGAGGCCCGAAGAAACAAACTGGCGGACTCCGGTGACTTATTCAAATTCTTCAACATGGTTCGAACCCTCTTGTTGTGGATGAATGATGTGTTCAGGCAGATGAATACATCCGAAAAGCCAAGGTTGAGTTTTGAAATAAACGTTGTTATTCTTAATTATAAAAATAAACTCACAAAAAAATTAATTTCAGGGACGTAAGTGGGGTTGAGCTGCTAATGAACAACCACCAGAGTTTGAAAGCAGAAATCGATGCCCGCGAGGATAATTTCACGGCCTGTATATCTCTCGGCAAGGAGCTTTTGTCTCGCAATCATTTCGCCTCGAACGAAATAAAAGAAAAATTACTCATGCTAACAAATCGTAGGAATTCCTTGCTGCAACGATGGGAAGAAAGATGGGAGAATTTGCAACTAAGTAAGTTTAAGTGTCGACAAAACTTACCCAACTTAGGAAAGCTGTAATTATGATTTTTCATGATCTGCCACTTCATGATTTCGTGGCTATCTTTCTAAAATCACCAGAAAGTTCTGTTGAATAATTTTTGAAACCTAAATGATGTTTAACTAACGCTCTAGTCAATCTGAGTTACTGATACGAAAACTCATATTGCTGATTGGTTTTATTTACGAGTCCGGAAAAAAAATAGCACCACTGAAAACCACTGACTGATATTTGGATATTCTTTTTTCGCAGTTCTGGAAGTGTACCAATTCGCAAGAGATGCCGCAGTCGCTGAAGCGTGGCTGATCGCACAAGAACCATATCTAATGAGTACGGAATTAGGGGTGAGTTGACAGTACAGTTTTAATGTTCGCTATAGTTTAATTGGATTTTTAATATTTTTAATTTTTTTTTCCTCAGCATACAATAGACGAAGTAGAGAATTTAATAAAGAAACACGAAGCCTTTGAGAAGTCTGCCTCGGCTCAGGAGGAGAGATTTAGCGCTTTGGAACGTCTCACAACGGTAACGCCCTAATATTAAATATTTAACTAAGCTTTTATCACGCTGGTTTGATTTTGAGCTATTGTAGGTTTAATTGCGTTTTGGTTGAGGGATCTTGAAATAACTTTTTTTCAATTTTATCGGTATTTTTTGAATGAAGATATTTCCACGCTTGCAATGCGTTGATTATGAGTGCTTTCGGTTTTTTAATCATCCTATTTCAAATTACGTTCTTAACTCTCTTTTGGGATTAAGAAAATCAAACTTATTTGGGACAAAAATTTCCATTTTTTTAAGCCGCGGGCAAATGGGCATTTGGCTTTAATAATTAATTAAAAGAACCAATTGGAATCTCTTAGTAATTTTCGGTTTTACAAAGATAGGAAAGTGTTTTAAGTCGAACGCTTATTTGCTTACTTAGATTTTACTCAGATTCGTTTGATTTTTTCTGTTTTGTAGCATGAGCGTGTTTCGATGTGTGGCAGTAGAAAGTCATTACACACACTTATTTTGCGACAGCTTGAACCACTAACAACTAATACGGTCGTCAGATTCCTCTTAACACCGGTCCGTGGCGAAACCCACTCATTCGAATGCCCTGATGAAATTTTCAAAGCCGCTGAAAAAAAATTACCCGAGGAATTTATCAAAGGTAGAGAAATAAGAATGGGCTGGAGAGAAAAAAGTCTGGTTGGGAATATGATATTCCGATTGCGATAGGTTTTACAACCCCCACGAGATTCGAAAGTGTGGAAATTTTCTTCCCCGAAGAATTATTTCTTGCTTATGCCGGATTGAAGGCTTCGGAAAAGGAGTTTTAACCACTTCGTGAATTTATTTCCCTCCGACCAAAACTCAGCCGGTGGTTTTGTCGAATGCCGAAATCGAAGCTTTACGAAAAGATACATTACGAACAGGAGAAGTTTGATTTAGAAATGGGTTTTTCTTGTCACGAGAAGAATGAGGAAGTTTCGCTTTCATCCCACATTTCCTGCTCTTCCTCTCCCTCTTCCATGCCACATTTACAGGTAAGTACTGCTGGGTTTGTTCCTTGTCTTTTCGTACAGGATCTATATTTAACGTGTTTAGTCTTTGTTAATCAAAAATTAGCTTTATATGTTTGTGTGTTGCTTTTTTAGATTTTTTTTATATTATCTTCGGATGCTTGGGATGAAAATTCAATTTAATTACCATTTAATTTAATGGTAATTAAATTGAATTTTCATATATTCAGGATTTAACTTTTTTTAAATGTTTTTAAGTGCTTTTGTTTTTGAAAAACTTTTCTAAAAAATCAACTCTCTTCTCATTATGTTTTCAGTTCGAATTGAAAGAACTCAAGCGTCGCCAAGAAGAAGAAGAACAAAGAAAAGCAGAAGAAGCTAAAGCAGCAAAACAGGCAACGCCGGTTGCGTCCCCCGAAGAACAACCAACTGATAGGTGAGTCATCAGGTGCAATCATATATGTTTTTTTTTTGGATGATCGTTCAGTAAATGAATATTTAATAATTTCTAGGTTGGATGGGGAGAGATTGCCGGAGGAAGCAAAAGTGGAGGAGAAGAAGGCCGAAGCACAAGGTATGCAATCCGGTTCTTCATTTATTTCCCTCAGGTGTGAGAAGGTTGAAACTTTTTTGGGGATATTTAGAACGGAATATTGGGACATGATTGTAAAAATAATGTTGGGTCATGTCAAATTGCAAGTTTTATGAAATTCGATAACGAATGAGGGGTTCGTCGGTGAAATGGTGCACTTGAAAATAAATTCTGGGGAGGAAAAGCTTTTAAAATGCTAAACAGTTCAAATGAAAATTTAAAGACGATTCTTTCCGGTCACGTGAGGTATTATACACTAATACGTATTTTAATGTGGGCCTCCAGTGTTTTTATTTTAATATTGTAAATATTTTTCTGTATGAGTTCCTGCAGATACAGAAAAGAATGAAACACGCCCACCCAAACAACAGTTACTTAAAATACTTTGTCATCCTTCTATGGTAATAAGGATCCCCCGTTAGAAAATTGATAGACCATAAACGTAAAGGACAAAAAACCGGAAGGAGTCTTTCATACATCCTGTATCATATGTATAATCTGATTTAGAAGTGCGTAGGAAATAGTCAATTTTTTGCTGTACATTGCTATTTAATTAAGAAGTCCGGGACACAATGAATAGCTGAGAGCTGAAGCTTCCCCCCCCCAACCCCCCTCTATTTTTGCCCTCGATGATTATCCATTAACAACTCGAGCTTGAGCATGGTGTATTTTGTCTGTGTTTGCTGCCCATGATGGTATTTCCGGGTGATCAGTGAGCCGAAAGCCCTCCGCAAAGCTCACCTTGCCTCTGTTGACTACAGCTGAACAATCACAACAAGGTTAATTTTCTCATATTTTCAACTTCCTTCGTTCTTTTTGTTTCTTAACGATTTTGCATTTTACGTGTTATTTAATTTTTACCCCTAAAATGAGTTTGAAATGAACTGAGAGGAAATTTTCCGACTGTTTTCGATTTCGTTGATTTTTTTTTGTCTTTTCTTTTCCGCTTGCATGTTAGGTCTGATATTTTGTGAGTTTCGTTACTTTCGGTGGTTATCGGAGAAAATGTTTGGCCGCCCTAATTTTGGTTGTTGCTGGTTTTTGTTTACTCTACCATATCAAATCGGAGAGATATTACATTAAGGACTGTAAATATTTGATACAGTTAGAACAAAGTTGTTAAACGATTCAAACATTTTTTCCGACCCACTTATTCGAAAGCGGAATGCTTTTAACAGTCGCAGTTATCGATAAAAGGTAAGGTTTCACTTTAATAAGTCGGCGACATTTAAGGTAAGCTTTTGCTGCGCTTTGAGGAACTCATTTATTTTATTCGTTCGTTTCCAAACGTAAATTCAATATGAGTTTTTTTTTTTTTAATATACTTATTTTTTCTTGTTATTTGCATTTTTGATTTGCATGCTATTGTGTTGTAAATAGTGCATGGCGAAAAGCGATTGGACGGAGATGGATCTGGTGTCGGACGACGGGTGCCAAGCAGAGCCCTTAGCGGATCGTCTCCCCCCATTTCGATGCATGAATCCAGTGAGTATGAGAGAACCTCACCTGACTGACTTTGGCCGAACCTCCCGAAAGGTTCTGTGAAGTTTTAAAATGCCTTCGTTCGGTTCTGTCTTTCGTGATCGTCTCCTATTTTTTTTGTTCACGTTTTTTTTTGTTACGTTTTTTTTTTGAGGGTGAAGAGTGGTAAAATGCTTTGTCGATTGTCTGTCAGATTTTTAATGAGTTACAAAAAAGCATTTTGCCGTAACTTCACGCTTAGTGTTTGTAGTTTTGGTATCTGTTAGTTAGTGTTTTATGTTGGTCTTAGCTTCGAGTACCAAAGCAAGGAAGAAGGACAAAGATCGGTCTAGATCGAAGTCGCCCTTCAGATCCTTCCGCTGGAAGAAGTCTTCCTCCGGATCGCCGAAGAGTCCTTCTGCACCGCATTCGGACGATGAGTCCAGCTTTTCAGGTACTTTGAATCATTTTGTGCCAGTTCTTATATCGTAGCTTTGTCTTCTGTAGTGTCTTTTTTCTCAATGTGTTTTCGCCTCTTTTATAAATATGGGATTCCGGTCTTGGGTGAGTTGTAAACCCTATAAGCTGTCATTTTCGAACCCTTTGTAACGAGTCTTTGCTTTGATTTGACAGAGCGTCAAAGTCCGGCGGCGGAAGAGGAACCATTGGAGGGAATGCTGATGAGGAAACACGAATGCGAAGCGGGAGCGAAGAAAGCCTCCAACAGGTACAATACGTTCCTCTAATCGTTTGCCCCATTTCCCCGAACGTGCCACAAATAATTGATTTATGCACAGGTCTTGGGATAAAGTCTACGTCGTGATGAAAGGGCCGCAGTTAGTTTTCTACAAGGATATGAAGTCTTACAAAGCAGCTCCGGATGTGTATCTGAAGAATGAACATCGCTTGGATCTCAAGAACGGATTCGTTGAGGTGGCGCTCGACTACACCAAGAAAAAACACGTCTTCAGGGTTAAGTGAGTATATGGTCGAATGTTATTTTTCATACGTTGACAGGAGGCGAAGATTTGTTTTCACTTTTATTAATAGGAGGTCTGTTTAGTACTAAAAATTTTTATGTTCGTCGGGGATTATTGTTTACGTTAATGATTAGAACCTTTTCTCAGACAATCCACTATAGAGATTTTTTAATTACTCATTAATGAAAAATTACACATACTTTGTGACTTATTTTTTTTTCGTCAAAGTAATTGATGAATCTTCTTAATTAAGATGTCCCGAAGTGGAAAATTATTAATAGGCCATGAGACATGGTTCAAAAGAGATTATTTCGCAATGTAATGTTTTTTTTTCCTGTCAAAAACAGGACCTCGAATGGGGCGGAAATATTATTCCAAGCTAAAGACGACGAGGAAATGAATCAGTGGGTGTCAGCCATAGGCGCCCAATGCGAAGGGGGATCAGGACCTTCCAAGTCGCAAACTCTTCCCGCCCGTCCTGGACAAGCGGAACAGAAAAAGCGAAGTTTTTTCACCCTTAAGAAAAAGTAAGCACGTCCACGCATTTCGAGAATTATTCAGTCGGAATGCAAACCGAAGGAAATATGCCACCCGGAAAATTCTTTCCTTTTTTTTTCTCATTCCAGTTAAATTCAGATAAACGAGCCCAAAACAACCAATAAAGGAAAAAGGGATTTCTACGATTTAAGAAAATTGAAAACACACTGCCTGAATTTAAAAAAAAAAAATGCGATAAGTACATATTAATAATGTATTTTAAATTTAATTTATAACAGTGCTTGAAATGACTGCGTTTTAAATTTTAATTTACAAAAAGCATAGATATTTAAAAATTTTTATTCGTGCGCGTTCAGTTTTTATGTTCTCTGGGAAAACCAGCTTTAAAAAAAAAACAATAATGTAAAAAAACAATAGAAGTAAACTTTTTAATTGTTTCTGCTTTTTAAATGAAACTCCTGAAAGTAATAAACAAAGCTGAGTTTCCCCTGCCCCTCCCTATTGAATGTTTTGGAATTTCCTCTTTTGCCTTTTCCTAACGGGTTTTTATAATTTTCGCCCGGGAATCGAACAATAAATTAATTTATTTTGAGGAATCCATAAACTCCCGCAGTATTTGGTCGACCTCTTAAAGACTCCGCCGCCATTTTTGTCTGGTAGATAATTGTTTCCGTTATAAACCTCATGTTAACGGCAGAAACTTCGAGACTAAAACCGACGGCAGAGTCTTTAAGACGGTTACTCAAACAAGAGGGAATATCCCTTTTTTAGAAACTCCCAATTTTAGACCCAATCTTAACCCTTTATTAAAATACTATCAAAGAAATCAAAAAATCTCAGAGGCCGCGTTTTAATTTTAATCAAATATTAATTTTTGTCACATTTGCTTCCCTATCGCTCCGAAAAGACTATTTTTATACCGAATATTTGTCATTTAATTCGTTTGAGAATATATTCTCGATATTTAACTTCTCAATTAAGACTTTGCCTTTATATTATATTTTTATTTAATAAGCGATTCGACCTCTGAAACGTTTGCACAAAAATCAAACACTGAATTAGTCTTTCATATGAAGATAAATCTTTTTCTGTATTTATATTATACCAGTGAAAGTAAAAACAAGAGAAAAAAACCACCGATTAATGGGTAGCAGATTCGAATAAAATTTTAAATTAAATTATAAATAAAATTCTATATAAATATTATAAATATATTTATTAAGCTAAGGTTTTTAGTTAAATTAAATAGGTTTACCAAATTTTTTGAGATGTTCGCTATTTAAGACTATGGATTTTTTTTTTTTAATTATTTTAATTGATATTATAATTGATGTTTAAGATATTTTTATAGAGGTGTGCATCCTCGAGTTCGATATAATTTAAAAAAAAAGCTTTGAAGTGCTGATAAAGTCCGTCGTGTGCAGTTGCGCTTTCTGATATTTAGCCTATTTTAGCTTTTGAGTGGAGGGTTTTGCTTTTAATAGTTAATTTTATCAAGTTTTTATTAAAATACGCTGCCCCGATAAATATTTAGCGGTTACAGTACTTTACGAAGAGAGTGGCAGTATTACCTCGCAAGTTCAGTTGTCACCTAGGCGCTATATATCAGAGTATAGTCTAATGCCAACAGGGGAGATAGCAGAAGAAATGCGATTTTAAGGGCTGGGGAGGGGTGGGGGGAATTAAAATTTTTGAGAACAATAAAACTGTGGATTTCCTCTTCCAATTACTGTTCTTAATGTCTTTAAGAGTCAATTCTGTTTTTCGCCTACGAAAGCTGAATCTGATGTGAAATATTGTAAAGGCAGCAACGTGAGGGAAAATTCCACTCTGTTTTTGAGTGGCTCTTTTGAGAAACACTGCCACAGGCTCTCAGTGTCAGCACTTTGAAATGTTGACAAAGTCTTTTAGCTGAATTTTATATTTGGGAAGTTTTTTGAAAAATAGTTTTAACTCATTTGTTGCTTCCATGTTTGCTATAATCACAATTTGCTTTGTTTTGAAATGGTTATTTTTATTTATAAATACTCTCTAGTGGTCTTGAGTAAAGAAAATCATTTATTTTAATTGCTTCAGTTCATATTTTCTTATTTGTGAGGAAAAGGTTTTTAAAAAATTGAAAATAAAAACTTTAAATGAATTGAATGAGTAAACTTATTTGTGAATATCCATGGAATTAACCTTTCGAATATAATTACTTATCAGATTTTTAATAATTGCTTTTCAATATACCGAAGGCGAGTTATAATTAAATAAAAAGATTTTAGAAAATTCTAATGTATTTAAAAAAAACTTGTTTTCCCTTGTTTTTAAATAATAGTTTACAGCATAATTACAGAGGTAAGTTTTCTAAATATATTATTCAATTTAATTTACAAAATATTTCAAGTCGATTATTTACAGAGAAAGAGAAAATTATATTGCAAGAAATCTATTCATATTTTCCTCATTAAAGAAATACTAAAAGTAAAAACCGATAAAATTTAAATCGTAATGTCATAGAGTAAAAAATATTGTTATAAGAACACGTGTTCTCTAAATGCATTTGCGCATGCGCGACAATTTTTTATTGAAATTCTGCGGAGTACTACGCTAATCATTTCATGTAATCCTTGGCGAAAAATAGTTCCATCGAACTTTGCTATGGATGAAAAATTATGACACTCATGACTCAAATTAAATTTTAATAATTTTTTTCAACTAATTAATTACAAATGCGTCTTAATTTTTGCAATATATTTTAACACAGCAAGATTTAGACGGGCCCTAATCGTCCAATTCTTAATCATTATTCTTTTGTTGATTGTTGCGACTTTTTAGGATAGAAAAAATTATTGAGATGTAAAATAGATTTATTTAATTTTTGAGAGACATTCTTTAGAGATGATGCTTGCATTAAAAGAATTTTTACTCGAACCGGTTTTCCAATACACTGCTGCGCAGAGTGGCTCCAGCAAACGGCAAGTGGGAGGCCATGCCAGTTTTATCGACGGATTAGTCGCTGGCGGGTGGAGTTTTACATTGTAGGAGTGATAAATATAAAACAATGCTAGAAAATCATAAAATATTGTTATTTGTGTGTGTATTAGTGATTTCCCAGGAGTTTTATTCATTTGTGGAGGTATAGTAATTCATAATTTGTCGGGAGTCAATTGTTTTTAAAAATGGAATGTCGGTTTTGTTGACAAGAAAAGTTGCTATGGATTCAAGGGCGAAGAAATGATCGATTTTCTCTGTCATTGAATTACGTTTTGTTTGAAAAGATGACCTAAGTTAGGTTTTTTTTTAATTTAATAAATTATGAATTTTATTCTATAAAATTCGAATGAAATAATTTCTGATTTTCAACAACCATTATTTTAATGGATTTTTCGGTATTTATATAAAACAAAAAATTAGTATTTTTTATTTTATAATTAAAGGGATTTTACAAGAGCTTTTAATTTAATACTCAAGTAAAAACAATTAACAAAGGTTAAAAACATAAGGAAAAAAGGTCATTTATTCATTCTCACTAATTCCTTATTTGGAATATTAAGAGTGAATGCTGTGACACACTTTAATTTTAGGTTTTCATTCAAATACAATGTGAATGTCAATTTGGTTTTTCTTATAAATTTTAGGGTATTTAAGAAAATAGGATTTTCAATTTTGCAGTTTCATTTTTGCCTGAATTTGATTTTTTTATATATTTTTAAGTTTTTTCATTGAGTTGCAATGTGAAACACACTTCTTGAATTCTGTTATTTTGTCTTTTCTTATCTGTGCATTGCTTTTTTCTAATATTCACATCAATTTTTTAAGTTTGATTGTTTTTAAAATTATGTTTTGAATTCAGTTTTATCATATTTGTCAATGACTGAAAGTTGTACAATTATTTCTGATCAATATTTGAAGTTTGGTTTGTTCTTTATTTAAATCTGGAAGAGTTGACAAATGTGAGAAAACTTTGTTATAATATAAGTACATAGTGTACACATGTTAATTTTAAAAAAATACTCTAAATTTTTTTGCAAAATCATCATCCTTAGCTTTTTATTTATTTATTTACTCTATTCAGATTATTTCATATGCAGTTAGACATCAAAGTATTTATTTTTTAAGCTTAAAGTTTGAGGTATTAATTTATATATTTGGAATTTTTTATCAGTGATAATATTGAATATAACTGCAGTTATGCTTCAGAAAATTTGTTGACATTGTGTGCCTGAATGTTCCTCCCAAATTTTAGATTATTTTATGGCTTTGCTCCTGTTTACAGCATCACATGCAGGATTGAGAGTTACTGATTAAAAAGGTTTTTTGTTTTCAGTGGTTTCCATATTATATTGTTAAAGACATTTAGGAGAGAATAAATTAATTAATAATTAATTTCATATGTTAGATCCAATCAATGCATAATTTTCTCCAACTCATTCTCATTAGAGAGAGAAAGAAAAGTGGTGTTTAAAAACCTCCCACAAATATATTATTTCTGGTAGGTTAAAAAAAAAAGAGCAGAACATTAAAAATGAAACCTTGAATACTGAACACAGGTTCAGTTATGAGTTGATTTTTAAAAAGTCAGAAACTTCTGTGTTGTTTTTTCTGTTGTTGATGCTTTGCTTTGGTCGTTTATTAATTTAAAAAATTTAACGACAGACTTTTATGCTTTTCTATGCAACCTATAAGGGGAATTGTAATTCGAGGTCATAATGAGTTAATGAGGGGGAAAAGTTAATTAAGCTCATTAAAGTCTTTGAGAAAAAGATTTGCATTCTCAGCTGACAGTTAAACTCAACTCCTTTTACAATATCATTGTGTAAACAATATTTTATGTTCATGTCAGAGTTGATAAGTACTTTTGCGTGCATTGATCTTCTGACAGTAAAATTGTAGAAGACATATCAGATGGTTTTGTGAAAAAGTTATAAAAAATCCATGTCATTATGTAATTTTTGTCGATCCATGTAAATATTATGGCCTTTAATGAACGGAACCTGTCCTGTTGGAGGGATCAGTGCCTCTGTAAATAACCCCTTCGTTCACCTTTTTAGGAGACCATATAAAATTTCAAAGAGAGAAACATTCGAAGCAGGAAAAAATAAATCCTGGGAAAGATGTCTCGTCTAAAGTTTCGTGAGTTGTTTCTGCTGTAGCCTCCGGAATGGGAAAACCCATCACAAAACGGTCTCCATTACTCAAATTAAAATGAATTCGCTTTTGTTTGAGTTTGCGAGTGATTCTCAAAGGCACCGCTCCCGCCACCGATTACTTTCCCCGGCTCTGACCCCAAAATTTTTTATTAAAAATTTCCCGTTTTAGTCTTAAGCTCAGAAAAGTATTAATTTCTCATCGCATTCCGAAGATTAAAACTTTTTTGGGTTTTTTACCCGGTCTTCCGGAAAAGCTGAGCTTTTTCCAGATTCGGATCCGGGCTAATATTTACCCGCTGTGAATTTCTCAGGAAGCATCAATCCTTTGTTTTCTTAAGGCTTTTATATACCAGGTCCGGTGAGCGGAAGCGTTTTTTAACCTGAGCAAATTCTTCGGGAAAGCTTGCTGAAATCAGAAATCGATAGAATTTCCCTTTCAAATATCTTCCGATTTCCACAATCGCGTTTACTCCTCTCCCTTTGCAAACCTTTCTGTTATAATTTTCTTTACGTTGTTTTACCGGTTTTACCTTTTTAAAAAATCTTTATCCTAAAGTAGTAATTTTTTTGAGAAGACATTAAAAATCCTTCGGGAATATTTTGTCATCCAATTCAAGGGCAAATGCTTCATTGTCATATTATAATGTCTTTAGCGACTGCATAATCAGCTGGAATAGTCGGAGGCGCTGTTTTACGAGCTGAGAATTAAAATCTGTAAATGAAAAAATGGGGGGAAGCATGAAAGATTAAAATTACAGCCTTTTCTGTGCTCAGTTGTACCTTATTTTTTTCTGCGGAAAGCGGTTGACGTCATTTTTGCCAGCTGGAAACGATGTTTAATAATTATTCAGCCGAGAATTCAATACCTACATCGATTGCCGGGATCAAAAATGTTTGGTGGGCGTCTGTTCTGTGCAATTTTTTTTCTCTCTTTGCTTTGATTTGTATTTTGAGGACAGAGAGAAAAATTCCTGTTAATGAACAGGCGTTTCGAATTAGGCTCTCGTAAAATGCCAAATGTTTCTGAAACATATGCAAAAACACAGTTCCATTTTCTACTTCGAATGCACTTTTATGTGAGTTTCAACAGAAAAGTTACATCATGTCGTTATAATTGATGAATGCCCAAAAAATATCCCAATCCTAGAAAAAAGTCATTCGAGAACGACAAGCTAGATTTTAAGGAATATTACCAAAAACTTTAAAAACATTTAAAAGAAGTTTGAGCAATGATTTTTTCTAAATGAACCGATTTTATGATCGTTTCGGTGGAAAAGTAAATAAAACCCCCAAAAGTGTTAAAATTTGTATCATCAAAGGAAAAGACCTATCGCGTTTTGGAAATTAGGCCGAAATTTTATAAAAACTTAGGTGTTAAATGAAAGGAATTTGTTTTTAAGAATCAAAGAAGTAAGGAAATATAATTTAATTAGGAAAGAGCAATCGCAGAAATGGAAAGAGAATTGGGAAAAGGAAAACAATTCTTCAGAAAAAATTACGAATTGTATAAAATATCAAAACTGAGGGAATCCACCGCCTCCTAAATTCAAAACTCAAAACCGCAGTGAAAATTTTAAGTCATTGCATTATGTCAAAAGTTAATGAACGAATTAAATATTACGTTTAGAACAATAAATTTCAGAATTCCGAGACAAAATTTCGCCGGCACATTTTATTAAAAGCGAAATAGTATTTATTGAAAGTTTCTAAAGCTGTCGTGAATAGTTAAAGTAATAATAGCTCGGAATAAATATGTCCGCACGCGTTTGCTACAGTTTGTTTCCACTCTTATATATCTTCTGTTGGATTTTGTTGGGATTTAACAATTCCACTTCTTTATCCGTTTTCCCTTCTGAGGAAAGAGGCACATTTGGCCGCTTGTAATATTTCATGCTTTGTATTATTGTCTTATTCAGAATTTTATTTTGTCTCCAATAACATATAAAAAATAAATCAGAAGCAAAAGACCTAAAGAACAGTTTAACAGTTTAGTAATACCCTTTGAAATGCTTTCCAGAAGCAAAGATGGAATTCTATACTGTGAAATCTGCAGGAATTATTAACACTTCTTGAGATTGGCCGTTACCTTAAAGAGCGAGAAGTTCTTTTCTCATGAAATTAGATCGCAGAGCAAATGAAAGTGAAAATCCATGGGGATTTTTTTCACAGTCTGACTTGTGAATTTAATTACTTGAATTGTCTTTCATTAGGGGAATTAAAATATTTAAAAATATGAAAATGGAATTAGAAACATTAATCGGAGGTAATTTTTACGGAGTGCAGGGGACACTTGATAATGAAATAAGGTGATCAAGAGGGACGTCGCTCACGGGGAAAATAAGAAAAGAATTAGCTGACATTCCAGGAAGGTTGGCGGCAGTTATACGAGACTCATTGCCAAACATCAACCTCAATTAAATGTTCACTCGAGGAGCCTCTTGAGCAGATTCGTGCAGAATGGAGCGGCGCCGGTGTGGAAACACTATTCGGGCTCCGGTCAGGCTAATTTAATTTTAAGATACTATGCATTGAGAACGTGCCGGTGCAAATAATGAAACACGTAGCTTCGGTTTGGTATTTCACTAAATCAATACTAAAGGAAAGTGCTGTTGTGCATTCTTGACAATCTCCATCCGCTGGGTTTATGGGAAAAAATTCAGAGAAAGTGCTAACTTTGTTTTAACTCAAGAAATTATAACCCTTGGAATATCGAATCAGTGAATGACAATATCTTGAATAAGACAAATGAAATAACTTTTGTAGTTAGCGTCAATATTCCCAAAGATGGATTCATATCGGGGAAATTAAAAGGGAATCAGATTGTAATAAACCCGTAGATAATCTTGATTTAAAGAAAAGTCGTGCAAGCGAATCAATAGAGAAATCAAAGGGGGGTAGAAAAATTTAAACATTTTCTCGGGACCTTATTAACCCCGAAAATTTTTTTTGCGGTAAAAGTAACTTGATTGTGAGATTATAAAAGGGCGAAGAACTTTTACCAGATTTTTAACTTTTGCGGTTTTTTCAAAGAGCTCTAAAGTTCTTTTTTTCTCTTAACAAACCGAGAACCGAGGCCATTGTTTTAACTGTTCGTGACTCAACTGAATGAGTAATTGGGGTAAAAAGGAGTGAGGGAGGTCGTCGTCATGGAGAGAAATTCTGCTGTTGTAATTTTCATGGGGCTTTGAACGGTAAAAATTGCTCGGATAATCATTGCGTTTTCTCCATTGGAAGTTGATAAAGTTTCACTCATTGGGGGCAACGTTTCTTGTTTTTGTACGATGAAGATGTGAGAAGTGTAAAGCAACGAAGGGAAAGCAAAACCTCTGCGAAAGAAGCCTTGGGAAACGCGGCACGAAGCTGATATCGATCCGGAATGAATTCGGAGAGCGTTTTGTCGCACAATAAGATCATATCAAAACCGGTAATAATACTTTTGGGAGCAGGTTCTCTTAAGGGATGTTTTGCGATGCAAGGGGAAATCCCTATGAGGAAGTAAGCCTTATCTATTGATTTTTCTTGAGGGACACAGACTGCTGTCGCTGTAGACTTTACGCAGAGAACTAATTTCGTTCTGATCTTTGGTAAATATTGGCCATTAGAGAGTACATTATATTTTCGAATTATTTGTCATTTTTCAGGTACCTAAATCTCTTTTTTTTTTAATCTAAAAAGTAAAGTAAGCATTGCAGAATTAACATAGTTATTCAAATCTGCATTGTTTTTAGATAAAACATTTATTCAAATGATTTGAATACAGTTGAACTAATTTTTGAAAGGCGATTGCATAAGGCAGAACAACAGCAAAGGCATCGAATCTGAGAAGCGATGCAGAAGGGCGCCGACCAGACTCGGTTGTCTTGTCTTAAGAAAACAGCAAGGGGAAAACCACCCTTCTGAATAATGTGCCAAAACGAAGAGGAAAAAATTTCCTACCGTTTCTTCATTTCTTTTTCTGAACTCGAAATGGAGAGGGGAAGTTCTCGAGCTTATTTCTAAGGGGAAATACCCAAGTGAGGAATATTTGCGGTTTATGAATTATTAACTCATTTGCAGGATGAAGCATATCGCCATTCTTTTACGTCTGCATCATTTAACAGTATTTAGCGACATTTTCCTGGAGTTTTTCTCTGTCTGACGAAGTCATCTTCGGTATAGAAAGTTCATTTCTTCAGGCGGTAAAGAACTGAAGTCATAAACAAGCTTTTGTTTTATTTTGAAATCTTCCCTGCGGATATTTAGTTTTTCTTGTGTTTTCGTTTACTGCCTTTTCCTTGTTTAATGCTTGATATTTCTTGTTATATGTGTTTTTTTTCATGATTTTCATTAAATCATTACGCCTACTGTATAATATATTTTTTTTATTGGCATTTCGTTTGTTCTTCTAAATATACAATAGTAATTTTAATATTAATGAGTCTGTAAAACGCCTGTTATGAAAGTTTTTACGAATCAGTTTGCAGTTTAATACGGTTTTCAAAATATATCAGCTTTTTATTACAGTCGTTTCCACTTATCTTTTAATTAAAAATTATTTTTTTAATTGTTAGTGCTTAGGAAACAGGCCGTGTAAAAGATTTTTAAAGACGTTGTTTTACTCCCACCTGTAGTTTGCTCAGCATTCTATGTTTAGTGTTGCACCGACTCCCGGTCATGAATAATATGAACGATGACTCCATCAATTCATTATGTAATGTCGTACTAAAAAAGGAATTTTCTCGAAAACGCCTGGGATTCATTAACAGACTCACCGCACCTAAAAATTTTAAGTCGTATCCGAACTTTAAAAACTCATGCAAAGGAAGGATTCCCCTGAGTCGTGAGCTCTAACTCCATGAAAACTATAATAAACTGGGTTTTCGCTTGGAGGGAAGGGAGTTTTAAAAAATTCACGTGAATCCTTTTTCAAAATAGTCATTTTTCTTATCTTTTCACAGTATTCGAACTGTCTCGCAGTACTTTTCTTCTTTTTAAGGAAAACCATGTAAGAATTATTTAAATTTAAGGGTGTCGCATGGAAAAACCCTCGCGCCTAAAAAAAGGAACACGTTTTATGAGCATTGGCAATAACAGTGCGGTCATAAATTTAAATGGTTTTTCTTCTGTTCTTTCTCTTCGTTTCATCCCTTCGCAGTGCTTTTTATCAGTGTCGAAATTTTCCATGTTAACCGCTTTGAAGTGTACCATTAAGTTGGAAAATTAAGTTTCTCCCTGTTCCAGAATGTTTTTTTTCCAAAGGGAAAAAATTGGAAAAGTTTATGAATGCTAAAAGGTTCTTGTATTTTCCAGAATAGTTTAGGTAATACTCAAAATATGAAGGTTTATCTCCACGGGGATTAACTGAGCTTTAAAAAAGTTTAATTCCAAATATTAAAACATTTTTTTTTATCTGAATGTAGTGTTTGATTTATCCTCTGCATCGAGTTCTTTCATTTGGATGTGATATCATTAAAACCCCTGACAAACGGGGGAAAACATTAGTACTTCGAGTAGTCTTAAGGGTAACTTCAATTACATATTTTGCGATGAAATACTTTTTTTGGAACTAAACAAAAGCCTGCATAAGGTATCGGCTGATTTATGTATTTTCTGGAGGTACATGAAGCCGCTTAATGGCTTTGTAATGTTCACAGAATATTGTCAGTGACAGTTAATTTCGGTTATAAATACTGAAAACTTTGCAGGGCCGCATTGTGCGGTTTTATAATGTTTGGGCTAATAAATAGAAAATACGGTCTATCATTACGGACGGGAAAGCCTCGCCGGGGAAAGGAAAATCAAATGGCCTTTTCACCCGAAAATTTCACTAATTTTCTGCCTCCCTAGTGTAAAAATTGGGGAGAGAGAGAGAGAGATAAAGCAAAGGGAATGCTGAAAAAGAGAATTTATAATTAGGATTGGCTGCATCGAAATTTATTGACTTAACAATCATGCAATTGAAGTGTTTTATATGCCGATATTTTTGAAGCCTTAAAAAAAATTATCTCGTGATTAAATCGAAAAAAAAGGGGAAAAAATTAGTTGCAGAGCTTTTTACGGCCAGGCTTTTGCTTTTACTCACTTAGGGTTAATATTTGTGGAGTTTGCAGATACGGAATTACTTTTTCAGTTTAAACAGAACGTGGAGTGTAACTTTGTAAAATTAGAAATAAAAGTACTGTTATAAATGAATCCATTTGCATTTGCAATCCTTTGAGCCGGGGACTTTAAGGTTTTAGAGGGGGTGAGAAACAGTAAGGAACATTTTAGAAGTTATACATTTTATTTGTAGCAGATCATATATAGAAACAAGGAACGGACTAATAATCGATAAAGTATAAGTTTAGGGGTATTTTAGAACAGAAATAATCCACGGCAGTAAATCGAACGGAATTTTTATTTGGAAAAACATTCAAAATGGGTCTTTTCACGGTTATAGTTGACGTATGTAATGCGGGAAAACTCTGAAATTTCAGTACTAAAATAGATACTAAACTAAAAAAGGGAAATATAAAAAAAATTATGATTTTCCACGGAAGAGAAATCAAAAGAACATGGTTTTACACTCGTAAAAGATTATTTAGGAAGTGTTGACTTTGAAAAAACCTAAGATCGCTCTCACCAGGCACATATTAAACATTAGTGTAACGTTAGAATGTAGAACTTTAAAACTGCCGTAAATTCCTTGAAAAATGTATGACTAAAAAAAAAACAGTAACTCGACACTGACGCGATAAGAATGCGACAGAGAAGGGAAAAGTTGTAAAGTAGAAAACAACTTCGTTTTCAGTCTGTTCCTGTTTCGGGAACAATGTGAGCCTCCGACATTGATGGCATTTTCCTGAGGCGCCAATGTGCGTTTGACAAATGGCAGGTCCGTCGCAGGGAGATGAACACCTCGGAATACGGAGCACGTTTTCATTTGCCAGGGGGGTTCATATGTCAAAACACGGGCGAGACGAATGACTTGTAGAGCCGTTGGGAGAATTGAGATCGTGGGCCAGTAGGTCTGAGAAATGGCGGCACTTTTTTCCCAGGCTTTGCGAAAATCCCTTTCTACGGATGAATTATGCCCCCCATCTGCCGACCGAATCACTTTCCTTGCTTGCAGGCTTCCTGTCACCGTTTTCGCTCTACGGGAATCAGGATTATAAGCCAGCAGAGTCAAAATGAGTAAAATTACTTCTGTCACGTTTATTTTCCAACTGATTCTCTCACTCATACTTTTATCAGTGCTGATGGTGCACTTTGTATTGGCGCTGCACTATCGAAATTAGAGGTTTACATTGATTTAAACTTTACTTAATTTAATTAGAGCTTTTTTGTTTACTTTTGCTTCCACCGTTCTTTATTTTTTAAACTTCGATACTTTCCTTTGCTTCTAATAAAAACTTAGAAGTACATTCAAAAAAAGTATTTGGTTCCCTTAAGCAATTTTTAATTTTTAAAGTGCGAACCGAAGTATAACAAAACGTCAAATGCGACTATTAATTATTAGTCAGGTACCACATGCATAACAAAGCATAATTGAAAATTCCTGAGCATTTCGGAAAAGTTTACATCCACTAACGAAAAGGCGGCAACTGTCAGCACAATAAAAGGAATTGAAGTAAATAAATGTGAAAGTCGTTATAAAATGGGAAAATGTGTTTTAGTAAAGTTCCAAAAGCGTTAAAACCATTTTGCACAGGGTTGAAACATCCCCACTGTCAACTTATTGTTCATCTGGGACATATAATTTAATCTTTTTCACTGATTCCGAATGAAATATGCAATAAGTTTTCATGAGGAGGAGCTAATTGGGCATCACGGCCACGGGAGGAGGTTTATTAGCCAGTGTCTGAACCACAGTCGACTGACCTTGTCTTAGGCCTTTAAAACTTGTAATTATTTCGGAAGAACTCAGTTGGGAGCAAAAATTCAGAGTATAATAGTATTTGGTGTGGTTAAAGGAAAGGAGCCTCGCAACAGAAAACCAAAGCTTTCAGAATAAGTGATCATAAGAAGCTTTCTCAATTTGTTATCCTTAGTCTCTGTAAGTTCCGCAATGGAACGAAACATATTAGAATGAAAGCGATTTTTCATCCCAAATGCAATTTTAAAAAACCCGTTTCAAAAACCATCCGATGGACTAAAAATAATTAAAATTTCTGCTCGTGTTTATTAAGAAATAATTTAATGGTAAAGTTTAGATTTCAAGGGAGCTTCGAATAATTTTTCCGCTGCGAGTAATTAAATTTTAAAAGACCCTGGGGAAAATAGTTGAATAAAAAAAAATGTTTTTAATTGAAATACAAAATTACGAAGAAAAAAGTAGCAAACTCAAGAATGGGAGGTAGGAAAAAAGGGCGGGTCAGCCATTTTATGATTTAATTCTAAACGAAAGCACTCGTTTAAAAAGACGCATCCTTTATTACGTGATAATCATCGAAATCACTTTTCGAATTGGGCAGATATGTTTTGTCCCGAATCATTAAAATTTTTGTCTTTTGGAGAAATGCTGACTCCCCAAAAAAGGTAACAATCAATACTGGAGGAGTTGGACTTTCCAATTCCTCTAAGAAAACTTTTTAATAGAAGAGTAAAAGTTTTGAAGTAACGTTTTAGAAAAGAACACTATAAGAAGTTGACAAAAATTATAACGAGCTCAAAGAATAGGAGAACGGTGATAAGGATGCAACGGGGAAGGATTAAAACGATAAAAATTAATGATCTCAGAAAAGGGAGTTAAAGACTCAACCTCTGCTGAGAAAATGCAGCTTTTTCATTTGCGGACCATGGAAATGTCTCCCCGGAAATTTCTACTGTCTCTTGGCCGCCATCTTGATGCTTGAATAAGTAAATTTAGGCTAAGCTTATAAAAACTGCATTTATTTCTTTAACTGGAAATTTTCCATGGTTTTATGGATATATGCTTTGCATCGAAATAAAAAATCATTTTTCTGAGACAGTGGGAACAATTCAATAAGTCTGAGTTAAAAAAGCTTTCGGTAAACTGTCGTATGAAGGGCTGTTTGTTTACCGTCATAAACAAACGTAAGTTTAATTAAAAGCACAACTCAAGTGATGAATTATTTTTCATGCATATTAATTCGAAGCATTTAATGAAAAAAAAGGGATTGTGGGGATGCAAAGTTAAAGAATTTTCTAATTTAAAGGGTTAAAGTTCAAAATGGGACTTTCAATATTTAAAAAAGTAAAGTTGTGGGTGTACGGGAATAATAGAGACACTAAAATATACTTCCAATGATAAATTCATTGGTTTTGAAGATTCTCAGACAACGGCGTATTTATCTTACGTCGGTTAAGCGTGGGTTTATAAAAGACGTGTTCTTTACGGTTATGAAAGAATGCGAGTGGGAAAGGGAGAAAGCATTAATTGGTGGAAGATGCAGAAGAAAAGGGGAAGATGAATGTGAGTGTGAGTTTTGGATTTTTCATAGTTTGGCCAATTATCAGTTGGGTTCAAAGTTGAAATGAGAAGAGGATCAATATTCTGGAAAGAGAGGAATTTGAGGGTGAAATCGTACAAAAAGAAAATAAGTTCTGCTCCCTAAGTGAGGTCTTTCGCTTTGGCAATTCGAGATACCCCCCAATTTCGAAATGAGGGCGTTACAAAATTTAGAATCAGTGAACTCAGCAACATCCGCATTCCCCATGGGGCTCCCAAAATAGATTTTTTTAAGTCGATTTGTTTTAATTACTCTCATGTATTTTTTATTTTTTTTACGAGGGCATTGCAGGGTCAGTGTCATTGTCCATCTCAGCAACATGACCAACGTATAACTTATTTAGTGAAAAATTAAGAACGGGTCAAATGCGGGGATCACCGGCAGCGATATGTTTTTTTTTTTCGGGATAAAACAATCAGTTGAAAATCAAATATTAGCGCTTCTGGTGTTTATAGCCGAAGCAGCGGGGATATCGATTGGATTAGCTGGAAATCGTGTATAATTATGATCGTCACGTTTTGCAGTGAGGAAGCAGGTATCGACTTTGAATTAAGGCTCGATGAATGAATAGATTGGCGATTCTCGGAAGAGAATCTCTGATTTTGTTTTGTTTTTTTTTTTAACTCAGTTCAAAGCGCTTGCACGCCTGGAAAAAAATCATACGATACGGGGCGTTTCGCTTTGGTTTTATTGCGGGCGTTGTCTTATCTGTAAACAATGGTTTTTTATCCATAGAGTTTAGCCGTCGTTCCTCTCTCGAAGCGGAAACTTGATTTATTTCCGAAGTCATGCTCAATTAAACATCTTAAGTGGTACCATTGGATATGACGAATGGATGCGAGTAGATAAGGAGATTAGCCAGGTTAGCGTGTTTATTTCTTAAGTAGTGTGATCCCGGTGCGACAGAATCAATTTCCACAAAATTACTTGCTGCATAGAGGAGTGGTAATACAGTATAATATGCGTACTCAGCCCGAAGCATTGTCGAGCTCTGAAAGTTCATTAGTCACACTTAGTATGACTGGGAACATGTTGAGAGTGATAATTACTTGGCAAGTTGAAGGGTTTGTACTTCCTTTTTTCATTTTTCATCTTTTAAAATTGTTTCCTTCAAATTCCAACCAAAAATTTGCAGTTTACTAAAAAAAAATGATAAGTAATCCAGAGGCAAAAGTTTTTTATCGCCTTGCAAGTTTTATTTATTGCCATTTTAGAAAACAACAGTTTCTGACAAATTTTTGAAAAATGTCAAATTCTTCTTGTGATAAGAAATTAGCCGTATGTTTTCCCTTATCTCTTTTTGAACCTTTTTTCTCTTTAAAATGGAAAGGACAGTACAAAGTGTATCGCAAAGACCTTTGAGGGTCTATTCTTTTTTATTGAAACTTTTAATCAAAAGATGTGGATCTTAACACCAAAAATATACAGAGTAAAAGCCTCATATTGTTAAAATGATCTCCTCCATCCTATAAGGAACCATATTATAATAGATAACATCAGAGAGACTAATTAATAAGCGTAAATTTACAAACCAAATGAACTATATAAAGTCTGTTACTTCACGGCCAAGAAGAAATTTTGAAATTTCAACTAATTTTCCCTCTTTAGTTTTCTCTGAGTAAATAACAATCTGTAAATGTTCATCAGATGGCGACCATCTTTTTCCTTCTTCACAGATTTTTGTTCTTTTTTTCTGCCGAAAGTGTTACTGTCGAGTTATTCTCAATCCCCCCCACTTCTGTTATTTTTCAACCGCATTTTGTTTCCCCTCCTCATCTTTATTTACTTTTACTTGCCTACTTTGTTCGTTTAAATACACAACTTTAAGAGTAATTTTTCTGATTTGTTGACTTGTTTACATTACAGTACATTGTTTCCTCCCAGCTGAACGAAACGTTTTTCCTGTCTCCAGGATTCTGCAGTGAGTTTGAATTGGAGGTGCAATGTATCCCTTAACTTTTATTAAGTATTTATATGCATAATAAGATTGCTTGTTACCGATTAAAGACGACCAGTTTATTTAAAAATAACCTTTTTTACGATATAAACTGTCGTCTTATTGTTGATACTGAAGTGAGATTCTTCTCGTTTTTCAGGTTAGCGATAAAACTTTGGTGGAAATTTGTATTAATAAATAAATTCCTCTCGCATTCCACGGATTATAAAATTATGTCATCGCTCTTTTCTCTGATCATGATGAAGTCTATCTAAAAACTGTTTTCATTATAAATCGTGAAAAAGAAAATTGCGGTTCTGAATTATAAAATAACTGTGGAAAAGATTTGGAAGTCAATTCGAGTTTGGAAATGAAATTGGAAAGCTCCTAAATACCTTGTAATAAATTTTCGTGAAAATCCTTAAAGTTGGAACCGAAATGAAAATATCGATCCGTGCTGCTGAGGGAATAAGGGCAAAGTGACATGAAAAACATATTTGCCCATAATGCACAATCCCCATCTCTTGTGTAATTACAATAACCAAATGTTGACCTGTTATTCAGATCGTCCTTGACCCAAAGGCTTTCCAGTTCAGCCAGTGTTATCGGAAGCTCCTGATTTACACATCTCTTACTCTCTCCTCGGTCGACCCCTGCTCTTTTATGCAGTTAACTTTGACAATTTCGCCTTTGATCTTTATGAGAGATCTTGTACTCCCTTTCCACTCAAAGTTTTTGTATTGCTTGATTTAGATAAGTCGGTCTCACGCGGCTTGTAAAAAACACCGTACGCCCTGTGATTTATATTATTCAGTCTTTATTCATAGTCTTTTCTTTAATTTTTCTTACTTATAACCAAAGTGTCACACAGTAGAGATTTTGAAAATGTAATGTATTTTTTCTTTCTAATCCTGTACAGTTTATATAATTCATGTCGGGAGATAGGGCGCACGCGAATCGAGGGGGAAGGAAATGTTTCGATGAGTTTAAAAAAAAACCGGATTTGGCGTCGTGAAAGGTTAGGTTTTTTTTTAAACTGGAATTTCTCATTTGTGCTCTCAGGTTAAAAAGGCAGTTCTTAAGTTGGTGAATTTTTTTCCTACCGGAAAGGGTTGAAAAGGGTTGAAAAGTATCAAGAGTCTAGGAATTCATTTTTAATTTGTCTTCATCGGTTTTCCCTCTCCAGTCTGGAGAGGAAAGGACGCGCCTAATTCGATTCCGGCTGATTAATTGGTTTCCTTTGATTGTCTTTTCGTTCTTTAGCTTTATCGTTGAGAAGATTCTCTCGTGGTTGACTTTTTTCAGTCATATCCACTCAGCTTGGGCTCGAAGTTTCTGTCAAGAGAAAATTAAATGATCGTTTTGGACTTCAATAGAAGGCGTTGCATTCTCTACAGCCGTAGCTAGAAATCAATAAAACTGAGTATAAGGAAAAATACAATGAAAGTTTTTACTTTCTTTTGGTTCGTTTTTTGAGCCCCTGCGTGATACTACTTTTCATCTTGCCCATTTTCGATTTTCAAGGATTTCGGGATCATAAATCATTTCTCAGATTGCAGCCGATGTCTTTACCCGAGTAAAAATTAGTTTTCCTCAAGGTTTGGACTTCACAAGGCTCATTTTTTTTCCTTATCGCGAAATTAAATAAATAAAAAGGATTCACTCTAAATCCCTCTGGCAAACTCACTAATTTTCTTTTCCCTCAATTTTTATTTTCCTACTCTTTCAAGAAATGATTATAATCCTTCCGTTACTTTTCTCTGTAAGCGACCATTCCGTTTACCAACGTAAGTGTCACTGACGAAAAGTGAATATGCTTTCGCTGTTCTAAAGGTGCCATTTTATTTAGTCGATCGATTTTGCATACAGTAAATTTTCGTGGATAATACAGTCCATTTCTTTCATTATGATATTGCTCTTTAGAGTACATGAAAATAGTATTGCGAGTTCCATTGTCACGAATATAATTCCTTTGGATTTGCGGTGAGCTCAAAAAAAAAAATAAAAGCCCCCAGTTTAAATTGTTAAACCCGAAAGGGCTCATAAATTCAAAAGAAAAGTTCCGCATTGTATTAATAATTCTGAGAATGTTGTTGGTGCTCGCTGCCTGACAAAAACAATCTTTAAATTCATATGATTAAAATACGGAAGTTAAACGTCGACTAAGTGTTGACTTTAAATTCATATGAAACGTTAGTCATCAACACTTTTTAATTATAAAAATTTTCGTTTACGCGTTCGTAAAGCTCTCTTATAGGGGGGATATTATCCTAATTTAAGCTCTTTAACCTTTGGCTCTTTGTTCATTTTATTTTCCTTACCAACCTTTTACATGATCAGGCCAACTTTTTCACTTACACTGCAAACCCTTCCACAGACAGAACCAGCTGTTTCCTTAATGTTTCCATGAACTCTTATGATATCAGATCCAGGTGTCGAAATTCTTGTTTGTATTCAAAATGTTTTTGAAATTGTAATAAGAGAAAAGCGTTACTGAAAGTGTACTCTTATTAAAATAAATTCTTAACAGTTGTAATAATTATTACCGAAATTGGTTTGAAATTTCAGTTATAAAATAAAAATGTGGCTCTCTTCGGCTAATCGAAACTGTGGCCTCAAGTTTTTGTTTAAACCAACAGTTAGCAAGGCCTTGTCACGTGCCTTTCTTTCTGCCGAAAATGAAATTTGAACGACGTGCTTTTAATGACCGTATTTCAAAGTATTTTTTCCTCGCATGTCATGCCTTCTCGGATCGCACTCGTTCACAGTTCAATGTGCGAAGCATTTTATATCAAAAGGATTGAAGACATTGACAGAATCGATTTCCCAGTTTAAGAGAGATTGCTCTTTCAAATAAACGCACGTGCTAATGTCGGTTATCATGTCCTGCTCAAAAGAAGCCCGTCTTACAACCAACTGAATTACGCCCTGTTTGTCATTATGCTTGAAATAACAACTGAAAGTTTTGGGGAGTGTATTTAGCCGTATTAATAACATGAAGTGGCGTTTCTTTTATAGATTGTATGCCTAATTGTTTATAAAGGATTAATAAATCACGGGTATTTTTCTTATTTTTTAACAGCATTCTCTAAAATTCAAAAATAAAATAAATAAAATAAAATTTAATAAAAAAATAAAGATTCTGGGCGTGGAGAGAACTCTTAAAGAGCAGTCATTTACAAGAAGAAGATTATAAAGAAGAGTTTCTTTACCGTTCTCAAAGTGAGTGAGAAGGGCAAAGCGCTGAGAAAAACTTGCAGAAAGCAGTTCAGGAAAACTTGACGGGGGAAAAAAGACAGATCTCTCTCTCTCTCTCTCTCTCTCTCTCTCCGTTTTAATTAAGAAAAAAAAAACTGTATGTGCGTGCATGTTTCTAGAAAAGTTTTAATTTAATCTGGCTGGGAGCCTCCTCTGTATCCTCCGATATAAAAAATCATCCTCCGTGCCGACTTTTCCCGTGTTGTTTTGAATAATTGCATTTTGTATTGTTTGCGGGTCGGAGATTTGACGTTGGCGGTCCCCGAAGGGCCGGCACCCCCCTTTTCCCCCGGTCAAAACCGGAGTTGTTGATTTTAATCGAAAAAGAGTCGGATCTCGAGTTCGTGAGCTAAATACAAACTATACCTTAATGTTTTAATTTTCAAGTCACGTATATATTTTATTGAAATGATGTGAAAGACGTCGCTGGCTCTAAATGCATTGACGGTGTGTTTTGCGGAAGGTGCGCTTTTCTTCTCTTTAAAAAAGAGGCACTCGCAGTGATTTCATTCAAAGGGTTGAGGGGAGAAGAATAAGCAGAGCAACCCCAGAGCTTCCACATTTAGAATTTACTGCGGGGCATCATTCCAGCCTTAACTCCAATCCACAGTGTTATCACAAATTCATCATTGCCATAATATCTGATACAATAATAATTATTTTCTGAATACACCTCGAAACTTTGAAACAGTGCGTACCTTTTGGAAAAAGCTCAATTGGCTATATAATTATACAGCATTGCATTATAATTATATTGCTACCTCCTAAGGAGGCTGAATTACAGGACTTGATTAGCCGAAATTTCTTAAGGTTAATTCTTGAGCTTTTCCCTATCTACCCGAAGGAAAAAGCAAACGACTGAGAATTGTTTAAAAAAAGGAATAGTCATTGCATCTTACGAGAGACCCCTGTCCGAGTTCGTTAAAAGAAATCTTTTCTACTACCTACCAAGGGAGCTTTGTAAGAAGAAAAGCGGAAAGACGTTTGGTCGCCTGAGCATTTCCTTTATGCGGGCTCCTTAAACGGTTTCTTAATGCGATTGTCTCTGCACAAGAGATGTGCGGCTGACTTTAAAAAGCTTAATGTTCTCCACAACCCCTTTCTCGACGAGACGAAATCCTCCCTTCTGGTTCTTTCGCAAGTGAAGCTTTCTTCTGGTTGGGTCTACTCCCAAAGTATTCTTTTTAACTGGATTTTACTTCGCCTCCAACTTCATCCTGTTTCTTGGCGGATCTTTATATTTTTATTAAAAGCGAGTTTTTTTCCTCCTCGTCCGTTCATCTTCAGTTGTAGAATCCGATTTTTCAGTCTTCGGCTTTATGAGAGATAGAAAAACAAGGAATGTTTGAAAGGAAAATCAGAGGTGAACATAAAAGGAAAATTTTGAAGCAGGCGGACAAATTTTTTTTGGAAGCAGAATTACAGTTTCATTCTATCTTTTTCGGTTCATTATAATTTTCCCCTTTTGAAGTTCAAACAGCGGAGGAGAAAGAAAAAAATTGATAAATGATCAGTGGGAAAAGGCAAAAGGAAATTTTTGGGGGTGTTACCTTCCAGGAAAAAAAGTTCTTTTGTTTCTTTTATTGTTTTTTTTTTGTAGGTAATGACAACTGGTGTTCCACGTAGTGAATGTTTTCTTTAAAAGACCCCTCCCTCCGTTTATCTACCTTTTTTCCTTTTGCCCACACAACTTGATAATCCCAAGCTTTTAACCCTTTTCCTCCGTCCTCCATTCCCGACGAGGCTAATTCAAATTTACATTTTTATGCTTCGGTATTTATTCGAAATTTATTCCCGTTTTCAGAATTGAGGTCGAAGGAATTATAATAAAAAGAGAGAAAACTTGATCGTGCTGGGAGGTTTTTTCGGTTCATTTACTGTTATGAAAAAAAAAAGGCTGCAATGGTGATACGAATTTTTCTCGCCAGTGGTCACAAGCTTTTTGAAAAATGTGTGTCGGCGGTGTTATATTATCGCTTTGAATTTACCAGAAAAGGCTTATTTTTCAATTCCATCGTCAGTTTATTTGCTCTTCATTGAGTCAAAACGTATAATAAAAATATTGTTCTTTTAAATAACTTCCGGCAACGAATCAGATTACAGTTAAAGCACTTCTGAATGAGTTTGATTTGTTTGTAAAAGACCGCATTGTTTTTGAAAATTATAAGGAGCATTAATCCGAAAATCCAGAAGCGAACTGAGTCCGTCGCTTGGAAATTAGCATGAATTTAAATCTGAAAATTAATTCTCGCAAAAAAAAAACAATTAATTAATTCTTTTTCAGTTGGAAATATATTAGGCATTTCTAAGTCGAATGGAAAGCGACGTTGGGAAATTGAAATGAAAACGGCCTTCTTTCCTCACAGGGCTTTTTGTTTTTTTCAGGGAAAACTTTTTGATTCAAAATGACAGACTAAATTGGAAAAGTCTTTCATGCTTTACTTTTTCTTCCTTTTCCTCTTTTATGGGTTGAGAAATTACCATTTAACTAACATTTTTAAAATTAAAGAATTTTCTTTCTTTTCCTCTCTGACTTTGTAAAAAGTCGTTTTTCAAAGTTTGCTTTTAAAATTAAAATCGAAAAGGATTATTGCGTGGCTGTAACAGGTAGTTTCAGGAAGTTTTTCCTTATCTTTTATGTACTGTTATCAGTTTTAGATAAAAAAAAAATCTGAAAAGT
Organism: Brueelia nebulosa; assembly: GCA_028293925.1. NCBI lineage: Eukaryota > Metazoa > Arthropoda > Insecta > Psocodea > Philopteridae > Brueelia > Brueelia nebulosa. The sequence goes on from JAQIBA010000004.1 coordinate 2,065,169, forward strand.
TATTTGCTTTTATCTCATTCGCCACTTTTAGTTATTTTTCTTAATTGCGTTTTTGCTTATTTGCCGTACCATTAAATTTCATTATTTTTTATTTTTCAGGCGGGTGCTATTTCCGCCACGGAAGCTCCTGCTACACATTTTGAACCACAGGTGGCCATATTATGCGAGCCTGGCTCAGGTTCCGGAAAAGGTCAGGTGTACCACTCCCAGTATATGACTGAACAAGGGAAGTGGATCACCGATGTCAACAGTAAAGGAACATGTCTCAAAGACAAAATGGATATTCTGGAATATTGCAAGAAGGTACCAGAATATTTTCTCGCTGTTTGATTACAAAACTTTGATTAGAAACTAATTTGTTGTTAATTTTTAGGTTTATCCCAAACGCGATGTGACAAACATAGTCGAAGCTAGTCATTACCTGAAAGTACCCAACTGGTGCAAAGTGGGTCATAAGAAGTGCAAAATTTCCAGATGGGTCAAACCATTCCGATGCTTAGGTGAGTTACACTTTCTTTACTGTCATGTAAAAAAGAATTTCGGCTGCAAAACCCAATAGAAATATTTCTACTAAAACTTTGCCAAAAGACCCTTTGACCCGAAGACGCAGTTTCCTCGTGATTGCTTTTTCGGAATCAGAAAACTGAAACCCCCCCACCCCCCCCCCTCAACCCTTTAGTTGTCCCCGAAAAGATTCGATTTAATTCCAAACTATTTCTTTCCGTGGTTTTGACGTTAATTTTCTCGTTCAAACGGCAGTTTGTCATTTCCGAGGACGTGAAAGGAAAATTCTTTTTTTTTTTTTTTCACTTTGCATCTTCGAACTGCTTACGTGTCATCGACTTCAAAAGTTGTAAGTCGCTGGGGGCTGGAAGGAGGAAAGGGGGGGGAAGTCGCGGGGAGTGCGAGAGGGGTTGGAAAAACGGCTTTAACAAAGTGATTGCCTTTTTGTCGAGAATTTATCGTTTCTCGATGCGAAGCAGCCAAAGAGTTATGTCAATAACAAATAGCGTTCTTCATTTTTCTTTCCCGAGTCGATTTATCTTCAGGTGTTTGGATTATACTCTTGATGGAAGTGTAAAAGGTGTAGGACGGTGCTAAATGTCGCGGGTGGCTAAAGATAGCGGACCGGAAGGAAGTCGAGGATTTTGAAGTCTTCTGGCGAACAATGACGCCCGGATTGTCGTCATGAATGTATAACGAGAATGGTTTTACATACGCGGACATTTGAATGGAGTTCATTCTCGACTTGATTTGCTCCGTACACCGGTCGAAGGGAGTGGCGCTTTCATTTCAAAAGCAATATTTTCTTTGATAAAGAATCTGGTCATAATTACAGCCGCATTGATGCGGGATCAAAAGAATTTCTCGAAATTCGAGAGCAGAATAAAAGCGAAAGTGATGTTCGCGGGGGAAGGACTCCTACCCTAAATGAAGAGACTAGTTCAGTTTTTTAGAGTTATTTATAAAATTGAAACAATGGAAGGTAATTAAGGGAGGAAGAACAATGGAAAAACGCCGGTAGAAAATGACAAATGATAGAATTTAAGCACGCGGATGGTTTGATAAAGACAAGACAAAGAAGGTGAGCGAAAAAATTGAAGGAGTTAAGAGATAAGAGGTGCGAAATGTTTCACATTAAAACTGCACAGAAGTTTGTAAAAAGACTTCTGGAATTATAACGACCGAACGTAGAGGGCAGAAATTGGATTCGTTTTGTTCCGAAAGTTCAGAAAGTGAGAGCACCCGCTTTTAAACTTCTGAACGGGAGTTTAATCTGAAAACAATACACCCTTCAGACTGAATCACCCTTTCCTTCTTTGAAAACAGTGCATCGTGATCTTTTTCAAAATTAAGGTTTTTACTACCGGTTTATGAATTTTATGATTACGAACATCCATTTAGAGGGGAAAAATGATGCTTTTCCATGCACTTACATGACATTCATCGGGTTTACAATATCCCGAGTCATAATTTTCACTTTAGTCAATCCCGTTAACACAAAATAATCTGATTAGTGCTGAAAACAGCATTTTAATTATTACATCCTGGGAGCATTTGAAAAAGTACACGTGCGCCGCGGCGTCGCGTTAGTTAAAGGAAACTTTCCTTCATATTGAATAAGGAAAGGAAAAATGAAGAAGTTGAGGGGATTTAATCAAATTTTACATCGCTGAGGAAGTTCATATGAATGTTCACATCATTTCTTTGATGGTCTTTCCCATAGTTTACTCGAAAATTCAGTCCTCCCTCTTTTTTATTTGACTTCGACTTCTGACACCGCCCAAAAACCTAAGAAAGGCGATGGGCGAGGAAAGGGGTTCGAGAATTCCCAGTGAAGTTCTCCAATCAATAAATTCATTTTACAAATTGATTTTGTCTCTGACGACGATGGGCGGCCACGTAAACGTCTGAGTTTGCATTAATATTTATAGCGCGAATTTTTCTTCTCTGCCAATATATAACCCACTGCTGAAATTTTCTCACATTTTTTTCGGGAAACTTATTCTTTTGGGTGGTTGTTTTATTCTGATCGAAGGCACACAATTTCGACGTCGCTCGAACTCAATTTCCCTTTGTCAGCAATATTTTGGCAATCACGCTCGGATTATCATTGAAACCTTTTTTGGGCGACTACCCTTAGATCCATCGGATGTTTTTGCCTTCTGTTGTAAATGGCGTCGCATCGTTTCAATCGCAGTAAAGAAAAATATTTTCTTTCCAAAAATGGGAAAGCAAAATTGGAAAAGAAACATGCGTTGGAAAACCGAGTGGGATGAAAGGAGTCAGGCGTAGATCAGTTTTAGTTTCAAAGTTGTCTCTTTTGAGCAGAATAGTTGGAATATCCCGCAAGATCTCTCGCTATAGCTTCCCTCGAAGGCATATTTACCTGCATTATGCTAAGCCATAGAAAGTGGGTAAAGGAAACCAAACCCACTGTTGCCATATTCTCTCCTGGTTCATCCTGGTTCCTGGTTTCCCATGAACGGAAAATAAAAAAGAATCGTTTCATGTGATTATTATTTAATTTTTCCAGAAGGACCGTTCCAGAGCGATGCCCTCCTAGTACCTGAAAACTGCCTCTTCGACCACATTCACAATCAGACAAAATGCTGGGAATTCTCCAAGTGGAACCAGACGGCGAGCATAAGTTGCCAGGATAGAGACATGCAGCTGAGGAGCTTTGCCATGTTGCTGCCGTGCGGAATCAGCCTGTTTTCGGGAGTCGAATTCGTGTGCTGTCCCAAACATTTTAAAGGTAAGTCAGCCGTTTGTAATCTTTTAAAATAATTAAACCACAGACAAATGGAAAAAACCGGCAAAGGTCGCTGTCAAATATTTTAAAGAATAAAAGTCAGTTGAGAAAATATTAGAGTAGTTTGGAAAAAGCAAAAAGACCTGAGGATAGAATCTAAGAAAACGGAAAGGTCGCATATGGGCAAAGGGAAAAACTTTAAAAAAATGCTGAAGTAATGAAGAAAATGCTTTGAAGGCGATGAGTATCCCCTTAGGAAACTTTTCATCTTTAAAGCTTGGTTCTGATTAAGTATTATCCAAGGCAGAGCGACTATAGTAGACGAAATTTATTTTGCTTAGGCAAACATACATTAACTGGACATTTTTCTTCTGTTTGTTGTTTTTTCCCGCGCGTCCGGAAGTATTTAAAGTCAAAATCGGATTTCTCATAACGCCACCGCAATCCTGAATGTATGAAAACATGTGTCGGAGTTTCCCCTCTCACACCCTGTCCTTTTTTTCCGGTTGATTGATTGGCTTGTCCGTGTTGTAAACACAATGACGGGAAAGGTTTATAAAAAGCAGAAAAAAAGTTAGAGAAAGAGTAACCTCGCCGATATTTATTGCTGACAAAAAAAATGGGGTCTGCCTTTCACGCCTGACACAAAATTCGTAATTTACTGTAGTTTCGCTGTTTCGTGAGTGTTTTCCCCCGTTAGGTATGGATTTCTCTCTCGAAATGGGGACTTTAATTTTAAACGATTGTTTTATCAATTGTTGGCTTGGCTTACTTTGCTAATATTCTGCCCCGCATCGCTTTTGATTTTATAATTTAACACTTTTAACTGACAAATTTAACTCTACTTCCTCTCATTCTGTCTCTAACTGTATGAAAAGACAGATGGATTTAGATTACCTACCATCCACTTAGTAAATAAATAAGGAGAGTTTCTTTCATTTGAAAACTGAGGATAAATCTGTCCATAAGAATTTTTTATTTAGGGAAACTTTTGAAGTCTGAATTCCGAAAGTTTTTTAATTGGAATTACGTCCGTTTGATTAAATTTTAATAAAATCCCACTTGAAAATTAGCATGGAAATCCTCAAGAAATTTAAATTGAAGAAATTTTAATTCCCCCCACCCCATCCTTCCTATCTTCCCACGTTTCACGTTTGGAAAAGTGGTTTTTATAATAATAAAAAAGTCATTTTAAAAAAAAAAAGCTCTGATATTTCCTCTTTCTGAATCTCAGGAGAAATTTCAACGTGTGTTACCTATGTTATGTCTCCCCCCCCTCTGCCGGAGATAAAACAAAAGAAAGAATGAAAGAGAAGAAGAAAAAAGTTTTTGAATAAATTGGTTAAGCAAAGACAATCCAGTTGTCAGGTGAAATCGGTCCCGGGATTATCTTTCAATTAATCTCCTTGGCGCGGGGGGGGGGGGTGGAAAAGGGAATAGGGATGATAAATCCTCGGGAAGCTTCCAAGTGGATGACGGAATAAGTTTCCAGAGAGAAGCGTGATGCGTTAAAAGAGCACGAAGCATTTTCCTGTCTATTTTTAAAGCCCCTTTCTCGGTTCTGTTCTTCTTCCGCCGAGATGATTGGCTGGAAAACACGTTTCCGGAAATGAATTATTCACTACGAATTTCAAAATATGCCGCATTTGGAAAATCTTCTCGGATATAGTTAGCTTAATGAGTTTTCAGTTGCGGTGGAGAATGGGTAGTTATTATTATGCCGCCTTTGGGGGTGGCGAAAAACAAATTAGGGAACGTTTTACCGTAAGTGAAATGCAGGTTCATATTGAAGGGCTAAATGGAGATGCGATGAATAAAAGAAAAAAAATAGTGACTGGATCTGAATTTATTCGAGTTTGGTGGTGAGTCGGCCGGGAGAAACCCCATTTCACCCCATTTCAGTCCAAAAGTCCATTCTTCACTTGATCAATATTCCCCGACCCCTTTTCTCATTATAATTTTAAGAAGAAAAAACTTCACGCAAGCTTTTCCTCCGTTATGCTCTTTCATTTTCCGTCTTTTTCACCATCATTGGTTATTTGATTTTAGGCGCGATTAAAAACAGCTTTAATATTCGCCTTCTCCCATTTCCCGAGAATGAAAAATTATTAGTATTCCCGTCCGAGAGTTCTCATAGTTTTTGCCCGTCGCCTCTTTCCTCGTGTTCCGAATGCGTAATCACAATTCAAAGCGTAAAAAATAATCACTTAAAGAGTAACAAATTGTCACATCTCCGGTTAATGTTGCATTTAAAATCCTTCATAGTTTTCACAAGAGTTCCTTTTCTGATGAGATTTCATTGTGTGAAAAGCTTCCTCAGTTTCTGCGAGTGAGAGTCGAATCGAGCTTTTCTGCAAAACCCCGAAATGAATAGACGTACACCGACGGGGTGGTGGTGGATGCCGGGGGGAGGGGAGGGGAGGGGAGGGATGGGCCCGGGGTTTGCTTATTTGGGAAGCTTTCAAATCTTTTAAGGGAAATGTTCCATTTCTCCGGGTCGTGGGATTTCAAGGCGTTATTTTCGAATGGAGAGATGCTTCTCTCTTATTAATAGATGCGCTCACATCGGGTGAGCATTGGGGAGTTTACACCCTCACGGGCCATTCTTCTCAGCACAATAAACGATCCAAATCCTTCATATGATTGCGTGTTGCGATAACTTTTGCTCGAGTTTCCTTTGTTTTTTCATCTTATATATTTTTTCTCCTCTGCTTTAATAAGATTTTCATCGTCGATCAGCACGCTTTCTCTTTTAACTCGACATTTCAGCCGCTATTCTCAGTTTTCTCCCTCAACCAAGTGTCCTGACAGTATGTTATTTTAACTGCTTTTTCGCAGTTTCGCCAATGAGGAATAGTAGATCCCTGGATCTATTTCCTTTTTTTTATTGCAAGCTTTAAAATTAGGTGCAGATGGGATTTTTAAAGCATCTTCAATAGTTTTTTTTTACGGAAATAGGATTGCGTCGCGTTTAATTTTACTGAAAAATTGGCCCATTTGCAAAATGCATTCGACTGATTACATCGAAATATGTAAATGTCATCAAAGAAAGCTTAATAGTAATGGAAGAACGTTTACTTTAAGGAAATTTACAAAAGTTACCACTTCCGTTTTGATTCTTTTTACATTAAGAATTGTTATAAATGACTATTGATTACTATTTAAGTTTTTTATTGCACTTTTCGAGGCATACGGTAAAACATACATTGATGCCTTGCCCGAATCGAGAACAAAAAGAAACGGGAGAAATTTAAAATTTCCTTTCGGAGATTATTCCAAGAGACAATTGGATTTTGGAAAATTTTTCAGAAAAAATAACATGGAGAAAATCAGAGGAAGACTAAAAATAAATCTTTTCGGGGGCGAATTCTCTGTCGAAGGCGGACATTTTTGAAGCAAAAAATAAAAGAACACAATCCCTTTTTTTAAAACCGGGGGTTATTTTGTTATCACGAAATAGAATGAGAAGGTTAAGGAAGAAGTTTCCAACGCCCTAAACGTGATTTGCGAGAGGGGGGAACAAATAGCTTTCTTATGAGGATAAGTCGGGAGGGAGTCGGGAAGCAAAGCCAAAGGGAGAGTGACATACGAGAAAGATATCAGAGAATTTGCCGGTGCACCTGAGCGCAAATTCACGAAATTTATTACCCGTGGAAGTCAGAAGATTCCCTCGAGACTTTTCCGCCCGTAACGCCTCAATGGCGCTTTTTTGCGGAGTTTTCCCCCCGTCTGGCGCACCTAAATTCTTTCCTTATGGTCAGTTATCGACTTTCTTATGCTTTTTCCGCCATTTACATTTTCACAAACTTCAGGAAGAGGAAAGAAAACGGAAAGTGGAAAAAAGGAATTAAAAAGAATAAAAATTGTGATTTTCTTGTAATCATTTTACTCAATCTTTTTTTTTAAGGAAATCTTTAACGTTTCTGATCAAAAACAGTAAATCCCTTTACGGATCGCTTATTAGGGAATTTTTATTTCGGGTGAAAATTGATTTTGTTCGACCTCTCAAAGGCCGAATCCCCCCGGTCTTTCCGGCCCTAAAATAGCCATCATTACTCATTTTTATGAAAACCCCTAATGCCACTGGTGACAGGCTTTCACGCGGACTCGTCATATTTTCTTTTAAAGAGTTGGAACCTCTCTTCCTTTGCTCCCTTCCAGGGAAAAAAAAAAAATTTTTTTCAAAATAGAGGAAATAAGAAGCGTTCGCATGAAATTTTCCCAACGCTGCTCTTAATTCCATCTAATTCTTGTCATTTCGTATGCTTAAAAATTTATTTCGATTTTTTGACAGGCCGTCCGATTCAATTTTGTCCGCATGAAAGGACGTTCTCTCCTCGTCCGAACTGTGTATTTACCTTCCGGGATCTAATTTGGTTGCCGACAACCCGAATCTCCCTTTCGAATTAACTCTTAACTAAGATTGATACGGACTTAGTTTTCAGGCATTTGTGTTTTGAATTAGAATTCACCGATAGGCATGTTTCGACTCTCTTCTCATGAGATGAAACCCTTTTTTCCCCTCTGTCGGGAAAAGAGAACTTCTCCCGGGGTGTCGAAAGCCCGTCTGTGCTCAATTTATAAAATATGAATCCCGAACAGAATCCGATGGTTTGGTCATTTATTGTTTTGGGGGGTTTTCAAGTGTTTGAAAAGGAAAGCTTAATCTCCAACGACGTAATGGCCTTGAAAGCTCGGGAAGCTGTCGAAGGAGGGGGAAGGGAGAAGACTTAAAAGCTTTATTTTTTAGTTTCATTAGAAAAAAATGTGAGTGTCAATCAATCACGATAAATTGGGCTGGAAACGGTCGGGTGGTTGGGGGGGGGGGGGGGGCTACGTAAAAATTTCTGTGAAATTAATTTTTTTCTCCGGAAATTGAATCAACGGGTGGAGGGGGTTAAAAGATAAGTTAGTTAATGGGTTAAAACAAAGATCTTAAAGACATGGGAGTTAAAAAAACAGGCTCGAGCTTAGTTTCGAAATCATTTCAACTTTTTTTTTGGTTGTAGTATAAGAGGTATTGAGAGCTTTTCGAAAGTATTAGAAATGAACTTTACTGTTTTTCTTTTGAAAAATCATTTGCTTTGATTTATGAACGTCGAGGAGAAAGTTAAAAACTGATTTTCTTAGTTTGGAAATTTGCATTAATTCTAAAGTCTTTTATTAAGAGTTCAGTGAAGAGGGGAAGACATTTTCTAATGAACTCTGTCAAACTGTAATCCATACTGCTAATCCATATATAATACATACTAATAGTATACATTTCTGGCTTTATTAACATTAATTTACATTAACGGCTAATGAAATTGTATAATCTTCTTGGTTTTCGGATTTTCTTGTGTGATCATCAAAAAATGGCCGACTGTAAGTAATTTCGATTGAAATTTTCTTTTATTCATATACTGCAAAGAGAGCTGTGCAGTTTACTCCGTCAAAATAAGGGTTGGAGGTTCCGTAATTGGGGCATGAAATTCGACACTTCCTTGGATTCGCCAGAGTTTAAAATTAGGGAATTGTAAGAAGTTGAGGAGGCGCAGGAGAGGTTAAAGGGGCGGTCGGGAATGAAACGATAACCCTGCCCTTAAATTTAATTTTCTCATGAAAACCTTCTTCGATTGGCCGATTGTTCTTGTCAACCTTCTTAACCTTTCTTAACACATGAAATGGATTTTCTTTAATATATCAGCCTTTGCTTTTACTCTTTCTCGAGCGAAAGGCTCACTTCTGCTTTTAAACTAAATGAATCTTCCTCTTCTTTTTCCATCCTTTTATTTCGCTCATATTATAGTTATTGATATTTCTCTTTTCCGGTTTCTCTTTAACCATTGCAGAATCTTTTGGGTCTTCTCGTATCGTACTCTTAAGAAAAAGTTATGTGTTTCATTCTTCAGAGTGGATTAGAAAATACCGGGGAATGTTACATTTGATTTTTCAAAAGTTTTAATTAAAAAGGTTAATTATACTTCTGGAAAATGCTTAAGTACCATCTTATGCTTTCAAATGATTCTCTAACAATTCATAATAAATTTAAGAAAGCCCTACAATTCTAAAGCTACTACAGTTTATAATTTTCCTAATTTACAATTCAGAGGTTATCGCGGTATTAAATAATAACGAAATTTCTTGCTTTTCCGGATGAGTATAAATAGAGGGATTTCTGCGGGCAGCGAATCCGCCAAAAGATTTGTTACCCCAAGAAATTCGTTCACTGAAAAAGAGTACAATCCATGCTACGGGCATGAACCCCTTGTGAACTCCATCCGTGGAGTTAAATGCATTCAAAGTTAGTGAAGTCCGCCTCGACAGTCAGCGAAAGCTCTGTCGGAGGAAAACAGGAAAAGCTGGGCATTTTGAAATGGTTTCCGGTCATGGTAGGTTTTTCGTCTCTTGAGGCCAGAGAAACCGGAAGGTCAAATTATTCAGGGAAATTTTGTATTTATGTGAGTTCAACGGGAAAGGGGGTAATAAAATTTAAATATTCCTATTTAGGTTCCGCTTAAATACAATGTATATATATTTTAAGTGGAATTGCACTAAATTTATTCCAGCGGTTTTCAACCCTTTCATTATTGGTTGGATTCGTTTATTATTGTCTGTGTTTGCGGTTTATTTTCGTGTGTTTCCTTTTTAAGGTTTCGGGACTCGTTAATGTGTAGTTTTTTTATTAAGAGTTATTTAATTGTAATTTAAAATTATAATGTGTGTTATCATTACAGATAACATGAAACCAAAGAAACCCGTCGAAGTTATTCCAATGCCGACGAAGGAGGAAGAAGAAGATTCTCCGGACGAGGGCGACGACGCCGACGAAGATGGGGACGACGACGATGACGGTGATGACGACGACGAGCAAATGGCGGCCGACGAGCCTCAAGACGATGCAGAGGAAATGCAGGGAGACGACCCAGGGGAGGAAGACGACGACGATGACGACGAAGACTACGACGACAACAGCGAAACCTCCACGACCGCGAAGCCGAAGTCTTCTGGTTCCACCTCATCAACCTACCACCGAACGTCAACCCCCAAGAGCGAACCCCCAACACCAGATCCCTACTTCACTCATTTCGACCCACGAATCGAACATCAGGCGTACAAGGAGGCCCAACTTCGACTGGAGGAACTTCACAGAGAGAAGGTCACAAAGGTAGGAAGAACTTTTCGGAGAGAGACAAAGCCGAGAGGAGTTGTCAAATCATTATTTTGAACGTTTAGGTAATGAAAGATTGGTCGGATTTGGAGGAGAGGTACCAAGACATGAGGACATCGGATCCGAAGGCGGCAGAAGAATTCAAGAGGCGAATGACTCAGAGATTCCAAAGGACTGTGCAAAGCTTGGAAGACGAAGGAAACGCAGAAAAGCATCAGCTGGTGGCGATGCATCAGCAAAGAGTGATGGCTCACATCAATCAAAGAAAGAAAGAAGCCATGACGTGCTACACGCAAGCACTCAATGAAAACCCACCTAATGTAAGCAGATACCAGTCGTCCAATTTAATTTTCCACAGGACGGGAGGAGGGGAAATTACCTTTGATCCTCTGAGCTAACGTGTTTGCCTTTCCTTTGCCACTTGAAAGTGACGCTTTTTTTCGTCCTTGGCCGCTTAAAATATACTCTGTTTTTACAGACTCACAGAGTTCAGAAATGCCTTCAGAAACTTCTGCGATCGCTTCACAAAGACCGCCATCACACCATTGCTCATTATAAGCATTTGCTGAGCTCCAGTTTCGAACAGGCCGAGAGGGAGAAGAGCATCACGTTAGAGCACCTAACGGATATTGATAGAATGGTCAATCAGAGTTTACAAATGCTACAGAGGTGACTTTGAGAAAATTTTGAAATATTTGCCAGTTTTCCCACGGAGGAATAATTGAAGTGATGTCTTCATTTAGATATCCTGAGCTTTTCGGAAAAATTGGTCAGCTTATGGACGATTACATTCAAGCTTTAAGGAGCAAAGACGAAACACCTGGTTCCCTCCTGACTATGACAAAAGAAGCTGAAGCCGCCATTTTAGACAAATATAGAGCCGACGTCACAGCCAAACACGAAGGTAATAAGACAGATTTTCAGAATCAGAGAAGAAACACACAAATGCATTGATTTAAATCTCCTTAAACAGAAAAAGAACGTCAGAGAGCTTTGGAAAAGCAACGAAAGGAAGCGAGAAAGAAGGAACGGATGGAACTGAGGGAAGAAAAACATCGCGTCGAATCCACCCTCGGACAGAAAATCGAGAAATTCGACCCGGAAACAATGGAGGACGAGAAAATCGACAAAGACCCAATCGCAATAACCACCGCGAAGTCTTCGGAAGTGTTTTCTGCGGTGCATCACGAAACGCCGAGAGTTGCGCATGCGCAGAGCCACGACATAGGCCACAGCGAACCGGTAAGAACAACCCTTTACCCGGGGCGTCTCCCCCCCCCCCTCAGACTCAACCTCATGTTCTTTTTTTCAGTCATACTCTTTGCATCATGAAATCTATCATCGGGAGAGCAGGAGCATTTACTTTACACTCGCATTCGCTGGCGTTGCACTTATGGCAGCCGTATTCGTTGGAGTTACTATTTTCAGGAGAAGGAGCGCCAGACACCCTCATAATCAGGTCGGTTGAACACATAAACTAAATTGGAAGCGATGTCATTTCACTTTCCATTTCAACGCAATAATTAATAGTGATTGTAATGAAACGAACTCTTAACTTTCAGCCTTTTTCAGTTTCCAAAAAAAAGTTTTTAATCTATGGTCGCGATTTCCTTTTCCGTATAACGACGGCAAATATTTGACTCTGTGGTTCCCCACCCGCGGTTCGGTTGCGACTATTAAATTTCCCTTTTTAAAGCTTCTCTGATTTGATTTTTACATGGCATACTTTTTTTTATGGGACGTCGGTTTGGAAAAAGGGGAAAAAAATCAAAAACATTTTTTTTCGCTTAATTTGCCTTTTCCATCTGTTCCTGATGGGTTTTTCTCCTCCTCGATTTTTTATTCCGACGATTTCTTAATTTAAAAAAAAAAAAAAACGTCGACTTCCTTTCCCGGAATATCATCTCTTTTTGCTTTGAAAGTAAAAATTCTTTTTGAAGGGTTGGAATTTTTCCCCCCCCCCCCCCATAAGTGGCGGTTATGACTGTTGTTCACCTTTGACGTTATTATTTTGCAGGGATTCATAGAGGTGGATCAGGCGGTGACCCCCGAAGAGCGTCACGTGGCCAACATGCAGATCAATGGCTACGAAAATCCAACGTATAAATATTTCGAAAACAAAGAGTAATTCTCGTCGGAACATTCCACGGCATTTCCAGTCGTCCGTTTTTCATTTTTCGGTAAGTGAGCACAGTGCGGGAGACACCGAGAGAGATTTCTGATATTTTATGCGAGCCAAAGGGGAGGGGGAAGGGGGTGGCTCATATTAAAGGATTTCTACGTGAGAGGTCTTCGGAAAATATTGAAGTGATTTCGTCATGGCGACCGGTTTTGATGTTACAAAGCTTTGCCGGCCTTCTTCGCCCTTCGCTCCCTCCGCCCCTTTCGCATGGATTACGTCACGCTTCGATTTTTCTATTTGATGACGTCATTCCCCCCCCCCTCCCTCAGTGAAAGGAAAATTGTATCTGTTGTGTTCCACTTTCATTATTTATTACTTTATTTTGGTTTTTTGCGAGAGAATTTAGGCATTTTCTCCAATGGCCTTTTAACACTGCACATAAATTAGCAAATGAATAATTGCATTTATTTATGGTCGCGCATGAATCTCTCGGAGAGTGGGTTTTTTTTTCGGTTGTTTCTCGGCTTCGTTTCTCTCTGAGGTGAAATTCAACGGACAGAAAATCCTATAAAATCTCTCTTTTACGGAAATAAAGTCGAACATCCATATTTATTTCATTATTAATTTACGGTAGCGTTTAAAAGTATTTTGACAGTACAAAATTTAATAGTCTGTTATTTAATTATTTTACTATGAGATTTTATTATGTATTATTTAGTTATCAATACTATTAATAATATATTTGTCGCATTAAGATAACAAAATATACAAAACATAACATTCTTCTTAGTCTTCTGCTTTTTCTTTAATACTCTTACTTAGTTATATTATTAATATATAAACTCTTTGTTTCTTCTGTTATTTAATTAATATAAAATTAATATAAATGTGAGGACTGTTGTAAAGCATTTTAATAAAAGCTTTGTATGTAACTCCTACGGGTGGAAAAGGAAAATTTTGTATTATCAAAATACAGTAGCGCTCAAAAGTATTTTGTCAAAACTCAAAAATTATTGAATAACCACTATAATTAATTAATTAAATAATTAAAATATCACATACAAAGCAGTAAAATGTTTAAGTAGTGAAGAAGTGTGAATAATTAAAATGTCAACTATTTACAAAATGAAAAAGTACATAATATGCCAAAATACAAATACAATAAAATATAAATACAAATATAAATAAAAAGAAATAAAAAAATGCAAATTAAAATACAAAAAATTGTAACGAAATAAAATAAAAAAAATCAAAAATACGAAAGAATACTTTAGTACATACAGTATAAATACAGAAGTGCGTGAAAATATTTTAACAATACAAAATTTACAAAGAAATACGTACAAAATGAAATTTCATTAAAATGCTTTCACATTTATAAATAAAATATTAACTATATAAAAAGAATTTATCTTTAAAATATATGGAAAAGTAACAGTAGAATTATAGAATAGGATCAATACTACTAACAGTATTGGTAACTATAAATAATACAACCATAAAATAATACACAACCATAATAAAATGTTATAGTAAAATAATTAAATAAGAAACTATAAAATTTTGTAGCGTTACTATGCTCGCAACTGTCTAAAGTGAAGTGGTGGGGAGGACTTGAAACACAATATGGGGATTTACAAGGGTTGCAGTACACTCGCCCTCTTCAGACAGTGTTATTATTCGCATTAAAACTGTGAATCCAATTCAATACTTTGATTTTTATGTATTTTTATGTGTTTGTCTAATATATTATTGTTTTTTTGTTTCAGCAGTTGAAAGAAGATATCCATCCAATAACAGAGATCCTCATTACTTCAGTATTACAGTAGTATTATCGATGAAACATTTATAAGTAATTAGCATGAGTTGTGAAGGGCCGACCGCAGTCGAAGAAAAATATAATTTTATGCAACACTCACATGGAAGTGACGGATCTGTAGGCAGCTTTTCGCGAGAGGGTCGAAACGGAATGAATTAATTAATGATTCGATCACGAGAATAAAGCACCACTTCCGTTTATTTTAGGCTTAGAGAGGGTCGGTAGAAGTTAAGGCGGGGAGGGGGCGAAAGGGAGGGGAGTGAATATGGGAGAGGTAAATGGAGTGGGATTGAACGGAATCGGATTTCTGATCCTCAGGAATTGAGAGTTATTTCGGTAGCTAGCATAAATTTATATTGTATATTTAAATATAAAAGTATCGATAAAATAAAAAAGGTATTTTTTATGTGCTTTAAGGAAATTATTCATGTTTATTATTAGAAATATCGGATACGAACCGTGGAAACTCAATGAATTGTCGAGATTTTTGTCAGTTGTAAATCATTCCCTCGCCCCGTTTCATTCTAAATGCACTTTTTTAACGTGTGTGTGGATTCTCGTGATATTTGCTTTTTACCCCCATCGTTTAACTTTAATGTAAAAAAAAAATAAATAAAGAAAAAAGGATTTTCTAGAAAGTTGAATTTTTTGTAAAAGTTGCGCAAATTATTACGGAATCACACTCGCTTTTGCGCAGCTTAGTTTTATTTTGTACTTATTGTTTCTCGCGTTAACCGGAGAATTTTTTGGCAATATTCACTGTTTAATTGCTAAGAATTTTAAAATGGAGTTGCTCATTTAAACAATGGCGTTCGCGGTGGTTTTTATTCTCATGAAAAAGTATCCCAATCAAAAATGTGTGTGCCATAACAACATTGAACGCAATTCATAATTTTTATTTATTAACGATTTTAATTTATTATAAATTTGTTATTTAAATACAAAATTGATTTTCCGTTCCCGAAATTGGGCGCCAAAGCTCAACTTTTCATTATCGCCGTACAGAGAGTGTTTGTGAAAGAATAATATAATAGATTCAAATGGTTTTAAACACTTTTACAGTTCATTATTTCATTCTCATTAACAGTTATTGGGTTATTTGGAGCTTTGAATTTGTTTCGGTGCTGACCTTTCCTGACCTGTCAACTTCAGCGACTAAATTGTTGGTTTACACCTGATTTTGAAGAACATTTCGAGATGACTTAATGTTGTTTTAAGCAAATTGGTGAAATGTATTCCATTTAAAATGGAGATGCTTGGGAAGTAAAGAGATTAGTCAAAGGAAATTACTTTCGGAAAGGGTTGGGAAAGAGTATAAAGGGTTGCGCCCATCGCGCGGAATGTGCTGCAATTGTCTCTTAGATAAAATTCCCCGACAGCTTTCGCCCCCTTTCTAAGTAGTCGTTTTATATATAAGTAAGAAAGTCAAAAAAATAAATCGATTAGCAGATTAAATAAAATGACCGTCCATTTAGAAAAGCAGTCAAGACTTACCGCAAACACACGACAGTTGTGACACTTCGCGCGATGGATTTCATTCCGAATAATGAACTGTAAAAGGTTTCGATTTGAGGTTTCTCAGTCCGCGAGCACAGAATACATTGTACAGAATTCCCTAGCAAGTGTTTTACCTTTCGCTGTATTGTGTAGATAATAAGAAAGGAAGAATTTTGCTTTGATGGCGGTTGTTCGGTTTCGTTTTTTCTCTATTGGAGACTGCTTTCGAAAAGATAATTTTGGAGTATGTTTTTAGTCTAAGATGGACGAATCCCGAATGCAATCGTATTAATTGTTTTATTACACTTTCTTGTTTGTCGAAAGAGAAATTGGAAGTCGCCCTCTTGATTCGAGGGATGATTGAGGGGCGGTCGAAGTGGTGTTCGGTTCGGAAGAATTGGGGCGATGAAGATTTCTCTCTCTCGGTTTTTCTACTCGCAGGCATCTTTAACTTTGACGCGTGTATAACAAACGTGTTAAACGCAGGGACGTTAAATGTTTTGAAGTTAAAGATGGCTTCTTTGTATACAATTTTTTGAATTTATTGTTTAGCTAATTTAATGAACAAAAAATGTCTAATTAGTCATTAGTCAGTTGAAGTGTCTCGTATAATTTTCACAATAAAAGTTTACAAAAATTTTTAAGTGTTTTTTTGGACGAAAATCATTTCCCCAAATAAATTGATAGACTCTTATTTTACAATACTCAGAAGGGATATTTTAAGGAGAGTTCCGAAAGATTATTTATTGCTTTGGAATGACAAAATTTATTTAAGCAATACAGAAAGTGTTTGATAAACAAATTAAGCTGTGGTTCTGGGATCAATAGCTCCAGTGCTTCCTCCACTGCCGCCGATTTGAGAGTAAACCCAGGTCAGGTAATTAACCACATTCACATACAGTCCGGGCACGTTAGCGATTCCACACTCTATTCCTCCGGCTGTGATTCCCACCAGGTAATACTGCCCGTTCCTCATACATGCCAATGCGGTGCCTCCGTCCCCCTGCAGTACAAAACCATCTCAACTTTGGTACAGACACTGGATCAGCTGTCAACCCACCGTGCAGGCATCTCTACTGGCTTCGCCCCCAGCGCAGATAAAACTGTTGGTGTCCAACACGAAAGAACTCCCCAATCTCGTGTTTCTCAGTTTCGTCTGACAGTCGATGCTCGACAATACGGGGACTTCGACTTTCTTGATTATGTTCTGGTAGTTACCATTGAATTGATCTTTGCCCCAACCTGCCACTTTGCACCTGCGTAGATGTCCCGATGTGTTAGCGACTTTTGGCTGGATCTCTCGGGTGTATACTTACCTAGAACCTGTGAATATTGCGGTGGGCTCTGGTAAACATAGAGTGTTGATTTGGGGGTAAGGTCGGGTTAAAAGAGGCACTGCGGTGGTGAGGGTTATGAGTGAGATGTCGTTCTTCAGAGTGGTCGCTTCGAATCTCGGGTGATTGACAATCCTGCTGACTCCCACTTCCAAAAATCCTGCTGGTTCGTTCTCATTTGACAGGTCCCAGTCTCCGAGTCGTACTTTCAGCTCAGCCCCGTTGCTGTTAATTAAAACAGTCGGAATATCATCGATTATTTTATTATGGAAGTCATTATTTACCCGTATTTGGCGACTTTGTGAGCTGCAGTGAGAACATGAGTGGGATCGATGAGGATTCCACCCCCAACGTATGCGTCATCGTTAGTGAGAATTACAGCCGACCAGGGAAACTCTCCAAGATTCGCCTGCAATGACAATACATCAGTATTCGGTGTATCTCAGAAATAACTTACTCACCTGTCCCTCTTTAGGTACAACTCCAGGCACGATGTTGGGTATTCCGCATCCGATCCGAGTGTACTCTACACAGCAGTACACCTCCCCTGGACCACACTCTATCCCCGTGGGCGGCTGAAATACATTCCCTTTCGTTACACCAATCCTAAAAGTCGAGGTAAACTGCTTACCCTTGTAACGATTCTGGTTGTCACGTCAGTTCTTGTAGTTTGGTTGACGCAGAGTCCAACGGGCATGCACTGACATCTGGTTGGTTCGATGGTAATAGAATCCGTTAGGGGGACGGAAGGAAAGAAGTCGTTGGGAGTGACCACCCCTGAGGAAACAGACTTTGACGGTGTAGCAGAGAGACTGAAAGACGGGGGAGGTTCGACGTTGAGGAAGTTGAAATGAGGGAGGGGTGCTGAAATGGAGGGAAGCGGAGGTGTTGATGGGGTGGTTTGTTCGAACTGTTCGTCCAGTGCTGCTTCCAGCGCGGGTTGTCTTCCTGGTGAAGAACGTTCTTTAGTCCGAGAAAGCTTTGGAAGAAGGAAGTCAAACTCACCTAAGAATCCTATTCCGAATCTGCTCTGAACGGATCCGTTCGTCATTGTATCCTCTGGGAATGAGACGGCATTATCGCCGCCGGATAAAGCCAAACACCCGAAGAATATCCCGAAATACAGCATTTTAGAATAACAATGGCGACTGATTGAATTTTAATATGTCGCTTTCTACGAGAGCTTTCAGCAGAATCATACAACCGAGACGTTCAGGTACGGTTGAGAATCCAAACAGGATAATTCCACCTTTTTTATACATTTCGACTTTTGATTCTCCGAAGCTCTGCATCAGCAGAGTTTTTCAAAGAGAAATTTGATACACATATCAAATTACGGTAATGTGGGACCGTAAAATAAAAGTCTAACAGTGTCAGAAGCCATCATGATGCCCTGAAAGCAAAGAAATGGGGAAATTAGAAAATCAGCTGATCGGGTTAAACCGCCATTTTGAATTTTTCCCTAAGGGCAGCCCTGAAAACATAAAACATCCGGAACTCTGTTTTTGTCGTAAACTAAATAATTTGTAGCTTATTTTTACGTTTATTTGATTTTTCACTCTCAATTTAACTGTGATTTTGTCAAAAAATATTGTCGAACCTTTCGTACTTATGTTGAGTTTTATATTTAATATTTCTCTGTTTTGGTGCTGATTGACTTTTTGGTATGTATTTTATTTTGACTTTGCTTTAGTTTTTTGTGTATGAAATTCGCTAAGATTCTTTGTGGGTTTGACTTTCCATTGCATCGTAAAGTGGTCATTTTTAGATTTGTTCTCACCAATACAAATAAATTAGAATTCCTTAACTGTTTACATTATTTACAAATCAACATTTCCCTCCACCCCTTCGGTCATTTTTGCCCATTTATACCCCTCCCCAGTCGAACGTGGCATCAGAAACGGAGATAACACCTTCTACCATTCAAACGAGTCTACCAAAAAAAACCGAGTGATGACCGACATCCTTTTTACGATGCGACTATGACAGTTGGAAACGATTCAGGGTTATGATGAAGGACCCGACACTGGAAATTCCCTTTACGCTTCCATGACACCAAATTTGTCCCTCTCCCCCCCGAATGTCCCCTGCAAACGACAACTTATACATCTCTCCGACCCGAACTGTCGCGGCTTCAACTGTCTCTTCAAATTTAAGGGTAGACATTCTCGGGGTTGAGGAAAATCAGCCAATTGTATTAATTAATTCTCGGAATAAAATGAAGACAATACGCCAGAAGTCTCTATTTCCGTTGGATTAAAACCTAATTTGTCTCAATTTAAGCAAAGAAATCTCAGAGATTTTCTGCTTAAAGCTGAGGGATTGAGAGACGGGGGAAAGGAAAGAAGTAAAAAGAAGAGGTCACCGCCATTTAGACTCAAACAAAGACGGGTTTTAATAAATAAATAAAATAAGGGCTGGAATCTAAGAGGTTTTTAATGATTAATGGACAATTTAGGGTAATTTAAACGAAGGGAGGGGGCTCTAATCGAGCGAGCGTTCGAACCGGCTTCAGGCTGCCTTCTCTTCCCCCACAGTCATCCTGGCTTCTGTTTTGGCTGAAATCCAGGGTTTAATCGCAGTTTCCTAATTAAGATAAGAAACCCTCGAGTGGGGGACTGTACTCGAAGGAAGGTATGGCTGAAGACTTCCGCGGAAGTTCCTTTCTTTTCCAGCGGTGTGTTAACATTTACGGACTGGAAAGGTCCACTCTCGTTTTTAGGAGACGTCTTCTCGATTCGCCACTGACTCAAAGACAACAGTGTCACGGGACGTTCTGCCAATTTGTAATCACTGCCGTGATGAGTTCAGTTTGAGTAAAGCCTCCGTTGGTGTGTTCCTGCAGTGCAAAAGGTGCATTCGCGGGCGTACAAGGACAGACGGTCCTTAGGAGAAGAGAAACTCCAGACATAAGCAGACTCTCATAGACAATTAATCAATATGAAGAGGAAAGAGTATTTCGTTATAAGAAAACAAAACTAACTCAGAGGTCGGAGCTTTCGGACGGCGAAAATGAATTCGCTCACGTCCCGGAAAATCGCCATGGTGGTCATCCTGGTGTTACAAGTCATTCTCATCGTTATCTTCGCAATCTTCGCCAGATACGACTCCGTCGCACAACCGTTTAAACCGTTTAAACCAATAAACACGTTGAATGAGACTCCGCAGTTCCCTGTGGAACCTCCTCCATTCAACTATCCGCGTGAGTACGTTAACTTTCGACTTGTTGCCATTCTCGATCGCTTTCTACCGTCTCGTTGCAGTGTTTCAGGACATTCATGTCATGATATTCGTCGGGTTTGGCTTTTTGATGACTTTCCTGAAGAAATATGGGTTCAGCGCACTCGGGTTCACCTTCCTCGTAGCTTCGGTGGTTATTCAGTGGGGGATGCTCCTGTACGGGTTCGTCCGGTTTCACTCATATAAGGACACCATTGATTTGAATATATACACGTAAGTGTTTATTTATGTTGGATTGAGTGCTGTTGCAGCAGTTCGGATTTTGTTTTAGCATGATGAACGCTGACATAATCGCCGCCTCCATTCTCATTTCCTTTGGGGCCGTTATCGGAAAGATTTCTCCATTGCAGCTCCTCGTGATGGCCCTCCTGGAAACCGCTCTCTTCGTGGGCAACGAGTACCTGGGCACCGAAGTGTTCGAGGTGAGTGGATCGTCTCTGCTGACGCGGTTCGAACCTGACGGTGGGATTCTTTTGGCAGGCGATGGACGCTGGCGGTTCCATGTATGTTCACGCATTCGGTGCTTACTTCGGCCTCGCCGTCAGCTTTATCCTGGCGAGGGGTGTGTCCAACGAGGCGATGGAAAACGATCTGGAGTCGTCCTCATATCAAAGTGACATCACTTCCATGATCGGTACTTTTTCTCACATTCCCGTTGTAACGTTCTTCAGCAATCAAAAAAACCGCGGGTTTTGTTTCAGGAACCCTTTTCCTCTGGTTATTCTGGCCCAGTTTCAACGCGGGGATGCTATCAGGAGACGCCATGTATCGTGCCTTGATCAACACATACCTCTCACTCACCGCCTCGTGTCTCACCACATTCGCCATGTCTGCAATCCTCAGCCCGACCAAGAGGTTCGGAATGGTGAGTGGGTGTCCTCTGGGTAGTGGGAGATGAGTGGACTGACTCAAATACTCTTTCAGATGCATGTGCAGAACGCGACATTAGCGGGGGGTGTTTGTGTGGGAACAACGGCGAATATGATGATAAAGCCTTATGGGGCGCTTATTATCGGATCTTTCGCCGGTATTCTGTCTACTGTAGGTTTTCGATTTATACAAGGTAAGAGTGGAAGTTCTCGTGCTTTTATAGGACCGAACTAATTCACTCTCTGTTAGGATTCCTTCGCAAGAAACTTCACATCCATGACACTTGCGGAGTGAACAATCTGCATGGAATGCCCGGAATAACGGCGGGAATAATTGGGGTTATCATGGCGGGGTTGGCCAATCGCGATACCTATGGATTGAAGTAAGCTCATTGGCTTTTCGGACAGTTTTGCCTGAATTTACAATTCTGATTCTGTTTCAGGTTGGGTGAAGTTTTCCCTGCGATGAGATTCGAAAGAGATGGGAAAGTGCAAGCGGGATATCAGTTGGCCGGTCTCACATCCACTCTTGGCATTTCCATCGCCGGGGGACTCGTAACAGGTACTGTGATAAATGATAAAAAGAGAGAGAGAGAGGAAAAGCTCGTTAATTTTGTTGATGGCTGTCGAAGGTTTAGTCATCAGAAATTACGGGAGGATAGAGAACAAATTTGATGATGGGCTCTTCTGGGATCTTCCTGAGGATGAGTTTAAAGGAGGAGGCGAGAGAGCTTCGACTGTTAAGAAAATTTAGGTTGTAACGGTTCGAAATAATCATATGTGGATTGCACCCTTTTGCACTTCTCTCCACTCTCACCTTTTCTTTTCACTCCCGCAGAAAAGTAGTATAACTTATTAGTGTATTCTTTCAATCCCGAATGAACTACAACTCCCGCACATCGCGAAGAGCACATTCACAGCCTTATTTAGCTTATTTAGAAATCACGGCTTAGATTATCATTAATAACTTATTTTAGGGGCGCTACTCAGATACGCATTTCCGACTTCACCCGATCATTATTATAATGACGACATCTGGTGGGACACTGAAGAAGCAGAATCCAAAGAATAACCCAAAGCCAACTTAAAACTTTATAATTTATAAAAAATTATGTCAATTTACTTACATTGTTATTTATATTATACATATATGAAATGTGTTTTATTAGACTGCTAAATCAGCTTCCTCTGTACCCAATCTTTATTTCTTTGGTACAATTTTTTAATTTATTCGGAGTTGATTGAAGTTACTCTATCTAAAGGCGATAACAGGAGTATATTTTGTGTTTCAACACAGTCCCACAATCATCAACAGGTGAATAAGAGGAGGTCACGTTGGGGATCTCGTTAAAAAGAACTTTAATTTTTTGGCAGAATAATTATTTGGCGAAGGAATGATATTTACCGGTTAATTGTTTTCTTTGTGTTTTGGGGGACGGAGAGGGGCATTTAACATTAGGCGACGCTCAATTAAAACCCGGTGTCGAGAGGAATTTCAACAGATACGCTCCTGATTTTCAGTATTTGTATGTCGGTCGACTGGTCGGTGAAGAGGACTCGCCAAGAAAAAATTGACCTGAGACTGCCCCAAAACTGTCAGCAAAGTGTTTCTTATTTCGTTTTGAACGTTTCCAATATAACTAAGGTTCAAATCTGAAAACTTTGAAGCTCTGAAAGAAAAGACGAAGCTCGTGCCAAGTCACCTAAAATTCTTCTCCGCAACCTGAGTGGAAGCACAGGAATGCGACAAAAGGTTTTTGAGTGTTAATCACATGACACCATAAATCTTGAATTCGCCTCTGCAGGAAGAGATAAGAGAAGAGTTGCCCACCTACTGCCGAATAAGGTAGGTTTTTTCGACAAGTGGAGGTCCATATGTTGGTTTTGGCAGAAGAGGGCCAAAAGGGCAAACCAATTCCTCACATTTCTTCCATTGAACGGCTCTTCTCATTCCCGAATTTAGAATGGGACGTCGGGGGGAAATACGGGAGAGAGGAAAAACAAAATAAAAAATTTTTTAATTTATATTTCTATACAAAACTTTCTCTTTCTCCGTTACAAAAAATTGCACAACACAAAGTTTTTCACCGGCATTTAAGGCATCAGGCATTCACAAAAACACTTCAACCAAATCATACCCCAACGTTCACTTCATTTTTTTTGAGAGAGAGAAATCTTCCAAATTCTTAACCCACTCGATTTTCGGGGTGACAGAAGATAAGGGTTGAGTCTTTACTATTTTAATCTAAACAATCTTACCTAAGCACACAGAACGAATTACAATTAAAGGAAGCTTGAGAAGAGGGGAAAGACCGGGGCGGTGCCTAACACTTAGACGGTGATATGCTTAGCCTAAGGCAAATCGCTAAGCAGGGGTGGAATGGGGAAACCCGAAGGGAAGCAGTGATGACCGCGTTTAGACGTGAAAAGAACAACGCCAACGGAAGATCAAGACTAGAGAACACTTTGCACACGGCAGTGAACAAATCGCTCGCAGCAAAGCCGCCGGGGGTTGTCAACCCCCTCCCGGAAACCTAACCTCGGGCTCAGTCTAATCACAATTTACGTTCGCGCGCACACCCCCGCGAGGGCGGCCGAGAGAAGGAAGAGGTCCACCCGCACCCCCGACGCGCCCCCCGAGTCGGAGCCCCGAGACGCCTCCGGCCAATACGCGACGCTCGACCGAACGGCCATTTCCGTGGTGGCCTTGTGCATGTCCGGGCAGGGGAGCTTCTCGATGGGAATGTCGAAGATCTTCTTCCTGGGGAATCTTCCGGGTTCCTTGTCGAGCTCCGAAGACGGTATCTCGTCCTCGTATTCCACTTCTTCGTCGTCGTACTGGAGGGAGTTGACGTCGACGTTGTAGGTCGGATCGGGGGAGGGTTTCTCGGTGGCGAGGGTGAAGGCACCGCTTTCCATTTCCGGTTCGTCGCTTACGCAGGTCAGTTCCTCAAGAGAGAGTTTCAGTTCCGTGTTGTCGGTTTCGTTTCGAAGAGAGTGCACCCAGGAGAGATGGCAGTCGCATTTTAGTCGATTCTCTGCAACAGAAAGTGAATTCCTTATGGATTGAGGACGACAATAGCTTAGTATAATACATAAAAATTGCTTATGGATTAAGGCGGGAATTCAAATCCAGTACTTATTAACTAATAATATTTTTGACCTTTGACTCCTGCCATTTTGACATCATAATCATAATAATAATATATAATCTATAAATCTGTTAAAGTGTGTGTGTTTTTTTTTGTTAATTAATATCTAAGGAACTACCGAACCGATTTCGACCGAACTTTTTCCAAAAGACGCGCATTTTTCCAAAGAAGAATCTGCGCTATGTCTAATTTCCCGAAAATCAGCAAAAGCTGAGAAATCTCCAAAAAAACATGACTGGGAATTTGTTCCCTTGGAGACCACTTTAAGTACAAATGGGGTTAAATTGATAAACAAACAAAATTGATGGAAATTATTTAGTGTGGGTTAGGTTAGTGATGTATAGAAATTATTTAGGTGGATAGTTAACCGAGAAAGAGAAAGATGAGAAGCAATAGCTGAGGAAGCGAGAGAAGACACAACCGTGACTGAATAAAAAAGAAACATTATTTTTATAGTTAAGTGCAATGGGATTATTGAGGTGTATTCAGTTCTTATGAGATGTGTTATCGTACCTGTTATTAAGGTACAGAGGCAGATTGAAATTCCGAAGTCTTAGCGAGGGCGAAGCCCGAGCTACCCGGGGGTTGAAGCGCGAAGCGCTCAGGGGGCGAATTTATATAAATAAATATACTCTGAACAATTTCACCAATTTATGTAACCTTGAATGTCTAATTTTACAGGACTAATAATATTCGATTCAGTTGATGTAGTTCGCTGTCGATGCAAAAAGCATAATTTATCCAGATTCTGGAATGTCCTCATTCTCTCCAGACTCAAAGGCTGGGCATGTAACCGAAGCTGTCCGCGAAGAAATACAGCCCCTCCCAACACTTAAACAATTCTAATTAACCGAAGTCACGCCGGAAAGAAATTACAAAGGAAAACAAATAAATAAGCGACGACTCGAAATCGTTTCGGATTGGGGGCGACTATAAAATGTTATGAAAAGATTATTTGTTAGGGTAACTGTTAGGGTCGGAGTGACTGGAGAGTTTCCATGAGCGATCATGAAAGACCATCCGTCCGACCTTGAAGCTCTTCTTTGCGCAACAGCACCGATAAAATGGGAGCATTTATTATTGATTACCGAAAAATATCAGTCGTGTCAATAAAGTCACACAGATATTAATCATTTGAGCGGTAAACGAACTTTCAGTCGATTTGTAACGGTTTTCGCCATTTTGAATACTTCCACTGGCATCAAATTTCCCAAAATTATGGCCCGACGAGATGATGCTGACGAATCTACAGATAAAATTCTCAGGATTCTCTCCTGGAAAGATCATATGACGGTTCGGTGTCCAGTGGGAGCATTTGAAACCCCGAAGAGGGTAGCAACCCCATCGGAGGCCAAAAAAGTGGTCTCTCTGAGGTTACGCTTCTTTGGTTCTTTACCGAAAACAATTTGTTTTCTGGGCGTCGCCCTCTTCACCTCAAAGGAAATGAAAATGAAAGAGTTTTGTCATTAACGAAAAATGGAAAAATTAATTAAGGGCGGAATGGGGTTGTTGTTAATAAGGGTGAGTGAGTGTTCGGCCGAGGTTGAAAATGTAAATCAGTGTTTCGTATTAATTTCCATTTATGATCCTTTTTCTTGAGTTTGCGGAAACATCGGCCGAAAAGGGGTGACCAAAAGGGTGAAATCTATCAGGGTTGAATTGTAGTCATGGATGACGCCGCTTCTTGAAAAACGTGAGTGAAAATCCAAATGAGTTTGGAGGTGATAAAGTGAGAAGACTCGATAGAAAGACAGATAAGCAATGGAATATTTAATCTCCACCCTCGTTTATTCATTTATTCATGATGAAGGGTTGAAGATAAATTCCTTTCCCGGGCCCATGGGAGGCGTTCACGGCACATGAACAAATAATCAAAATGGCCGCTACGGTTCACACCACAACACAATGAGATTTCATTTAATTTCTTTCTCTTAACATCTTAATATTCGGACTCATTTAATGCGGTGGGAGCGTTCTTAACTCGTTCCACTTCATCGTCCCGCATCTCTGCCCTTTTCTGGCTTCGCATCGGCAGCCACCCACAGCAGACGACACTCTCGAGGGTGCACCCAAACGGGGGAGGGGGAAAGGACGGCGACAGGAATAAGCTCCTTTTGTGCAACAGTCCGGAAAACAAACGAAAAAGATAGTTTGTAAATGGGGTTTGAACCGCACGTGGCAGCAGAATTATATTCTCAAATATATTCATCTCTTCCGACATGTTTGTTTTTCTAACTTTCCAATGCGGTCTTATTTCACCGTTTCCACTGAAAATATGACTGATAATTATCATGATGAATTGGCAGACGTGCTTTTTTTTCACAATTGAAACTCCTGACTCAGAGTTATTTATTATCGAGGTGGAACCCGATAAGAAATTGTACGAAAAGATTTCTACAAAATTTCTGAAAAATTACAACTCATTTCGATGACTGATCAGTGCAAAAAAAACACGGGACAGTTACAGATTCTTCAAATATCCCAACTGCTGATTCTCTCCCTTCTTTCCCAAATGCATCACTTTGGTAGATAATCACGAAACTTAATTACTATATAAATCATTGAACCAGAAATATTTTTCTATAGTTAAGCGGCGATTCATCCTTCCGCTCGCAGTTTATTAATTTCCCCGATAAACACTGACACTGATTAAAAAGCGGCAGGTTTTTTGTCGAGAAATTTAACTGCTGAAAATGTGGTCATTATCACGATTATTATATAACCATTTAACTGCTTATTTTACAGCCGTGAAATAAAATTCTTCAGCGGTCATCTTTATGGCTTTTATTTTGAAAACAACTGCTGACACTTATGGTTGTGGAAACGAATTCAGTAAATGAATGAAACAAAAGGGTTTTCCAATATTCTCAGTGGAATTTTACAATGCATTATTTTTTTCTTCAGACATTTCATCGGACGATCAAATTTTACCGCATTACAAAACCTGAAATTCATCTTAATGACATTCCACGTCAAGCTTTCATATTCACAGCTTCTGTTCCCCCTTCTCCCTCCATATTAATACTCCGCTTTCACGGTGCTGACTGAGAATTTATTCGTTGCAACGCGATCTGTCATTAAAGTGCATCTTCCTTGGACGGATTCCAGCAGTCGTAACGACGGAAGTTCGCTGCAGGGAAACCTTTGCCTCATTCCGTCAGCGTTAAGAACGAATTTCAAAAACTTCTGCTGACCAGACATTCTCCGCTAACTTATACAATTGAACACACAGACGTGTTAACCCTATCGTTTCCCTTACGTTTACTCAATAGTACTAATTTGTTTGCAGCGGAGTTCTCCGTTCTCATTTGCATACCTTATCAACATTTTTTATTTGCTTATAAATTTGATTATCTCGTCTGTGAATGTTTTTGCCATTCCAATTTATCTTCTGCCGTGTTGGGTGTTGTGTTTCGTGTCCTTCCACGAAGGAGTTTTGTCTGCAACAATCTGCAAACCGTGCAAAAGGGGAGGAAAGACCGAACAGAACCCACACCTGAGGGAGATAAGTGAATCAACCTTATCAGCGTTTGGGGTTGGAACAAAATATTTATTTGATCGAGGGTTGAACTACCCTCGAAAAAGAGAAGATTTAGTGAGATGCATTTGGGCTGGAAAAAGTAACGGTCTCGACGACTATTTTTCATTAATTCCGCCCTCCGTCAGTGTGGCCAACCCTCCTTTTCGAAACCCTAAATATAAATTTAAGAAATGAGTTCATCACTATAAATCAATTATGGTTTTCCCCGAAGAGTATGCCAAATGGGGGTGCAGATCAGTTAGGGGGCTAAACACATGGATGAGTTTGTTTGGGGTGCCATTCGTTTATTTTCATCCCCTCATTTGAAAGAAAGTTATCTAAAAGCAATGAGAGTTTCCCTCAATGTGAGCCTCTTTTCTGAGCTAATTCCTTTTCAGCTCTTTTGGTGTTTTATCCGCTTATTCAAATCCTTTCATCCCCAATTTTCGAACTCCACAAGAAAACGAACAAATTAACAGAAATTGAAAACATTCAAATATTTCCTTTTTGCAAAAAAATAGACTCGATATATTATCGGGGGAAATTAGTCGTGGCAGCAATTTGACGTCGGACTTTTGCACATTTCGTGCTCGTTTTGTGGCTATTGACACGATGGAACCCACTGTATTTGAGAGCAAAAGATGGGACATTTTTGATTTCTCTTAACTTTTGTCATTGATTTTAAACAACTTTCTAATTTAAATTCCACATTTTGTTTGTTTTCTCTGTCACTGAGGTGGAATTTCTTTTAACTTTTCGTTTTATCCCAACTGTTTGCCTTCATTAAAAGGTTTGCTTTTCATTTGTAAAGGCTAAAAGGAGTTAGTTTTTCATTTTCAAATTTCTACAGGCCAATTTCTCTCAAAGCTCTTCCCCTAATGAGGATTTCATTTCTCTTCGCTTTGAATATTTGACTCTATGACGTGTTTTTTTCGGAATATTTCCTGCCCTCCATTTGAGGCACCACTTCATTGATTTGTTCTCCAACCGAACCACAAAACGCCCACAGCGCCATTGCTTTAATACACTGCATTCATTTACAGTTGAGTCAGTGTTCGTGTTCGCACGAACACCCCGACGGTGCATTCTTGATTCCTTTGAAATGCAAAACAGCAATTAAGGGTTACGGTTACAATGGCTTTTCTCTCCCACTCACCCCTTTCCTTTTCCACTAAGAGCGCTTTATTATTTCCAATGCAAATTTATCCTTTTTTTACACGAATGCTCTGAAAATTTAAAGCTTCCTTCCGGAGTGGATTCTACTCAAATTGGAAATTGCAAACGGTTCCTACCTGCACGCTCAGTCTCTGAATTCACACTTCCACGCCCGATTTTCCCTCTCGTTTTATCCCTCCCCATTTTGTCCATGTCAAGTTTCAAATTGCTAACTCAATCATCCAAACCCTTTCGCCATTACGGAGGTCCCAATTATAAGAAACCGAGGAAGTCTGTGATTTTCCCGTGTGTAAATTTGAAAGGGGATCCGATGTGGGGATGGGGAAGGGGGAACTCCCCGACTTTCTCTTCGCGTGATGCCATT
Source organism: Brueelia nebulosa (assembly GCA_028293925.1). Taxonomy (NCBI): domain Eukaryota; kingdom Metazoa; phylum Arthropoda; class Insecta; order Psocodea; family Philopteridae; genus Brueelia; species Brueelia nebulosa. Next base: position 2,094,668 of record JAQIBA010000004.1, read on the forward strand.
TTAATTACCCGCAGCAAAGACATCGCCCGAAAGAACTTTCATCTCAACTCCCGAGAAATTAATTAACAGTGAAAGCATAAAGCACCTCAGTTCCCCTTTCTAACCCTTTACCTTTTTCATAAATTCTTTTTCGGACAAAAGGCGTGGTCATTGTCCTTCCGAGAAAATAAAAGATGTTTGCTTTGGTTTGAAGTCCAGTCAAATTGGACATTCAAAGTTACATGAATTCCTAAGAAACCGAAACTTGGTCAAATTGTTCAGAGTATAATTATATAATATATAAAATGTCAAAAGTTCTCAAAAATACGACGTCGGGGAAAAAATGGTCAAAAAAATTAGTTTTTTGCCATTTTGATCGTAATTTTATCGTAAGTTTTATATCGTTTATTTATAAGTTTACAGTATTATATTTATAACTATATTTTTATATTATTCATAAGTACATTTATATTTAAGTAGTATATCGCAGTTTTCTCGTAAAAATAGCTCAGACAAACGCTATGGATAATTTAATTCTCTTCATTTAAATAACTCTACTGAATATTCTCTACAGATAAATAGCTCAAACAAAAATTGCAGATAATTTTATTTTCTAAAATTTTTGTCTGAGCTAATTTTACGATAAAACATATCATTTTGCTGAAAATTTAGATAATATATAATTATCTACTAATTATAGAACTCATTTAGATAATAGATAATTTTATAGTATATATAATTTTTGTCTGAGTTGCTAATTTTACGATAAAACAACAGTGTTATCGTAAAATTTTACTGAAAATGGCGAAAAACTCATATAATAATAATAATAGACAATTGTATTCTAATAGATAATTTACTAATGTATAACTTAAAATAGGTAATTTTATAATATGTAGGTTTTGTTTGAACTAATTTTACGATAAAACTTACCGTTTTGCTGAAAATGGCAAAAAACACTAATTTTTTTGACCTTTGACCCCCGACATGGGATTTTTGACATTTGACACTTTATGTGTAATTACATCCATAACAATGTGACCAAGTTTTAGCTTCTTAGGAATTCATGTAACCTTGAATGTCTAATTTGACTTTACTGTTTTCTGAAGAGTAGATAAATTCCTTATTCCACCGAAATCAGTGAACATTCACCCCTTCCCTCCCCGAAACAATAAATAAAGTAAAGGTTTGATGAAAAGGGAGAGGTGGCGACGTGCCAAATCGTTGGGGGCCCTCCCCGCCTTTTGATTTATGTCCTCATTATTCACCGTAATAAGGTCATAGTTAATGAGCCACCGAGAGTCACACGTGACGATTTGCAAAGAGAAACCTCATCTGGAAAAGTGGGGGAGGGAGAGAGAGGGAGGGGCACTGACTGACAGAAAGCGGAGGCAGGGCGACTCCTCTGTGGGAATTTATTAGTCTGTCTGGCCGTTTTGTCGTCAAACTTTTCTCTTGTGTGGCTAAGGCTTTTCAACTGTTCTCAAAAAGGGAGATTAGACAATCTCTTCCTCACTTTACTTCGCCTTTTTTCAATTTTCTAAAAAGCGATTAAATTCTTTCCCCGAGGTGAAGGCTTTTAAATAATTCAACCCTTTTCCCAGCACAAGCCCGAGTCTTCCCATCATAAGCTAAACATCGGAACGGTTCGAAAAAAACAGCCGAGGGTTGAGGACGGGGGGAGAGGGTGGGCACTGAGAAATGATTGACATAACTAATGGGTCTAAAAAGAAAACGTCGATCACTTATGATATAACCGAAACAATGGATGAGCGCGAGTGTAAGCGGGAAAAGAAACCCTGGGCGGGGATTTCGATGGGGGAGGACTCACAAAAGCTTTTAAATTCCTTTTTCTGGACTTTCATTCAGGTGCTTAAGGCCCGTGGTTTTCATTTACATTTTGGGTGCGACGAAAACACCTTTTCCAATCGCTTTGAACTCCCGTCGCAATCGGAAACCATAATAAGGTTTCGACGGTTTCGGATTTCATGACAAGTAAACGGTTTTTGCGCCGCAAAATATCCCTCCAACCTTTAAAGGGGATGGATTAGTTTTTACCCCTTTCGAAGGCTTTCTTCAACTCGAAGATGAGAGGGTTTTGGTGAAATTATAAACTAATGTGACTAACAGTTACTCACTTTCAAGCCAGACGTGCGAGGTAACATTCTTGAAGTTCTCCCATAGAGGCTCGAGCGTGTCGAACGTGAGGGTCTCGAGGGCGTTCGTCCTCAGGTCGAGAACGAAAACGTTTGGGGTTTCCCTGAAGATTTCCCCGAGTGTCTTCAGCTGGTTTTCGCTGAGACGAAGCTTGGACAGTCTGCGAAGGCCGGCGAACGCCTTTTCCGAGATGTACTCGATGTTGTTCTGGTCGAGGTCCAGCTCGTAGAGGTTCGTCAAATCCGAGAAAGTGTGGTCCCCCAGCATGGTGAGTCTGTTCTTCCTGAGATCCAGGTACCTGAGGGTTTTCAGCCCGGCGAAGGTCTCCTTCGTTATGATCGAGATTTGGTTCCCGTTCAACTCGAGCTCTTCCAACCTGTGGAGGTGTTCGAAGGCGTAGTCGTGTATGATGGAAAGGTTGTTTCGGTTGGCGTACAACATCTTCAGGGAAGGAACGTCCCGGATGGCGTCCCGTTTTATCTCTGAGATTTTGTTCGCGTCCAGGTTGAGGACGGAGAGGTTGGAGAGGTGGGACACGGCGTAGGGGTGAAGGGTCATGATGTTATTCTGGGGGATGGAGATCTCGGTGATGGAGGACAAATTGGCGAACACAAACGGCGGCAGTTCGTTGATGTAGCCGTACTGTATCTCCAGGGACAGGAGCTGGGTGAGGTGCTTGAGGGCGTTCGTCGGAATGTTGAGTAAAGTGCCGAGCGGTCTGATGTTGAACTTGAGCTTCTCCAGGTTGGGCTGGGAGGCGAACGCCTCCCACACGGGGTCGTCCCCGGAGATTTTGGAGCGATACACCCAACAAACCGCTTCCTTGGCCGCGTTGAGCTCGGCCGGGGTGCAGTAGCAGGGGACGGGGAGCTCGCGGTCCTCCTCGTCGCAGACATTCTTCAGGGCCTGGTACTTGTCCGCTTCTTTCTTCTTGCCTCCTTTCTTCTTGCAGTTGGTCGAGTAGATGAGGAGGAAGAGAACGATCACGTGAACGAGGGCTTTCATTTTCTTTTCTCTCAACTGATTTTCTCTGGAAAAACCTGCAACGAAAAAACATACTATAAAATTTTAAAAAAAATTCCAATAAAGGACTTAAAAACCGACCGTATGAGTTAGAGGTGTGATATTTACTTTTCATGTGCCAAAAACGGTCAATCATAAATAGTATCATAATTTTAAAATTAAATAAAAAATCTTTAATCGGTAACTGGTACCGACTTTAAGATTGGAAATTTTTCTCAAAACCCAACATATCCACCGCCAGGAAGTGTTATTGACCGATTTATACCAAAATTTAACCCATTGAGTGCCACCTATGAGATATCTCGTAGTGGAATTTTTTATACAGAAATTTTATTCAGAGACGGCAGCTACGAGTTTACCTTTAAATAAAAATTGCAGTAAATGCCATTATATTTTGTATATAATTATATGTATTGTTGCAACACGTTCCCAATATGTCTGCCAGTCAATGGGTTAATCAGGGGAGAATTTCTGGGCGCCAAAATTTAATTTTTCTAAGCCATTGTGTAAATCACCCTCTGTTTTCATTTTCTCTTAACACTTCTCGATTTTATCCGGTTTCCTTCGTGACCTCATCTTCGTATCGATTCCAACAGCGGTCAATACAAACGAAAGACTCTCACCAAACAATACGAGTTTGTGTTTTCAATTCGTTCCACTCTCACCCTCTCATTAATTGCTCTTAATATGAACCCACCGGCGGTTTATTGTTAGCCGCCGTCAACGAATAAAATTCTCGTTTGAAAGAGACTAAAACTGCCCTCATGACCGCTGGGGGGCACGAAGGGGGACACGCGCCTCGACTCCATCGAATCCAAACGAGGAAAGGATTTAATTGGCGTCGGTCAACCGTTGTAATCTGACCTTTTTGCGCGACGTTTGACCGGCGGTGGTTAAGTTCAATTCCAAGCTGGCATTGGGCTTAGCGGAAATAAATAAAAACATGGAATGCCGAGATTAATGAATTCTGAATTAAATATTTAATTGATTCGTGCTTTCGTCCGCTCCAACCGACTGTCAGCCTCCCACAAATTCACAGCTTTCTTCGATATTCAATTTCCGAACGGTGCATTGAACATGAGTGACGAATTCACAATGAGAATAGCATCACGTAGTGAATACTGAGAATGGTAGCCACGAATTTGGAGTAATGATTAAGCAGATTAGAAAATACAACTCATAAGAGACGGATTGAAACCCGACTGAGATCTTTTGTTGAGTATAAAAAAAGCTTTTAGATTAAGAGAATACTGATCGCCATTGCTAACAATTTAAATTTCTAAACATAAACCACTTGAGATTTTAAAAATAAATTAAGTTTCTATAAATAGAGCAATTTATTTGTATCAGTCTAAGTGATACAGTTCCTTTGAAGAACAGGACCGTTCTCAGGGCAGATATTTTGGACAGCCCTGACGTCTCGATAACGTTTTCTTTCGGTAATAAAAATAATTAGCTCGTACGCAGAGCTCGAAATTGTGACCGGTGAACCCTTTCGACCCGCAGTTGGACTTTACATAACAATAAGGCAGCAGAAGAGACACAGAAGAAAGTTTGCGTGAGCCCTTTCAAAAAGAAAAATCAGGCTGCCGATCTGTAAGCACACACACACACACAAACAAAAAAGAAAACAAACTAAATTACAAAAAAAAGAACTTTGTGGGCTTTGTTTCGCGGCGGAAGGGTTGTTGTCTTTGGCTTTTGAATTTCTCTTCCAATAATAAAACCATTAACAAAAAAACGGCAATAAAAATTCTTTGGCTTAAGTGAGAGCTTTCCTTTGATTGTTGCGCCACTCCTCTTCGCGAGGGATTAAAGCATCGATTATTCAACTCCAAGGGCGACTTCCATTCGATATCCACCCGGATTAGGACATTCGACCGAGGAAACCTCGCAGAAAAGTCACAGATAAATAACTCTAAATGAATTAAAACTTCCACTTGTCACCGAACAAAGACGCGCGGATTAACAAAATATTTATTTAATTTATTTTTGGAACAAACTTCCGCGAAACTGGGTCAACCTCGTCCCTCCTCCGCCCGAATTTTCCTCGATTTATCTGTTCGGTTGGCAACGCTGCCCGAAAGGTCGAAAGGGTTGGGAATGTTCGAAAGGCGCCGGGGAATGCATTTGATCCCAAATGTGAACCGATTCCATTATAAATAAGAATGGTTTTAATTCTTATCAGTTTATAGACCGATCGTTGATTAATATACGGAGCCGCCATTTTATCTTCTTCTTCCTGTGGGATGAATAGTTTTCAAAAGTAGGACAACCCTCAGTTTTACAACCCCGAATATACATTGGATTTGAAAGAAAATAAAAAGAACGTAAAATCGGTAAAAACGAGCAATAATAAAAGAAGGAAACGCAGAGAAGACTCAGAGGGAGTGGCAAAGGGGACTCCGAATGTCCCACTTTCCCAAACGGGGCATTCGCAACTCCGTCGCCAGGCGCCAGAGTTCGCTTCTTTATTGCATCTCCATCGATTTAACCAATTTTCGTTCCCGGCGATGAGGACAAATTGCAGTTTCTCACGCAGTTTTAATGAGGGGGTGACGGAGGGGGGGCGGGGAGGGGGAAGGAGGAACTCTATTTTTACACTGCGAAAAATGCTGTTGTAATTTCAGCGCGGGAGGAATTCATCCATAAATAGGTCACAATTAGACTGGTAATTTAAATGGGGTTTTTTTTTAGTGGTTGTGCGCGTAATTGGAAACTCATTTAGGGCGTGGGTCGCCGGGAGTTGAACCTGACGACCCAAAACCTTTTTGTTTGCAGTTATGTCTGTTTTATGCTCTCTCTCCTCCCCCGCGTCCCGGGGTCCCGCCCTGTTCCGCTCCTCATTCTCCCATTCAACAAACAAACGTTTCTTGTTTAAAAACTTCGTAATTTTATGTATTTTTAGGTTCTCTCGTTTGAGAGAACAATCTTTTGTGCGAAGTCACGTAGTTATCCGAGCCTTACTCATTAGCCGGGGAACGATATCTCGAAAGAGAGTTAGCTGGAAAAGGGTTGGGTGTTCTAAATGCGGTCGTTGAGGGCCCCGCGCCTTCTCTTGGGAACAGGGGGCCCCGAATGTTTGTTTGAAAGCTTCTTGTTGGATCCCATGTGTCCATTGTATGGTCCTCATCAGTGCCAGGAAACCTCTTGACTTTGCTCTCTACTCAAGACGACAGTTTAAAATAAAAATTGAAACATACGAAGGATTAACATCCGGGAAAGGTGACAAACACTTCCGAAAAAGAGGGCGGCAACGAAGAACGAGGAAACAGTTTTGGCGCCAATTTTCGAATATTTTATTTCCTGGCAACGATTCAGACGTGTCGAAATGGGATCCTAAACTTGACGAATGGATGAAAACCAGTCAAGAACAGAGGATTGCTATCAATTGGAGAATCATATCTGACCCTTTGGAGATGTTAAGCCCATTTTAAGCCATTGAACCATCGCAATTCCGTTGTAACTATTGGCTCGACGTGATATACGATGCAAAATAACCCCTCGTTAATGTCACCGAGGCAGTTAATGCCTGACTCACGCAGAAAAACTAACTGTACCTGGTAATAAACCAACCGACAATGCTTGCCAGGGAGATAACATTTAGAGCCATTGAGGGTGGCCACTCTAGAGGATGAGGACAATCGGTCTGTCCACAACGTGTCCTCCTCGACTGTCACTTTTTATTATTCGCTTTCAAGTAATGAGAAATGACTTCATCGACTTCAAAAATAAAAATGAATAACCAGAATGGTCATCAGGGGCGTATGAAGACGAGGACTAATTGATCTACTTGTTAGGACGTAATTAACGAGGACTTTCATTTAGGAAACACAAATGGATTTCTGTCGAATAATGATTCTTCGGGATTGATCAAAGCAAACGGCCGGAGATGGGGAGAGACTGCACGTGACGCGATTGTAAACTTCGGAGGGAGGGGGTTGATAACGAGACAGTCTGCACCGAAGACACGGGAAGAATGTGTCTACAAATGAACGCATTCATCTTCTTTGATTTTGTTTTTTATTTGTCTTCACATGGAAACCACCCCCTTACGAAGAGTTCGTCACTAATTCACAGCTTTATTCTCATACATATGAGGGCGGATTTGGAATGTCTATTTACTGCTTTTGCATTGTATTCTCTGTCGAATTTAGTGTTCATCCAAAAATTAAATAAAAACCCTCAGATACAACCTTTGAATTGCCACAATTTCAAAGTTAAGACGTTTTTCAAAGCCGAACCCGAAATTAAAATCGCCACCTCAACCCCTAAAACAAAAGAAAATAAAATCACAATTCCGAGTGCTCACCCTCTCTTGGCGGAACCCCACACTGCATGAGTCACAGAAACAAACCTCCAGAGAATGAGCCAATCACGTGAGTTTTTTAACACCCCTCGCAACCTGTCAAAGGAACATCTCCGACCTTTTCATCGAACGCTTCCTTTAAAAAACTGAAGCTTAAGATCAATCAGTGCCTTAATCACCCTTCTTCCCCATTGTAATTAACCACCTGCACGTCTTTCTCCTCACTTTCCATCACCAAATTACAACTTGGGAAAACTCCCCTTTTCGGTGAATGACTCACGGCCATCGTTTCATTTCCGATGAGAATCAGTAAAAGGCGTTCATTGTTTTCTCATGACAAATCGCACTTCAATGGCGAAACGAGTATTTAAATTGCATCTCGGTAACACCGCGTGCACTTTCTGTGCAGTGTACAGTAGGAACTGTACGAAGACGCGCATCCGCAGGCGAAAATAGGCGAATCATCCGCTTTTAAAAAAAGAGACAGTTCGGGAAAGGAACCGTTAAAAGACGAACAATCCCATTGGGAAAACATTGGAGCGTTGATAACTGTGGGTTTCGTGCCGCATTAATGGGTTCGCCTGCAGCGCCCTTCGCCGTTAATCAGGTCTCATATTTTTACATTAATCTTCGAAAGATGTAATCCCGGGGCATATAAACACTTTTGTTCCCCATTTAATAAATACATGAGTTTCGAACGAAAAGCTTCGGCCGAAGTAGTGTTTCACTGCTGACGCAACTGACCACGTAATTTGACCACTGTTTCCCTTTCGGGTTCAGCACTCGTTTCATTTTCTCCGAAAAGCCTCATTATTAACGTCAACACTGAAGCGTATGAGCTTTCGCTGTGTTCCAAAACTGTTGTCCAAAAGCCCAGCAACTTAGCAGATTAATAAATACTGTTCATGTTGGCACCTGTGCTTTTTTACAGTCAAACATGGAAACCCTAAGAAGCCTGAGGTAGTGTATGAAATCTTTAAAACAGAGTTTAACCCATTGAATACCAGTCAAATTTACAGCGTGTATGTTTGATTTTGAAGAATACATTAAAGTTTACAATATATAATGATACAATATTGTAATGGCATTTACTATAATTTTTATTTAAAGAAAAACACTACCAGATAACTCGTCACTGTATCAAATTCCTGTTCTGAAATTTCTGTATGAAATTCCTGTATCAAAAATTCCACTACGAGATATCTCGCAGCCGGTACTCAACGGGTTAAATAATAGTTTAAAGCCCGAAAACTCTTTTACTTTAATAATCATCTGAAAGTACAATTGCCAAAGTCCGAAGCGGCAGACTTTTCATGTCATTAAATAAGCAGCATTTTCGTTAAAGGTCAATGTCAAAAATGAAAATATCAAACTTCGCAAGGGTTAAATATCGCTGGAAAAAAAATGCCAAAATTAACTGTGAAACAGCGGGAGTCTAAAATTTGATGGAAAACCGATGGGAGGTTCAATTACGGGAACAAAACTCCCTTTCTGCTGCGACACATCACCGGATCCCTCCCAACGATTTTCCTGGCATTTTCCCGATTTTAATTCCCCTCTGGAAATTTTTTATTAGGGAATTCGCACGAACTATCACGCGACACTCCCCTTTATCTCCCGACGATGTAAATAACCCAAATCGGCTGAATTCACTTTTGTCAATCCCCGAAATGGGAAAAGTGATATTTGAAGCCCAACTGTCCGTTCACTTGGGATTTCCGTGGAAAATCCATTTTCGATTGGGTCGTGTCAGGGGTTACCCTCGGGAAAGGGGGTTGACCAGACCTTTTTCAACCACATCCCCCTCCCTTAGGAAAATTGCTCAAAATAATAAACGAACCCCATTAGAAGTTTCAACTAAAAAAAAGCAAACAATACTTTGACCATTAATTATTAATTATCATAAGAATCAGGCGAAAAGCAACTGAGAAAAGAGAAAGAGAGAATTGTTCCAGAGGTAATTACTTGTCACGGTTCCTTACAAAAATTTGGCTGTTGAGTCGGGCGACTCGCTCAAATTAATAACCGTTAATTCGGTTTTGGCTCGAATGATTCATCTGGCAAAACCGGAAAATAATTGTTTGGAATTTGATGGAAATAGAGTAAAACGTGAAAGCCGCGCTTTGTAAAAAGTTATAAATAAATGAATTATTGGGCGCCAGCGAATATTTGTGCGAAGTTTTTTTGCCAAACTGTCGGCGAAGAGCGGTTTTGGAATTAAAAGGAATTTAATTGGTTCTCTTTTCGCTCTCTTTTTTTTGATTTTCGAAAGATGTCCGATTGAGTGATGGGAGGAAAGTGCACTTAGAATCCGGGTGGACAGGGGTGCAGAAAACATGTTAATGGCGGACTTCCCAAGAAGGCAGCGAGACTTTTTAAGAAACGGAAATGATGCTTCTTTCTCGCATTTTTTAATTAGAAGGCGGAATTGTTGCATTTGCCGCCCAACATCTCGCGTTTCTAACAACCCTTCTCTTCTTCTGTTCAGACGTATGCATTGTCGGGATAAAACGCCATTTTTTATGTTCGAATAGCCGGAAAAAACTTACAAAAATTAAATAATAAATAAAGATAAAAAATCGATTGAAACACGCAAAGCATTTATTTATATATTAAAGTGTAAAAAGTGTACGTGAGCCGCAAAAAAAAATATTAAGAGTCCATTTTCTTTTCTTTTTTATTGATTATCATGACGATCCGCCATTTTGACCGCGTGGAATACGAGACGGTCGTGTTGGTGAGGGAGAAAATACTTTCCTACAGGAAAAACAGTTCATAAATGATTGATTGAGTGCATGGAAGGGGTGGAAATGGATTTCCTTCGACTTCGGAATTTCGCTCGGTGGTCAATTGGATATTCAAAATTCCATTTTCTTTTTCTTACCCCAAATCGAAAATACTGTCCCCTCCACAACGCCTAAAGGGCAGCTCCCCCCGGACTCAATGCATGAATTCATTTTCAACCCTTTGAGTACTGAATTATTTGGAGACTTATGCATATAGATTTAATTTATTACTATATGGATTAATATGTAAGAGTAATATATTTTATTTGGAATATGCTTATACTGGTGATATAAATATATTTTTGAAAGAATATTTCAATTACAAAATATAAATATAATTATAAAAAGAAAACTTAAAGAATGGCTGTACACCTAACCCCTTCTAAAATTAACATAGTTAAAGAGGCAGAGTTGTATTTTTTTTCCTTTTGTATTTATGTATTTTATTCTTTTTGTATTTATGCATTTTTTTCTTTTTGTATTTATGTATTTTTTTTCTTTTTGTATTTTTTTCTTTTATTTTCCTTTTGTAATGAATAAGCATCCGTATATAAGTGCGAAAGGCACTTTCCGAAACTTAAAAATTTGTAAATCGGAAATATGTAAAATCGGTAATGTAAAATATGTAAAATAATTTATCAAATTACCGTAACTTCACCCAAGTAAACACAATGATGAGTCTCACTTGTCAAATGTACTCAAAGGGTTAAAAAAAACTCTGATTCAAGGCAGGAAGTTATCTACTCGCTGGTAGGAAATAGGGGAAGAGAGAATCTTTCATTATCTATCACTTCGAGGAAGGAAGTGATGTCTGAAAAGAGCGTTTCTTCCCTACAGTAGAAAACAGTTGCCCATTTACGGTATAACCCGTTGACTCCAACGAGAGTTCCACATGAAACAACAAAGAATGAAATCGAAGTGATGGGTTTTTAATTAAAAGAACTTTTGACGCCCCATCCGGAAGCAGTGGGGTGATAACATCGAATCCATAAAGTCCAGAAAACTTTCCTATTGATGATATTTAGTGTCACTGTGAAAGCCCAAATCGAGAATTTTTTTCGTTGTAAAGGTTGCGTCTGTCCGTGCAATCGTGTCAGTGTTTAAGCAAATGTTTCCAGAAGTTACGTTTAACAGTGTTTATTTCTTGAACAAATGCCCAGAAAAAGTGATTTAATTAAAGCGTGTTGAGATTAGCAGGAATGAGCGAAAAAGCGAAGTCTGTAACGGATCAGTTGTGATGAACTCTGTGAACTCTCGCGTCTTAAGTTTCCATCCTATTCTTGGCAGAACTCCGCGAAATTAGAGAAACGATCGGAATCCAAAACCTTATTCTCCCGCAAATATTCAGACCATAAGTGACAGAACTAACAATAAAGATATTATAATTCATACAAGATTGAAAGCCACGAGGTTAATTTTCGAACTGACCAAAATAAGGAAAGAATTGGAGAGTGTTGGCCATTTCAGACGATGGAGAAATAAATTAATCCGATTTACGTGTCACAAGTTCTATTTTAACCATGACGTCTGCCTGTCTCATTTGCCCTAACATATTTATGGTTGTGGTTATGCGTTCACTGTTGCAGAGATTGTGACTCAGACAATCGCATTTAATGCACCTTTCCGAGAAGCAGCACCTCAGCACTGATTCAGAGCTTTAGATTTGCACACAATCTGTCCTTTGCGAGTCCTTATCGAAAAACTCTCTTCAAACACTTTTGCTATGGTAATATAATTGCTGCCGGTTAAAGCTTTCGGAGACAAACAGGAAACCATATGAATTTCGATTACTGCACTTACGTAACCCCATCGTATTCATTAGTATTCCAATTTCAAAAGTTGTAAAGACCAACTCTGACATTCTTCTTCCCCCAGATTTCTTCGGGACTTTGCCCCTCCTTTTCCTCTCCTTTTCCTCTCCTCCACCACTCCCGGATTCGGAAAAAAGCTCCCATCAAATGAATGCCATTAAGTCGAAATAAAGTTGAGATCCTTGAAAGCATTCGTTGAGAAACGACCCTATCCAATGACTATTTTTAAAAACAAAGTATAAATTTTGAAAAATTGGAGGCGAAAACTGGTCGAAAAATTCGATCCCACCGACAGACATTTGACATTTCGCTCGTGTCAAAGAAAAGAGTTTCCGGCCTCGGGATTAGTAAATCTAAAATAAATGGAGCTTTGACACTTATAATCGGCCAAAGTGGTTTCATTAAACAAAAGGAGAAATCGGTGGCCAATGGTCACCCACGCGACTGCCATTCGAGACAAAGTCTAAAATACACCGGCGCCAAAACCGAGGCCACATGGCGAGCTCAAATTTTGCCTCTTTTGCCGCGAATGCCCGGCCAATTGGTGAGAATTGGCCGTGACCTTCCCCCATTATTCCCCTCCCGCTCCCCTCCCCAGGTTCTCAATTTATTTTATTTCTTCCAGTTTGCAATAAAAGCTGTTTTCTGGTCTGCATTGTGTCACATTAACTGAACGACTATTCTTTTTTCGGATTCTTCGGCCTTGAACGCTTCTCAGCGTTCGCCCTTTGCCCGAACAGTCCCGCATGAGGGGACAGTGGAATGCTGATGGAATTTGACACAGCTGCAACGGATTGAGGTTTTCATAGCAGAGTGTTCAGCACTTTTCATCGGATCGGAGTAGAAAGCCCAGAAAGCTGAGTTCCAAAGTAAAGAAGTGACAGAAACCCAAAATCCGGGCTAATCCTTTCCCACAAAAAGGAAAATGTCGAAAATACGTTTGGATTTTTAATCTTTTTCCGCGAGAGAGTTTTTTTTTAAAAATTTCTCAAAGAGATAATTTATGCAGTAAGCTCAATGTGCCAACCGTCCTAATTTCAAGAGTTTTACGTATTTTAATCATTCGGGATCAATGTCGGAAAAACTGTCACAAAGTTTCTTCTCATCATCCACGCCGTTAATTATTAAGAAAAATGGAGCATTTCGTTATGAAAAAATCAACATTTTAACGAAAGTCACACAGTGATTAATAAATTACATAAGAAGTTAATTAATGCAAGGAAAGCTTTACAGAAGGTGATCAGGGCCGCAATCAGGACATTTCCCAATCAATTGAGCTTTTCTTAATTACTATTGGAAAAATTAGGGATTTTTTGCTTTTCTGCTTTATCGGTCATTTAAAGTTGAGTAAAAACTTCTGCCAAAACTGGAAGGATTAAGAAGTGCTCTGTTCCCATTAACAATAGACTAATTAATTTTTACAATTTCCATAATTCCTTTGCTGTTATCAATAAATTCCATTTATTATTCAAAATGGCTATCAAATTTATACAAATTACGTGAATGGTCGCCATAAACCTCTTTTTTATGGGTTTAGAACTCATTCGGCATGAAAATGACCTCATAAAATATGTCAGCCACCTTAACATCGGCCAAGTGACACCAGACAGACGGATTTCAAGGCGAAACGAATTTCGTTTGTCTTCTCGAAGCGATTTACTGCCCCGACGAAGATAAAAGCAAAAGTTGAAAAGTCATCACCACATTTCGGAGGAAAAAACTACAAACAATAGCCGGAGATCTGAGGAAGTGGTATTTTTTGCAAAAACAGCCGAATTTTGACAGAGGAAATGAATGCAAAGTCAAGGTCATCACTCGATTTGGCAACGCAGCAAAAGAAGAGAGACATTTGAAAATCATCTCAGGTCCAGATCGTCATTTTAATGAGTTTTTCTCTTTTCTTTTCTTCTCTTCGTCCAATTCATTTTCAGGCGATTGTTTCAATGCTCCTTTCGATCAAAATCTTTTGTTAAGTCATTTCCTGGAGTGCCATTCAGTGTTTTTCTTATATCGAAAATACTTTCAGGTACCCTTCAGCCTTTAACCTTTACAACCCAAATTTCACCTAAAATACAATCCCTACAGCATTTATCCAGAACGACTTCTTCTCGAAAAAACCATTATTTGCATAATCACCCAAAAAATTGGATATTATACCAAACGATGACAAAGTGTAATAAATCCGAAAAATCAAAATGGCGAACTCAAAAAAACCCATAAATCACAAAGGCAGAAACCTGAGAAGAGTATTAAGAACCTGGTGACGTGCTTTAAGTCGGAGAAGACATCTCATAATGATTACTCACCTTGAAAAATTTCACAACGTTTTTTTCAGAAAATGTTCAGAACGTCCATATTGCTTTCTTCTTAATCCAAAATATACTTAAGTAATCAGTATGAGACTTTTATAGGGACATAAATAGCCGAAGACTTAATAATGGGAAGACTGAAATGTTTGTGGAATATTTCGAACATTAAATGAATAAAATTTTGATTATCTTTCGAATGTGGAAATTCAGAAAACGATGCATTCGGTCAGCAGAAGACAAACAAATTTAGTATTTATTGTTAAATGTTAATTTTATCTTTTTTTATATTAACGCCGGCGCCTGAATGATTTTCAATGTGTATTTATTTTAATTTCAGGAGAGACGTTAAAAAATAAAAATTACGTTTCTACCTCATTTCGATCGTAAAAGCAGAGTTTTAAAAACGACTGCTCTCCAAAATCACTGCAGTGCTTAATTAATTAAGCTTATCACAATCGTCCATCAGACTTCTCCTTAACTACCGTTTCCACATCAGAAAACAAAGATAACATTAAAATTTTAAAATGAAACTGAAGAGCCTAAAACCATTATTGAAATTAACTTTTCCAACTGAGGACCTACTCAAACAGTAATAAATTTCACTCGAGAGGACTCCCAAAACCGTTTTAATTCAATATTTCTCTCTCTCTCGCTCTTCTCTTCAACGGTCAAAATTTAGCGCCGCAGCAATGGAAGTCCGCGTCCTCCCAATCCGGGGGGAAACACTTACCAAAAATATTTTCCAAATGGGTCTAATAATCCATTTGAGGTCCCCTTTCACAGGTGAGGAACCAAGGCGTTCGCGAACGGAGCAGAAGATCGAGAACACGTGCAAAAGACGAACGAATCACAACGACTGGACCATATTCTGCAACCGGCACCGAAAGACTGAACGTTGCATCGGAGCGCGGAGAGAGTGAGAGGGAAAGAGAAAGAGATATGGGGACTTGACCTGCCTTTTGTCAACTCTCACGTCTCTCTCTCTCTCTCTCGCTCGCTCGGTAGTCCTCCATTTTTCTCTTCAGGAAAGTCTCCCATTCGCTTTCCGGCGGTTTTCTTTGAACCCGAAGCGCCGTTTCGTGTGAATTCTCGCGGAAAAGCGATTTCCGCAACGATGAGTCCGGGAACCGGTTCGAGTTATTTCCGGTTTCCCGGTTGTGCAGAATTTGAGCAACCGTTTCTAAATCCGTTTATTTTCAGATGCCCTCTTTGTCCTTTTCATGGGTAATCTGGGATGTGAAAAATTTTTGCATGTCGGGATGGATATAAGTCTTGTCATGTGATGCTGACTGAATGCCGTTGGAACTCATCCGCCTCTATTTCTATTTCCGGTCACTCTGGAATTTAAATTAAACTGCAGTCCAACTGCAATCTTTCTGTTTTAGGTTTAATCAAGCTGCCTATTTGATAGATTTTTTTATACCCTTTGCGGTCGTATGTCTGCTCTCAGCCACCACAGCAAGAAACTATACTAACTTATACTGTATGCATTCCTATATCAGTTTAAACTTTTCCTCAATTTCTATTAAACATTTTCTAAATTGTATTTATGAGTAATTAGAGATTCTCTCGTGTTAAAATATGACTAAATATTAGTGAATATTATGTATATGTATCCCTGTTCTTTCCAAACAAATTAATTCCGACCAATAAATACCCATACACAAATTTTATACGACCGCAAAGGGGTTAATTTCGACCAATAGATACTCATCACCAAATTTTATACCACCGCAAAGGGTTAAAAAAAAGGAACGAAAATAATAATATTTTTTTCATTCACGAAAGTGAGTTCGGTACTTAATTTTTAGTACGGTGTTTGTATCAGTTACGGCAAAAATAGATATTGAGGGAAATGTATACATTTTCCGGTAAATGTGCACATTTGTCTCCTCCTTTGGCTAATGTGTATTCAACTAACATTTACAGTTTCAAATAAGGGAAATGTAAATGACCATTTCGTTTTTGGTAAATGTGAGCATTCAAAAGTGCTCAAATAAATAAAAATTTTTTTCATTATGGATAGTTTTAGAAAATTTAACTGTTTTAATTAAGAAAATTATTTGTTTGATTCCCATCGTATCGGTAATGAAAAACTGCAGTAGGAAATTAATAATTTTATCGAAATGAAAATCCATTTTATGGCAAAAAGTGTTGATGAATAACCGAAAATCGTAAAAAATTCAAATCACAGAGAAGGCGAGGCTCTACAAGAAAGAAAACATGACACAAAAGAAGACAACGCTTTGGTGTTTGCAAAATAATTATTTGGCCCAACTCTGACCGTGAAAGTGTTGATTTTGTGTCACTTCAAACAGACTGAACATAGTGTTCGCGTGAACAAAGCAAAAACTATGAAAAGCATAAAGCTTTCGATTGAACCATGGAAGGCTCGAGAGAGAGTCAATGAAAGCCCGTGAATAAGATTTCATATTTGTGCTATCGACAGACGGATCAGAAGAATAATTGGTTTCTCTCGTTGCCCGAATTCATCTTTTGTTCGGAGAGGTCATTACAACCCTTTGTGCTCTTTATATATACAAGTTACTCTTTATTTTTTTATAAACACACAATACGGTTTGTCAAGTCACTTTATTAAAATTAATGTTTTCGTACTCACCGACTGATTCAAATCTGAACTCAGCAGAATTATTCCCCTGAAGAGGTCACACTTGAGGGCGAAAGGTCACGTCACGTCAAACTATTCATTCTCAGATTCTCTATGACTATTTTAATGCCACGCCAGTAAAATATGTGAAGCAAACACCCTTACAGGTGCAGCGATGCGTAAAAGCGCCGAAATAATCAGCAGAAGGAGCAGTTTTTGCCGTATTTCAGCATTTGGGGATGATTGGATTGTTCCAACCACCAAAAACCGATAAAGAGGGCCAAGCTGGGTCCTCAGCCTCCTTCTAATAAGAAACACAAGCCCCCACTATTAAAACAATGGAAAACCTGATCCCTTTTACGAACTAAATTTCCGTGGGTGTATTAAAAGATTTAAATCCATGTTTTACGACCCGAATCATATTGAGTCGTAAATAATATATAAAAAAGGGGGAAAGACCGTTGAACCAGGTTTGCCATTTTGGGAAAGATTAAAAAAAACTTCTACAATTGCGTTAATAACCAATTATTTCTTTATTTAGCGGGAATTTGTGTTCATAAATGCCCTTCCGGTTGGAGACTTCATAAAACCCTTTTCTGATATGTCTTATTTTGTTGTATTTATCTAATTTCTTCAATAACCTTTTTTATTTAATTATTCAGGGTTAAATATTCAGTGAATGCTTTCCTTCTCTCTGTTCTTATTCATATCTTCGCCATTTTGTTTACATAAGTCATTATGTGACGTCATTTTTCTAAACTTAATTTTCCTGTGGAAAATCAATGGGTTCGCCGCTGCGCCTCGAGCACTGTTCGCAATCTGCATTAAGTGTTAATTTTGAAGTTTCCCGCCGTGTGTAGCCCATTCTGTACGAAAATTGGGCTTTTGTACTCCTTTTCATCGCATTCAATTTAGGCGAATGCATTATAATGAATGAAAATGCGAGCAGAGTGAAAAACGGTGGGAATATTGACATCGGCTATAAAATTTATAAATAATGATTGTATTTATTGGTTAATTTAAATGCGCTTCCGAAGCAATAATAGAAGCAATGATAAAGGCAATAAAACATGTGCCCTCATTTTTTAAATTATAAAAAATAACCGAAAACACAATTAAGATTATTTTGAATATATTAAATCGGATATGAATGAAAACTCGTAAAAATTTCTTTCGGTTACCTTTTTTTTTTTAATTAATTAACGTCTATTAAAATCAATGTCTGTAAACTCAATTATTTCATTAGTTTAATATAAATCGTGGTTGAATTGTCGGCAGGTTACGGTTTCCAGTCCATTGGTTAAAATTTATGGGACGTGGCCCCCAAAGGTGTCCTCAGGACTCCGACAACTAATTACTTGGTCTCGTACGCCTCTTTTGAGAATCTTCGGAAACTCACAAGAATTACTAATGACTTTAGAGGCTCGTTGCTTCACAAATCGTCATGGTTGCCTCAATAACACGCTAATTCACTTCAAACACTCTCATTGCCAAAACATTACCAATATTTGACTTCGAAATTTAGTCCGTTTAGGTCATCTACATTTGTGGGTGTATTCTCTTTCGTAGGAAACATCCAAAAGGCGCAATGAAAGTTCTCAATATTCCTGTTGTTCTCGCGGCGGTGCGTTGGTCCCTGGGGGGTAAGCGCGGGGGTAAAGCTGCACTTACCGGTCGGCGAACTTCTCCTCCTGGAACCCAGCGACGGTGGGAAGGAAAGGAGGAGAGGGGAGAACAGGTAAATTACCCCACCGTCGTCGATCTTGCGGGGTGTCGTCCGATGCGGTCCGGCGGGTGCGCTTACTCCCATACACTTAGAAATCGCGTTTACTTTTTCTGATAAATTCGCAAGCCAACAGCACGTTAGATTCGCAAGCCAAAGCACGTTCGCACACTTGAAGTTATAAACCCAATCATGTACCTGCCCGGCTCACACTCCCCGAGCACGGCAGGCCGATAGCCCTCCCCACTCCCGCCCGCGCGCCTGAACTCCCAGACGCGCCGGCGCCAAGCGAG
The DNA here is from genome assembly GCA_028293925.1 of Brueelia nebulosa. NCBI lineage: Eukaryota > Metazoa > Arthropoda > Insecta > Psocodea > Philopteridae > Brueelia > Brueelia nebulosa. The sequence goes on from JAQIBA010000004.1 coordinate 2,113,666, forward strand.
AGTTGGGGAAGGCTATCACGCGATCGGACGGCGCGACCATTTCCCCCGGCCTTGAATTCTTCAACAAGGGGAAACACAAACACGAAAATAAACGAAAAGAAAAGGAAAAATAAACATAAATAAGAAAGCGCGAGCGCGTACCTAACTATTGACGTGGAAGAGGAAACAGCTTTACGACGGGACGCCGGAGTGACGCTTTTCCCACTCGAACCCGCGCGACCCGAATGGTGCCATCCGCCCCGGGGAACACTTCTTCGATTATCCCGAGGGGCCACCGAAGGGGGGGTGAGTTCTCTTCACCGACCACGACGACCTCACCGACCTGAATGGGATCAGTGGAGCGTGTCCATTTCTTGCGGGGTTGGAGGGACGTAAGATACTCCCTGTGCCACCTGTCCCAAAAACTATGAAGCATCTTATCCAACAATCTTTTCCGAGTATTGAGGGGTGTGGAGGCGTCCGCAGAGGTCAGCAAGGGAAAAGCGGGTAGAGGGCTGAGATTCAGAAAATGTGCCGGGGTGAGGGCCTCCGGACTGGGATCTGTGGAAAGAGGACACAAAGGGCGAGAATTCAGGACCGCTTCGATCTCTGTTAGGAGCGTTTGGAACTCATCCCACGAAAGAATCTGGTTCCCGGCGACACGATATAAGTGCTTCTTTACTGACTTCACTCCAGTCTCCCAAATGCCACCGAAATGGGGCGCGCCGGGGGGGTTGAACCGCCACTCGATCCGCTGGGTGTTGCAGACCTCCCCTACGGCCTTCTTGAACTCCGGGCTCTCCGTCAACTGTTCGTGTTCGTCCAGCTGGGCTTTGGCGCCTACAAAATTTGTTCCACAATCCGAGTATAACGTGGAGATGGGCCCGCGACGGGCGAAGAAGCGTAGGAAGCACCTCACGAAGGCTTCTGTGCTCAGATCCGAGGCGAGTTCCAAATGTAGAGCTCGAGTGGCGAAGCACACAAATAAACAGATGTACGCCTTTTGGGAGCGTACGCCCCGATATCTCCCCATGGTGACTTTAAACGGTCCGGCGTAATCGACCCCGGTGGTGACGAAAGCGCGGGTGGCAGTTACTCGTTCCGTCGGAAGTGGCGCCATGAGGGGGGGAGAATTACGGGGTTGGCATCTAAAGCACCGGTTGCAGAGGTGAATACGGCGACGGATGACGCTTCGAGCGGCGAGAATCCAATACTTCCGCCGCAGTAGACTTCCCAGCAACTCGGCCCCGGCGTGGAGATAGCGGTGGTGGGCAGAATCCACTAAGATGTCCACCAAATGGCATTTGCTGGGCAGCAAAACGGGGTGTTTTTGCCCGAACGGCAATGCAGAATGTTGCAACCGTCCGCCGACCCGAAGAATGCCGTGATCGAGGAACGGCTGCAGGCGTTGTATCGCTTTGGGGAGCGTCTTCCCCTGCTCCAGGAGTCGAAGCTCCTCGGCGAAGTATTCTTGCTGGGTCACCTGAAGAATGCGAAGTTCAGCGACCTCCAGGTCAGATGCGAGGACTCTCTCTCGGCGAGGCAAGATGCGGCTAAAACGTAAAAGATAGACAAAAATACGGCATAATTTGGAGAACGAAGACGTCCGATCAATCAGGGCATTAAGCGGCGGGCGTACGGGATCGGTGGCGACAGCGACAACCGGTAGTTTCATTTCTAAGGGTGGACCGGCCCCTACAATTTTCTTGATAGGCCACCGGTCTGGCTCCTCCGTCATCCACGCTGGGCCGCCCAACCAGGTGGGGTGACTGACCAGACCTTTGGGGGTCAGCCCGCGCGAAATGCAATCGGCTACGTTCTCCACTCCAGGAACGTGAAACCAACGCTCCGGGGGGACGAGGCTCTGGATCTCTGCCACTCGGTTGGCCACGAACGTCTTCCAGGTGGTGGGAGGTTTGGAGATCCAGTGAAGGACGTCCTCGGAGTCGGAGAGAGCAAATGACCGCTCCGCAGAAATGGCCGGGAACGCACGGAATACCTTCCCAAACAGCTTCGCTAGCAGCAGCGCGGCGCAGAGCTCCATCCGAGGGATGGTGATCGGCTGAGTAGGGGCGACCCGGGACTTTCCGATGAGCAGCGTAGCTTGCATCCTCTCCGTCCCCTGGCGGCAGACGCTGTAGATGACCGCCCCGAACCCCACCTCGGAGGCGTCGGCGAATCCCACGAGGAGGGCTGCGGGGTGCTGCGTCGCTCCGGGATGTCGCGGAATCCGGATGTGGGCCAACTCAGGTAACTCCAACCCGATCTGCGCCCACTTCCGGCCAATGGAATCGGGGGGTGTATCATCCCACCCACATTTTGCGAGCCAGAGTTGTTGAATGAGATGCTTGCACAGAAGGGTGACGGGGGCGAGGAACCCCAACGGGTCCCAAATTCGCGCCAGCGTTGACAAGATTTGCCGCTTCGTCCCTGGATTCCCGGACCGCTGATGGGCGAAGAAAAAGGTATCTTCGGTTGGGTCCCAGTTAAGCCCCAGCACCTTGGTTCCTGGTTGCAGGAGTGTCCCCTTGTCCAAGGGGATGTGGTTGCTGTTCCAGTCGGACTGGGGGATGCGCTCCAGGCACGCCGGGGAGTTGGTGGACCATTTGGTCAGGGTGAAACCCCCGGCCTTGAACAAATCCCGAAGTTGAGGAATGGCCTCCGCCACTTCCTCCTCGGGAATGCTCGTGACCACATCGTCGACATACATGTCCCTTGCTGCAATGCGAGCTGCGATTGGAAGACGACTTCGCTCGTCCTCCGCGAGTTGTTTTACTGTCCGCAGTGCGAGGAACGGGGCGCAGTTAAGGCCAAAGGGCACGCGATTCAGCTGGAAGACGCTAATCGGATCCTCCAGACGATCCCTCCACAGAAATTGTTGATACCGGCGGTGCGTCGACACGACTTCAATGTTCCTATACATTTGCTTCAGGTCGGCAACAATCGCTGTGGAGTTGACGCGGAAGCGGAGGAGCACGTCCTGCAGATCTGTCTGGAGTTTTGGTCCTGTCAGCAACGTGTCGTTTAGCGATTTACCATTTGTTGTCCTACAGGAGGCGTCGAACACAATCCGCACCGGGGTAGTACTACTGACTTTGCAGACCGCGAAATGAGGCAGGAAATAACCCCCGCGACAATCCGCAGACGGCGCAGGGGAGGCGTGACCTTGAGTCAAGTAGTCCCTGATGCCTTCTCGATATTTCTCCCGCATGTAGGGGGACTTCTGGAGATGCTTTTCGAGGTTCAAAAGGCGACTCTTGGCGATAGCGAAGGACTCTCCTAGAGGCGGAGGGAATTCAGAAAATGGGAGCTCCACCACGTACCGTCCCTCTTCGTTGCGAGTGGTGGTTGCTCGGAACTTCTTCTCACACTCCTCCAGGAGGGCGGGGGAATCAGCCGGCGGCTCTACGTTCTCTAATTCCCAGAACTGTCGCAGCAGGCTCTCCAGTCTGGGCTCCTGAAAAGTGCAAAGCGTGCGTTCCTCGGTCGGAGGGGTGTAAACAGATCCAGCTGCTGCGGCCGACCCCATGACCAAGTACCCAAGATCGGTAGCGATGGCCGCGAGACCGCTGGCGGATTTGACAGGAGGCGAGGCGTTGACCACCTGCGCGAAGATTGCAGCCCCTAGCACTCCCTCAATTTCCCCGGGCTGATCAAAGGCTGGATCCGCGAGGGCCAATCCGGCGAACGTCTCCACGTCGGATGCGCCTAAAGAAATAAACGGGAGCGGCGAGGTAATACGTTGTAACACCAAGGCGTCCACTTCCAGGGTAGCTGCGGGGTGTAAGCGTGATTGGATTACGAAATTCACGCCACCCCGCACGCGTTCCGAAATACCCCCGATTCCTCCGAGTGATGGAGGACCTTTACTCAGGTTTAACCCTAATTTCCGAACACATTTGAGGGTTACCAGATGCGCCTGACTTCCAGAATCGACGAGGAAACGAACCCAGAACTCTCCTTTCGGAGCTACGACCCTGACGACGGCCGTTGGTAACACGACGACAGGGCGGCGAAATTTGGGCGGCGGCTGGAAGGCGACTAGGCTCTGGGCCTCTGATTGAGTTCGCAGCGGCGGAGCGGGCGTTTCGGAGGGCGGTTCACAGGGCGGTTTTTCTCCAGTGGAGCTGCGGTGCAGCATCGAGTGATGACGTTTCTGGCATATGCGGCATGCCCGTGAGGAATTACACGCCGGCAATTTGTGAACGTCGCTCAGACAATTGAAACATAACTGGTTCTTCTCGGCTAATTTCCACCTGGCGGCCGTGGAGGCTTTGCTAAAAAGAGGGCAAGAATAGATGAGGTGAGGACCGCGGCAAATGGGGCAGGGGCGTGAGTCCGTTGTGGACATCGGCGACGAATCACCCTCCTTGGTGACAAGGACATAGGGCGATTTTGTCGCAGTTTTGGAGGACGCGACTCCAAGGCTGCCCGTAACTGTCTTGCGGCCCGAGTTCATACCCCTCAGCTGTGACAACACGGCGGCTTGGCGTTGTACGAATTGCAGCACCTCCTGGAGCGTCGGGATGTTCGAATGCTCCGACATCTCGAATGCTTTCCGGGTCACCGGGTCGAGCTTCGACAGCGCCAAAGAAGCTACAATAAAATCGGAAAGGTCGGGTAACGCTAATTGTCTTAAGGCCTTTACCGATGACCGGAAGTTCTCGGCGAGGTGGTGGAGGCCGTCAGAAGATTCTCCAGACAGCGGGCGGAAATCCAACATCTTCTGGAGGTAGGTGTCGGCGAGTAAGCGAGGATTCTGGAACCTCTTCACAAGATTGTCCCAAATTATGGGGTAAGTGGCGGCGGTGGGAGTTATCCCGGCACATGCTTCCAGCGCGCGTCCTTTCAACGATCCCATCAGGTAATACACCTTCGCAATATCATCGAGTTTCTTGTTCCTATGAATTAAACTGGAAAAGGTATCATAGAATAACGGCCAGGTAGCTGGATCGCCGGAAAATATCGGGAGTTCAATTTTGGGGAGCTGGGCTAGGGGTACGGACTCCTCCTCGGATTTAACTGGGGGGGCTTCCTTTACCAAGTCTCCCAACTCCTCCGCGGCCCGATGAATAAAACAGCACATGTCCTCCAGCGCCTCTAAGGGCTGAAAATCGACAGGGGAATTGGGGTCAAGGTCAAGTTTCGCGTCATTAAGCCTTTCAATAATATCTGCGAATTCGGTAGCAGTTGCCTCAACTTTGGGATACAGCGCCTGAAATTGCTTACGTTTCTTAGGATCATCGAGTTTGTCCAACAGATCGTACACCTGCTGGACACGGCGGAAGCGACTGTCCCGGCGACCCGTGAGCAAAGCTATCTGCTTCTCCAATTCTCTCCTCTCGATAGCAGAAAGGGATTCCATAATTACCGCGAACAAAAAACAAAAACGAATAAATAAAATAAATACGAGAACGCGCACGTACTCGGCGAGTGCGAACGGACAAGCTTAGACGATCACCACGTGGCGAGCAATTCGCTAATTTTCCTCCGAAAATTACAATTAAAATCGCCCCAGGTCGCGAAGAAATGCGGCTCGAAGGACCAATGTTCTCGCGGCGGTGCGTTGGTCCCTGGGGGGTAAGCGCGGGGGTAAAGCTGCACTTACCGGTCGGCGAACTTCTCCTCCTGGAACCCAGCGACGGTGGGAAGGAAAGGAGGAGAGGGGAGAACAGGTAAATTACCCCACCGTCGTCGATCTTGCGGGGTGTCGTCCGATGCGGTCCGGCGGGTGCGCTTACTCCCATACACTTAGAAATCGCGTTTACTTTTTCTGATAAATTCGCAAGCCAACAGCACGTTAGATTCGCAAGCCAAAGCACGTTCGCACACTTGAAGTTATAAACCCAATCATGTACCTGCCCGGCTCACACTCCCCGAGCACGGCAGGCCGATAGCCCTCCCCACTCCCGCCCGCGCGCCTGAACTCCCAGACGCGCCGGCGCCAAGCGAGAGTTGGGGAAGGCTATCACGCGATCGGACGGCGCGACCACCTGTATTAACCCTTAACGATCGTATGTCTACTCTCAGCCACCACATCTTATACTGTATGCATTTCTGTATCAGTTTAATGCCTAATAAACCTTTTCATAAACTAATGCAATTGGAGATAACACAATTTAATCTAAACAAAAGTTGTATACATTGTAGAATTCCAAAGAATATTTTATAAATTGTATTTAGGAGTAATTAGAGACTCTCTCTTGTTAAAATATTACTAAATATTACTGAATATTATGTATATGTATCCCTGCTCTTTCCAAAGAAATTAAACCCGACCAATAGATACCCATTCCCAAATTTTATACGACCTCAAAGGGTTAATCCGAACATAAAGGAACGACTCGTTGTAAGACCAAACCTACCTGCCTCATGTAATTTTGTAAGTATTGGATTAAGATAATATAATTCCCAAAAATGTGCCTTACGTGAGCGGACGGGTGTTAACCACAGGCAGATGGTTTACAAGAAGCCCTCCAAAGACTAATTACTACCATTCGGCGGTAGCGGTCTCACCAGGTTGTCTGACTCTTATATATTGAGAGGAAATTCTATGCGCAAAACGAGTTAACCCGCATGAAGGTATTAAAATCATTGTGGGTATAAATCATTTCGAAATCGGCCAGGTATAAAACCCGAGGAGGGCTGTCGGCTGCTTTTCTGCATCCTAACCTGGAATATGTCAAACGGTCATAGTTCGCTCACGTAAAACCGGAACTTATAGGCCTGATACATTATTTTTACATTGGCAACATGTGCGCCGTTCAGGTTTCTCAATTCGATCCATTTTAGTGTGTCTCCCTCTCTAAAATTTTCTCACTACACTTTTAAGTCGATATGTTTTGACTGGAATTATTTCGACTGTCAGAATTCACTGACACTGACAAAGATGGAGTGATTCTGCCTGTGAAGAAGAGAGACGCAATGCGAGGGAAAAGCAAAATGGAGGAAATAACATAATTTCTCCCAATGCTAACACGTGGAACCGTGAAAGAGTGGGCGCACCATCATTGTTACTGCCCTTGTAATTTATACGTAACACTCGGTTTGGCCGCTTTTCGTTTTTTTGGAGGTCTTTCACAGCTCGCAGCAGATTTCGACCATCGGTTAAAAGAATGATCGAATTAAAAGAACGCAGAAACGCGTAATAGTTGGAAAGGGCAAAGAGTATTGGCGAAGATGAAAACGATTGTCTGAGACTGGCACCAGGAGGAACAAAACCGCTCCCACTGGTCTACTGAGGAAAAAGCTTTAAGAAGCCAAACCACAACCCGAAGAAATACGCAAAGGCGACGGAAATAGCATAAGTAAAGTATCAAAACAATTATAAATGTTAAAAATATGATGTCAGAGCAATAAAACGAACAGATCGGGAAAAAATTTTTTCTTCAGTAAATAAATTATGCGTGTGACTTCATCGTTGTTTTTAGAAAACAATAGAAATTTGATAGGCCGCCAAAGTGGGCGAAACGTCTGTCGTGACGAACGCACCTATTGACGGCCACAGGTCCCTAAATTGTGACAAACGGGGGACCTTGAACCCCAAACTCCATTTCCTCCAATTGCCTTCCATTGGAAGGTTAAGGCTGGACTTTGTCCAGACTTTTCGGGGAGGCCAATTAAACTCCTCATTCATTCCCCCATTCATTCATTAACTTTTTTCTTTAATTATTTACTTAATGCAATGGGGGAGATTCCAGAATTAATTTAATTTCGACTGAATTGAAGGCGAATTCTGCTGTGTAATCTCAGAGTTTAATTGGTCTTTTAAGGGTACAAAATTTGCGGGGGGGAGCAAAGTGTCTTTGAGATGTCTTCAGTTCAAAAAGTCAGTGATGAGCTGAATTTGTACAGTGTGTACTACTTCCAATTCTGTATTTTTTTAAAGCAATGGTCATCAGTAGAGTTAATTTCGGCAGCTTTTGAGTTTATTTGAGCCCTAAAGTAGTGGTTTCCAACCTGAGACTGTTGCAAGGGGGGGTGCAGCTGTTTCCAAAATATCATTTTCGAATACAAACCAAAAATATATATTCTTTTTTTGTTCTGTTATTATATTTCTTATAATAAATATATTGACATAGTATTGTATATTATTTTGTAGCCCATTAAATAAATTATAATATAAGTTCAGTATTTATGAAATTTGATTTTTAGATAAATTAAAGGGACGCAACAATTTTTTTTTAAAGGGGGCGCCGGTACAAAAAGGTTGGAAACCACTGCCCTAAAGTGTACGTATTGTCCTGGAAGATTTTAAGAACTTAAGATAACAAGATAAGCCACTAAAATGTAATGGAAGTTTACATCAGAAAAACACTACCAAACTCAACTGAAACAGAGGAGTGTTTTACGAGGAACTCTAAACATTGGTACCGAAAGAGAAAAAATAACAATACATTGACGATGGTCCGGAAAATGTGAAATTGTCAGATCGTGATGCGGCCTAAAAACCACTCCCGACCCGCGTAAACAAGTCGACATTTTTCTAGAAATCTGCTTTCTTATCAACAGGTGAAGACGTAGCAATTATTCGCCGATAAGTAATAGCGGTTTTTCGGAGCCCCCTCAAGCGGCGCCATATTGACACACGTGCGAGTTTAATATGAACCAACAAAGAGTGAGTTTTTCCTTCCCTCCACTTCGCACCTGTTTATTTTCTCTTTCGTCACCGCAGATAATTCCCAACTTCAACTGAGTGTCAACGGCTGGATTACGAAAACCCAACTCTCCGATGGATAATTATTCATCTTAACACCTATGATTTCTTCTCAGTTAGGTATAACGGTGCGTTGGCTGAGTTTTGATTTATGTTCTCTGTTAGCGCCTCCAGGTGTACCTCTTGCCACTGAGAGTTACTGGAAATTTTGGACAAAATCAAAGCGCAGAGAGCACCTGAATGCCAGAAAAATTCCCCTAAAAACAAGTCAGTGGATGTGACTTCTTCGGAAGGATGTGACGGATGTTGAGTGGATTTCTTCCCAGTGGGTTCGTCATCCCACCTAACCGGTTTCCCGAGGGTGATCCAGTATCGGTCAAAGTTCTCTACATCTCCGACTGCCAACTCCCAACTCTCAATAGAAATTTATCGACAAAAGATTAGGACCTCCGCGTAATTCTTTCCCGGGAACAAAATTAAATGTGAAAAGCGCCACACAGAAAATTACTCCTGTCCAATTTACTTAATTTAATCCCACGCGCCTAATTTCCTCTCCAACGCCCGATAATGTATTCAAGTTCCTCTCAGATAAATATTTATGTAGGTGTTTTCCACCATTTTGAGTAATTTCCAATTTCCAGGCATTCGATTGAAATGCGGATTTTATTGCTTTATTTGAGTGAACGCTCTTATCGCTGTGTCTGAACGATTACACCGGCTCGGGTGACAAAATCGCGCCTAAAAATAACGGTCGAAGTAGAAATACCTGTAATTCGAAAAGCATAAAATTTTAAATAAGCATTGATCGGATTGAAATTCAAATTTTAACCCTTTGCCGACGGAATTAATTTCTTTGGAAAGAGAAGGGATACATATACTTAATATTCAGTAATATATAATAATATTTAGTTATATTTTAACAAGAGAGAATCTCTAATTACTCCTAAATACAATTTATAAAATATTCTTTGGAATTCTACAATGACCTCTTGCACAACTTTTGTTTAGATTAAATTTTGTTATCTCCAATTGTATTAGTTGTTGAAAAGGTTTAATAGAAATTGAGGAAAAGTATAAACTGATATAGGAATGCATACAGTATAAGATTCGCATATATTCGTACAGTTCCTTCCTGTGGTGGCTGAAAGTAGACATACAACCGCAAAGGGTTAATACCGAAAATGTCTTTTTATATTCGGTTCGACGACTGAATGAGGAGAGAATTGGGTTTCCTCCATTTTTATTTTATTTTACTGTTTATATTGTTTGTTTTCTTCCCCTTTCGGGGTTTACAAAAAAATTTAAATTTACAGTCAGAAAATTTACATACAAAATTACAATGTGTGTAAACGGCGCAGATAAATAAAACATAACATAAAATAAACAAATACAGTAAAAAAAAAAATATGGAGAAATCTAAGCCGCTTAATAAATAATTTAAATAGGTTAAAATTAATAATTTAAAGGTAAAGTATAAATAAATAAATAAATATTTATTCTGTGTGCAAACGTTTACCACCTTCCACAGCCACAGTCTCGTGTGAACGAAAACTGTATTTTGTTTTACTGTATCAACTTTGCAGCCAATGCTGACGACTCACGATGAACTCTCATCATTTGTTTTGACCGGTCAGACACGACGAAACTCTTCATCCTCAGCTGCTTTGTTAACCAACCTTAAATAAACTCTTTAATAGTAATCCGGATTAATTCACCTGGGCAGATTATGCTCGTCCAGAATGACAAGAGACCAAGTGCGCTTTCTTATTTTGTTTATCCGTTTTCAACCGCGATTAATCGCTTGTTCCCCCGTAATTGGATTTGTTACAGGAAAATATTTCATTTTCCGGAGTCAAAAATTGTCGTTTAATGCTTTGTGGGAATGCCGAAAGTAAGGAAGGGAAGGATTTTCATAATAATCCATAACTGACTCTCTCACTCATTCATTAGGCTGCAGAAATTCCTCACCGTAAGTCCAGTCCGATAAGATTTGGGGACTCAGCAATAATTCCCGGCTTGTGTCACCACAATACATAAATCGTTGCCAAAGGCACACAGCTCAGATCTTTGCGAGGTCGGACACAAAAGAAATTGCATATTAATGCATTTAGTGGGGCGTTGATATGTTCTTCCGACTTTTATGTGCTGCGGAGGCGGACGACTTCTTTCAGAGAAGTAATTAACGTTGAAATACATCGGTGATATTTGTGTGCCAATGTCATGAAAGCAAAGTACACTCACATCCGCCTTTATTAGCACATTAATTACCTGAATGAGCATTAACGTGATTCATATAAATCTTAAAATTAAGAGGAATTAATTGAGAAACTTTTTTCACGGCAAAATAGTGAAGTCAAATTGGTTCAAAAAATGAGGGGTGAAGTTACATAAATTCCTGAGAAACTTTGTGTAATTGTTAAGAGTATAATTATATAAAAAATGTCAAAAGTCTTCAAAAATCCGATGTCGGGAAAAAAACGATCAAAAAATTAGTTTTTCGCCATTTTCAGCAAAACGGTAAGTTTTATCGTGAAATTAGCTCAGACAAAAATTGTAGAGGATAAAATTATCTACAAAAAATGTATGAATCCTTTTCTTCCTAAAAGCCACCGTTTCTGAGATATAACGATTCAAAAAGTTGGATGGCCATTTTTAATATGGAGACTTAAACGGGTCAATTTTACCCGCTCAGGATGGTTTATATAAAATTAAACCGGATGCGTTCGAAAGCTTAAAATGTGCCCTTTCAACGACTAAAGTTAGAAAGAAATCCGAAAAGTCACCATTTTGATATTTGGCCTCAAACAAAGGCAAAAATGGCTACAATGGAATTTTTCTACAACTTTGAGCGCCCACAACTTCCGAAGTTTTGATGCTAGAAACTTCAAATATGGCTTATTTTAAAGCCCTAATGTTGCACTTTGACCGTACACATTTTGAAGGAAATGGGTTGCTTTGAAAAAAAGTTATGAGGCCTTAAAAATTGAACACTTTATACGGCCAATTTTTACAACTCATTCAATTATTTGAATCGTTATATCTCAGAAACGGTGGCTCTTAGGAAGAAAAGTATAGATACATTTTTTGTAGATAATTTTATCCTCTACAATTTTTGTCTGAGCTAATTTTACGATAAAACTTACCGTTTTGCTGAAAATGGCGAAAAACTAATTTTTTGACCTTTGACACCCATTCATTTTTTTTCGGGACATTCCCCATTTTATATATAATTATACTCCGAACAATTTGACAAAGTTTCAGCTTCATAAGAATACATTTGTAACCTTGAATGTGTAATTTGACTGAAGTTAAAAAAACAGTTGCGCCAATATTTAAATAAAAGCTCCACAAAAATAAACTGCATCTAGTGCAGTCTGCATTTTTGCTGTCAAAGTGACGGGAGATGAATGGCGAATAGGACATTTTGTTTTTAAAATATTAAATCAAATCTCATAATAGAAATACCAGGAAAACTTATTGGGAAATGACTTAATTTCTGGTATTTCCTCTTCTTTTTAAATTTGGCATCGACCGCGTCAAGTGGCGCCCAGTTTTCACTGTTTTTTTACTTTCGGATTTAATAACCGAATATAAAATCGTCAATTTTATATATAATCGTAAACTTTTGTAATATATTCTAAAAATCGATCCGAATTTCGGAGGTTATTTTTAACAAATTTATTTATGGCTTCACCTGTACTGCAGATCCGATGGGCAGTTGAAGCGGATTCTCGTGAAGTCATTAATCTTTTTAGTTTTGGGGGGGAGGGGGGGGGGGAATTCAAAATTCCGCACGCAAAGCATTTTACAACAGTGACAAATAGTTTTCTGCGGCATTGAAAGAATTAAAAATCCATTACCTTTTTTCCTTTTGACATAAAAATTTTCTTAAGTGTTTCCTCTCAAAGTTATTACGTAAATATTCACACTCGAATATATTAATGTTTTTATTATAAAAACAGAGCACAGAAAAATATGCACAACAGAGAGGAAAAAAATCATTGGAGATATTAATCTCTTTTCTGATTATAAATAAATTTATTTTGCAATAACTCAGCTGTACTACAGGAAGGACGACGGACTTGATGAGGTTTTTGAGTGGGATAGAAGTAAAAGAGGAAGGGCTGTGAAGGAGGACTAAAAGAAAATTCATATTTATTTTTATTTTTTATTAATATTTTGTTTAGAATTTTATTTTTATACTTTTATATTTGTCCTACATTTATTTTTGTAATTGAATTTTTTTACTTTATTTACATTTTTTAGTTACATTTATATTTTGTACTTAATTATTTTTTATCAACTAATTTATTTGTTATTTTTATTTATTGTCTTAATTTTTAGCCCACTTTAGAGGCCCTCTGTGCTTATGTTATTTATTTTGACCCTTTATAGGCCTTTGTGTTGGTGTTATTTATTTATTTTGATTTATTTTTATTTATTTTTAGGTTTATTATTTCAGTTTATGTTATTTATTTAGTTTTATCTAACTTTAGTTTTAGTATTTTAGTTTATGCTATTTATTTAGCCCCTTTACAGGCCTTTGTGTTGGTGTTATTTATTTATTTTTATTTAGTTTTAGTTTTATTATTTCAGTTTATGTTATTTATTTAGTTTTCTCCAACTTTAGCTTTAGAAGTTTTATCTTCGTTTGTGTTGGTGTTATTTTATTTAGTTTGTTTGTTTATTATTTAGTTTTATTACTTTAGTTTTATTATTTCTAGTTTATGTTATTTATTTAGCCCCTTTACAGGCCTCTCTGTGTTTATATTATTTATTTAGTTGCAGAGCTGTAATTTAGTTTATATAGTGGATTAAATAAGTGGAATTATACAGTGAATTGTATGTACAAGGTCTTGATGTAACTTAAATGAATTATTATGTGCATAAAATTTGTAAAAATTGAATCAAATATAAAATATATTATTATTATTTTGCAATAACAAAATAAAATATTGGTCACGGAGAGATTTGTTTGCTGTTGAACCGCCGATTTTTCAACTTTCTTCAGAATTTGCATTGCAGCCAAAGTTGATTATTAAAATTAATTCTTAGCTAATTAATCCAAGTCGGGAGTTGGGAGAACATTTCTAAAACATCACACGACCGAAGCAGTTCCCATAATAACGGAAATTATTCTCGGCAACAGCTGCAGCTACAGCTCAATATTTCTGCAGTTTAAGGTCTCGGATTTTATCTCCTGTCTTTAACTGAATTTGTGAGGAATTTCACCGAGTGGAAAATCAAATAAGTGGAAAGATGAAAAGAGTTTTTCACCACTCGACCAGTTATCACTGATTTATTTCTGAGAGGTGAGAGTGCAACCCTCTCTGTATCCGAAGAAACTTGGCAACACATCCCGCGAGAGCTTAATGTAATGTAAACAAACGGGCAAATTAACAGAGTTTGTCCCCCGGTAGACGTGGCAGCAGTTAACAAGTTTTAACCACCAAAGGATCTCATCCACTCCATTGCTCCCATTCATTCGTATGAAAACAAACTTTTATTCCTCCCCGCTCTCCTCCCCCTCCGTTCTATAACAATGGAGGTGTTTAAAAATTTTTTATTGCCGTCGGGGGAAATCCGGCGAAGGAAAGCCCCAATGTCGGCTTTTTTGGTTTGTTTCTGATAATATTCCTCCAAAGTACCGTTAATGAGTCTTTTTCACCCCATCAATTCATATTTCCATCGATTTTCAACCCCCTCGTTGGGGTTCTTTCACAATCGTGACATTTGCTTCGGCTCTCAAAGGATTTTTCTCTCTTCGGGTAATTTACTCTTTGCGGATTTTGTGGGAGACATTGAATGAATTCGAATCTTCAAAATCCCAAAACTTTACTCCCCCATAAATCGATAAAGCTCATAAATGGGTAATGCGAAAAGAAAATTCAGAAATTTTTATTTCAGCAATTAGCTCACTCGTTTATGACCACTTATGCCACATCGTTTTCAGTGTAATTTCGTGTTTATTTTTATGGGCCAACTTTTGATAAAAGTGTTAATTATAGTGATTTAGGAATATTTCGTGTAGGGCTACTTATTCATCTTCGGTTATAATTAAGTGATTTTTTAATTAGATACATAATTAAATAATAGTATCGAGTGTTAATCCACCCCAATTTAAGGGAGTTTTTCAGTTGTCGAAAGAGGGGTTAGATCTGTATCAGCGTATGCGGTATAACTACCCTTCGCTTGGAGAATTTCACACGGCAGTTGGAGATGGAAAGGAAAGGCGAACAGATAAATAAAGAGATAATAGATAAAATGAGTTTGAACGTCGGTCAAGTGAAGCGTATAAGCTCGTCCTTTAAATCATCCACTCACACTTAACAAACTCTTATCAGATTGTGTCGGAAGTGGTCGTTCTTTTCTGAGTGATTTCGCTTGAAAAATCTCAAGGAATAAACAAAGCTGCGCTTTCTCAGGGTGGGGAGAGACTGTCAAAGGGGTTAAATGCCTTTCTAAAGGGTGGAAATGTTTAATTACTTCAAAGCATGTTTAAAGAGAACGGAGCGAAACAAAGAAATTTTTTTTAACGACCTTAAATTCAATGTGGCGTAATCGGGGAATGACGTTGGGAATTCTCAACACAAAGGAAACGCATTTCTTTGTGCATCCATTCAAGGGTTAAGCTGAGAATCTGGGAAAAGATTTTTAACTTTAAGGGAGAGAATTATCTCGAAAGGGAAAACCAGAGAAAGAGTCGAAAATGAACTTATTTAAAGGCAACAGAGTTTTCAAGGACGGCAAAACTTCACATTTTTGGAGCTGAATAATAAAATTAGATTATTAAATTAGAGACTGAGTTAAATAAAATGGTGGAAATCCTTTAATTCAACGGAATCTTTCATTTAATAACGTCTTAATAATGAACTCACTTGTAATGAAGAAGAAAAGATAATTAATTTGCTTTTCCCTTCTTACAGTGTTTTTGCACACGTTGGAACATTTATTTAACTCATGAAGTCATAGAGATCAAAAACAGAAAAACACCTTCAAAGTTCAGCTTTTTTAAAGTTATTGAAAATCAATGGCACAAAATTAACCCTTTGCGGTGGTATAAAATTTGTGTATGGGTATCTATTAGTCGGAATTAACCCTTTGCGGTGGTATAAAATTTGTGTATGGGTATCTATTGGTCGGAATTAACCCTTTGCGGTGGTATAAAATTTGTGTATGGGTATCTATTGGTCGGAATTAACCCTTTGCGGTGGTATAAAATTTGTGTATGGGTATCTATTGGTCGGAATTAATTTCTTTGGAAAGAGCCGGGATACATATACATAATATTCAGTAATATATAGTCATATTTTAACAAGAGAGAATCTCTAAATACAATTTCTTTATACATCATATACAATCTCTAAATACATTTTCTAAATACAATTGAGAAAATATTCTTTCTTTGCACAACTTTTGTTTAGATTAAATTTTGTTACCTCCAATTGTATTATTTGATGAAAAGGTTTAATAGAAATTGAGGAAAAGTTTAAACTGATACAGTAATGCATACAGTATAAGATTGTTATAGTTCCTTGCGAGTTCCTTGAGAAACAATTAGTTCGTGAGTAAGTTGTTTAGGCATTGAAGTTCCCTTAAGAAAAGGTTAAACTGATATAGGAATGCATACAGTATAAGACATACAGTACGCTACAGTAACTAATTCATCGTATTAGTTCGTGAATAGGTTCTTCAGGCATTGAGGTTCCCTCAGAAAAGTTTAAACTGATATAGGAATGCATACAGTATAAGATTCGTTGTTATACAGTATATGTTCCTTGCTGTTGTGGCTGAGAGTAGACATACGACAGCAGAGGGTTAACTTCCAACGTCAAACATTACCAAAGACCTAAAAAAAAAAGTCAAGAAGATTCGAATTATCCCAAAACTACCCTAAAGCTCCAAAGTAAATTGAAAGTACATTTTTAAGCTCAGTTAGTGATGTATAAAAATGAGTTTAGGATATGAAACAGTTGCAGCATTTGGTGCTCGACTACTGCGGCGGCCATGTTTTAATTATAAATTTGATAAATGTGGAATAATTTAAAATAATTACGCTTCGATTCCTTGGAAGGTGTAATTACTTTCCCAAAAAGAGGGTTGCGATGGACCACCACGAAGGGTTTCTTCCTTATGAAATCATTTTCGTCTAATTCACTCTAAAATAAAAACCTTTTTATGGAAATTTTTTAAATTATAGCGAAATCACTGGAAAGAATTGAATTTCTCCGAAGTTTCAGCAGTATTTCAAAAAACTCACTTCTGACGTTAATCTCTTTATAACTCTTTAAACTTTACGTTAACTTAAATTTATAAAAACTATTTGGCCTAACGTTTTACCCAATCAATGCAAAAACCAAATATGCAGTCCAAACCGGAAATGCCCTTGTGAATACCATCAATGACTGATAATTAACGACTCTTAACGGTCATTAATAGCTCAGCGGGTTGTCCTATCGCTATTTCGTTGTCGTAAAACGATTGCATCACTGTGGAAGTCAGCGACGATAACAAAACCATTTCGGTAAACCATTATTGATTTCAGGGCTTGGAAAATGAATTAGAGAATCGTAAAAAAGGAAATAAAAGGTAGTCCCTAATGGAAAATCCTTACATTAAATTTGAAAATACAAAGTTTTGGCACAAATTGAGGAAATCGTATTTTTTCATTTATTCACTTCTCTTTTCCGATTTCATTTGATTGCCACCTTTTGTTATAATTATTCCCATCGCTAAATAAATGCGTTTCACCCGGATTAAGAAGAGAAGAGAAGGAAGATGTCCGATCTTTCCACCTCAAGGACTTTTCTGTCAAAAGCTTTTCCTTCGATGCTTTGATAAAACTAATTTTTAAAGAAGGCGTGGCATTCCGGGGTGAGCTTTGAACCTCTTTCTCAAAATGAAACTTCCCCAAAATGCTTTGTTGTTTTGATCATTTCATTCTTCTTGTTGACTTTCGCCTCCTTTTTGGTGTTCCCATACCTTTGTATCCCCGTAAATAGGTGAAACTGTAGAAAGAAAAACATCCATGCCAATGTAACTGCCCTTGTTATATGATCGTTACAGATTGTTACCCAAAGCTTCGTTGCTTCTTATCTCTTAACCATGAATAAGTGCTGACGAAGCCGTGGCGATCCAACTTGGTTTAATTTCCTGCTGATCCCACTTTTGGTTTTTATCTCTTATATATACAGTATAAATATATTTTTTTTAATTTCATTACTTATTCCTTTGGCCTTTTCTTCCTCAATTCGAATGTGGAAATATGGTCGTGATTGCTCAGCTATAATATATCTCTTTTGGAAGTTTTCACAATTTTTGAATGAAATTATATCTAATATATATTTATTTTTGTATGTATATTTAACCCTTTGCGGTTGTATGTCTGCTCTCAGCCATCACGGCAAGGAACTATACAAATATATACGAATCTTACACTGTATGCATTCCTATATCAGTTATACTTTTCCTCAATTTCTATTAAACATTTTCTAAATTGTATTTATGAGTAATTAGATATACTCTCTTGTTAAAATATGACTAAATATTAGTAAATATTACTGAATATTATGTATATGTATCCCTGCTCTTTCCAAACAAATTAATTCCGACCAATTGATACCCATACACAAATTTTATACGACCGTAAAGGGTTAATTTGCTTAAAAAAAGATTATCAGTTCTTATTAAGGAATAATCTTTACGTATAAAACAATTTCATAATCGGTTATATCCTATTGTATAACGACAGATTGATTTTTGAACACTTTTGCCTTCTGATAAGGATAAATAAAAGTTATAAAAAGGTTTACTTTGTGGTAGTCAGGCACCGAACCTAAAAAAATTTATTATAATAAAAATTAATTCATTATTTACCACCAAAAGGTCTCTATCTCAAATTCCTCATGACTTCCAATGAATGGCGGAAATCTGTTGGTGGTGAAAAAACCATCCAGGGAATATAAGATTGAGGGCCTAATCTAAACAATGGTCATTTAAGACGGTCTTCCAGGTTATTCATACTCGTGAGCGTTAATCGGTCGAGACTAATTAATTGTTTTTGAATCGGCGTTCGGGAAGTAATTAAAAGGGAATCACCCATAATGCACAGACAATCTGACAAAGGCCACCACGAAACGGAGCAGATGAAGATTTACTCCCAATTTCAAATTGAATCAAATGGTGAGGAACGCACAATAGGTAACCTTGAAGAAACAAAGAAATTATGAGTAAATTTTTCGTCACATTGAAAAAAACAGAAGCCGAAGCGAAGAAATTTCTCAAAAACGGCCACATAATGAGAAAGCAATTAGTCGGACCACCCAAATAGAAAATTCTTTCGTCTGCGCCTGGATAAATTCACCTCAGATTCTTCCCGAATACCCTCGACCCGTTTGCTCTCCTCGCGACAGTTCTGTATAAATCGTTAAATTTTATGCATTTCTCCGGCAGCCTCGCACCGATATTTGCCAAAGACGAGGGGAGTGGGAGAGGGAGGGACGGGGGTGTGAGAGAGGAGGTCATAAATTAATGGAGCTGACGCCTCAGGGCCGGAGCCAGTAATTAATACCTGACGAAATCTGAGCAGTTAATGCATAATTACACCGGAGTTTTCCGGTTTCCCATTCATTTATGCGATCATCCCACTGACGAATGTGAGTCCATCCAAGGTCTGCGGAGTGCCACTTACAATGATACAGAACACGTCTTCATCGAATCGCAAAACCAACAATCTGCAGGATATTTGCTATGGAAGCACTTAACAACGTTATCTTAATCGTGAGAATATCTTGAGAGTTTTAAAATGTCTGAAACATAAATCAGGTTACGCAAACTTTTCATTTTTATGGAATACAAGGGGGCTTCGCCCACTGAACCCCCTCTGGCAGCTCGGGCTCCGCCCTCGCTGGTACTTGGGACTGTATATGTATATCTATACTTTAATATCAGATACAATAATACATTTCCTGAAAAAATGAATGCACCTTGATAATCTCATTGCACTAAACTATAAAAATTATGTACAATTTTTGAACAAACAGTGCATTTACTGTATTTGTGAAAAATAACAGGTACATAATCATGTGTCAGTACAGTATAATGAGTTTGAACAAAAGTAAATTTTTTACTGTGTCATTTTTTTACTGTCCAAATCGTACTGAGTCCTAAAAATTAAGATTTTAAAACTGAAAAAACCACTAATGCTTAACCCACTCTAACTAATTTCTATCAATTCTACAACAAATTCTGTGAAAATCCGAAAAATACTCGAAAAACCACCACTACTAAATCCACACAAACTAATTACTATCAAATCTAAAAACAATTCGCTGAAAGTTTGATAAAAATTCTGAAAAATGCTTAATTCGGAAAGAATATAGCCATGAACAACGGATGCATTCAGAATTTCAGTAATACACACAGACACACAGACACACATACACACACACACACACACACACACACACATACACCGATTGTGTTTCCCT
The DNA here is from genome assembly GCA_028293925.1 of Brueelia nebulosa. Taxonomy (NCBI): domain Eukaryota; kingdom Metazoa; phylum Arthropoda; class Insecta; order Psocodea; family Philopteridae; genus Brueelia; species Brueelia nebulosa. The sequence goes on from JAQIBA010000004.1 coordinate 2,133,790, forward strand.
CCAGAAGTTTCTGCTCATAGTCGAGCTCAGAATATTTCTCGTCAAAAGAACAACATATTATGGATGATCATAAAAAAAACTTATTAATGCACGCTTGTCAACACTTAAGGTTGGCACAACTGATGGCAAAAGGATATCCGGGTCAACGTTCGATTAGTATAAAGATTCGAGCGGTCAGCAATCGGCCACAGCACTGTCATTTCTTCAAGGGAGGCCGACACATTTGTTTCAATCGATCTTTATAAACACAGCGGTCATTAATTCCTCGGTTTTCACAAATAATAGATACAAATAATTTACAAAACCATAAAGTTTTTGAAGATGAAGAATCGCAGAAAGGACAGTAATAAAGAGAGCGAACTAATAAACATATTGCTTTTGTATTTAACGCCAAGGCAAATTACATTGTTAAAATAAATGGCCGAGACATAAAAATATTGGCAGAGCCACAAATCCCGAACGCAGTACCCAAACACCCATCTCATTCAGTTCCTCCTCCGAACTACCCAATGAGGAGTGGGTGTCCAAAATTGGCCAGAGAGATCATGCTTGATTAGGTTATCTCACACCTTGTAATTATCGGCTAAGAGGTAAATCAGGTTTGTACAGGTTCTGTGAAGCTACCTGGTTTTTATTTGATGTCAACGGGCTTAATCGGGCTAATCGGCCGCTCGTAATTGCATCCGGGGATTAAAACACCCGAACCCGTTGACAGTAAACTCGTGACCCCGGGCTTTGCACTAAAGCTCCGAAAGCGCCCAAAATGCCTCATCAAGGTCAAGTTTTCACTTAAGAATGAAGACATGCGTACGACGACACCAGAAGAGATAACAAACCGGTTGTGTTTACCCTAAACATTAAACTAAGCTTTCCGTAGATTTTTGTTGGATTGATCGATCAGCGGATGGAAAACTCCGGCCATTTCCTCCGGGGAGGGGCACACGAAGTGCTTCGTTGAATAGAGTGGCCGAAAGTGAATGATTTAAAGACTCTCTCGGGTCAAGAGGTCACCAAATACATAAATGAAACTACTGCAGTGGGTGACTCCATTGCAGCTGCTTTTCATTCCTGGCGTCGGCTCTCGTTCATTAACAAAACTTATTTAAACAAATGCAAATTCGTCTTTTTGTTAAACAAAATCTATGCATAACGAATGGGCGCCTTCCGTAGATCCGGAGATATAAAATGGCGTCAACTCTTATCGAATAGATAAGAGGAGTTTTCCGAGGGAATTCTGCCACGGCTAAAAGCTTTTTGCAAATATCCCCCCGAGTCGCGAATTGCTATCAACTTGCCATTTTTTGTCAACAGGCGGGGCAACATTTAAACTGTTCCACAAATTCTCAGACGTAATAAAAATGCGGCAACTATAAATAAATTAGAGAGAGAGAGAGAGAGAGAGAGTGTCTGTTTTGTAGTGAGACAATGCAGCCCGATGCATTCCGTTTGAATTTTTTGCTTTTTTTAATCCTTCCGCCAAAGCGTTGCATAATAACCGGGGTATTAACCGTTCGTCGTGGAAATAAATTTTATTTTGACCTGATTTTTAGATGAATGACTCCTCCGTTAAAATGTCTTCGCTTCTTCTTCCCGAAATGTTTTCGTTTTCAAAATTTAAGAATTTGACTTTCGATGTTCTAATGAATCTCAGTCTGTATTTTATTTATGTACGATGAATTGACGTATTTTTTTATTCGGTTGTTTTATCGATTTGACTGTTACACTGGAAGTTAATTAAATGTAATCACATCCGTTCATAAATAAAATTTCTGTCTGAAATATTAATAATTTATTAAATATTATTTATTTCACCATCTGTTTCTTACGTCTCAGTAGAAGATGACATAGTATTGAGCTGATGTGGAGGAAATTTTGCAACTACCAAGAAGGAATGTTTAGAGAAAAGGAAGAGGGAAGTAAATAAATAAAAATTATAAATAATAAAGAAATCGGTCCGAGGGAAACGGGTCAAATTTCGCTTCAAAGTTTTGATTCTCGGTCTTTGCAGACAGACATGCAGACAAACGGACAGACAGATAGACACGAAAACCAAGTTAAATAAAACCGTTAAGTAAAAAGAGACAGAAGATACTGAAGAAACTGTATGAAAATATGAGAACAAAGAATTAAAATTAACACCGCGATTGTTGAAATTTAGCGGTACACATACAGTATGGCCGAAATGAAAGAAAAATGTATTGTAATCTCTAATATCAAAGGCAATTTTTTAGCATTCATTCCCCGTGTTTTATATACTTTAAAATATCTCCTCGCGTCAAATCATTTAAGTACTACCAACTTGATAATAAAAATATTTTTGCCAATTGACAAATCCAAGAATCAACCAAATAATCCAGTCAAATTCGACATTCGAGGTTACATAAATTAGTGAAATTGTTCAGAGTATAAATATATATAAAATGTCAAAGGTCCTCCAAAATCGGGAAAAGAAACTGCGGAAGGTCAAAGGTCAAAAAAAATAGTTTCCGCCATTTTCAGCAAAACCATAAATTTTATCGTAAAATTAGCTCAGACAAAAATTGTAGAGCATAAAATTATCTACAAAAAATGTATGAGTACTTTCTTCCTATGAGCGACCGTTTCTGAGATATAACGGTACAAAAAGTTGGATTAATTTAAAATTTAAAACCTAATACCATGTTTACTATTTTAACCCTTTTAACCTCGTGGTATATATGTTTATTTATATATGATTTATTTATAATTATCTAGATTTAATATCTCACATATTTGAAAACTTAAAATTAAAAAAAATAAAAAAAGTATAGTTGAAGACTACTGATGGACCACTCATCAACTCTAATGCCTAATGTGGGCAAAATAGAGTAATATATTATATTATTATTATATTATAAATTTAAAACCTAATTTATAATGTATGGAATATAAATTCTTTATTATTTCTTTGCAACCGTTCCATCAAAACAAAACAGGAGGTTCATTCTCAGCCGATAATGTTCCATAATGCGACCCATGGGTTCAATCGACATCCTGAAAGGTCAAGTACCGCCCCTCGATTGCACTTACTCTATTGTTATCCGACTGCTAATGAAGGACAAATGTCTCCAAAAAAGAGCCAACCGCCATCGGGAAATCACGTCTGCTTATGCATATCCGCACCTCCGCGGGGATTAATAAAGTCCTCGCTCGAACGCCGTGGCATCAGACATCGAGTACGGGTTTAGCCACCCCTGGGTCGTCTGCCGGGTATTGGGTTCAACGCCACTCGGTTGAGTTCACATGTGATCGCTCACCTTCATTACTTCCCCTTCCATCTCAATAAATAATGTTTTATATCTTTTCGCGAAATTCGGATCGGAAAACCGGAAAACACTCTCGAAATAATGAAAAAGATCGAATTGGAACCAATACAAAACAAAAGCAGGTAGCCAAATTTGATTAGACCACCCAAACCGGCCACCGAACTGATCCAATTCAGTTCGATCCGCCCCGCCCTCTCCTCCCCTAACGCCGTTAACTCTCCATCTAGCAATTTCTTATTCTTGTTAATCAAGTGCTCCTACGTTTTGAATTTCTCGTTCTTAGACGATTTCGAAATTATGACAGCGGAATCGTGCCTCTTGTTAGTTACCGAAGGAAATGATTGGCCAGTCACGCAAGCGCTTAAGTGATTTTGACTGTTCTGACGCCGACTTGTTTCATCTCCTTTCCTCGGGGCTTAATTTGGGCGGTTATGCACTGGACGAACTGTACCCTCCAATCAAAAATACTCCGGGGGTGGATATGTCTGCAATAAAAGAACAAATTATGAATCAAAGGATGAAAATTTGACAAATGGTCTTCACAGAAAAGGTCTGCTTTATTAATTCTGATGACCCTTTCCTCATATTGCTCCTTATAAATGATATTATAAAGTATAATCCTTTTGGTTAAAGGGTTGGTACTGGTAACACCTCTTCTCAAACTCCATTATGATGTGAATGAAGCTGCCATTTGAGAACCCGTGAGTCCACTTTGTTTGCTTTTATATTATCGAGTTCTTCTTTCACCTTCTCACGACATCTTTTGTCATCGTTTCGTATCAACTGTTTGTTCTGAAATTTAATTGGAAATGAGGAACGAGTGGAACACGAGTTTTTAGTGTTTTATTTATACCCAATCAGCAACAACCGTGGATGATTTAAATCAAAGGAAACGGAAGCTGCAAAATTTTTTGTCATTGTTGTTGCAATAAAAACATTTTGATTCTTATCGGCCTTCACGCAATTAAACCAATCACAGCTGTGAAAATGGAGCTTTTTACACATAATACTATTGCTGAAAAGCGGGAAGGGGAGGGGGTAGTCATATATATTAGATAATATCGCCCCTGTAGAGGCCTTTTATATCCTTTTGCTGGTGCCCGGGTTCTGACTCACCAAGGCTTCCGTCTGACATCTGAGACCTTCGAATAATGAATTGGATTAAATTTCACGGACAAAATTTAAATGAATGAATGAATCAGGGAAGCGTTTCCTAAATTTTCTTTATTAAGGCCCGCAACTGTATGGGGTGTCGGTGGATTATTGTGTGACTTGTGTATTGCCAAGAGAGGGGAAATCTTTCAGAAGTCGACGATCGCCCTTATATCAAAAAATCTCACCGACTGATCAGTGCGGACGTATCGACTCCGTCAACTCTCACTTCTTCGATGTTTATCTTTTAAATGAGGCATCGAGAATGACAGGAAAAATTCGAAAAATTAAACGCCCTCATTAAAGGAAGAATCCCATGACTCGTCGTCTGCTCCACCGCGGATGACGCCACCCCTTAACCCAATTCCAGTGACATTTCGTCTCATTCGTAACAGTTCAAGGGCGAAAGGTCAATTCGAACTGTTGGAGGCGGATAAGTGAACTTTTTAAGCAGTCGGAACCTTCGCAACGAAAGAATGGGAAACAAACTCTGTTATGTACTGGCACTCCCGTTCGGAGTTTTCAGTCGAAACGAACAGGTATTCGATGGAAAACATTTGAAAGAGTCGCCACCCTTATCATTCATCCCTTCGGGAGTGTTCCCCTTTAGTCTAACCGCGAGTGCATTTTTAATGTCTGAATAGAACAAAACAATCTCCTCCTCCTCCCGTGACATGTTTTTCGAATTTACTCAGTTGTCTGCTTTATTCTATTATTCCCTCATCCCTTATTTTTCCATCTCCCTATAATTGACTCTACGGATGAATCCAGCCATTCTCATTTGATTTATTCGGGGGTGAATACAAAGGGTTTTTTCAATCGGCTTTGCTTCGGACAAATTCGATGAACTTTTCAAGCTTTTGCACCAACTTTTGCATACTTTTTCTATTTTTTCCTTTCTTTTTATCATTGTTTTTCTATTTTATTATATCATCCTTTTTCATTTGGGATTTTTTTCCGTCGGGGAAACGCGACGTACGTCAGAGTAATTAATTAATGTAAAGTAAAAGGAAAAAAATCTCTCCCCTTGGATTTTTTCTAAAAATGATTTACACCGAATGAAAACTCGATGAATGCCCAGGTGGAGCAAACAAACTATGACAGAAGGAGGGAGGGAGGAAAGGTCTTTTGAAAAGTTATTTCACAGATAATTCCTTTGAAACATTTCACCCAAATTCTTCAAGGTTGAACGATTCTTCGTATAATAATGGCGGCCGACATTGAAGTATTAGTTCGGGGTAAAAAGCACCCCGCAGGACGGCTGACAAGAGCGAGGGTTGTTGCCATAATGCACCCCAAAGTGCTCCTCGTCGGTTCATTTAACACCAACCCACAGGATATTTGCTCCTGCAAGGGCTCTTCATTGTCCTCCGAGGTTTATCTCTTTCGCTGATTGACAGGTTTACTTCGTCAATGCCATCAAAAGCAGAAATCTCGGTCACGAGGGTCTTCCCTTTGTCCTTACTCGTGCAAACGACATTTATGTCCAATCTCGAGGCTTAATCGCTTTTATTATGTTAATTTTAATCATAATCCGCTCCCGTTTATTACATTACGGAATTTACTCCTGTGTTTTATTTGTTTTGATTAGAAATGAAAACTACATGGTTTTTTGAATGTCCGCCGTCGATGTTCCCCCTTGTCTAGGGGTGGAAAAAGGTTCTGCCTCGTATGAGATTAGCACTCACACGCGAAATACATATTTAAAGAAGTTTATAAACACGCAATGGAAGCACTTTAAAGCAAAAACTTTTCCTCCTCTCCCCTCCAGTTTGAACGGTTCAGACTTGGATAAATGTTACTGCCCTGCCCAATTAATTAGTTGGCATTTCGGTTAGACAAACAAGCAGACGGAAACGACTGCCAAAGAGAAAACATCCTGCGGCGACCGATGGGACAGGACTTTTGCTCCCGGAATTTTCTCGAAAATGAGGCCACGATTCGCTGAGCAGAGAATAAAACAAACACAGTTATTAGTCTGTCTCTCCCGGGCGGAAGCGCTGAAAAAACATCCCTTTGCTCCCTCCCCAACGTTCCAGCTGGCCTCATATATTTCTTTCCGGTCATACCTGAGTGGCTCATATCGTGAGTCGGAATCTCTTTCGCTTCTCATTTCTCATTCAGTATCGGTTGTGTTTATCTGAACACGTTTCCTTAAGTCCCAAAGAAAATCTTAATACGATCAAAAATTTTTGAACGTCAATTGGACTTCTAAGTTTCTGGAAAGATGTCCGTAATTTTAAATCGTGTAATGCATTTAATAAATTCTGTATGTATATTAGTCCAAGTCAAATTAGACGTTCAAGTTTACATAAATTCCTGGAATTTACGAAAACTATTATTTCCAAGAATTTATTAAATATTATTTATTTCATTAACTGTTAATTTATTATTAATTATAATTATTTGATTTAATTCCCGGATTTACATATAATTTTATTGAATAATATTATTTACGTATAATTTAATTATAATTCATGAAAAAATTAATTTATAAAATCCTAAAAAAATTAAATTCCTGGAATTTATGTAACTTGAAAGTTATATATTATACAATTATATATTATACATTAATTATGTAACTTGTAAAGCCGAGACTTGGTCAAATTGTCCAGAGTATAATTATATGATACACTAAAAGTCCTCAAAAATTCGATGTTTGAAAAAAAATGGTCAAAAATTAGTTTTTCGCCATTTTCAGCAAAACGGTAAGTTTTATCGTAAAATTAGTTCAGACAAAAATTGTAGAGGATAAAATTATCTATAAAAAATGTATAAATACTCTTCTTCCTAAGAGCGACCGTTTCTGAAATATAACGTTACAAAAAATTGGATTAATTTAAAATTTAAAACCTAATACCATGTTTACTATTTTAACCCTTTTAACCCAATTTAATTATAATTATTTAATTTAATTCCAGGATTTACATATAATTTTATTAAATAATATTATTTACATATAATTTAATTATAATTCCTGGAAAAATTAAATTATAAAATCCTAAAAATATTAAATTCCTGGAATTTATATAATTTGAAAGTTATATATTATACAAAATTATGTAACTTGTAAAGCCGAGACTTGGTCAAATTGTTCAGAGTATAATTATATGATATATAAAATGGCAAAAGTCCTCAACAATCCTATATCGGGGAAAAAAATGGTCAAAAATTAGTTTTTCGCCATTTTCAGGAAAACGGTTAGTTTTATCGTAAAATTAGTTCAGATAGAAATTGTAGAGAATGAAATTATCTACAAAAAATGTATTCATACTTTTCTTCCTAAAAGCCACCGTTTCTGAGATATAGCGATCCAAAAAGTTGTATACATTAATACATACATATTCAACTGTGCGTTCTCACTTTAATTACTGTTGATTCTTTGAAAATTGCCCCCGAGAGACCTTCGCTTCCATTGTTATCTCCAGAGCAGAAGTTGACTAAGTGAAAGCCAGTTTGAAGGTTTGATTCGAAGGGTGCAAAGGTTAGGTGCTCGGCGTGGGCGACCCAAACAGTGGGTGACCCTAAATCAGATCGGAATCTCTCCCGGGGCATGGAAACCCGTTTGAGGTCACATTCAAGTCGCTTTTCACGAATTTGCTCCGTACAAACTGACGCTGCTGTTTTTTCAGACGTTTTTTGGATCAGAATTGACAGTTCGCGCTTTACAACCGCATTACAACCGGTGCCAATATTATGACAGTACATTCGTGGTTCTACAACGATGGTGAATAACTCTCACCACCCGTTCAGGGGTGCCAACCGCCGCTTCGGGGTTTCCAGGCGCCACAAAACATCCCGAAAGAATAAATTAACAATAAACCGATTGTTTTCAAATATTCGGATAGTAAATAAACATAAATTTTTATATCCTTTATTCTCGTCACATGGCTTAATTTTTTATGCTGGCAACAAATTCTCAAGACCCTCAACAAACACATCCGATGGCATGTGGTTTTTACAAACTCGAGTTTGTTGGTGTTTTGGCCAACCGAACCGTTGGCGGCTCCTCGGGGATGAGAGGGGTTGTTTCGATTATTCCAATGCCGCCGACTTTATAATAATAATTACCCAATAAAAATACAGTTAATGGAAAAATGGCTAAACGATGAGAGCGTAACCAAACACCTTCAGCAATGCACTAACATTGGCTGGCTTGTCAGTAAATTTGGCCTCATTAAAATGCTTCTGCTCTCTGTAAATACGCCTCCACAGCCTATCCCTCTTCACCCGCGGGATTAGTTACACACAGATCGGAAGACATGAGGGGGTGGAAAGGAAAGCTCTAAATTCTACGTTTATCTGTCAATCATCTTTCCATTTAAACTGACTTTTATATATAATTAGAATTAAATTTGTTTATATAATCCCGCAAACAAATGAAATTCTTCTGTGTTCTTTATATTCACGATCGGACAAACCTTTGTTTTTGTTGAAAATAGGGTTGTTTTTGTGTGCTTTTTTAAAATTGCGACATGCAACCGAAATATGGTTTGGCGCCCAGAAATGCAAATGAACCTAATTAAAATTCAAACTGTGGTTACTCACTATCCGACCTACACGTCGATTATCACAAAACCGTCTTCATTATTACTCACATTCTTTAATTACAGTGAATGAACGGAAAGATGTTGCAAGGAAATGATTTACTTTTAGCTATTTTTTTTCTAATTTGTGCAGTGTTCTTAAATTGAGAAAGAATTCAGAAATGGTCAAATTAAATGAAATAAAGGAGTAAATTTTATTTATGACACCGTTTGATTGATTCTGAAAACAATTATTAAATATAGTAAACCCTCGAATGTACACTTTTCAAAATCAGATATCAACGGAAGCTCCGCCCTTATCTCGCGATTACTATTCAGTTATGAAATGCTTAAAAGACATCTGAATCACGAATAACAATAAGGATCCACAAAAAATTCCAGCATGATTTTCATAAATCACATTACGTGAGTAAGTCTGCGAGGAAAAAGTCTGTATTTATTAAACATACGAATCGAAGTCATCCTTAAGTTGTGCTTTCGTTCTTCACAGCTTTTAGAAAGGGTTAAATAAATTCAAAACTTTTTTCGCGCGTAAAAGAGTTAAAAGCCTTCTTGAAAAGGCGTTTTTACGGATGAATGAATTTCGGGCCACCGTTGACAATCGAGACAGGAGGTTTCCGTAAATGTTATGTAATCCGCCCACTATAACTAAAATATTTATTAATTAAATAGGCTTTGCACTAAAATCGCTGCATAAAAAAATGAAATCAAAGGAGATTAAAATCGAAGGAAGGATTTTGCTAAGATTGTGTTTGTGGAATAATTGATTACGTTAAGAGGAGACGAAAGAAGTCGATAGCAGTTTTATAGGGAGACAGAAAACGCCGAGATAATGAGGTATTTTCTAATGAAGTTTGGCAAAAGAATATGCTGGAATTTGAGGAAATGGAGGAGTGATGAGTGCAGTGGTCGTTCCTCACTTGAAATTTAAAGCTGAATGTTTGATGGATTGGGATGATACAGTTAAGACATAGTATGAAAACTCATGAGTTGCACATTCGAAACTGAAATTCCAGCACGATTTAATTAGCGAGATACAAATCAGCAAAGGGCCTAAATTCAGAACACATTTCAATAATTATATCTGTTTTGGATTACTGCGTTATGGTTTTGACTGAGTTCTCTTGATCTAAACATTTAGTACTAATTATTTATATAAGTATTTAACCGGAAATTATTTTAGGTAATGAATAATAAATCAAAAAACGAAATAACATAACAGTTGAATGATAAATCAAAATCCTCTAAACAATTCAAACTCTTTAAAACGCCTTCAAATTTATGTTTAGACTTTTATATATACATATTTCATAAAGGGGACAACTCAAACGAGGTTACATTAAAACCAATTAAAAAATAATAGTAATTAAAGTACTGTCTTACTGAATATGATCTAAAATTAAGCACTTCTTTAGGCCTGGACAGTTGGACGTCCCCTCATCAAAACGTTCGTAAACTCAAATATAAAATACTTTTAATTTGAAAATATATTTTGAAATGTACAATTGTGTAATTTGGAGGTACAGTTGAATTTCCTTATTCCATATCGTCTTTGAATTCCTCTGAATTTATTTTTCCTGGTTTTCGAGCCTGGACAACAAAACAACCAGATGTTTCCAATCAGAATAAAGTCTTAAATAATTTATACCAAGCCTCGTAATTCTCCAATCTCGGTGAGGACATCGTCGATCTTTCTCTTTCTGGTTTTGGTTTCAGATGGAATGTTTGGTTGACTGCGTTTACTGCGGCTGAAGAAATTACGGGCAAATGTACGAACCCTAAAAGAGATTCAGGTTCTTCCGCTTTGTAAATGTTTTTCTTAACTTTAACGACGGCGGGTCCGAGGACTGTATTCAGGTAATCCAGAAGTAGCAGACATTTCTCTCTCGTTGAAACGTTCTCAGTTGCTCCCCAAATAATGGCTCCACCCATTTTATATCTTCTCGTCGTATCTAACGCTGTGTAGATATCGGCCTGCAAAATGCACTAATATGAGTAAATGTATGTTTTTTTTTAATCCAACGGACTTCTGAAACCATCAGACCTGAGATAAAAACTTAGTCGAGTCGTGATATTTGTACCAAATATATGGAAACACTAGAGGAATATTCCGTGACGACACTCTGCTGGCTACCCTCCAAGCCTCGTTTAACCTTCCAATTACGAACTGCCTCTGATCGTCTTGTGACAGCTTTTCGCTCATGTATAACGAAGGGTAAATGGCCGAGCTTTCATCGAATAACCATTGTATCCTACAAATACCCTAAATTTTAGTATATGTTCCAACCGCATTACGCTTCTGAAAAAGCACCTATTGTTTTCCTTCTCGACGGTTTCTGAACAATGTGGCTCTCTCGTTTCTCTGTAATTGTAGCAGTACGGAAAAGCATAGTAGCCCCAAGTCCCCTTTGGTCTAAGAATCTTGGCTAGTTTCAGTGTATTTCTCATAAATTCTTCTGAAGCTTGTTCGAAGTAATAGCCCGCCTGGAATATTTAAACAAAAAAGTAAGTGTGCTTTGTTAAAACCGAGTACTGGAAAATTTAAAAAAGGGAAGTTTAAAGATACGTACGTACAACTCGACTTTTTTCTCCGGCCACTGAGGATGATGTTGTCTTACTAATTCTTTCGACATTGTTTTATATATGACTTGATCGTTCCAGTTCTGACGAAAAATCGGTCGCCATGCTTCGAAGTCAATTACTCCCACACCTGAGTTAAGTATTTTCATAATAACTCACCATTACCGGTTTACTCCTTCATTCACCACTCACCGTTGAAGTTCTCCGGGATGGTCCTTTCGATTGCGTCCCTGAAGGCCTCCAAATGAAGAGTAAGATTACCCAACTGAGGAATTCCTCCGTTCCTCTCCGATAATCTGCCTCTGGAGTTCTGCAAAGATCAAATAAGAAATTCAGGGTTGTACAACAATCTAAGGGTGAAACACACGAGAGTCACCTTCATCATGGCCGGGAACAACCCTGGATCGTAGAGAATGTTTACGAGACTTCCCCTGAAAGTGTCTCCTGGATTTGAAATTATTCCAAATTTTTTAGTGTGATTTTCAAAGTTAATTCCGTGTTTATGGCATAAAAAAGTGGGAACATTCCAGTAGACTTTAAACTCCTCAACGGTGGGATAGGTGAAGTCTCTCTGCATCCTAAAAAAACAGTTTAATAATCATAAGTTTTTTAAAAAATATCACAAATAAATCAGACGTCTTTTTATAAAAGCAGTGCCTGAAAACTTATAAGCCGAGAAAATCCATTTGTTCTAAATGGCAACAGTCTAAATTTGTGAGGTGAATTTTATTTATATTTAAAAGCAAAATTAATTTGATAAAAAATTACCTAATGGCCGATTCAGAGCAGACGCACAACATAATTATAATTAACCCTTTGATAAACTCCGACATATTGTACTAATCCTGAAATGACAATACTTTAAAATAGTGGATGTCATTGCAGAAAATCCTGCGCATTGAATTCGCACCTGAACTTCAGTGAAATTATCAACAATTAATTCGCTATAAATAAAAAGGTCATAGATCCGACACGATAATTGTGAGACTTCCTTTAGCATTGATTTTGACATTCGGTTTTGATCCCCTCCTCTCCTCCCACCCACCCACTCTCTCTTTCAGTTGGTTTTTTTGAAAATTAATTTTACTGAAATCGAATTCTGTAGGATTGTATTTCTCCGTAATATTGTAATCCACTGTTTACATTCAAATTGACTCCCGATACGCTTACCAAGGACGTTTCCTGTTGTACCACTGCGCAGGCAAATATCTTTCTGCTTTTATGGCCGGTCCTTTCCATCAGTCGTTTCTGTATTTCTCGACTGGACAATTCTTAAATGGGTGTTTACTCTGAGAGAGTGGGCCTCGAAATTATTCAAAATCCTCAAACTCTAAGTTTCTCATACTTTTGTAATCACAATTTTGTAATGAGCGTAATCAGCAAACAATTTTTACATGAAATGAATTTTTTTTATGATTCCTATTTTCTGACATCATTCACTTGGTGAATTTTTAATTTTTCCTTCTTTCTTAAGCTTTTTACAGAACTTTACATTTTATTTTCCTCTTTGCTCTGGTCATCCTCAACTATTTCCATTCGGTTGCACTTCAGGAAGAAACATTTGAATTTATCTTCGGTGCTCATTTGAAATTTTCCTTTTTCCTGATCATTTCAACGGAAATTATTCGCGAAAATTCAGCGCAGAAAAAACCGGAAAATTTTTTTCTTCAGTATCTATTTTAAGAGCCCGTTTGGTTTTATTGTCCTCTGTCTTTCCTGTATGCCATTCAAATTAACATTAACTCTAAGAAAAGAGTTAATACTCACCGACAGCGATGCAATTTTTCCCCAAAGTGTTTGACAAGTAACTCCAATACGTAAATAAAAACATAATTATCGAAGAAGAGTTACAAAATTTAAATGAATTCATTAGTAGAGACAAGATTTTCAAGCTCTAAAATTCCCCTTTAAACGCAGCATTGCAAAAGCATTTAACCGCTTCATATGTGTTTGATAAAACTTTCGAATCGTTGTCAGATTTTCTTATTCCATTTCAGGCGCACTGCCCGAAGCCAAATGCTGAGGCAGCATTATACGCAAAGTGGGACTTTGGCCTATGAAAATGGCGTCTGCGTTCACGGTCGGAAAGACAAGAAACGGCTTGCATAATGTGCATCAGGAATGAAGCCCTAAAATTACGTGCGCACTCCTTTATTGAGCAATTAAAAACAACTGCTTAATGTCAGTGCCCTAAAGCGATTACGAAGTCAGCCTTAAACTTGAATCTTCCGATGTGTACGCACATGTTGGCCTTAAAATCCTATCTCTATCGAAAATTCCCACTTTCTATGAGATCACAGCTACCAAACAGGTAAAACTACATGGACGAAGAAGGGCGACCTGTAATCGAGTATTTATTTTAAGGAATGATTTGACTGAGGAAGAATATTCGCCGAAAATTTGCTTCTCAGTATTAAATTCCGAAAGAATCATAAGCCTACCATTCTTCATGGAAGTTGAGGAACTCCGAATCTCTTCAAATAACCCATTGTTGCGTCATCTTAATACCTCACAGGTTTTAGGCGACCGACATGTTTACAATTTAAAAGCTCATTCCTATCCTCCTTTTTCTTTCCAATTAAATGTATAACCAATATAATGTACATTAAAATCACATAACTGCTGCTCACTTGGGCAACGACTGCAACTAAATAAAAAAATGTCATGTGGCTCTTATACAAATCTTCCAATACCGGATTTTACAGACAAACAAACGAAAAAAAGAGTTTCCAATAAAATATACATATCCTGATTGTCTGTCATTGAATTCTATAATCCGGAAGTATTGGCGAATATTCCCCGAGGCGGAGGAAGTTCGAAAAAATTTTGAAATGCACAGATAAAATAAATATTCCACTTTCAGATATAATTAAGATTTTCACTGCGAATGTCAAAAGGAGTCGTATGGGATTCGAATGATTCGAAAAGTTCCCCTAAAATTGATAAAATTAGAAATAGAATTTCACTTATAAACTGCAGAAAACATTTGCGTTTAAAATCGAGAACTCAACTGATTTGACCAAAAATTAAGCAGTGTTTTAATCGAACTGGAAGAGTGCCTAATTTTGCTGTCAATATAACTCAGAAACAATCGCGTACCCAATGAAACCATCAGATTTATCTTTAAGTGGAGGTTTCAAATTATTTTATTCCAATTAAATGTATGAACTCTTTATCTTTTGGCAACTATCGGAATTAACCCTTCGTAGGTGTCAAACAAAGCTTTACCTGACAAATTACCTGTTTCGATTGTGTCGACCTGAATTGATATAATTATTAATCTTAATGGCCATACTTCCTCCTCTCATTTAAATTGCCAATTGACATCTCTTAATTGACTTGTCGACAGTTAATTAAATTCATTTGGTATCAAATCCAAGTCAAACGCAATGGTTCCCCATTTTAATGAATCTAATCTTTTCAAAGCCATCCTGAAAAACGTGCTCAACTTTGATATTCAAACTTAAAAGGAACTTACCCGGATGCTCGACGTAATTAAATCATTCATTCTGCGCTCTTTTATAAAGCATCTGCTTTTGGTAATTCAATAAATATTGATGTTAATTAGTCGAGAAGCAAATTTGCTATGAAACAGTTGCCGTTGTTGCCGCTTCAGGTGATAAAACTAAAGTTAATATCACTACACTTAATTTCCTTTTTGTTTCGCTCTCTGAGTTATTTCCATTTTGGTTAGATTTACTGAAAATAACACCGTTTGATGTTTTCTGACAGCAGCCATTGTCAAATGAGTTTTCTCGCAAAACAATTTTCAACTAATTGAAAAAATGAGTTGAAAACTTAAATTAGGTTTAATTAAGAAATAGGAAAATCATATATATCTTATCCGGAGTTGAAGAAATAAAAAAATTAATCATTTTTATTTAAAATATGTGAGAAGTTAAACTAATCTTGATAATTTGTGAAATTTTGTATCTCCAATGATTTTGCAATATGTATATAATTGTAAGATGTCCTATTTAATAAACAAGCAGATAAATTAAACAAAGGAATAATAATAAGAGTAAAAGAACCGTTGAAAAATCTAATCTAAAAAATCAATATTAAAAAAAACTGTTTAGTAATCAGTATTAGTATTTTGAAGCTATTCGAGGACTGAAAAAACGTTGGCACAATTGACACTTTGCAAGGCCTGCTTGAAATGGCGCCAAAACGTGATTATTTCTAATGCCACTTTTTAAATTCGTCGTTTGTTATCCATTTACACTTTTTCTTTTTATACCATTATTTTATTTAATTTTTTTTATTTTTATTTTTTGAATTTATTCAAACTTATGGCTTTTATGGGTATTTTCTTTCTTGGTTGAATAAACAAAGAGAAATTGTATTAATTGTGAAATAAAACAAGATTTTTTGGCGCTTAATAAACAGAGGAAGTTTCAAAAAGTCATCACTACAGAATTGGCGGTTTTTGAAGAGTCTAATTTTACTTATTACATCGTTAATCTGTGACAAATTTTGACAGGTTTTCTTAAGCAGGTGACCCTTGTTTTATGTTCAATATCCAGTTTGTTTAAAAAAGAATTGATGAAATAAATTAAATATATATTTTCGTTTCAGTGAATATAATTATGCAAAATTTTAAAGGAATTAGGATTTTTCAATTTCTCAAGCAAGTAAGGTATCTCACTGACGGTGTAATTTTAAATAGTTCCAAAAAGTTACCCAAATCTAAGTCACTTCTTGGTTTGAGTGTAAAAAAGAAATTAAAAAAAGCATCAAAAAGAAGACCAAAAATAGTTGTAAAAAAATTATCAGATGATATTGAAGGGATTTGGTTAGAAAATCTTAACAAAGAAAATTTAAAACTATATAGGAAAACATCCTTTGGTGAGTATATTTGCTGTTTTTCTCATCTACGTTCATTTATTTAAGTTATGCTTCATTTTCAGGTAGCTTCAGAAAAATAGATACTACTAAATTATTAGAAAGACTAAGAGAGATATACCCAACAAAATTTGGGAATGAGGAGATCTCAAACAAAATATCGGAAGGAGTAATTGCTCCTGGTATTCAGTCGGCTTCAACAGAGTCCAATGACGAAAGTGAAAGAGCATCACCGTATATGTCAGAATTTTTAGTAAAACACCTGACACAGTTCCCTTTGTTTAAAGTAAAAAATGACAACCCTTTGTCTGAGTTTTTAGAGGAAGAAAAGAGAGATTTTGGAAAAGTTGATTCTGCCATGTTTCCATCTGTCACAGGCATTTTATCTGAAACAATGTCTGAAAGTTCCAAGGCAAAACTGAAAGAATGGAAGGAAGGCATGATTGAAAAAATGGGCAAAGCTAAATTTAATGAATATCAAGCAGGTTGGTGACAGCACTACATGTAAGAAAGATTATCAAAATGAGCCTGTTAGATCAATCTGCAACTTTCCTTAAAATAAATAATTTTTAGTATTTCTTCAGGTTTAGATTTAACTTTTAATATGGTGGTGAATATTTATTGCAATGTCATATTGTAGTCTTGACTTTTAATTTTTAAATTTTCAGTTTAAAAGTCCCAAATAAGTTTACTAATTTTTGCTGTAAATACTGTTAAATTCTTGCTTCCCCAGACCCAGAAATTAAAATTGACAGTAAGAATAAGATTATTGAAATAAATAGAAAACAAAAATCAATTATTATAGATTTGCTGAATCAAGGATCTAAATTTCACTCAACAATAAAAAGATACCTGGAGGCTGCAGATAAGCAAATGGTGACTGTTGATCCTCAAATTGAAGGATGCTGGAAAAGCTTGGAAAATTTACTGCCAGATATCAGCAATGTGCGCATGGTTGAAGAATGCATTTATCATCCTATTCTTGCATACAGAGGAGTGGTTGATTGTGTAGCTTCTTACAGGTATACATACATACAAAAAATGAAAAACAAGAAAATGTAAATCTGAAATTATCCCACTGTATTGTTTATTCACAATCACATAATATATATTTTCAGAGGTACTCCCTGCGTCATCGAATGGAAAAAGTCAAATAAACCAAAATCAAACTTATCTGCTACATATGATGCTCCCTTACAATTGTGTGCCTACCTTGGGGCTTTGACTTGGAACAAAAACTTAAAGGAACTTGATGTCAAAAATGGTCTTGTGGTAGTCGCTTACACGGACGGTAGTCCAGCAAATGTTTTTTTAATGGACCTTGAATCTTGTGAAGTGCATTGGATTCTGTGGCTGCGACGCCTGCAGTCATACTGGTTGAAAAAATCTACAACACTACTCCAGCATGAAGCCTGAAGTTGTAAATAAATTTTTGTAAAAAACTAAAAATATTTTTCTTTTCTCTATCATTAATTTTTTATAAATAACTGTCGTAGATAATTAGCTGATTATTAATGTACACGGGGGAAAGTGGGAATAGTTCTTTATCTTGATTCATTTGTGAATAAAATTTGGCGGGAAATTCAAAATGATCGTGACAAGCCCTCGAAATCAATAGTTTGAGTATTGATCTGAGGCGCCCTCCTAATAGCAACTGACGAGCGGTGGTACCAACATTTGCAACATTTATTTTTTTGTTTTAATCAAAAAAATGACTTCATTTAGATTAATTTGGGAAGTAAAATGCGATTAATTAATTTTTAGGTTCAATGAAATTAAATTCTTGTCGGATAAAGAGTAATAAATCTAAAAAACTGGAAATTGAATTTTGAATCAGTTAGGTTGGTATTGGTTAATGTTTGTAAGCTGGTCTTGTACACAATAGCGGGAGCGTTGACAGTGGAAGGAAGTTATTTTTGGCGGATTTCGTCGTTAAAAAAGCGGGTTTATATTACGGTTTCTAAAAATTTATTTCTATTCTTTTAAATCATGTTTAGTTTTTGATTTTTTTATTGAGCTCTCTCATAGTTGTCAAAACACCACTCCTTCATGTACTTTACGAAGTGATATGTCCAACCGATGGTTTTCAAAATTCAAAAAAAAATTTTTTAAATTGCACAGTAGATTAAAAATAGATTTCTGATAATTTCTAAATTTATGCCTCTTTTTATCATAGAATTCGGTGGAAGGATTTACGCGAACATTAAAGTGAACTATAGTGTAAATTTTTAGGGGAGAAAGAAATCATTGCGCTGGAAATTTTGATTTAGAAATCATATTTTATTATCTTTCAATAAAAAAGGAGAGCAGATTTTATTACATTGCTTATAATTTTGGTTTAAAGTTTAATTTTCCCCTTTTTTCTGCAGCTTCTGGTGTTTAGAGATGAATGGAAGAAGTGTTTTGAAAAAAGTGATTTTCCATAAGATGTAACATTCGATAGTGGTGACGGGTAAAGTAAAATTGTCATCATGATCACAGAGGAAATTCATGACACAAAAGAGGACAAAAGTAAAGCATCAGCTATCATAGTAAATGGAACAAACGCGGATGTGTTACAGAAGCAGGGGGGCAAGCTGGTAAAGTATTTTTTTATTAGAATTGTATTTTCTTTAAACCCAACCATAAACTTTGTATTTGTTCATTCTTATAAATAAAAATTATTAAAACACCTTTAAAAGTTTTTGGCATAATTGTAATTATTTAAAATTACTCTAAATTAAATTTAATTAATTAAATGAATGCCTGGACAAGGAGATAGAAGCCCCTTTGATGAATGTGGCTTTGTGCAATCTGAACATCACCTCATTACTATTGCATCTGAAAATTTATTAATTAACTGTTTTCATTGTTCAGTTCATATTTGTATTACTTAAAACATGAGAGAATGATTTATTAAAGTTTCTCACTTATTGCATTTATGTATTTATGATAGTTGCATTGTGGGAATACAATTTTCATTTATTTACACTTTTAGAAAAAAAAACTTCATAAAAAGCACTGAGTTCATTCATTTAAAATTTTAAAATTTAAATGCAATATATTACAAGGTCATTTGCTTTGGTTTATGATCAGATACAGTGCTTAAAAGGTGACACTTTTATTATTAAAAACTGGATTTATGGATTTATTTTTCAGACATGTTATTAAAGCAAGTGGCTTACTAATTATGTAAGCAAGTTCAAATCATTGAATAGGATTATATTTGACAGTTTGATTGTCAAAGGAATGAATGATATTGTCAATGGAATTTTACTTGAGGAAAGTGAATTTTTCAATTTTGTTTTTGAACTGTGAAAGTTTAGACCGAAGTTGTTTTTGCTTGAGATGTTATAAATTCAGTCAAATTGTTGCTGAGTTTAATGATATTTACTGAAAAATTTTCTAAAGTGCTTCTATTATCTTAAAAATGTGCATTATATTACTGCAGTTTAATTCCACTGCAGTTTCACTATTATTATGACCTGAAAATTGCTTCCATAAATTATTACCATAATATAAAATGGTTACAATTGACTTTTGTTCCCCTAAAATACTGTTTTTAAAATGTGAGGAAATTTAAAGAGATCAACGGAGTTTCTAAATTATGATCGTTATTTCAACGGCAAACTAACCGCCCACTTCTTGTTAGTAAAGCCAATCCTCTTCCCTCTGTATTTAAATACTCCAACATTGACCTAATCTCATTGAGTTTCTCACATATTTTCAAGAAATTTTGGTTTTTAAAGCCCCGTAAGCATTAATTCTGCCGCTCTGAGACGTGACAACACCATGTCGTTTTAAAATTTGAAATATTTTACCGAACGAATCCAAATTTTGTGGAAAAATTTGAGAGGAAATCAATTAAAGTTCATTACTCATTATTGCATTTCAATGCAGTTCGCTTCACATCAGTGATTATCAGCCTTTTTTTGAAAGTATGAGCGCATAATTTAATTTCAGGAACTATACTGCACCCTCCTCTAGGCACTCCCACATTGTATTTTGTATTATTCAAAAAGGGAATTTAATGGTAACGAACTGCCGACTGTAGCATCGCCCGACTGTAATTTTCTGATGTGCGACTGGTTATAACCACATCGTTTTATTACCGGTTTTTCTCATGGTTTGCTTTCATGGTTGCCATGGTAACTAATTTTGCATTTAATAAAAGGGATTTGTAAATCCTTTTTAAGGTAAATTGTTTTTTTCTTAAGGGCCAGAAACCTTTTTTATTTTCTCGGGCAGTGATGGCCAATCTTTGATAATATGGGGGCCAAACTTGAGTTTGGTGTAATTTCGCCGGTCACAACATAAAAATAGTACTTTTCCCGAAAGGTAAGAAAGAATTTAATAATAATATATTAATAATATATATAGAAAGGAAAGAATAACATAGGAAAAAAATGAAAGAGTATTGGCCGAAAAGAAGGAAGAAGCGGCTGTTGAATTATCGTGGTCCAAGATAGGCCGAAACAAAAAAAAAAATAATATAATAATATATTTTCCCTATTTCGCACAAAAGCATTAGGGAGTAAAGTATACAATTACATTGAGACACTGTTACAAAATACAAATTTCTGAAGGAATCATACACATTTTTTATCGGTTAAAAATAATATTGTAATTTTTACACAATTTTAATACTAAAATGTTTTAATGTTAAAACGTATAAAAATGAAATTAATAACTTGAAAGTAAAAATAGAGAAATTAAATAACTCACGGACCACATGCAACACCTTCACGGGCTGGAAATGGCCCGCGGGCTGTAGGTTGGGCATCACTGTTCTGGGGTTATCTTTTCGATTCGAAGGGATTCGAAGGGTTTTTTTATCCTTCCAAAACTTTTGTTGCTGAAAGTTTTGTAATTGTTTTTCATTTGCCAGTATTGTATGTTAAAGTCCTAAATGTGGTAAGTGGAGGGAAAAAAGAACTAAATGGGAGTTAATCCCTTCACAATGGGATTTGATAGAAACTGATTGCTTGATTTTAATGCCTCTGCTAACCTTCATTGTCGCTAAATTACCCTTATTAAAAAAAATAAAAATAATTTTCCTGTTGCTAAAGTATAAAGAGTTGCGCTAACTCATCGCATCACTAATTGGTTTTAAAATCCTGTTTCCGTTTTGCGCGGAAGCCAGTTTTTATTCTTGATTTTCACGGTGTTCCTTCCATCGTTTTCTCTTTTTCGTTTCTTTTTATCGTTTTCATTTCTTTGCTTTCTTCATCTGTGTGGTAGTTTATCCAAATTATTTCCTGCATCTTATTTCTTTCAGCTTTGGGGAAGAGAAGTTGAACACCGTCAGCTCTCCTTGTGATTTGTCCTTCGTCTTGGTGTTTATCTTTGGAATTATGACCTAAAATGACATCAGGATTTAATCAAATAACATAACATTACGGTGAAAACCCTTTGGAAATAGGTTTTTCAATTTAAGGCATCTTCAGAGCAGATAACTCGATTCGCTCACCTTCTGTGACAGTCTCTGACACACTTAAGACAGATCATTTCAAGCCAATTAAGATTCCATCAGTGTCAAAGAAAGGTGGCTTTCAACTGATACAAACGTTTTAAAATAACTCCGGAGTGAATGGGTCCTGATTGAAAATTTTTTCCGCACAAATTGCATTCCTATTTTTTTCCCAAGCGTGCAATTACAGATCGATAATTGATTTAATGCATCCCCTCCCTCTGCCCGAAGTTGTTTTCTCTAAGACGCGGAGTAATCCAACAGTCTAATTACACTTCTCTTTTTTTTCACTGTAGTATATACAGTCGATTCTCACTTATTTGGAAATGTTGGGGTTTTCGGTATTTTTCGTTTCTTGGAACTCTCGACAATTTCCTGTACTCTATTACGCCCGTACATAGAGTTTATTAGAGGCGGAATTTCTGATTATTATTAAAAAGTATTTTATTTCTTCCCCAAAAGTATTTTCAGTATGTTTCTTTTACGGTTTGTAGGCTGTAAGAAATTTAGTATCTGTAAGTGTCCTCTGCAGTTCCATATAAGGAGGGAGAATTGACCCTATTATGTCAGAATTACTTCCAAGATCGATATTCTGTTCTACAATTCTTTCGTTTTCAATCCTTTAATGAAATTTTTACACATTATTAGTGAATTCTGCGATTTGGTACGGGATAAGGACGCGCGTGCTCATGATTAGCCCGAAGTTGTTTTAAGTGAAGTGCTGAATTCGAAGGAAGTCATCGTTTACAATGCCACACACTCAGGTTCTCATCCCTGACATTTTCTATTTTCTGAATAAGGAGGATAATTCCATCCTTCACCCGATGGTTTTGAACTTCACCTCTGACCAAAACTGACCGGTGTCCATTCACTTGTGTGTATGCGCAAATATTAATGTCCTCATTAGGCCGAAGAAATCAATAGAGCGGTTGATTGTCCTCATGCAAAAGGGTTTGAAATTGGATTCGCCTTTCGTCACACTTTGATTGATTCCTGGCAAAATGCTTCTTTTTGAGAGATCTTCTGACCATTGCAGTGCCATTATATTCATATATTTTCAATGTTCTGCTCGCTGAGTTTTTAGAGCGTTCGTTCTAGCAAATAATGTTGGAGGTCTGTGTCATTTTTTGAAATTTCTGGATTCCGCCGGTTGTCACTACACTTTTCCCAGGCTTTTATACAATGTCACGTTTTTAATTTATTGTGTTCTAATTTCGGCAGTTTGGTCTTTGAAAGCATACAGAGGGTCTGACATTAAAGAAGTTTTATGGTGACCACTAACGATTTAGTTCTTTTTTTAAAATTCAAATCCCCACGGTTGTTTAATTTTAGGAGCAGCAAAATTTCCGGTACCTGTTCTCTGATCCTAATAGTTCTCTGCTCCAGTGTGTTTCTCATAATGTATTACATCACGCGAAAAGCAGTGAGAAATGGTGTTAACCAAAAAAAAAAAAAAACAAGTAATTCTAGAAATCAGTTACGTGATAAATGTAATCTATATTATGCATAAAGAAACTGGGACACGCCTGAAGAAGCTGTTGTGGAAAGGGTTGATATTGATCACAGTCCGCAGCACACTCTTCGTCCCGAGAGGTTAATTACAATACAGTCGCCACCATCATTCGGTTATTTTCAACCCCTTATTTTTAAATGTAATGTTGTAATTTTTTCATGATTGTTTTGTCGCCTTCAAAGGGATCTTTCCTTTCTCAAAAAAAAAAAATGTTTCGTGTTCGCAAGACATCTGAGGGGATTGAAATTAAAGGATAATAAAATAACGAGGTACCTAATTGTCAATGACGTAATTTTTGAAGTGTGCGATGATTCATCGCTTCAAATGGTGAAACGGTTTTGATTCGCTAATATTTTTATTTTTCACCCATGATAATTTGTTAACAAATTCAAAATACACATCCAATCCGGACCTTGAAAAGGTCTCACTTCAACTTCTCCCACAATGGTGATTCAATAACTTTGACGTCCTCACATAATTGCGAGTGCTCGGTCAGGTTTTTAGGTTGCGGTCACCCACTCATCAACCGGTGTACCTCATCATCTCCGACCAGTAGAGACTTTTGGTGGGCGCGAGATTCCAACAAAGACGAGGACACGGCCAGTGTGATCTTTAGGGATGCTCCCCTCCCTTCACCCCGGTGAAAAGTCACGTTTTGGCATTTGACAACTTTCCACTGATTTATGGCTTATATGCAGGGAGACTGTGGCGACAGTTGGCGTCTACTGGTGAACTTGAATATCCTTTCACCACCGGTATTAATGCCATCTAAGGTGTCGAAAAATTAGCAGTAACAGCGGGACTGTGGAATTTCGGAATTTAAATACTATTCTCGCAGCTGGAGGTTATTCACAACTGCAATTTTTTGTGCTTATTAGGAAAATAAGCTTGCATAAATCAGATTTGCTGTCAGGATTGAATTTCTTAAAACCATTCTGTATTATGCACGGTGAGCGAACCTGATTATTGATTTGAGATTTCGTCTCGACTTCATTTGTCGCGTCTGCCAAACTTTTTGCTGTCGTCGTTTCAATATATTCGAGTAAGGGCGGCCAACTTTTCGGGGAGATGCAGGACAAGTTTTTATGTCAGCGTGTCTAACCCAAAACGGCCGACTAATGTATTTTATTTACTTTGAAATGAACAAAAAAGTTGTTACTGACCATTAAACATTTATCAGAATCATTCGGTGTAGAAAATGAGTTTATTTTTTGCGGGCGTGATATAGTCGATGATTTTCTATTAACCTGGAAATTGGAATCAAATTAGTAACAGTGCAGTTGTGTATGTATAAATAGTTGCAGTTCTATGGGAAAAATATCAAGCGCTAATCTTCCTTTTGGAGATTCAGAGCTGGGCCTGTTTTATATAGTATTTTGTTGGTTTAGAGGAATAGGACTACTGATGAGAGAAAAAATAATTATTCTCAAATAAAACCTCCCCAATACTTATGGAGTATCGAATGAACGATTGTCAACTGCATTGGCCAAATTTGGAGTCGGAAAGCGGCCCAATCCGATCACGTGTGGTCATTCCTTTTTCCATCGGAAGTTCCAGTTCCGAAACGAATAACGCATTCGAAGTTGGCGGACTGTGTTAGAATAATTGTGTAGTAATAGTAGAGGTAAGCACTGCCACGTGGGCATTCACGGGTTTAATCATTCTGGCATTGCAACTCCTGTTTTCTTAATATCTTGGCATCTGTGCGAATACAGATAATAGCTATTACACCTACTGGCGGAATGGAATCGACTCAAGGACTATAGTCGAATGCGCAAAATGTCTTCACCTGAGGCCTAATGCCATTTTCTGTAAAAAATGAATCCCATCAATTAAACCGACATTTAGTTCGACGGTCAGAGTAGGTGGCGACAGGGCCACCACTGCCAAAAGCAAACAGCTAACTCCGCCAATGAAAACTCATTTGATTATTTATCATACGATCTTGAACTCACAATCCGAATGCAACCTTCGTTGCATCATTCTGCAGATTCAGCTTTTATGCTGAAGGTATTGGAAAAGGGCGGATGCGAAATCAATCGATAAGAGCATTAATTGTACTGCTGATTTTGCCGGTACTTTGGGAAGGTTTGTCTTCTGAGACATAAAATCAGATCGAAATGACGAGTTTGAGTAATGGTTTGATGACTCGGAGTTGAAATGTGGAGGAATTCCTCATCAGGATCGGAGCGGTTAATACCATTACGGGTTCTTTCCCACGGTATTTTGGAGGCACCATTTTATAAAGAATGGGAAGCGGTCGCACTCTTTCTCTTTCACGATTATATAGAAACGTTCAAATGCTCCGAATGCTGAAACAATCTTGTGGGATGACTTTTTAGCAGAAAGAAATGGGCAAACTTCCACGCTGGCATTCACTATGTTTTTTAGGAAATTGCCCTTGAAGGCCCAGCCCCTGTAAATGAAGTGTGTACAATTCCAGGATCATGACCTTGACCCGGCCGTTTTCTCTCAATCTTTGAGCTAATCCAAAAAAGGCAGGCAAGTGCTTTTTTAAACTTTTCTATACTCCATTCCGGCGATAAGTCTTGAGGGAATGCAGCTTCATTGCAGTACATGACTTTGGGATTATCCTTCCGGTGAAAGCGCAAACCGAAACTAATTTTTACAGGAATGTAAAATAAATTTTAACGGAACCCTATTTGGTTCCCGTTTTATCACAAATCAGTGATAGTAATCTCTTGGCACAGTTTGGCGTTTTTAAACAAAAACTGATCTTGATTTTTGTCTTTAGAATACGGTTAATGATGTCGAAGAAATTAATCAAGTTTCTCAATAAGATTACGGTCGTTAAAATTAAGTCTGATTAAATTGCTGCAGTGATTAAAGTCGTTCATCACTTTTAATTGTTTTCTTTAGGTTATTACATTCGAATGAGCTGCTGAATATAACTGTTGGGGTTTTTGTCGCTTGAAATTGGGGTTATTAAGACCAAACTTGGTTTTGATATAATTTGTTCTGAGTAAAATTTAAAATTTAGATAATTTTTTTGATCTTTTTAAGCTGAAATACATATAAGCAGTTTGTGAATACACTCCAGTCAAAATTCACAAAGCGCTTTAGTTTCCAAAACTATATTTAAATTCAGTTTTCTTATCATTATAATGCAAAGGCTAGAAAATTATTTCCATGGAGTTCACACTTGTATTCTACTATTTCATCATCGCCAACTGAGTTTGGAACAATGGGTACATTGCAGACAATAAAATGTTTGTTTTCTCGAATTTGCTGTCGAAGCATATCACACGCGATAAAAGTAATTCAAGAACAGTCCCAGCCAGAAATATTAGTTTTCTCGACAGCAGTCGGATGAATATTTTGTCGGGCAGATCAACTTTCCCGAATGGATATTCCCTTTTGGCGGCAAATTTGTGAGGTTCGTACTGTATTGAAATTATCGCTTAGTTGGCAAAAAAATGCGTTTTTGGCCGGCATGACAGGCATGTTCTCAACCGTGAGTATGTTCTTCTGCAGTGATGGCAGTCATTTTTCCCTCCGAAGAAGGCAACCGCAAAGAAGCATAAAAAAACCAGCGAAGCATGTTAATGATTTACTCGAAGAGTGCGCATCTTGGCTGAGTTTGTCGAGAGGAAATGGCTAATTCACAGCATGGTTTAGAATTATAAATTCTTATATGTGAATTTCTCTGCTGCGGGGCTGTAAGAAAATAAATATTTGGAACATCTTAAGTGGCACTTGTGTTAGCATAAGACTCAAGGCTGACGCGGCCACGGCCCAACGGAATTCTGCTTTATTTTCAGTCACGAGGGAAAGAAGACTCTCGTTCGGAAGAATGGGAAAAATCCTTGACTTTATCTTTTCCCAAAGTTTGGAATTTGACGCTTTTGTAGTTTATTTGGATCAAGGAAATAAATCAGCAGCCTATGGAAGAGACGGGGCAGGGCGTGCCTCATCAGAGGCATTCAAATGCTATCGTTTGTTATGGTGGAAGGCCTTATGAGTTTTATAGATTGCAGACGGATTCTCTGTTAGCAGTTGTCTAGTCTGGCTATGACGAAGAGGTTCCATTTTGGATCAAAGATTTTAGGAATAAAATTTTGAGGAGTTCCAGCGACCATTCGTGCAATGTTACTCGCATTGTTTGTTCAGCCTTAGTCATTACCATCATAACGTCGAGTATAATGGCAGTAGGTCAATTTGCGAAGCATTATGTCATCACTAAACCTTTATCTCGCCTTATCGGAAAGTGCAGAATTTACTCTCCTTTTAAAATTTATTACACCTGCAAGAAAGGCTTTCCTCGGGACAGAAACTTTTTATCACCTTTAAATGTTCTAATTGTCATTGTTTTAAATATGAATCACTGTTTTAGAGGACATCCACTCCCGAAACATGTTTACCTATATTTTTATTAAGCAATTTCCATTCATGGGTACTTTTCACAACGGTTTTGATGGCAAATGTCATTACAAGTTTTTGTGTTTTGGACAAAACTTGTAATGTGGACGTTACTTTTTAGTTATGAGTTATGGTGTTATGCTCAGTTCGTAAAGTCTGGCACAACAATCCACCGATGTAATGCATAAACTTTTAAAGGAAAAACAAAGAAAAATTAACTGATATTATGGTAATTTAACAGCGTGAAGCATGACCTACTAATTAGGAGTAATTATTAGCATATGCTTTTGATAAATGGTACATTCTGAATAATTAGTGCCTAGTACCACTTGAGATCATTCTGAAAAACAAAATCCCAAGACGAAATGTCAGCAAAGGTTATAAATTAAAAACAAAAAAAAAAGGCTTTAAAGTCGAGGGTTTTTTAGTGAATTCGGAACGTCGAATTTCACTTTCAGTGAAGGATTTAAAGCTTTTAAAACTGATACAACGTCCGAAGTTCTCTCTTCGTTTTTTTTCCATTAACTAACTAGATTCCACTTTTAGATTAGGTATACCCCAAGGTAGAGAAACTATTGGTGAGCTTTCTTTGTTTCTTCCAGATTGATCCGGGTGCGACGTTTTTGCGGGCAGCCAGGGCTGGTCAGTTGGATAGAGTTTTGGAGTTTTTGAACTCTGGCGTTGATGTCAACACGTGCAATGCCGTAAGTTATTTTTGCATCTTTACGTTTCCTGTTATTTTTATGGCCGCGGAATTCATTCAAATATTGTTTTGCTTAAATAAATCATATTGTGGCGGAAGGAAGTATTAAAAATTAACCACGACGTGGGCATTTTACAAAAGAAAGCTATTTCTGCAGACAGTTTCCGGTTTTACAAAACACGCGGAAGTGTTCGCCGGCTCTGCTGAAAGTACTGATTCGCTAATAAATATATAACTAAAGAGGGTTTATCCCGACTTATTTCTCTGCTGTTTTATTGGTCAGCCCCAACATTGTAATTATCAAACAGTAAAACCTTCAATACACTTCAGCTTTGTTTGACTTATGCCACTGTCTGGAGAGTTCATTAAAACGCCTACATACTCCCTAAGGAGTTTCAACTAACCCATTTATTATCCCATACTCCCATACGAGTATTAATTAATTATCTAAATAAACCCGAAGATTAAACCCGTATGCATGCTTTCAAAGAAAAGACCTTATGACCTCGATTTGTGTATTATCATAAATTCGTGTTAAATGAAAAGTGCCGAAAAGCAACTAAAAGCTATGTCTCCTTCCGCAGTCGGCAATAGATGCCAAAAGAACCTTTTAAAATCGTCTGCCCCTCAGCTCGATTCTTTTAAAACATCAATTTATTTGTTTTCTTGCGCTTTTTAAGCTCGCGCAGTTCAAACGAGTGAGATTACATTTAGGTGGAGGGAATTCACAACCGAATATTTTTATTGAATTCTTTGCTGAAGTCTTTAAAGAACGTTAATGTCTTTGAGAGCGAAAAAATATTGTGCATCCCTTGCCTTATCTCGTATCCTTATTCTGTAGAGTTTGCATAGGAGGCACATAGCAAAGGGGTAAATTTCACTTTGTAAAGACAAAATGGTGTGGTGAAATGTCGTCCATCATAAAAAAAAACCATGATATCGATAGTGAAAAATTCTCATTAGGAAATGTGTTTCCTAACATTTCGTGGAGATGAACGACAACCACCGCATCAGTTTACCCTCTTTATAACCAATTTATTGTTTCATCGAAGAAATTTAAAGTCGAGCTTTTATTTTTAGAATGGTCTAAATGCTCTTCATCTGGCAGCTAAAGATGGCCATGTTGAAATCGTCAAAGAGCTCATACAACGCGGAGCCAAACTCGATTCCTCCACCAAGAAAGGAAGCACCGCTCTGCACATAGCCTCTTTAGGTAAGATTCGCGGTGTCAGAGTGGCAGCCCCCGCCAAAGGGGGAAGAATCACCACGAAATTCGAGAAGTTGATTGCCTTTTGTTTGTTTTTCAGCCGGCCAGGAAGAGGTCGTCAAAATATTAGTAGAACGCGGAGCGCAGGTTAATGTGCAATCGCAGAATGGTTTCACTCCGTTGTACATGGCAGCGCAGGAGAATCACGATGGCGTGGTTAAATATCTTCTGAGCAAAGGAGCTAGTCAGACGCTTGCGACCGAGGTAGTGAAAAAGGGACCCGTGGGATCCGTTAACTTTTAATTAGTCGAGTTCTTAAGCGTAATTTCGGGATTCACACTAATTGAATTGCTGTATTCGCAGGATGGATTCACACCTTTGGCGGTGGCGATGCAACAAGGCCACGATAAGGTGGTGACTGTTCTCTTAGAAAATGACACGCGAGGTAAAGTCCGGCTCCCCGCTCTGCACATCGCAGCCAAGAAGGATGACTGCAAGGCTGCAGCTCTCTTGCTGCAGGTAATTTGAAATAAATTACCATTTTCATTGGTTTCATCCTCAATGAGCATATTTTCCATTCATTCATAAAATCCAATCGCAAAATGATTGCGTTTTATTAAAACCGTAAGAGCTAATCATAAATTATTAATTAATCTAAACACTTATAATTAGAAAGTTTTAATGGACTAATTGCATACATTGTTCGGGAGTATATAATTTATCTGTAAAAAAAATCGATTCCTGAGATTAATTAATCTCTTATAACAGTTTCTCCGTCAAGCTTTTTGAGCGCCGGAAGTCTCCTGGCGGCTTCTTTACGCCAAAACTCTTCTTCCAGAGGTTCTTGCAAAGGATTTCCCACAAAGACCAACTCCTCCAGAAGTGGAATTTCTTGGAGTTTTTGGAATTCCGCCCAGTCCTTTACCAAATTATTGCCCATGTAGAGTATTTTAAGTGCTTTGAATATATTAACGCCTTCGAAAAAGAAATCTTTCATTGTAATACCAACACCGTATGAAACTATTTCCAAAGCCTTTTTATTCCTATACAGTCTTTGATGTTTTAGAAGTGAGAAATAAAATGTCTCGGGATATTTAAAACAGCAGGAGTGAAGCGAGTCACGCATGTTCTTAATGGATCAGTAATGGGCAATCAAAACTTTAACAGAAATTGATTACTGAATATCAAAATCTTACCTTTAATCTTATCAATCATATTATAAGATATCCATAATTGTTCGAGTGTGTCTCCCAAAGGTTCCAAACCAGAGAAATTTTTGATAATATTCCGACTCAGAGACAGAATTCTCAAATTCCTCAAATTATTGAATCCGGTGATTTTCTCGATATTATTGGACGAGAGTGAGAGTTTTTCGCAGTTGACTAAAATTGACAGGGAATTATCCAACTTTTCAATCGGTGGGAATTGAAAGCTTAAGATGACTTCTTTTGCTTCTGCTATGTTGGCATTGTATTTTTCTTCCCAAGCTTTAAATGCGTCTTTCAAACTGGTTGGCATATTTTAAAAACAGCCGTTCCTCAAATTTTACGGATGTTGACCGTTGAGTCGAATCATCTGTGTTTATTTACAATTATCTGAAGCCTCATTTCGAATTGTATTCTAGAAAACAAGACCTGGGGACTTTTCACGGGGAAAAATTTATTTGATTAAACAAAATTTAGGAAATACTTGAAGCACACACGTTTATCTTTCACGGTCATTAAAAACTGTCGACTCATGAGTGATTATATTTTTTTTCTGTATTTTAGAACAACCATGACCCAGACATAACATCGAAAAGCGGTTTTACTCCACTTCACATTGCGGCTCATTATGGGAATGAAAACATCGCCAAATTACTCCACTCAAAGGGCGCCAATGTCAATTTCGCCGCTAAGGTGAGTTTGCGACCATAAAACATGAAACATTTGCTCGACCTCTGCCACGAAATTGATTTTACTACATTTCACGGGCGTGAAAGCGTAAAATCCATAAATGCAACAGTGTTGTCGTGCAAAGGTCTCACGACAGAAAATTAATTGGTGACCTTTTTCATTAATTACCGTTCGGTTTGTGTCTTCCTAAAATTTAATTATCCCGCTCGCATCGCTTTTTTTTATTCATTATCGTTGTTATCTGTTTGGTAATCCTTTTGAAATTCATTAATGAGGGACAAATTATCCTCTCGGGATAGCTTATCTATTAATATGTGACAAACATGCAGATCGATTTTTGTTGAAAACCCTCGGGATTATCGCTACATTAAAAGTGGCCAAAAGTAGGATTTTAAATTTTCTAAATTTTTCATAGCACAATATAACTCCTCTTCATGTCGCTTCAAAATGGGGAAAACTGTCAATGGTCTCAATGCTTATTGCCGCGGGTGCCAATCTCGATGCGAAAACCCGAGATGGACTGACCCCTCTTCACTGCGCTGCCAGGTCAGGTCACGATCAAGTTGTGGATCTCCTCCTCGAACACGGAGCCCCCATGAGAAGCAAAACAAAGGTAAGCATTCAAAAACCCAAAGGTGGGGGTTTTAGCCTTGAATTACCCCGGAAATTCGCTTTCAGAATGGACTCGCACCCCTTCATATGGCCTCACAAGGAGATCACGTGGACGCAGCCAGGATTTTACTGTATCACAAAGCCCCCGTGGACGAAGTGACCGTGGATTACCTGACGGCTCTTCACGTAGCTTCTCATTGCGGCCACGTGAGGGTGGCCAAACTCTTGCTGGATAGGAAAGCGGATCCAAATGCGAGGGCCCTGAACGGATTTACTCCGCTTCATATAGCCTGCAAAAAGAATCGCCTTAAAGTGGTGGAACTATTACTCAAACACGGAGCAAGCATCGAGGCAACGACGGAGGTGAGTTACCCTACTTTCTGGCGGAGATCAACTTTGGAATTTCTAAAATTGGGAATCTGTTTACTGCAGTCGGGTTTGACGCCTCTCCACGTCGCAAGCTTCATGGGATGCATGAATATAGTAATATTTTTACTGCAACACGGCGCAGCTCCCGATGTACCAACCGTGAGAGGAGAGACTCCATTGCATCTGGCTGCAAGAGCAAATCAAACTGATATTATTAGGATTTTGTTAAGAAACAATGCTTTGGTCGACGCTAAAGCCAGAGTAAGTCTCTGACGTTTTTAATTTTATGATTACTCGGAAGCGATGAATCGGTGTTTATTATTCCTTACAGGAAGAGCAAACGCCTTTGCATGTGGCTTCGAGGTTAGGGAATACCGATATAGTCATGCTTCTGCTCCAGCACGGAGCCAGCATAGACGCTCATACAAAGGATTTGTACACGCCTCTTCACATAGCAGCAAAAGAAGGTTCAGATGAGGTAATCCCTTTTTTTTTTTAATTCCGCGTATGTATAATTGTCAGACGCGTAATATTTTTTAATATCGTTAAGGTGGCTTCCGTTCTTCTGGATCATGGAGCATCTCTAAATGCAACCACCAAAAAAGGTTTCACTCCTCTTCATTTAGCTGCCAAATATGGAAACATAAAAGTGGCCAGACAGTTACTGCAGAGGGATGTTGACGTTGATGCACAGGGAAAGGTTAGTTATGAGTTGTATGTAAGTGTGAATAAAACTAACCGTAAATTTAATTTTCAGAACGGAGTGACACCGTTGCATGTCGCCAGTCATTACGATCATCAAAACGTGGCGTTGTTGTTGCTCGACAAGGGCGCTTCACCCCACGCGACGGCGAAGAACGGACACACCCCTCTTCACATAGCCGCTCGTAAAAACCAAATGGACATTGCGACCACCTTGCTCGAATACGGAGCCAAACCGAACGCCGAATCGAAGGCGGGTTTTACCCCCCTGCATCTGGCTGCTCAAGAGGGCCACGTCGATATGTGCGCATTGCTCTTGGAACACGAAGCTGACCCTAATCATCAAGCAAAGGTGGGGCAACCATCCACCACGTGTTGTTTTACCCCACCGATCTGAGTTTTATCATCCCCTTTATATTTTCAGAACGGATTAGTTCCTCTACATCTGTGCGCACAGGAAGATAAGGTGGATGTTGCTAAAGTCTTGGTCAAAAACGGAGCGAAAGTGGATGCCATAACTCGGGTAAGTGTATGACTGTTAAAAGTGAAACCGATATAGAATAATAATTCGGTAAACGATTTTATCCAGGCTGGGTACACTCCACTTCATGTTGCCGCTCACTTTGGTCAAGTTAACATGGTTCGATACCTGCTCGGAGAAGGAGCAAATGTGAACAATAGCACTGCCATCGGTTACACACCACTTCATCAAGCCGCACAACAAGGCCATATTCTCGTGATAAATTTACTTTTAGAGAATAAAGCAAAGCCAAATGCCACCACCAATGTGAGTAAGCACTCCTCACCGATAATCGCCCCCATATTTAAAAACTTAATTGGTTTTTTATTATCCTTTAGAATGGGCAAACTGCTCTATCAATCGCACAAAAATTGGGTTATATATCCGTTGTGGAAACTCTAAAAGTGGTAACGGAAACCACGATAACCACAACAACGACCACAACAATTGAAGAAAAGTACAAAGTTGTAGCTCCGGAAGCCATGCATGAGACTTTCCTGTCGGATTCGGAGGACGAAGGCGGTAAGTGAATAGTTCGTGACCATTTTGCAGTTATAATCGTGTCTCAGTTTATTATTTGATGAGGGAAAAATAATAAACTTCCCCGAAAAAAGCTCAATTTTTCGGGTTCGCCTTTTATCTCTCCTCAATTGAGGGTTGGATACTCACAACAGGCTAAGCTTTATTGTGTTTATCTTGCCGCCAGGTGGCGAGGAAGATATATTCGGTAAACCAACTCATGCTCAACATATATATTTACCTTATTATCAAGGGGAGATGAAGTATACTCGTAAGTGTTGTGGATCTCGACTGAGTGCTTGTTTTTAAATCCTGCTGGTGGTACGTTTTGCCCCTCGTGGCACTTAACCCTTCACCCGCCGCATTCCCCGCCTTAACTCCCACCATGTGGATGTTTTCCCGATGTTATTTTAGAGTTTTTACGGACTGCTTTATTTATTTTCAGTGCTTTTTTCTCGTTCGGACAGGGATTTATGTTTTTAAAAGCTTTGCTTGTTTTTAGCTAAGGGCCGGAATACGAGCCAATGTGTCACCTGTCTTTGTGAGAGCGAATATGCTGTATAATTAGTTACCGGTGCACTGTTTTTAATTTTTCGTTTATTATTTGTGGAATTTTATTCAGTTCAGGATTTTAGAAATGCAAGGCTGTTGGCGCTGAGTTATGTAAAGATTAGCCTTTATTTAGCAAACGTGAATTTGTAACATTTAACATTTTACAGCACAGTTTTATTTATTTTATAATTCCGCTTTTACATTGTATTTAATCGCTGTTTGCTTTTTTTTTTATTTTCAGTCATGCACTTGATAGAAGCTCACGTTAGTTGAAAAAAGTGCATTTGTAAATATTATAATTTTTTCCTCACTTTGATCTTCATTCACATTTAAAGAGTTAATTATGATTTTCAGGTGAGGATCCAGGAGTTGACCAGCAACAGTACAATTATTTAATGGGGGATGACATGAGGTCTTTCGGAGATGATTCTCACAGGATTGATGTGACAAGGGATGAAGAAAACAGAGGTGGGTTCACGTTTGAGTTCGGTAAATACTTTGGTACTCGCTTTTTGATAAATATTCCAAAGGTTTGTTTTCTGAGTGTTCGTCTGCAAAAAAGTAATTGTGGGCGCTGTCTCTTTCAGCACCTTCTCGAATGAATGAATCCATCATCATCCAGGAACACTACGGGGAGAGTTGGTCGGGTGCGCACACTGCTCGACCCGATAATGTCCACATAAAAAGGGCCATTCATGCAGGGTGAGTTTCTCAGTAAGTCAGTGCAGAAGTTCCCACACCTGAGAAAGCACTGAGGTGTGAGGGAACATCTGCTTGGAATTGATTAGGCGAATATTGACTGAAAAATTGTTTGTTGGGCTTTGGTTGATATTTACCCAGACTAAAATTGAAATTTTGCTCATTGTGAAAAGAGTTTGAAAATTTGCAACGAATTAAAAATATTAATAACTTCTCCTGAGTTTTTTTTGTTCTTTATAACTGCAGACTAATTGAATATTCAAGAATGCGATTAATAATTAGTTAATCGTTTTTGAAAATTGGAATTTTTAATTAAATGGGGTTGGTTTTATTCTTTTCGAAAAACGGGGGTTAAATGTTTCTGTTTCAGTTACAAGAGTAAACCTAGAGGGTTTTAAGTTACATTTTTTCTGAGTCGAGGTTTCTCATTTGCAAAAGGCCAACGTCCGTTTTAATCGCGACATTTCGTAAGAATTATTAGTGTAAAGCGGGGATTTTAGTTTTGTGTTTAGTTTTGTTGGGATTTTAAAATATTTTATGGAATTGATATTATTATAAATGATATTATTAATCTGTAAATTCAAAATTCTGCTTAAAAAGTTGATGCAATAATGATGTATACTTTTAAATTTCACCTGTACCTTAATAAGAACATCTCATATCACCGAAGAAGTGTTTAAATTATTTTTGCATCAACCGTTTCAATATGGTCAAACGTAGAATAACATCAATAATATCCCATTACTGTATTTCTTACTTCTCTTTAACTCCACATTTTTTAATTAAGACAACAAAGCACACTGAAATGTTTAAAAGAAAAGGTTTTAGATAATTAATGATAATACATTTGAAGGAAAAGTTGTTTTTCGGGGAAAAAAATAATGAATAATGGTGTCGGTGTAGCAATGATTTCTTCTCCTCCACAACTGTTAAAATCAGAGCTGATCATTTTTTTTTTTCACGAATAAGAGCAGACGTAGTATGAGAAATAATAGCAGCATGTTTCCGTAGCACTTTTTGGTAATGGAGCCGATATTTCTGTAGGGAGTAAGTCACTCTTTTATATATTAATTTTTATGTCACACGGACAACGTTAGCACCGTCACGCACTAACTCACAGTTACTGACTCGCCGCTCACTAACATGCATGACTATGTTTGTTTTGTTGGATCATGAGTTTCGAAATTCCAGTGGTCGACTGTACTATCGACTCCCCTAAAAAGTATTCAGATTTGTTTGGAATGTTCGCCGGAAGGAAGTGCACACTGCTGCCATGTTGAATGGTCAGAATGAGAGTCTGTGCAAGAAAAGTTTGTCAGTTGTCACTGCTGTCCATTTCAAACGCCATGATCCAACAGAAAACTCTTTCAAATACATTTTCACGAAAGACAAAAAGGAATTAAATTTTTTTTTCAATTTTTTTTCGAAACCCCCTAGATTGAATTCTGACAAGTTAGATGAAACGCTGATGGCTCTCAGGATTAGGAATGACAAAGTCAAATATTGTGGCGGAATGTGTAGAGAAAGGTATTTGAGTTTAGTTTTTATAATTTTTTAGTGTTTTTTTTTTTTTTGATTTCGCTTTCTATGAGAAGTTTTCCTTCCTTCTTGCTGCGGAATTATTTTTCACGAAATTGCTACAGCGACGCCATGCTTCTTCTCTTGCGAAATTAACATATTTTAATGAAAGCCTTGAATATTTCAGTGATTTGTTTGATAATGGTAACCACTAATAATTTTTTCCTTGTTGTTAATCTTTTACCGGTGACATTATAGGGACAGGACTTGGAAGCAGTAAGTTAATCAATGAAATAATTTTTATGTTTTGTTAGAACTGGGAGTTTGGGAGGTACTCAAGTTAATTTTAGCTAAGAGAGAGTTTAGATTTATGGGGCCCTTCGGTTCTTGATCAGTTTTTCTGGGAATGTTATAGAATATAGTTCGAAATTTTAATTTTATAGCTCTTAGAAGTTATTTTGCATAGTTTAGCTATCGTTTCCATATAACATTAAATTCTTTAAGTATTTACCTTAAATAATCTTTTATTTCATAAACCATTTTCTCTCCTTTTAACTTATTTTTGTCGTTATGGTCATACAACTTTGATGAGAGAAATGTATCGATAATTAATTTTATTTTTATCCGCATGCTGTTTGTTAATATTTAGTAACTGCAGTCTGGTCTTGATTTGGCATTATATATGCTCTTGTTATGTTGAAGGATGTATGCTTCCCCGGAATTATTAATTGGGAAGTTGTTATGTAATTAGTGCAGTTTTAAGGTAAAATTAGTAGATGTACATCAAAAAATAAGAGTTTCGTTCAATCCTTTTTTGCATTCCGATTTTTGTTTAGCTTCCTCGTGAGCTTTCTCGTGGATGCTAGAGGAGGTGCAATGAGAGGATGCCGACATTCCGGCGTAAGAGTTATCGTTCCTCCGCGAAAAGCTCCAATGCCAATGAGAATCACTTGTCGATACCTGAAAAGGGACAAATTGGCACATCCGCCTCCTTTAATGGAAGGGGAGGCATTAGCCAGTAGAGTCCTGGAATTGGGCCCCGTCGGAGCCAAATTTCTTGGGTAATACTCTTTTTCCATATTCCGATCAACAGAGCTCAAAATACCCGAGTTAATTATTTTTTTTTTTCTCAGTCCCGTTATTATAGAAGTTCCTCATTTTGCTTCGTTACGCGGCAAAGAACGGGAGATTGTAATTTGTCGTTCGGATAACGGGGAAACGTGGAAGGAACACACCTTAGAAGCTAGTCAGGAGGCCGTTCAAGATGTACTTAATGAAAGTTTTGAGGGAGAAGGTATATCTTAATTTGTCTGTCATTAAAACTCGTGACGTGAGGAGTCTGACACCACGGAAACGTTTCAGAATTGGGACAAATAGAAGATCTTCACACGAACCGCATCACCAGAATATTGACGGAGGATTTCCCACAGTATTTCGCAATCATCACGCGATTGAGACAAGAAGTGCACCCCATTGGCCCCGAGGGAGGCACCGTATCTTCCTGCGTCGTTCCTCAAGTGCAGGCTGTTTTTCCGCCGAATGCCCTCACCAAAAAAATTAGAGTCGGCCTGCAGGTAAATCACTCTGACTGATTTTCAACTCTAGAGTTGAAAAGAAATTCTTAACCCACTGTGCGTTTTTTTTTCAGGCTCAGCCCATTCCTCAAGAACTAACGTCAAAGCTGTTGGGCAACAGAGTAGCTATTTCTCCGATAGTCACGGTGGAACCAAGGCGAAGAAAGTTCCACAAACCCATCACCCTTACCATACCCATTCCCCAGGCGGCGAGCAAGGGGATGATCAATCAGTACTCGGGGGAGGCTCCTACTCTTCGGCTCCTGTGTTCCATCACCGGTTAGGACTGCATTCGAGCTCATTTGGATCACCCTGCGATAGTGTTATAACACTATATTGTCCTTTCAGGTGGCAGTACAAGAGCTCAGTGGGAAGATGTCACCGGTTCAACTCCTCTGACTTTCGTGAAAGATTGCGTGTCGTTCACGACCACCGTCTCAGCGAGATTTTGGCTGATGGATTGCCGAAACATTGGGGAGGCTACAAAAATGGCGACAGAATTATATCGAGAAGCCATTCATGTGCCATTCATGGCGAAGTGAGTGTTCACAGAGCTTTCCACAGCAATTTCTTCATTTCATTATTTACTTATTTTAATTCCCTTTCAGATTCGTCGTGTTTGCAAAGAGAATAGACACACTGGAAGCGAGACTTCGGGTATTCTGCATGACGGACGACAAAGAAGACAAAACTCTCGAGCAGCAGGAACACTTCACGGAAGTCGCTAAAAGCAGAGACGTCGAGGTGTTGGAAGGCAAAGGGAATTTCGTAGAGTTCGCAGGGAATTTAGTACCCATCACCAAAAGCGGGGATCAGTTACAGTTCACTTTTAGGGCGTTCAAAGAGAACCGTCTGCCTTTCAACGTTCGGATCAGAGATCAACACGAAGAAGCCTTGGGGAGAATATTCTTCATGAAAGACCCGAAGGTGAGCAACAATTAACATTGTTTTCCCGGCTCTTTACGTAATAATTATGGTTTTTTTTCAAGGTCGCTAAAGGTGATCCTTCCCAGGCACCGATGTGCACGTTGAATATAAAGTTGCCGGATAACATTTTGCCCGATATAATGTCCGAGCCGGATTTGTTGGATATTGATAGGGTTCGACGTGGAAGTATAAGTAAGTGTTTCTCAACAAATGGCGTTTCAATTATTTCTCACAATTAAATAATTTCTTTTCGGTTTTAGATTCGGATACCATTCACCGCGCCGACATACGGTTATCGGACATTTCGAACAGGTTGCACCGCGACTGGATTCTCCTAGCAAAAAAACTAAACATAAACGAGGCGAACATAAAGGAAATCGAAAAGGAGTGCCCGAACAACATCCCCCAGCAGGCGATGCTCATGTTGAAATTATGGCTTCACACAAATAGCAACAAACCCTGTGGTGAGTATTTGGTGGGAACGGCCACAGGCACAGTGGTTAAATTTAAATTCAAATGGCGATATTATTTTCTTCTGTTCGTTGACTCATCGCATTGTTTACATTATCATTTCAATTAGAATGTTTTCCATCAAAAAAATTTTGATCAAGTGCGGTGATTGTTCAGTTTGTCTCATACGTAACCTACGCACTAGCCAAATTTCCTCTTCAGGAAGTGACAAATGGAAAAAATTGATCGACTGTAACTGGTTTAAAAGGGATGATAAAAGGAAAAAAAAAATAGTAAAGGAGCCCATCGTGTGTGCTCAAGATCCATGCGTGAACGCCCGCCAAGACCCGGCGCTGCCCCCGCCCGACCCGGAGCCCTGCACAACTCGGCCCCAGTTTGTCAAGAAAGTCTGCGAGCCCTGCCCGCCTTGCCCCTCCCCAGAAAGCGATCATCCGATCCTCAAACCTCAGTGTGATATACCTCTGCTGTCTCTACTCTGCATCAAATACATAGAAGAGCCTTGTAAGGAACCGGCCCGGAAGTTCAAAAACGAGACTCCCTGTCCCCTCGGACCCGCCATAGACACGCCCCAGGGGAAAATCCTCAAGGAAAAGGGATTTTCCCCGCACGTTGTTCTCATGAAAAATTATAACGACGTTATAACCCCGGCAGAAGAAATATCGGAGCGGGAAAGGAGGAAAAAAATTCGGTTGCCTTATGAGTTAAAGGTCGACCATTTGACCGGGGTCCCCCACGGATTCTTTTTAGACCGATTAGCATTCGTGTTCCAAATGCCGAAAAACGTGATGCAGTCGGGGACGTACAACACTCGCTACTGGCGCGTGAAATACAACGTTCGGGAAACTTGGGAAAACCCGGCCATCGGATGGATATCGTCTGGGGACCCTCACAGCGCTCTCGAAGTGACCTTTCAAACCAGAAATCAAGCAAAAATCTATTGCGAAAAAAACAACCTAAAGTGGCAGAGCTTAGATACCCCCAAAAAGAAAACAATCGCTAGGATAAAGCGATACGATGACATATTTAGCTGGGATAAAAGAACTCGTGTATCAACCAAATAAATAATTAAATGAATTTTCTCGTCATTAACGGTGAACTCATTTAATCCGAAGTTAACTGAATAAGATTGGTTTTTATTCAATATTAATTTTTAAAAGCTGTTTGATCAGTGTGTATAAAGTTGCTTTACACGTAACCCAAGGTATTTTTCTAATAAACGAAGCTTATAAAAAAAGAGTCGTTGAGAATTCATTTCGATCAAACTATTTTGGTCTGACAGACGGCCATTTTTTTTTCTAAGATTCCGAATACACTGTAGTTTCTTTTTTTAGTTTGCGGTAGTCTCTCACCTGAAACTGAAGAATTTGGAAACTGTGATGAGTGTGAGGGTGAAAATGGTCCTCTTTTCAGAATAGATATCTTAAATTTGTCCCTCCCTTAGGTATTCCATTCGATGTCTTTTAGTTAATTATCATGTCACCGTTTCGTTTGGAAGAAAAGCCGAAAAGATTGAGTAAAAATGAGGGTTTACTTTACAGGAAACATCCTCAGTCAGGCCTTAACCTCCATTAATCGAGATGACATCGTCAACGCCTGCATTTACAACGTTGAACTCGTCGACGATGCCAACGAGAAAGAATTGGCCAAACAACACCTCGATCAGTCCGACAGCCTTAAGTTGGACCATTCGGGCTACGACAGCTTGAAATTAGACCAGTCAGGATTCGACAGTTTGAAAGATGAGTTAGGACCGTCCAGAGACAGCAGTTTGGGAAGAAATCAAAAGCTGGACAGAACTTTCGGCGACTATATGGTATGGCATAACAGTTGTACACCTCTGAATGAATACACCCTTTGGATGGGCGAACTAAAGGCAGAATGATATTTCAGGGAGCAGAAGATTCCAGCAGAGCGGAAGAAAAGATAAATCGAGACAATACAGAGAAGGAAAAATCAACGAGAGGGGGGACATCGAATGGTAACGAAGACGAGGATGACCTCGTGAACGTTATGAAAGGAGTTCTCAATCAGCGCCTGAAAGGTGAGTCAGCATCGGTTCCTGCGGCTGCACTCCCTCCAATTTTGTTATCGAATAATCTCCTCACCGGAAAGCTTCCTCTCAAGGTCACTCGGAAATTATCTTATCGCGTTAGAAAAACTCAAAAACGAGTTATCTGATGTGGTCTTTTGTCAATTCGAGTCGCATTTGGCCGAACCCATCGTTTTCTATTTTAACGTCTCCGAAAAAAAGTCAGCAGTTCGTCGCGAGCGGAATCGTGTCGAGTGTGCTGTTGAATCATTTCCACTCGTAATTACTTCGTGTTTATCTTGGCCCTGATAAGTACTTATTAATACTGCGAAGCCAGGAAAAGTGTGAAGGACGGTTCGTACGTTAACGGATAGAAATTCAAAGTGGGGTTTCGGTGGTGGTGTTTCGCGCATCGTCTGCTTCTTACTGTAATAGGGGATCAGAGTAGCTTTGCAACTCCCCTACAACAGGGGTTGAATCTTTGGAAAGGTGCATTTGGCGTTTCGGAAGACTTAATAAGCCTTCAGTTACTATTATTGCTGTATATTGTTTTCATTTACTCGATTTAATTGATGCACATCCCAACAGAGGTTACTCTTATTTTTAAATTCGTCCCTGCAAGAACAGTGGTTTCTGAGCATGGGGGTGGAAATTCGGGACAGTAAACCCCTTTAGCAATTCGCAATATGAAACCTGTTGATGAACTCACTTTGGAGGAGGAATTCGAAAGAGTGTTTAGATTATGCCAACCGTACCCTGCAGATTTCGAAGATAAGTTCGACCGTCTGATCACTCCTCACCCAATAAATGACGACGCCGATCGAGTGATTGATAATTTGTTCAGAAACATCGAAAGCAATGGCTGTAATGGGAACGTGGTCGAACCCGTTGAGGAACGGTCACCAATACCTCCGAGATTCCCATTCAGGCGAACCAGAGTCATCCCCTGAAGAAGACAGACTTGAGGAGGGAAATGTCTCAGTTAAGGATTTGATCAGTCGTCTGAACGCGAAAGCTCCGAACGGTGCCACCGTCCCGAATCGGTACAGGAAAAAGGTCGATAAGCAGTCTCAAACAATTGAACAGTGTTGGTGTCAGAAAAAGGTGACGACGATATTGGTGTTCAGATTCATGAACAACGATGAAGAACGCGGGTCGGAATGAATTGTGGTACAGTGGAATGAACCATTCAGTAAAGAACTGTTATCCGGTCATAACAGAGTAAAAACTATACGAACGATTTTTGGATCACTTCAGGGTTGAACGTGTGCACTCAGCGATTTTCGGGATTCTTCAGTCCCTGATTTGAAAAATAATTAAACAAAACAAAAACAAATTGTACTTGTTTTGCCCCGGGTTTTGCATTTCTCAAACGTTGTGATGTCGGATTATTTTTTAGTGGTTTTGGAAGTAGAAAAAGTTTAATAAGAAAACGTTCGTTCCAGAAAATCAAGTTCAAAGTGGAGAGCCGATCAAGGATATTTCCGATCACTTAGAAATAACCCACGGGACGCCACGAATTTCGGGGAAGAGGAATTTGAAAAAATCTCCGGAGACGGTTAATTTTGATTTGGAAGTCGCGGAGAAGTTAAAACCGGAAGGAACGACGCGGGCGGAAGCTCCCGATGCAAATATCGACGGGAATGTCAGACTCACGGAAGTGTCAGCAGACGAGGACCTCAACTACCCGGAGATTGTGGATCCAACCAAGAAAATAACGAAGTCGAAAGCGAAGAAGTCGAAGAGCAAAGGGAAACCCTCGCACGGGCAGAGCTCGAGGAAAGAGGAAGTGGACATCGAGTGGGATTTCGAGGAGCAGAATTCCGGGAAAGGGCAGAAGGGAAAAGATGGTTTGAACAGGAGAACACAGGATGTCGAATTCCTCAAACATGAAACGAAACAGTTAGCGGAAGAAAGACTGAAGGATTTTGACAAAAGTTATAATAAACGCAAAGGTGAGTGTGGAGGAAAGAAGATTCATTCGGTTATATCAGTGATGCCCAACCTTTCTCTTTTTCCCCTTTTTTTATCTTTTTATCTTTTTCTCATTTTCCCCTTTTATCTTTTTCTCATTTTATCTTTTTCTCATTTTATCTTT
This sequence comes from Brueelia nebulosa, assembly GCA_028293925.1. Classification (NCBI taxonomy): domain Eukaryota; kingdom Metazoa; phylum Arthropoda; class Insecta; order Psocodea; family Philopteridae; genus Brueelia; species Brueelia nebulosa. The sequence continues at coordinate 2,177,935 of JAQIBA010000004.1, forward strand.
TTCTCATTTTATCTTTTTCTCATTTTATCTTTTCTTCATTCATTTTCTCTTTTCCTCATTTTCTCTTTTCCTCATTTTCTCTTTTCCGCATTTTCTCTTTTCCTCATTTTCTCTTTTCCTCATTTTCTCTTTTCCTCATTTTCTCTTTTCCTCATTTTCTCTTTTCCTCATTTTCTCTTTTCCTCATTTTCTCTTTTCCTCATTTTCTCTTTTCCTCATTTTCTCTTTTCCTCATTTTCTCTTTTCCTCATTTTCTCTTTTCCTCGTTTTCTCTTTCTTTTCCTCGTTTTCTCTTTCTTTTCCTCGTTTTCTCTTTCTTTTCCTCGTTTTCTCTTTCTTTTCCTCGTTTTCTCTTTCTTTTCCTCGTTTTCTCTTTTTGTAATTTTTCCCTGTTTTCTCTTTTCCTCATTTTCTCTTTTTCTCTCATGTCCCATAAGTTGGGCATCACTGAGTTATATTATTAACGGTTTATTCGGACCGGAAACAGATTTTGTTATGTACATAACCGAACGCAAAATCCCATCTGAGCTTTTAAATAAGCGATGAATTTTCCAACAGAGCTCTTAATATGTAATTCTTGTTGCCGCATCCGAGTGAAATGGTTTGTTTAACTTTTCCAGAAACAGTCGACAGCGATTCAGACTCCGACAGCAGAGACTCCGCTCTGAAAAGGCAGCAGCTGAACAGTCCCGGGAAAAGGACAATCGCCAGTTCGAGCGGATCAGACGTTGCACTTCATGAAGGCGCCGAATTGTCTCCGGACGACAACACAGGTGAGAAAGGGAAGTCCCATTCCCAACGGTCGAAAGCTGACTCAGTTTCGAACTCACGAAAATTTTCTTTTTCTTTTCGATAGTCAATGGCAAGTAGACGTAGTTTAGCATGTTATTGGGCTTTATTAGCATGGTGCTTACTCATTACCGGTTTAATCCTTTGGATTTTTGTTTCGTACCCGACAATTCATGAATTGCTTTCTCTCTCTTTACACAACAACGAGGTAAGCGGAGGGTTTTTCAACAAAATACAATTATTTATTCGATGATGTGGCTGTTCTTTTGCTCATTTAAACTTTCTTTTTTTTTCCAAAAGCTCCGCTTTTCACTTTGTATAATTTTCAACTTGGCGAGACAAAGTCTTTTACGTCTTGTAGAAAGTTTTGCGGGTTATTCACAGTAACTTTTTTGTGACATTAGAGTTTTATACTGAACAGCTGCTTTTTTTGAGAAAATTTATTTTGTTTTTTAGCTGCAGAACTAAAGTAAACTAAATTCAGTATTTAAAAATGTTGTCAGAAGAGCCGACTGTCTTTTGTAGGTAGATAATTCGTGTTTGGTCTGTTTTCAGATGTAGTGGGTTCCGATGGACTCAGGCAATCGATGCAAAACATTCTCGACCAATTCATGAATGAGGAACGCCGCTACGACAACTATTAAAAGCTCGAGTCAGCTCCCGCCGAAGTCGTGTCCTCAAGTTTTAGTTGCGCACCAGACGACATTTGCCTTTAATTATTTTATTAATTATTTTCTGTTTGGTTAAGTCATTCCACAGTCGTTTTGAAAATACTTAAAAAGGACCAAATTTTTTAGAGTTGTTCGCAGTGCAGTTTATTAATCGCTATGGTACGAAGTGGCAGCAACGTGAGCCTCTAGTGCCAAATTATATATATATATATATATATATAAGCTTTAGAGATATTTTTCGCCGTTTATTAATGTAGCTACAATCGCGTTTTGATTGTATTCATGAATATTTTTGGATTTTATCAGCATCGCAGATCACAAACGTTCCAATTGTGGAAGGAGAACGAACTAGTCCGTTATGGGTTGTTCAAATGAAGAAACGACTGATTAATGCTTTTTTTATTTATTCGACAAAATGTTTTATTTATTTTTTAAATATAATATTTTTAATTACATTGCGAAGGGTTTGCTTTCGCGGATACCGATTGTATTATATCGCGGGGATTTAATGCGGTATCTGCTTTGTGTGTTACGTTGAATCAATTTGCAATAATTAGTATTAATGTTTCACGTCGTACATATATATTTTCTTTGGTAAAATCAAAGTGCCGGTGATTGTGGAGTTTGTGTTCATTCAATCGTCTTCAAAAGCAGAAATTTGCCCAAACACTCGAAATATTGTTCTGCCAAAGAACGGGCGCAAAGTATAAAACCTCCGTCCGCAACAAGTATTCGACAACGATTATATATATGTGAGAAAGCAGTCTTCCAAATCTGTGAACTGTTCTTTTCAATGTCTTTCCAAATCATCGGCACTATCGTCAAAAAATGGTGCGCTTTTGGGGCGGACATGTTCTTTCTAAAACTGAAAGTGTTCATTTGGGATGATATTACAACCCACCGGTTTATTCTGCTTTTTTATAAATTCTAAAGGGCAGTGAATGGGGAAAAGCAACTTTGCCTCCTTCCCGAAAGCTTTGCATTCTTTGGGAGATAATTTTCATTGCATTCATCGCAAAGAACTATAATCGAATCGGCTTTGTATGTAAATGTCAGTATCCCCTCCAGCATTTTTTCTACATTACAAAACCATCTTTTTAATGAAATTCACACCAATATATAATAATATTAACTGCCATCGGTGTTAATATCTTTTGTATCATTTTTTGATATTACGGGCTTTTGACAATTCGAAAAAAAAGTATTTCGATGGCCGATTTATTTGGAGCTCTCTTTATTTCTGTGATTTTAAAATAAATCAAATAGTTGTAGTGATCATAATAATAAATTTTAGCGACGGCAGAATTAGATGCAGATTAATTTTCATCCACGGTTGAGTTGTAGTCTTCGAAGAAATAATGTTTGTTCCCCATGAGGAATATTCTGACGTTGGAATTCATTCTCTTTGCACTAATAGAGGAAGAGAATGATCAGTTTTTAGAGAAATTAGCTCGGAGTGAATTCATTTTTAATGCATTGTTTTTTGATATTTCGCGGTTGCCACGGATAGCACTTTTAATTATTAAAAAATTGCAAATGTGACATTTTTAAATAAGTATTTTCCCGCGTTTTTGCTTTTCTGATTTTATTATTATAGTCGCGAGAAAAACAAAGGTTGCACCGGCTTATTTTATAGTGTATTTTAATAATATTATGGCATTCTGTCGAGAGTTCTGTCGAAATTCCGTCTCTCTCTCGAATTGCTTTTTGCCTCTCAAATGACAAAATGCCTCTGACGCTGTAGTGATTAGTTTATTAGGAGTTGTTATTTGAAAAGCTAAGTTCATAACTGTAAAAATATATTTATTTATTTTGAGCAAAAATATTTTTATTTTGCACAGAGAACAAATATATTTAATCAGAAGTTTTGTTCTTATAAAGTTTTTAGTATCTCCTGCGCACTCATTTCCTTCTATTTTCTCAGCAGCATTACATCCTATGATTTTATAAGTAAGAAGGGAAAGAACCTAAGATAATATATACAATATACAATCATCATATATTCAATCGTATGAATTCAAAAATATATAATTATTTTCATTGGTTTATGTTCAAAATCAAATATACTGCCAAATTAATAATTTTATTGTGTCAACTGTTCCAAATTTTTAGCATTATGGAAGTGAAACATTTCTTGTCATTTTATAAGATGGGTTTGTATTATAATTAACCTGCAGTGAATTAATTTGGGCTGCAAATACATCAGTGAGTCAGTGTCTGGCCTGGCAAGTTTGGCTTGTGTTTATATCAATTAAAAAAACATAGAAACAAAATAATCAACAGTATAAATTCAAGGGGTGAATCTCTTCTTATAAATCTCTTTCATATCACCTTAAAAACTTGCATAATTTATATAATTTGAGATTGCAGGTGGTTCTCTCAGTATATTAGAAAAAAACTTCATCCTTCTTCACCACAATGAGGTAATAAATGCTAAAAATGGCGACCACAACACAATGACATCAGTTTTGTTTAAACTGTGAGTCAAAAAATGCTCTGTCATTTCATGTGATGCTGAAAAAATTACATAGAAATAATAAAATCCCAGCATTTATGAAAAAATATAAGCCCTCAAATAAGGTTAAATGGCATAATTAATTTGAATACCCAAAAATGAAATTTAATTATTGCTATTTTTAAATTTTATCCCTGAATGTTAAATATTAAAATAATATATATTCCACCTGGTAATTCAAAAACTTACAAAATACATTTTTATAATACATTTTTAACATTCTCATATCACAGTTCACTGCCTTCACTCGATTTTTCATTGTTTTCTGCCTTAAAATCATTTTCATTTACTGTTTTATGATTACTCTCTGTACTTTTAACTGGATTAAATGGGTGTTCATATGTTTGCCCATTGTGCTTTATGAACATCTGTCCTGTTTTTTCAGACTGTGTTATCACACCAATATAATTTTTAGGTACCAATCCGATTCTCTGATTTTCATTACAAGCTAAAACCCAACCTGGAAAGACATAAACCTTTACTTTCTCTCATCACAGTAATAATTATTAATTATACATTCTATTCAACAAACCTGGACAATCGAGAGGTTGAAAATTTTTAGGTGCAATCATTAATTTCTGCTGAGAGGAGAAACTCAATTCCTGATCTGTTGCAGCATGAAAATCATATAATCCAACTGCAAGTGATCCTGGTTGTTCAGCAGGTATCCATATTTCTTCAAAAGTAAAATATTTTATTTAATAAATAATAATGTAACTGAATTATAATAAAGTTAATAATTTCACTTACTTGGTAATGGATTTGGATACAATTCATTCAACAACTTAAACAATAAATAAGGCCCTCCAATTATTATACTCAGAAACAAAATTGTTGGCCAACTTCTCTTTTTTTCAGTTGCATTTTCCAAATTTTTGTCAGACACTTCGACAAGAGCTTCCGACCATATGGATTCCTCTTTGAAATTATTTTTATTAATGCCTAACAGATACAGAATTCTCCTGTAGAGCCAGCCCAGACTCTTAACCAATGCTAATGTTGAAAAAATTTGCCCAAAAACAGATCTCAGTTTGGCAAAATTGTCTGCCACCCCAAGCACAGACATGTACGATGAATAAATGGCATGAAATGAAGACTCAAACATCATTGTCACTGAACTGAATGTTTGAAGAATTGACTGGATTGACTGAAATGCAGGCCTGGAGCTTTCTTCTGCTAACTGAATAAATCTTTAAGAAAAGTAAAACTCACTCAGTATAAAACAATACTTAACAGTATTTCCTTTAAATTTCATACCAACCTACTCTCTGGACCATACTGCCCGTACGAATTAAAACCAGGTCTATAACCCCCAAATCCAAATCCTCCATAACCCCCATAACCTCCATAACCTCCATAGCTGCCATAAGAAGGCAGATAGTTTCCATAACTATTGAAAGGTGATGAATATGAATTGTAACCTCTGTTAAATGTACTTCTATTTGGCCTGGCTGGAACAGGCGGAGGTGTGGTATACACTCTTCCCATCGGTGTATTCAGCATTGAATTATTATCGTACAATGGGGTATTACTAAAAACATAAAATTATTTATAAAATCATTTCGTTCGCAATAAATTTTGCCCTAAATATTTCCTAGTGAAACTCATTGCTGACAGTTACTTACTTCGGGCCATTAAGCGAAGAACCCATTATTGGATTCCTGTAGTTTAACGAAGGAAAATCCCAGGTTTCGGATGAGTGAATCATGTTAAAATTAATTTTATTAATTTAATGTGACACCATATTACTTTTTTCGAGGAAATGTCACAAAAGAAATGAACCAAAACCTCAGAAATGTCTCCTTTACGACACTGCGATGTTGTCAAACTTCCACGTAAATAAGGCTGTGCATTATCATTTGTATCATTGGTGCCAACCTAAGTTCTCTTAAATCCGTTGAGTGCCAACTTCGAAATATGTATAGTACGTGATGAAGTTTTACATTATTTACAAACGGTTTTTTCAGTTAAAAATATTTTAAAAAGGTGAATGGAAATTTTATATGAGTGGAAAAACGTTTAATTTTTCAGTTTTTATTATAAAAATTATAACTTTGATGATTACATTATTATAATTATACTTTTATATATGAATGTATTTCTTCCTTAAAAATATGTTTATTGTTCCTGAATGTGATAAACTCTAAAACAAGGATCAACGCAAAGTGCTGGTTTCTCGGGACACTGTGGACAAAAATACCTACTCTCCTTTCGTATTTTTTCCTTTGTGCAGATTCGACATGGCTTTGTTGGCATATTTTTTTTTTCTGTGGGAGGAAGATGTTCTAAATAATGAAAATTAGTTGCATTTCGATTCCCCTCCTCACTTTCTCTTGTATTGCTTTCTTCACCCAGTAAATGCAAAATAACTGACTCCCTAAATTGAAGTAACGTCATCCTTTTGTTCTTTTGATATCTTTGGTTGTGAAGCATGTGTGCATTGTGCAGGAAGGTTTCCAAGTAATGCAGTATAATTCTCTTGTACCAAGGGATGGCTTTCCTAAGGAATGAGTAATATGACATATGTTGGCGAGAGTGATCAATACCTGTCATTCCCAAAATATAATCATTGACTGTATCCGGTTTAGTTGAAACTTTTCCATTTTTGTTCTGCACTTGAACCATTACACCTTCATGCATGTTGGATATGGTCAGCACATCCCTCTTATCTTTCCACTTGTTGACCATAATGGATCCTGATCTGAGCCATTCAGAGTCTCCTTGATTCAGTTTCTTTTTAACTAAATTTTCTGGATTTCCCTTTCGGTTGAATCTTAACATACCGCATACATATGTTGATTCTCTCGTGAGTTTTTTCGCGAGCCTAACTGAATTATAATAGTTATTCATATACAGTTCATAACCACTATTCAGGAAACCATCCATCAGAGCCAAAACTACATTTGATGCATGATTTCGTCCACTTAGATCATCATATTTGCCGGCATAAATTTTCACTCTCAAGACCATTCCATCAGGTTCACAAAGTTCATAAAGTTTGATACCATCTCCGGGCCGTTTATTTTTTATGTATTTGCGAAAAATCAGCCTTCCTCTCCAAAGAACTATCGCTTCTTGAATACATAATTTTCTCTCCGGTTTATAGATGCGGTCCATAGTTTCGTTAAAGTGTTGGGATATTGGGTTGAGCTTGAATAATGGATCATTATCTTGTTCTGCATTATTATTCAAATGTAGAAATCTCAAGATTAATTCAAAACGATTTCTAGACATTCTATTCTTCCAAAAGTCGAAATTATAAAGTTTATTTGTCTTCCAATAATGTGATACAGAGGGTAAACTAATTGTACCGGTGTGCATAAGTAATCCAAAGAATACCCGTAATTCATCGGCGCTGGTATCCTTCCAATTTACCGGCTTGGACAATCGTAATACTGGAAACTTTGCTATTTGTTGGGCAGCATGGCGATTGGTTTCTTGAACGGTTTTATTCAAAAAAGATTCCGTCAAAAACAGATCGAAGAAATCTCCTGGTGATTTTACATCGTTTGGAATTTTCAACCCCGGATTTCCTCTGAATTCGAACTGCGGAGGATCCCTTTTATCGGTTGTCCATATATGTGTGTCATTTTGTGATGTTTCACCGGTAAAACTATCATTCGATGAAGTTGATGGAATCCTTCGAGGTCGTTTTGCTTGGAAAGGTTTTATGTCATCTTCATTTTCAGAAGTGGATTCGGTTTCCAAGTCATCATTACCTAACAAAAAAATGTCGCTATTGTCCTCGGAGAACACTTCCTCGTCGGCAGAAACTTCTTCAAGAAATATTGATTCTTCCTCTCGATCCATTATTCTGGGTCGAGGAAATTATCCATTTATTATCGCGATTTTTATTACGAGTATGAATTTCTATAGCTATGTATATCATGTAATTACATCAATGAGCCACACGTAATTTTTTAATAAATATTACTTTCCAATTATATCGTTTATTTAATACAACACTTTTTTTGATAACAAGAATAGATATGGCCTATTTCCTTCACAAAGTCTTGTAACTGCTTTGACAAAAAAAGAAGGAAGAACGCCGGGCGGTGTAACGGCCGAGCTCCTATCGCCCAATCAAAATCCACGATTATTGGTTAATGGAGGTCACGTGATCACGTGTTTGTTATTTTATACCGAACAGGCGTGCGCTACGAGATAACTCGTAATTGGAAACCAGCATAGGAATTTTATTCAGTGACGCCAGCTGCGAGTTGTCTCAAATAATAAAAAATACAGTAAATGCCATTACAATATTGTATAATTATATTTTGGAAACTTTCACGTATTCTTCAAAATAAAATCTTGACAACACGCTCTAAATTTGTCTCGCACTCATACATTGTTATCAGGTGTTTCCCCTGAAACTAGTTATTCCTTTATGAGAAAGAAAAGAAAAGATTATTTATTGAAAATTAATTTATCCTAATTATTAAATGTTGCTAAGTTAATAATAATTGCAGTCTGAAGTAAAATTTCATTCTCTTTAAAATCCCATAAAAAGCTTTTCATAATCATTCGTGTAAAATTATGAATGATCCTAAAAAATTTCTGAGTATAACTCATAAAACCTACTTCATCATAAAGTTCCATTTTTGATTTCTTTTTATGCAAATTCAGAGGCAAAAATTGATGTGGGAAGTAACTGAAAAACATATTTCTGAGTTGCTCATCAAATTAAAATTCAGTATAAATCAGGATAAAAAGTTTGCTGACGTCCCTTCCATTCTCAAAGAAATGCAGGAAGTCCTGACATGTTAAGTGCAATATTGAAAGACAATTCATCTAAATCTTCATTATTAGTATGAACATTTTACCAATCAGTTATATGAAACTTTTCAAAACCTTTAAAGGATGAAGATTTATTTTTTAAATTTTATAATATAAAACAAACAAAAATGAAAATCGAAATTTGAATTGAAAAACTATTATTAGGCATTATATTATTAATCAAATTATTAATTTATATTTTAAAGTTTGAAATTTTCGTCCGTTTTTGACCGTTACTTCATCGCTCTGCTTCTCAAAAATATTAAGAAACTTAGGGGTATCCAATTCCAACGGTAAAAAAATTTATATAAAATTTATATGTATCCAGGGTTTTAAATTAATAATATAAAATATATTTATTATATTTATTTAAAAAAAACGTACTTTAAATTCGAAAATGAGGACAACTTTATGGTACGATAACGGTTACTTTGACGGCAGACATTTTCGAATGTCTTTTCATTTTAAATCGAAACAAATATATTTAATATTTATAACTAAGGTGAAAATCCTGAACTGACTTCAGTTTGATCAGTTGTTCCTGACGAACAATTTAAATTTGAAAAGAATAAACTATAAACAAACATAGAACATGAGAGATAAAAAATGACAAAGGCTGACTCTGTGTCCCTGCAGCTCAACAGCTGATTCCCCATGAAGCGGAGGAGAAGGATAAAGGCGACAGTTGGAAAATGGCGTCGCGGTGGAAGTCGGGGGTGGGGTTTACGAAGTTGGAAAATATACAATACGGGGAGGACTCCTCAGAAAGTGAAAATGAAACCGAGCCAGTGAAACCTTTTGTTCGTAAACTATCCACTAAGAGAGAAATAGAAACGTCGGTGAGTCAGGAGATCCATGATAAAAATTAAAATTCTTTAAGTAGGTTAGGAGGAGATTCTGGGGGTGAATTCACCATTAGCTGATTCCACGTCCTCCATTTTCCCCCTTATTGTCAAAATTTTCCCAGACATCTCACCTTATTTTTGTGCCTGTCACAACTGAAATACTCCAAGAGAATATTTTCTAATCAATTTTGCGAGGATGTGTCCCGCGCTGGTGTTGAAATTACCCTTGAGGATTACCCTTTACTATTTGTTTATGGTTATTTGAGAAATATCTGATTTCAGCTCAATTTGCCCTCATATACTGATTTAACAAAAACACATGATCGAGTGCTTTCATTCTGTCGGACTCAAAGCTTTTTTAATTTTAATGAAGAGATGACTTTTATTCATCAAAGCACTGTTTGGAAAAAATTATTTGCTTTGTTTTAATATGCAGTTTGAATTTTTTGAAGCAAAAGAAAAAAAATAATTTTTGCTTTGTCATTTTGTGGTATGGAGTGTTCTTGAGGAAAAAAGCAATTTTTTTTGCATTTTATCTTTTAAGCTGAAATATATAAATAAATAAAAGAGATTGGATGGCTGAACAAACATCTGACATTTCAAGATTAGGTTAGGAATTCATTTGTAGGGTGCATTTTAATTTCTGGAGAGGATACAATCAGATGAGCATTTTGAGTACAAAAGAATTATAATCAAATCAAACATCATACCTTATTTAATAATGACCTGATGCAAATGGCAGATTTTTGTCAAGCAATACTCTAACATTGAAATTTATGATTGGTTTTTGCTGTTAAAAAAGTATTTTATCATTTTTATTTGATTTTATGGTATCACAGAAATGTGGTCTTTAGATCCAAAACTGTAAGGATAATTAACCCTTAAAATATGTGTTAATGACCCCACATTGAATGGGACCACAAATTAATTATTTGAATTTTAACAGAAATTAAACTGATTTCCATAACTTTGTAACCAAAATGTAGCTGTATTTTAACAGAGCTTTACCTTTAGAGTGTAATTTTCAGAAGTGCAGTATTAAAGTAGTTTCAGCCAATATTAATTGCTCTCTGTAAGGAATAATGATGCATGCTTTATAAAAATGCAGGATCTAACAAAGCATGACTTCATATATTGTGTTTAGTCAAGAGAAGTGGTCTCACAGCCATTATTTCATTTATGAACATTATTAATTACTGAATCAAAGAATTTACTCCAGTGAATTGCTCCTGCATATAATAGCTGTAAATAAAAAATACTTTAATATTAGTAGTAAAAAAAGTGAGCAATATTTAGTGTGTAGGAATGAAAAACAAGTCTTTAAGAAAATTTTTTCTTACAGGATTCATTCCATATGTAAAGTGAAAGAGCATCTCTTGCAACTATAATGATGTAAGCTTCTGCAAATTATTATGCTACTTAAATGTAGTTTTCCTAGCAAGAGACAAATAAATCCATTTTAAATTAATTTTTAGGGATAGTAGAAATTAGAGCAATACTGCATATTTTAAATCAAAGTTACACAAATCAGTTCCTTTACTTCCATGTCAGGATCAAAAGTAAATTATTCAAATTTGTCCAGTTTAGTAGTTCCCTTTACTACAAAACTTTTAACTGTCTAATAATGTTGATCTGCATATTTTTTGTGAAACCTAGTTATAAAGTTTACTGGGAGAGGTTTATTATGGTTAAATTTTAATATTTTATTATTTTTATTATGTGTAAGTTATATTATTTCTTTTAAGTTCCTCATTCATTTTAAAACTTCATCAAATTATTAATTCTCATTCCTTAATAGTGAATTCTTATATTTAATTTTCACTTTAATGAAGTATTTTTTCAACAAGTTGAAGAGAAAAGTCTAATTGAATAAAGTATTTTAATTTAAAAAAATTTTTAATCCCTTCTCTTTTTGCATTGAGCAGCATTTTCGAAAAACTTTAATATTTCCCCCTAATGTTCCGGTATTTTGAGTTAGAAAAAAGGGCGAAAGTGATGCCGCTTTTTGAAATTTTAATTACATGATGCTTTCTGCATTAATTGATGGCATTTCCATCATTCCCGTAATTTCATTAATCATCTATTCATGTCACTTTCGAAGGTCTCTGAGTCAGTAGGCCACAGCCGAAGCCTAGGGGCTGATTAAGGAGACGATTCTTCAGAGAAAAAGGGAATTATGGCTCCCTAAAGACTCATTATTTATGAGAAGTAAAATGGAAGCTCCTCTTGCTACGAATGAGGTCGCATCGAGCATTAGATAATATAAATATTTTTGCCCCCATAAATGCACTGGAGTTTCCATTAGAAGATTTATTTTGATTTTTTTAGAAAAGTCTTTTTAATGTTTGGAAGAGGTGGTCATAAATTTCTTTTTTGTTTTTATATTTTATCTATTTCTTTATCTGCAAGAGTTTTTCTATGCTGCTGCATTATAAGTTGGAAATCTCATGGCAAAAATTAGTTAACTCCGGTGAGTAGAAAGGAATCAGAAAATTGTGCAAGGTAGATTGATGTGAACGTCAATTTTACCAAAAAATGTATGTATGTTCTCTTCAAATTCTTTCTTCGAAAGTCACACCCTTCTAAAATTTTCAACCCCATTCATTACTAAGTTTCTTCTGCAAAAATGCATGATAATAATTGTGATGCATTTTTTGTAGTGATTTGAAGGGCAGAGCTTTCAACTTCTAATAAATAATTTTATTGTTTCAGGCTGCGACAAAGGAGGGGTATCTACACAAACAAACATCATTTCAAAGATGGAGAAGGCGATATTTCAAACTAAAGGGAAGGAAACTTTTTTACGCCAAAAACCCCAAGGTAGGTGGATAAATCCATATATTGACATATTTTTGTATTATCCACATATTGACATGAGAAGCGCATTTTAGTTATTATATCAAATAATCTATCGGTTATCTTTCTTTATATTTGGAATTTTCATTTGTAAATTCATAAATGGAAATGTACAACTGAGATAAAATTTATCGATTATGGATATAAATTATAAATAGTTTTGGTCCAAAATTAGATAATTTTCTTCGCATGGTCTTTAAATTTGTATTTGAATAGAATAAAAGTTTCCCTTCTCTCCCCCCCCCCCCCCTTGATTTGCAGTTTCATTTTCGCAAAATCAATTTCGAAAGTTTCCTTAGTTGCTAATTAGTTTCGAGGGAAACAGTCCTTTGAGGCAGGTTTGCAAAATGGGCGACGAAACCTTTGCGAGGAGTGTCAAAGTCAAACGGAGTGCATTTCACTCGACATCAATACATGAGATTTGATTTTGTCACTTACACCGGCGATATTGCAGATGTGTGAATTACAACTGCTCTTTTTTATGTCTAAAATATGCCTCAGATAAACGCACTTCTGGCCCATCTTTTCTAAAAAGTTTCTAAACAAAAATTTACCGCATAATAATTTCAGCAGAGCACAATGGCAACAATTAAAGTAAAAGAATACAAAATACAATAAGGTTTTGCCCTGGTCTGCTCATATTTTTAGCCCGCGAAGATTAGTATTCAGTACTAAATTAGGGCAACTTTATAATGAAAAAAGAAGATCAAAAGCAGAATTTTTCTTCTATCTGAAGCTTTTTGTAATGGAAATACAAAGACTAATAAAATTACTTCCCTTTCTCGTCAAAAAGTAAACCGTGTGATTAATGTTTAAAATCGAACCTTTTGAATTCTTTAACACTGTGACCTTTCCTCACTTTATACGATAATTCTGTCTCCAGTATCAGTTGTCATTTTCAGAGGTTTTGAAGCGCTTCCTCGATTTCAGCCCTCGAACAAATCCATTGTGGTTTTGTTGAAAAAGAGGCTCTTAAAAAAGTGGAAATTCATTGCTTCTTAAACAAACCCATTGTCCCGCGATGGAATCAATATTTATCAGTATTTATCAGCAACAGTGAAGTGATATCAAGCCATTGATTTCTAAATTTGGCATTATATGCAACACCTTTCATTTAGAGCAGTTTTTATTTCTTTTTAATGATTCTACGTCACGTGTATTTTTCCAATTAATGTCGCCTCTGAAATCACGAATGTTGTTTTACTACCGATTAAAAGAATCCATTCTGTTTTGATACATTACACGTAAAAATCCATCAGACTTTAATTTTCTCGAAAACAAAAAAAAATTCCCTAGGGATGGATTGGCCAATTCTAGTAAATAATTATTAGACATGTTTATGGCATTTCAAAGGCAGAAAAACCGATATTTCAAAAAATAATTTTTCTGCTAAAAGGCATTGGAATTTTAATCCAACAGAAAAGGGCGAATGACGTCACTTTGCTGTGGGAATCCTTTCCCAGAAAATGTTAAGTTTTTAAATATTTGCTAGATTTAATTTTTAAGGGATGGGTAAAATTATTGAAATGAAAAAACTCATTTCGATGGTTTTTGGATTTGAAAATTATTTCTTTCTTTGAGTAAATGAACTCCTGAAAAGTGAGCAATTTAAATGCTCTCCTTTGCTAGTGAGATTTAAGCAACTGAAATGAGTCAGTTGGATTTACTTTTCAATTTAAATAGGGGTTGTATTTCTCAAAATTGCTTAGGATTTGCTTTTTTGTTAAAAATGAGGATTCTGTTCTTTTCAGAACAAACCTGAAGATATTGATTCTTTTTTTTTATTTTTTGCATCTTTTTTTAACCTTTGTATGAAAATTGCTGTACAGTATTTTATTCTCTAAAGGGCAAGCTTTCTCTAGGGTTTGATGTTGAATGGTAAAAAAAATGGAATGACTATTGCAACGGAATTTATTTCAAGATAATGAAGGGGAGATGAATTGACGCAAAATCTCTGCGTGAAATCTTTAATCAAAAATTCTCCTCCCGAGAATTTTATTTCCTCCCGAGAAAAAGATTAAGCTCTTAAATTCTGGCTGCTCATTTTAAAAGATAATACAAAACCCGAACGTAACAGACATTGAGAGGAAATTAAGTAGTTTTCTAAAGGACTGGCGGGAAAGGATTAAGGAATGATTAAACAATAGACGTCTAATTGGTACATTTTACCCCAGTATGTGTGAGCAAGAAAGATTTTCTTTGGCCCATTAACTTAGTTTTACCAAGTCATATAATGCCAGAATAAAGAAAATATATTTTATGGTAAAAAATTCAATGAGGCAAAAACGAAATCTGATTAAAGTTAGCGAGCAAAGAAAATTATTTTACGGAATATTTTTTGTTTACATCATTAATTCATACCTTTGAAATAAAATTTCAGCAATGTTGTGAAAACATCGTTTCAGCAATAAAAGCTTGTGAAAACAGACAAAATTTTAAAGAAAAAGAGAAGAAATTCTCTGATTAAAAGGAATTAGCGTAGAAGTTGCAATTTTTTAGTAAAATTAGGAAGGAAAAATAAGAGAAGTTTTTTTAGAAGAAGAAAAACGTAGGAGTAATTTTTATCTTAGAAAATCTACTATCATTGAAATCGGAGGACTAAATCAAACCGGACAGATTCCTTTATTTCTTTGTTCGTTACCCACCAGATCTATATTGGGGTTTTACATCATTTGAAACTACAATTCGAAAGGAACTCCCTATGGTCCACCAACTCTCCCCCTAGAAATTCTCAGTTCCATTAAACAAATCGAAATTGAAACCTACAGGATAAAAATGATGGTAGTCGGAGTTTAGATTTCGAAGAGACGTTGATTTGCACAGGAAATTTGTGTGAATAGACGTTGCTGTTGGTTTTAAATTCAAAAATGGCTCTTCACCCAAATCTTTGGAAAGGAGTATAACGTCAGTGTTTCTCGTGGAGGAACCTATGACTTCTTGATGTGGTTATAAAGCATTTCTCCACTTTCTATACCTCTTTTGATGATCAGTCATAACTCTGTAATCATAAGGATGCTGAAAATAGTAGTTTGAAGATATTGTATTTTGTATTGTTCTCGATAGTTGTGTGAAAAAATTTATTTTTAAAGTTCTTTCTGCCCCTCCCCCTCAGCTAAAGTCAAAGCTATTGTGATTGATTTTTTGAATATAGAGAATTAAGATATTATGAATCGGTGTGGTGGAAAGAAGTAAAGGTTTTTTTGGTCAGAAGTGTCAAATAAATATATTGTTAAGGAATTACCACTCTTGTAAGGAACATTGGAATTTGCGTCATTTAAGTACTGTATAAAAGACACCTGTAAACGGCTGATTGCTCTTAACGTCTCCCCAACAATGGTTTTGTGTGCGCATGTCCTCAAAAGGGTTTTCCCTCCTTCAGTAACGGACCCGTTTGAATCCACGTTTAAAGCGACCGTCAGTTCTGTGGAGGATGATGGCCATGTCGTCAATGAGAAAATGAAAACGCGTTGTCCACGAATTTGGTGAGTGTTTACGTCAGTCTTCAAGTCCTCCAAACTTTTTTTCTGTCGATAGAATAATAAGCGATAATAATATTGTGAGTTTTGTTGGGAAAGCTGAAAGGTTTTGAGTTCGTGCATCTTAAATTTAAAACATCCGAATTAAGCAATAGGTATGATTTAATTTTTGAAGAGTTAAACGAACGCGCGTTCTGTTAAGAGAGAAAGAAATTGAGATGTTGTCAGCAAAAAGTTAGTCTTGGTACTTTCAACATATATTTTTATTATTAGCTCTTTCATAAGTTTTTCGAAACCGCGAAACTTCGGGTGAACAACCCAAAATATTCATCGCAGTGTGGTCCTCTTCAATTTCTCTGACGTGTGATTCGACACAAATCCAAAATTCATCACAAAACTGACCCACGCGCTTTTCGATTTCGAATACCACCTGCATTTTTGTTTTTTGAGTGCCATTGACACAAGCACGATGTTGAACCTATCGGTTTTATATGATTTAATTATAAGGAAGTGTTGAGGAGCTTTCCTTATTTCAACTTATTTCTTTCTAACGAAGTCGGGAATAATATTCGTGAAACAATGAAAGAGATTAAGGTAATATTTCAACCACATAAGAGTATTAAGAACTTATGGAAACATGATTTCACATTGTTTTGTAATTCCTCAAAGTTTTCTGTCTTAATCTCCGAAACTCTGAAAGAATGTCTTATAATTCGGGGAGGGAGCTTAGGGTTAATGGGAGAGTTCGGAGGGGGTTGTGAGTAGATTGAATAAAAAATTTTTTTTGCCTAAACTGCGTAAAAAAAATTAAAACCCATTTTTCAGTTTTACGTTGAAAATATTTAGAGAAATTCAAGGTTCCAAGTAACGTAAATGACGCTACATTGATAAAATTAATTAATTTCATATTCCAAAGTGATAAAAAATATACTCCAGGGGATTTTGCCTACGGAAGGCTTTGATCCCAGCAAAATGTGCTTTCGGTACGAAACGAGATGAGTTTTGCGTTTGTCATTTCCATTTAATTAAAAATAATTTCACTAAAAATATTAGTGCTCTTTTGCTCCGGGAAAGTTTTTTACTTTGTGAATTTTGAAATGCCCATTCGTAAGAGCCTTTTTTTTTGCTTTTATTTCCGAGCTTATTAATGGTGTCTGAGTTTCCTTCGATGTTGATTACTTCACTATAAGGTTAAGTGATAAAGGGGTCGTTGCCTGAAGAAGTGAAATGGTGGAGTTTGTGTCATGGATTGAGATTTGATGGGCTTTCAGATTTATCTTTCAAAGTGAATCACAAAAACAGATTTTGACAGCCTTTTCTCATTGTGTGTGCGTAAACAGTTTAACGCTTTTAACATTTACCCCAAGGTTAGGCCTAAGGGGTATTTTACAGCAATAATTTTAGGGGGGATATTTTCGCAAAGGATTAAAAAGACTGTAAGCGCAGTTTGTATAAGACAAAACTGTAGATTGCATTTTTGAAAAACTTTTCAGTATTTATGATCATTCAGCCGTAGTTTATGCTTGTTTTTAACGAGTTTTTTTATTGAAGGACATACAGTTTAAAGTTAGAAAGAATTAAAAATTTTCCAAGAATCGACAATAGAAATTCGTCTTTCGCTAGGAATTTTTTTTGATGACTTCACGTTATTAATAGCATTATTTTAATTAGAAAAGCTAAAGGGGTTTTCGGAATCTATTGAAACTTATTTTATATAGTTATATTTATGCCCACTGAAGAAATTAGACTATTTTTTCATTGGGTATGAAAAAAAATTATGATTACGTATTATTTTATAATATCGCCATTTTGATAACTTTCTGAACTACCAGTTTGGAAACTTTTTGCGCATTAAACTTTTTAATCATTAAAGGAGTCTACGAAGAAAAACAAAGGGAAATAAGCGCAGGATTTTTAAATATTCAGACTGCGAAACCTCCCAAATGAATTTTATTTAGAAACGGATTCTCCGACTTTTACTAATGAAAGGTGATATTACCTTCTGTAAACAAAAAGCAGAACGCTCTCCTATTTCGTCTAAAGACAGCCCGCAGGAAAAGGTTTGCTTTCACCCGCATACTATTTACGCCTCCAGACAATTTTACTTCAAAAGTTTCTCAATAAATTTAAAAAAGATTTCGAGGGGATCGGACTAAACCAGAGGACTAAATGAATTCACGATAAAAAAAAATTTCACTAAATTTATTGAATAACTTTTATAATAGGAGATTTTTAGAACATTTAGATAATTTTCCGGCGCCCATAATGTCTTTCGTCTTGCCCGAAAGAACTATAATCCGCCCCTAGCCGAACTAAGGCATAACGTTTTGTATTGAATGAAAAGAAAAATCGTTAGAATTCAAGGTTCTTGCTATTGAGTTGCCAGGACTCAATAATGCACTTCCTCCTACTGCAAAAATAGTTTAAATTATTTATAACGACCTATAGTACTTCCCCCGAAATCATTTTTCACTATGCATACAAAAGATGGGGTGAAAGTATTGGAAAAAAACTAAAAGTCATTAAAATAAATGATTGAGTGTTCATTCATCATTAATAAATTATATGTCCATAAATATAGTTTAAGTAAACCATAAGAAGCTCTAATTTGAACGCCATCAATCTTTATTTCTTCTTTGGGAAAAACTAGAATAAAGAAAGAAGTTGGAAAAGTTGAATATTTAATAGCTTATTTCTCCGGGGGGATTTTTTTTTTAAATATATTCTGCCGCAGAGGGTGGATTTGTGAATGCCCTTAACCCGAATGATATTGGAACGACCTGACGCTTTTTTTTTCTTGAAAAATTCGGGTCAAACAGAAGAGAAGTAGGGCGTGTGGTTTTTTTGGCTCTCTGAAAACGAGGGAAATCCTTTCGGGGATGGTAATTTTTTCTTTTGTAATAAAAAATTACTTCTTTTGAGAAATGGATCTTCGGGTCGACCCCCTTTGTGCGGTTTGTTACAATCCTTAAGCTAAGCTTCTTATTCCATTTTACAGCCTCGAGACAATTTCATTTTTTTATAGCCAGTTGCTGCTGAAGTCAGTGATAGATGTTTCCAATCTGTGAGGTGTGTAATAGTTTGCAAAACTTTCTCGATTAAATTAAATTATTTTTTTTTGTGAGGCAAATTAGACACAAATTTCTAATTAGAGATTCCCGTGGTTGAGAAGATGTTTTAAAAAAACCACAACAAACGAAGAACCTTCTGATCTTTGTTGCCGAACTGAATTGTTATAATTATCTAACGGAACAATAAATAGTTGTTTAGGATTCTGAGGTTTCTTTGATGAGAATACAATTATTACACTCTAATAATTGCATGGACTGAAAAACACGTCTACTATGAGAAAGATACTTTGGTTTTGCGATTTTGAGTTTCATTTCAGTATACTTTCATTGATATGGTTAAGCTTTTGTCACATTCATGAATCACTGTTACAGTTTAGTAAACATAAAAGGTATTATTCTTTCTGTTATTTTGAATGTATTACTTCGTTGTAATTTGCTCTTTTCGAAATTCATGCCTCTTACCACAAATTTTTCGGTTTACGGAAATTAATTAAAATATTTCTTTTCATGAATTTGGCGACTGGTTCTGCACATTTTATAGAAAGCAAATGATTTTTTTTCATTCGGAACGATCCGAAGGACTTTCTTTTTACATGAATACGACCAAGAACGGAGAGGGAATCACAAGGCTGAAATTTTTTTGAAAGCAGAAGTTAATAATTTTTTTTTAGAGTTGGAAAGGAAGGAGTGAGGAATACCTTATTCAATACGGCAAGTAAAGCTCTAAAGAAGATAATCCTTTAAGCGGAGTTTTTATAGCGCAGCCCACTTTCGAAGAAAAACGCTCTTTTCTTATTTTATAATATCGACAGAACGGAGTGCAAAAAACAAGGAAACAATTTGAGGGTAGTTATAAAAGCGAAATGTTTTGCTAATAAAACTGATTTTACGATGCAAAAGTCGCCAGGCTTTTTTTTCAAAATTAGTCGAAAGGGGTTGGAAAAATCTGTTGGAAAATAGGAAATGAAAAACTCATAAACTGAGATGAGAGAGGAAGTTTAATTCGTACCGACTAGAGTCGATAAAGGGCAAGAAAATTAAATTTAGAGGAATTTTAGTATTGCATTTCGTTTAGCAATCCGCTCGAAGTGTCAGATTCTCCAAACACTCTGATACTCGTGTTTAATAAAATTTGAGTCCCCAGGGCATATAATCCCAAATTTTATACCTCCACCTTCGCCATCAATCGGGATTGATGTAAACGGAATTAATACTTCGATGAGAAACGGGTATTTGTTATTTTTGACTTTATATTGAACAATTTGCACTTACGCTTAACAAAGCTAATGTCTGATATGGGCGGACATTATTCGTTAAAATTAAGTTAATTAAAAATTTTCATTTAACGTCATTATTATTATGAAGGGGCGTTTTCCAACTGTCGCAGTTATAAAGCTTAATGAAAAAATCGTCACAGAAAAATAGAATACGAGTTTAGAAGGAAAAGCGGGAATGTTTCAGCACTTTCGTCATTAACCTTTCTGCTAAAAATTGCTCCGATTCCGAATTCTTCAATTAGATTTACTATTAATAAAATAAAGTCAGCATTAAAGTGAATGGCAAGGCCATTGAGCTTTGCAATATAAAAGTGGAAAGGTTGAAGTATACTCAGGGAAAAGTTATGACTGCATACTGTCATCCCCAGATTTATTAAAACGTTAAGACGGATTATGGAAAAATGAGAAAAAAAAATGATTTTTTAATTTGAAAAAAATTAACGTAGCTCCGAGGCAGCTTGAAAGCCAAGTGCCAAGTACATTTTAATTCGGATTTGAATTTATCGATCATGGCCTAAAGTCTGTCGATCCTTTAATTCTCAAAATCCAGTATTTAGTTTAAACAGATCATCATTTTGAATAATTATTAATTTGTATAAAATGGAAGAAATCTTCAAATTTCCTCCGGATTTATCTGAGAGGTTTTTTTAAAAAAATATATAAAACTAATATATTATCCCTTTCGTCTGAACTTTTGCGGTTTTCGTCAATCTTTCAGTGTATTACGCGCATATATCCTTTTCATCTTTTTTTTTCGCTTACACCCAAACGCTTTCTCACTAATTAGTCAGAAAATTTTTATCAAAAGTTTCTCTAAATAATCTTATTTATAGTTTTCATTCGTAATAATGCTGAAACTCGAAAAAGATGGGAGAAATTCCTTCCAAGAGAAATCATAAAGGTTTTTCATTTAATTTTTCACTTCCGTTGGAAAATATTTATTTCCGCAGTAAAACCCCTACGTGAAGGGTTGGAATCTGGGTGAGGAGATAACACTTTCCCCCGGGGAGAGGGTTAGGATACCTTTTTTGTTTTTCAGCGAAAACCAGAGGAGAAACTTTGGCAAAAGGTATCGATTTTTGGCAGACCTTGCCAAGAAATAGCTGGATTTTTCTGGGATTGAGCAAATCTAAAGAACTTATAGAGGAAGGCTCTTTCAATTGTGTTAAAGTTTAATTTTTCATAAAATCAGTGACTTCATTTTCAGTATAGTGTTAACACTTTCTTAGTCCTTGTCAGAAAAAAACAAGTAATGGTTGTGTCGGGTCTTTTTTGTTTTTCTAATGCTCTATTTTTAATCAAATACGTAATTTTAGAAGCGTGATGTGTAAATTAGGCACGCGGGGTCGCATGTCAATTAATAGTCACCCAACAAAACCCCAATATCTGCTTCCAAAATTAGTACTTTTTATTTAATTACAAGTCACGCTTTTGCACATTCGGGAAAGCCAAAACATTATTTATTACAGCCTCATAATATCATACATTAGATTCTGTCAGAACGTACGGTCTCTTAAAATGCTCTGCACCCCTTTGGTTTTTTAATGTTTAAAAATTTATTCTAAAAATGATAGAAAATTTCAGATACCGTAAAACATAATAATGGAATATTTCAAATAAGTCCGTATAAATTAAAAGTATAAGCCTATTTAAATTTATTTTAACCGGCGGAAAAAGAAAACTTTGGTGTTGAGCTTGTGCTCAATGAAGATGACTCATTTCCACATTTCCACCCCAAATTTTCCGGAAGAACTTCTATATTTTCGAAAACTTTCCACTTGCATGATGAGTAAACGGCAACGTAATTTTATCTTGACATTGATTTAGCACAGGATTTTTGCACGTAAGAGGTCGATGGGAGATATGAAAGGTTCAACCGTTATTAAGGCTGAGTTTTAAACACTTTCAATGTCGCTTCAAATTAATACTTCCGGTCATATTTTCCGGTTCACCCCTTTTTTTTGAAAATGGTTTCCTTGTTAGAAATTAATGCGCTTAAATACATTTAATGGGTTCATTTCAAAAAGGTACTTAAATGCGGTTTTTCGAGATTTTCTAGTGATTAATAAATGATGCAAATCGAGTTTTGGGGTAATTCTCCAGTTTTAATGGACCTTAATCCCCGGGACGGGGGTGAGGAATAAAGAAAAAATGGATGATTCTGGTTAGTTCTTGTTCGTTTTTATATTAAAGCTGTAGTTTCTATAATTTTATTTCAAGCAATATTACCGTGGAAATTAAAACACACACACGCACACACATTATACTGCTGTTTCGGCCATTAGTCTCAGTACCTCGGAGTGCTGACCATTCATCTGCGAGGGAGGATGACCTGGAAAAATTTCCCCTGTAGCTGTGATTCGAACACACTGCGCAGGCGTTTACCACACTAAGCTATCGCCGTCCTCCCGTGGAAATTAAAGCACTCTTGGGAGTACAGATTCACCATTTATTAGAACCACTCGTCTTTCTTCCCTTTCCTCTCTCTCTGGCTGTCAAAGCCACGAAACCCGCATCTTGGTCACATTAAATTATTCGGTTTATCGAATTTTCCTGTACTGTCGTGACTAATGCAATCTCGAATCACAGGAAGAGGAGATATCTCTGGTAAATGTCGGACACAAGATCGGACAATTGATTTTTCGAAATGAACTGTGCGGACTGGCAAAGGAAATAGAAATAAAAGAAGGATTTCTTTTTATAGATTGTTCTAAACATCCGCAGTTGAAACAACCGAGCACAAAAAAGAAAGACGGGAAAATGGGAGGAGACGAAGAGACCCAAAAAATGCTGTAAAGTTTTTTTTATGTCCAAAGTGTAACTAAACAAACCGGAAATCGATAAATTGTCTGCCTTAATTTTTTCTCCAAGAAAAGACAATCAAATTATTTGGAGAAAATTTAATTTCCTATCGTAACTTGCAGTTTTTCTTTCTCCCAAAGATTTATCTATGATGTTAAAATAGGTCCAGTCAAATCGAGAACGAGTTTCACTAAGCATCTCGCGATGAAAAAGTTTGCTGTAGGCTTCGTTTTCTTCACAATTAAAGGCATTGTTTGAATTTTCCAATTAATCAGCTTTTGAAAGATGATAAGACGTGAAAGCTAAAATCAAAGTTTGACTCTGTTAATTACCCTCTTTAATTATCCTTTTACTGATG
This sequence comes from Brueelia nebulosa, assembly GCA_028293925.1. Lineage (NCBI taxonomy): Eukaryota > Metazoa > Arthropoda > Insecta > Psocodea > Philopteridae > Brueelia > Brueelia nebulosa. The sequence goes on from JAQIBA010000004.1 coordinate 2,201,371, forward strand.
CGAATAATGGAATTTCAAAAATTTTCTTAAGGGAAATGTTTTCCACGCAAAATGGAGGCCTTAGAAAAAAAGGTAAACTGCTTTGGAAGCAGAAACCGATGAGGATCTTAAATTGTTCGCATACCGTGGAAATTTGACTTCGATGCTCAGTGACCTTTGACCGACCTTTTACTTTCCAATTCCTGAAGGGGTTTTTTTGTAAAATTCTAAATGACATCGCATCGGGAGACTATGCCATTATGTTTTCATGTAAAACTTTACAAATCTTTTTATATTAAGAAATTAAATGTCTACGGTCAGCAAATAAATTTGGCTCCGGAAAAGTTTTTACAAAAAAAATTTCTTTACGTCCTTTGGGAAGGAAGAAAGGGTAATGAAAAAATGAGGAAAATTATTAATCCCGGGTTTTTTAGGCCGAATTTTATTTTAAACTGCTTATTTCATACTCAAGTAATTTTTGAGGAAAAAATTTAAAAGTTAAATGACCTTTCAAAAGAAAAAAGGCTTTAAGAGGCCATCTTTTAAATAAACATTATTTTACGTGGAAATTAAGCGAAAACACTGAAATGATTATTTGAAACTTTAAAAGATTTTTGAAGAAACAGTTTATATTGTAACTTCGATTTTGATATTTCTGAAAACTAAAAAATTTAAGAATTTGAAATGTTTTTGTGGAATTTGCTCAGACCATTGGTATAATAAATTTAATGAAACAATCTCAAATTTGTGGTTAATTAAGGCAGATTAAGGAATGGGGGAATTTTTAGTCCAACTCTAACGCAGATTAAGTCTATTTATTTCTGTCAGATAATTTATATTTAAGGCAATACAATTTCTATTGTTGCTGCCGTTATGAAAAATTGATTTTATTGAGATATATATTTCCTTTGAAGAAAAAAGGAGAATGATAAATTTGAAGGGAAAAAAGATGAATGAAAAGGCTTTATCTAATTTTATTTTCCTTTTTTTTCCTTTTTCTTCGATGCTCATGAATTGTTTAGAGAAATAGATAATTCTTCGTCGGAAGGTTTAAAATATTTACAGGTAAAGTTTTCTGCAGGAGTAGAAAATTTTTTAGTAGAAGTCAAAGTTGTCGGAAAGTGTTTCTATAATCACATTCACTATTTTCAACTCTTTTGAATGACTTAAGTTATTTTATAATTCACTTAATTGTTCACTATGAGTATGATTGTAAAAAGCTTCACGTCACCTGAGCTTTCGTTTACGCGTTCTACTAAAGGTGACAGTTTCTCTTTGACTTCTCGGGGGGAAGTTTTCCAATTTTGTTAATTATGCGCTGAGAAAACTTTCATGGATGAATGAAAGCTTTGCGGTTTGTGATAATATTTGAATTTCCCGTGAAATGCCCCTTCCAAATCTCGATATTTTTCCCCCAATCACTGAAATTTATAAAACTAATTTAATCAAAAGAAAGCAGAATTGGATTAGACAGTCGGAATTAATCGCATTGAGGAGCGGAAATAAAAAATCTAGATGAGCCTCTTTCAGCCGTGAATTTACATTCATTGTGCATTGATTTCACCATCGTTTTACCGAGAAAGAGTGAGGGAATATTAATACAGTTACGCCTTTTCTGTATTGCGTGAGCCTTCGCAATGACTAATCAGATTAATTAGTTTACTCCGAAATGCCACCTCTTAAAACTCTCTCGAAGGAAAGCACACAGTTTAAATCCACCGGGAACCCTCTCCCTGAACGGATAATCGAATTTCTTCAAAGTAAACTTGTTTTCATTAGAAGAATTCTTAATTTTGCCGTCGAAATTGGTGAGAACTCGGTTGCATCATATTTCATAGGAATAATAAATACATTTTGGGAACTCGGAGCTCTTTATTATCATAAAGGTGAGACACTTCCGACAGATTTCACTTTGAATATTGAATTTATGGAAGGCTTATCCTCGCCCGAAGGTTTTCTTTCCTTTGTCTTTGAAGGAATTCCTTTTCCTGCAGTTTTGGGAAGCTTTGTTTGTCTCTGCAATGGACAAATTAATATAAAGTTTGCTTTAGGACAACCAGAGTGCCCCGTTTCTAAATAATTAATGTAACGACTGACGGGAGTTTTTTTCGTCTCTTTTTAAATTAAATTTTTAATAAGAAAATTGCTGACGTAAAGAACCCTTTTACCGCGCCCGAGGGGGCAGCACCCCTTGCCTTGAAATTAATGGAATTATTTTTAGGGAAACTGATTTTTTTGGACGGGAGGGGGTACGCCCCTATGGTTTAACCGCGGGAATTCCGCTAAAAGCATGTTTAGGCGTCAATTCAATCAACTTTTTTTCGAAAATAAAATTATAGCTCTCTTTCGAGTCAGTTCTTAGTAAAGCTATTGATTGGATAGGACTTTAAAACACAGTGCAGGATGTAACGGAATCATTGCTTGCCCAGAGAACTTATAAAAGCACCGATGAAAAAAAAAACATGATTGACCCAAACAATAAATGAGGGGCACATGTTTTATGCGTAGATTTTTTGCGTCATCTTCCTCCTAATCCCGGTTTCGTTAAAACAATTTTCTGTCAGGAAATTTTATGAGACTTCAAATATTAATCCTCTTCTTTGGTAAACACAGGAAACCTTTTACCTTCTTTTACCCTTTCCGTCATTTTCTTTAAAACAATTGTTACACCTCAAAAAGTCAAAATATTGCTTCTTTTATGCGTTTTTACTCCAGCAAGAAGAAAGCAAGTGCTTAAGAGGAACATTAAATAAATATACTTAGGCAAAAAAACACATTTGAACCTCCCCTATGTTTTTTTAATAGTTTTTTTCTTCTCTCAGCTCTCTTTCCATGTCACTCCAGGCTATGGGGCAATGCTGTAGCAAAGAGCATCTTGTTTTTGCTAAGAATGGGATTTAAACGACGGTGGTTAGTCATGGCAAAGCTTGTTTGTTCAACCGCCTTGAGCTTATTCTCATATTTAATGGCTTTCCATCTGCGGAATCCATCGATGATCTAAGTGGTTCGTCCGGACCGGACAGCACAGTTTATAATACATCAGATAATTCGCAGATACTATTTGTTTTTATAATTAGCAGTAAATCATTTTAACACTTGGATCCAACTGTGCGTCTGTCTAACGTGTGTTTAAGTGAACGGAGTGCTGCGGCGATGATTTCAGGACATTGAACGCCCACTCTGTAGTTGAAGGTATTCGAGTTCTCACCTGTGCTGTAATTAAAATAATGAATAAGCAGAATCCTTATCAGAGCTTTCATTTACCCCTCTTCACTTATAATTAGAGCGGAAGCGTCTTAGAAAAAAAATCTTGTGCTCTTTAAACAAAAAATATGTGTTGAAAATTAAATTAAAATTTGTAATTAATTAAATCAATACGGGTGAATTTTATTTTTGGAGAATTTTACAAGAGTAATTACTGAAAGTGGACTCGGTTAAAGCTTTTAGAAAAATTATTATCAGGTGAAAAAAGTGCAATAACTCAATTTTAATTTTTTTCTCCTATTTTTTTTAAGAATTTGAAAAGGGAAATTTTGGGAGCCGAGTGGTTACATTTTTATCCATTTTAATTACTTTAAAATTATAAAATAAAATCAAGATGCATTGAAGCGAATGGAAAGAGCGAAATTAAAGAAAAGGAGGAAAGTGCGAAAGGGAGGAAAAATGATGTCGATGACAGCGTCATCAAAGAATGGAAAAAGCAATTCATAGTTGACACAAAATTGATGAAGTAGATGAGAAGTGTGATGAGCATCATTTTGAAATACGCAGACAGGTTATCTTCAATGTGAGGAATTTTTGATGAAAATGACGCGAGCATAAAACGTGTCGATTATTTAATATATCTTGCATTAGTATCACTTATTCATCGGCGTTTGAAACAACAAAGTAAACCTAACTCGAAAATGAAAGTTCCTTTTGTTTCTATATGTATATTATTTCTGGATCTCACCATCTTCTCTTTTATTCATTCCCCGAAAGTTCTTTTCATTGATGAAATTCGGAGAAGAAGGTGACAGGCGAAAAACATATTGTGCTTGACGCCATTGGAAGCGCATAAAAACCGTTTGTTACGGGAGATAACATTGAAAAGCGGACGCGTTGATGTAGGGGTTGGGGCTGTTATAAAGCTTCATGACGCTTTGCGCTGTTGAATCCATCGGAAAGTTCCTGGGAAAAATTAAAAAATGTATTTTCTGTGAGGGTTCGATCGAAGGAGGTTTTCACTTTGGTTGCTGAATTCATTCGAGAGGAGGGGAAGGCATTATACATTAACGTACAACTATTATATTATTCTTATCCGTTAAAAATAGCGTTGGATGATTTGGAAATTTAAAAAGAAATGAGGCTGCACATGAAAGTCCTCAGGCTCAAAACGTGGCCCAATAGTGTCACCAAAAGGAAGATTTCAGTCACTGTCCAACTGATTATTTGACTTTTAACCTACGCTTTCTCTCGTTTGAGCTTTTTAAATTCCGACCTTTTATTTACCCTTTATATAATTAATGAACTTTTTTTCTGAGCTGTCTATTGCGCCGGATTTCTACGACATTTCTATATTCAAAAATGGATTTGCCAATTAAACTAGAGAGGCATTAATCACGTAATTGTGGTTAAATATAGTCACAATCCTTGAATATTAAGATTTAAGAGTTGTACGCGTCTAAAAAAGAAAGTAAACTTAAATTTTTTTGAACACTGATGTAGTACATTCACTCGAAAATATCGAGAATATAAATCGTGCAAAATAATGGAAACAGAAAGAGCTGTTAGAGATTAACCAACAATTGAAAAATATGTTGTTGCAAATATTTATCCCGTTTTATTCGGAGTGCAAAACAGGTAATCTGTTTCGCTCATTCTATAAATTCTTTGCGTTTTATTATACGTAAAGAATTTATAGAATGAGTAAAATGTAAATTTATAAATGTATAAAAGGAAATAAATTTCAGCGATGTATGGCATTTTCTCGAGTGAAAAAGATTTTAGGAAATTATATTGCATTAAACATGGAATTTTTCTTCGGGGCCCACTTTTCCTTCTTTAAACTTAGAGAAAAGGCAGATGACCTAAAAGGCTTTTTCGGACTTGGATGATTAAGTTGTTTTTTTTTTTTGAAACTCCAAAGCGAAAGTTTCCCCAAGTCACATAAAAGTTTAAAACTGTTCTTTTATGGCCTGCATTGCTCAAGCATCCAATCTTAACGAGAGTTTGGAAGTTCTCACTTCTAAGAAATTCGAATTAGCAAGTTTTACTTTGGAAAAGTCTCCGAAACATAAAAATTTGAATCGCCTAAGAAAAAGAAAAACGCTTCAAGATTGTTTCGAATCTCGTCAAGTTTTCACTCGGGAAGTCAGAAAAACAAATCACGTCACTCATTGAAAAAGTCTATTGTTTTGATTTGGGGGGAAACTCACAACCGCTCGGGGGAAGTCTGAGAAAGAATTTGAATGTGAAAAGCAAACGTCAGAGTGAAGGGTTTAAATGCACCCCGCGGATATGGACGGATGCGGGAGAGGAGAAGATCCTCAAATTGATTTTTCCTGTTATCTTTAATTCATCGTAAAACGGGAATTTGAACGAAAGTTGTCGACGTGATGTTTACGATAAATTACGCTGTCGCAGTTGCCGTCCTTTCGGAATTGCTTTGTTAAGTGGAATTTTCTGTTTCGACTTTCATCATCTTTGATCTGCCGGGCAAAAGGGAGGAAAAGGGGGGACGGGGACGGGGGTAGTATTCTTTTTTAAACTTTAAATTCGTCGACATGGGGAATTTTAAGCTGCGGTTTCAACTCTTTGGGGGAAAAACGGTTTCCCACTAATGAAAATGTAAAATGTTTTAGTTTCCCGCTTTTTGATGGGAGTTTTCTATTTTTAAGTATAAAAATTGTGTTTTCTTATTCATGCTCATTTTTCATTAAACGCAGTAATTTCAGCCGTGAAAAAAATGCGGGATTTTTTAATTCGGTTTGAACGGGTCAGTCTCTTTCGGATATGAGGAAAATTTTTTGAATATTCTCAATTAAACATTATTTTCCAACGGTTCTCTATCAAAAGGTGAAATAATAATTTGCTAATAAATTGGCCAAATCATGTGATATTTTTAATCGTCGTTTATGAGCAATAAAAGTAAGCAAAAAGCAATCGCGTGAAAAAATATTTCTCTTATGAAATTTTTTCCTTAATTTTTTTTGAGTCCGATAGAACTTTCATTCAAAAGGTTAACCATTGCGAATTGCATTACATTTTGAAGTATTACATCGGTGAAAGTTTTTTCCCATTTCTTGAGCTTTCTGTCGTAATAATAAAATTTGAGTATAAGCCCTGTTGCTCTCTAACCCAAATAAAAATTCATTTAATTAGCTTACTCTTGAGAAAAAAATGTTTTCGAGTGATTTCGAAATGGGCCGAATTAAAAAAAAATCCTTTGAGCTTATGAGAGGAATTTTAGGGAAGAAAAAAATTAGTTTTGAAAAATGTTTTTTACTAATTAAAGACCGAGAAAAGCCGATGAAAAGAAAAGAGGGAATTAAAAAAAAAAGTAAATGGTCATTTTCATTCCGGAACTGCTTAACAACTTCAAAATGGGGATTTACGCTGTTGATAAAAGGAGATGATGCCTTCAGAGGTTTTAACTATTAAGTGGCTCTTGACGAAATTAAAGCGGTTATTTCTTCTCCATTGGTAATACACATTGTGGCGCGAGTGGCTTCAAATGAAAAGCCTGTGAGAAATAAGCGACGATAACCTTTGGCAAAACTTTTATTGTAATATTTTCTACCTTTGCCCGCCTGGTATTTCTAAAGGAAAGCGTCGTGAAAAGAATCCTCGCAGGCGGAGCTTTGTTCTTCCGGATTCAGAACACAAAAAACCAATTTCGTTATCTTTCGTTCGTTTAATGACGTTTCCTTCCCGCTTTTAAAGTTTTCGGTAGCGTTTTTTATGTAGTCAGTCATAGTCCCCGCTGTCAGTTTTGACAGTGACAAGCCTCGGCCCAAATTGTATAAATTTAAATCTGACAAACTGGCTTCTTTCCCGTTGTAGCTTTTCCTTTGACCGAATCCCTTGTTACTTTTTTTTTGTTTCAGGCCCTGATTTTCGACGAAATAGAAATATCAAATATAAGCTTCGGTCAAATCGGAACGAAAAACACAAACAACAGTTTCCAAATAATCACTCCATTTAGAAGATTGGTTTTGGCTGCCGATTCCAAAAGCGAAATGGACGAGTGGATAGCTGCCCTTAAAGCCGCCAATTCTAAGGAGTATTACGAAGTAAGGAATGCTTGGGTACCTTTTCCATCAAAAATAATAATGAGTAGTCTATGAATTAATGAGGAAAGTCGAGGATGAAAAGATGAAAGCAGTCGGAGGAAATAGTTGAGAGATTAAATTTTTGGGAAAGGATATGACTTTGCATTAAACTAAATTTTGTTAAAGAAGAAAATCTAGTTCAGTATCGATCTTTCACCCCTTCTCTTTGGAATGAATCTCCTAATGGTGTTTATGTCTGAGTGCATTAATTCAAAATATGTGCGCTTTCAGGGGGGAGAACACGAAGACTTTCTGTCTGGGCATCACCATTGGTACGCGACGTCCCACGCCAGACCCACTTACTGCAATTTATGTCGGGAACCCCTCTCAGGAGTGACTTCTCACGGATTGTCCTGCGAAATATGCAAATGCAAGGTTCACAAGAGGTGTGCCGTAAAGGCTTTGCCCAATTGCAAGTGGACCACCCTGGCAAGCATCGGTCAGGACATCATAGAAGATCAACAAGGGGTGGGTTTCTCCAGGAAGATAAAATCCAGTATCAATGCAATATTATAATAATGGAAACGCTTCCAGAATATAATTATGCCTCATCAGTGGATGGAAGGAAACCTTCCGGTGGCTTCGAAATGCTCCGTTTGCGATAAAACATGCGGTTCGGTCCTCAGACTGCAAGACTGGAGGTGCCTCTGGTGCAGAGCATTCGTGCACACGGCCTGCCGCCCCCAACACCCCGTCAAGTGTCCCCTGGGCCTGGCGAAGGTTTCCGTAGTCCCTCCGACGGCTCTCAACAGCATAGGCAACGACGAGGCTTGGGAAGCCGTCAGACCCCAAGGCTGTTCCCCACTGTTAGTGTTCGTCAATTCTAAATCGGGAGAGAATCAAGGAATCAAGTTCTTACGGCGGTTCAAGCAATTGCTAAATCCTGCTCAAGTGTTCGATTTGATTCACGGCGGTCCTGGATTGGGGTAACTTTTTCCCCCTAAAAACATACTTCTTCCCGTCTTGCTTAATCGCTCTAATGAATGTTATCCCTTAGGTTGAGATTATTTCGACATTTCGATCCGTTTCGAATTCTCGTCTGCAGCGGAGACGGTTCTGTTGGATGGGTACTGTCCGAAATAGACCGACTTAACATGCACGTAAGTGAGGGTTTAAGATATTCATGGACCCGGGGGGGTGCGAGGGAAAAAAACAAATCTCCAGAATATACATCCGCCGCTTTGTTTATCTTATAAGCTTCAAACTCTCTAATATTATTTATTATTTCACCGGAAATTATAAGAAGGATGTAAATATCCGCATCTGTTGTTTGAATCTCCAGTTTTCCGGAGAATGTAAGCAACCGATAAGGCTTTAGGGAGACTTACAATAAAATAATTTTTATACTTTCAGAAGCAATGTCAGATAGGGGTTTTACCCCTGGGAACAGGCAACGATTTGGCCAGGGTGTTAGGGTGGGGTGCCTCTTGTGATGACGACACGCATTTGCCTCAGCTATTGGATAAATATGAAAAAGCCTCAACGAAAATGTTAGACAGGTGAGCAAAACTGATCAGCGTGAAACAGTTTTTACGGCACTCCTGGCTCAATGCATTTCAATTAAAAAGTCTGTCAAATTGGAAAAAAACTTCACCGATGAAAAAATGTCAAAGAATTATTAAAGAAATTTAAAAAACATATTTATAAGCGATGCTTTTTTTAATTCTAAAAAGGGTCGCTTCGTTAAATTTCTATTAAGAATTTATTAGTATTTTCATTTTACCCTTATTTGATATTATAATTTCGAGGGTAATTTTATTCATTAGGTGGAGTATTATGACCTTAGAACGGGGTGTGATTATACCGTCAACGGTCAGCAAACTTTCCTTGGACGAACCTTTACTCACCGTCACAATGGCGGAGTACGAAGACAATGTTTTATCTCACCTGGCAAACATCATCCAGTCGGATCAGCATTCTGTCGTCATATCATCGGCCAAGTAGGCGTAACTTATCTCCTTGGTGAAATTGCCGTAACGAATTTATAACATGTGACTTTTTTTTCCAAGAATTCTCTGCGAAACCGTTAAAGACTTCACGTTGCGTTTGGCGAAAACGAGCCTGGCTCAGGGCGACGACCACTTCGGTGAAAAATGTAAAATTTTAAATAATAAGCTGGATTTGCTGGTTCAAATTCTCGAAGAAAAAAGAGATATTAAAAGGGTTTTGGAAAAGAAAACCCCCGCAGAAAGTGAGTCCGAGGAAATGGAGAAAGCGGCCAAAGAAAAGCAGGAAAAGGATTTATTGAACCACAGGGAGAAGTCGGTAAGGATTGCTGCTGGGATTAATCAGAAATGAAGAAATTTGTGTTTTTTGGGAAAAGTTAATTTGGGATCAATTTTTACAGAGCAAAATATTCATCGAAAGGGATGCACTGATGTCTAGAGCAAATAGTTTGAAGAAGGCTGTGAGACAATTGGTCGAGTACATGGAAGGTGCAGCCGACCAGCAAAGCATTCAGCACAAAAGTTCTGTTTTTAGAGGCCCGCAATCAAAGAAGCACTCTTTAGAGGTATGAAATTTGGGAATATTGCTGATGTCTTTCCTTTGGTTTGCTTTTTAAATTTTGAAAATGAATTATAAAACTTTCAGGTGTTTTCCGTATCCGATTCGGAACCCACGCCTTGCACATCTCCCAGATACTCCTCCGAATGGCAGAAAAGTTTTCTCTTGCCTTCCCCATTTCCTTCTCGCCCCTTGTCCAGATGTCCGTCTTCGGCGGAAATTTGTTTGAGTGCTTTATCTCCCTTGCCAGATGTCAGGCGGGAATCAACTTGTGATGAAGTGATATCTCTGCCGGTGCCTGACGAGTTCGCAGACAGTGTTTCCAGAAGGAGGAGTTACCCTTTGGAAGGAGAAAGAGACGGGTAAGTATTCTTCGTCCTGAAAATTTATAAGCGTCCATTCTCTAACAAAATATTATTTCTGATTCCTCAGCACGGTGTCCACGAAGATTCCTGCGAACATCGAATTAAAGATTTACAAAGGAGGAACGGAGGCGGAGAAAGATTTGGTGCATTTTGAAAAAGACATAATTTGCGAATTCGAAAAGACCGAAGGCTCAAGTTTATGGGAAAATGTGATTTCATCGTTGCAAGAAGACACGCGGTCGTTAGTCACCGACAGCAGATTGCCTTCGAGAAGAAATAGCAACATAGATAATAATCAATCGAATACAGATGAAAATAAATGTGATAGTAGTATAAGCGTTAATGTTAGTGGTAATGCGGAACAAGAAATTCCCGATGCCAGTAAGTTATCTTTTATTCAATAAAACAATTTTTATAATGCACAGAACTTAGATTTACATGCTGATGGAACTAATTTATGCTTTCTTTTTAGATGGCACATTTCACACCGATGCAAATCAACTGGAGATCGTCGAATCCCAATCAACTTGTGATAGCTTAGCAAAAACGTTCAGTAAACGAATCGACGAAATGGATCTATCCCACATCGATTCATCGGAGTCGCCTTCGGAAGAGACATCGCCCCCCAACCAGAGCTCCAGCCCTCCTCCCTTGTGTCAGCAAACTGATCCCTTTAAAGTACCCCCTAGTCCAAGACTCATTCATAAAAGCTTTACGGACAATTTGTTAGGAGTTAAGAATGGAAATATGGTCTCTAGAAGTATGACTGACATTCCAGTGAAAAATAGCGATGGATACCTGAAAGTGCTTGGTTCTGAAGGCGGAGGATATTTTGGCAATAATGGTGAGAAAGTTAAAATAGAGTGTCTGCTTGTCAAAACCCATTAATGATATCGTGACGTTTTGTAGGTGAAGACTTAACGGCAATAAGGCGACATAGTGATATTAAAACAAACAAAGACATGACGAATGCGATGAATTTGGCTAGAAAGACTCCCTATGTGGAGGAGCATCCCCTTCTTTGCAAGAAAAACAGCCGGCGGTTGTACATGGAAAATGATATTGACATCACGGACGATATCGAGCTGGAGCCAGGTACGGTTTCCAGTTGATTCCTTGCCTGTGACTGTACTCAGCGTAATCTTACCATTATTCATAATCGTTTACAGAACTAAGGTGTAGTTTAGCGCATTTTGTCGAAGGGAATGACATAGCGAGGATGTCTTTTAAGAAAAAACCTCGTCGAAGTTCTGAAAAAATCGAAAAGCCTGACGAAGATTTGGATCTGGTGAAGATTCAGTTTAAAGGGTCTAACGGGGATTTGTCTAAAGAATGGAACGAAAAGTTTAACGAAGCCAGCAAAACTGTAAGTATAGATTTGAATAAGCAGTGCTGAAAAGTTTCAAACGCCCTGTTTTGAATTTCAGGAGCATCGCTCAAGCGTGGCGTACTCAGAAACCGAAGATGAGGACCTGATCGATCAACCTGTCGACAAGAAAAGCAAAGTAAAAATCAACGTAGTGCCTGCATTTCAAGTCGTGATTAATCCTCCATCACCTGTACAAGAAGAAGAAAGCCGTAGGCCGAGCATGGATCGAAATGGAAAATGTGAGTACCACGGAGACACCACAAAAACTACTCAACATAAATAAATAATTTCAATATGGGTTTGCAGTGTCTGCGGTGTCGTCTGCCTCAGCTGGGCTCCTTCAGGCATCGCCACAAGCCACTCGTCGGATTTCCAACTGCAGCTTAATGAAAGCCGAGATTATGGAATTCGCAGAGTCGAGAAATCGGTCAAAAAGTGTCGACAAGTCCGATGTTGAAGTCGTTAAGAAACTGCCAATTATCAACCCCCTCGTGAGACTACCCATGTGGCCCAGTAAGTGTCTCTTTTCTGGTGAGAGGGAGAAACAGTTGTGCAGTTTTCGGTCTCTTGTGCAGATGTCTCGGGCGGCGCGGGACTTATTTCGAAAGTTCTACTGGCGAACGCAGACGCCCTCTGCGCCACGGCAGCCCCTCTTATGGATTTCGACGAAACTCTTCTGCAGGGCTTTTACGAGAAATGTGTCATGAACAACTATTTTGGAATCGGCATCGATGCCAAAATCGCTTTGGATTTTCATCACAAGAGGGAAGAACATCCGGAAAAGTGTCGATCAAGAGCGAAAAATTATATGTGGTGCGTATTAACTATAAGTCTTTTGTTAACTTAGGAGTAATTTGTTTCAACCTTACTGAAACTCAATGTAGTCTTTTTAAAATTATTTTCCGTACAGTTTTCCTTAATTTTATTGTATTTCCAGCACGGTCACCACCGCTGTTGTCACTCTCGATTTAGATTCGAAAATTTTCTAATTGGGAGTCTTTTTATATTCAGGTACGGAGTGTTGGGTTCGCGGGAATGGCTTCAAAAGACATACAAAAACCTCGAGCAGCGGGTGCAGTTGGAGTGCGACGGTCAGCGAATTCCTCTTCCCTCTCTTCAGGGTATCGTCGTGCTAAACATTCCAAGCTTCATGGGGGGAACGAACTTTTGGGGAGGAAAGGAAGAGGACGACTGCTTTTTGGCTCCAAGTTTCGATGATAAAATCCTCGAAGTTGTGGCCGTGTTCGGGTCGGTGCAAATGGCCGCTTCTCGGTTAATTAATCTTCAGCATCATCGTATTGCTCAGTGTCAGATGGTGCAGATCAATATTTTAGGTAGTTGGCATGGGATTTCATTTGCTGCACCTGCTGCCAAAATCTTGCTCATGAAAGGCATTCTTTTTCCAGGTGACGAAGGAGTTCCTATTCAGGTAGACGGCGAAGCTTGGATACAACCTCCGGGAGTTATTAGAATCATCCACAAGAATCGAATGCAAATGCTCTGCCGCAACAGAACTTTGGAAAACTGCCTGAAGTCTTGGGAGGAGAAACAGAAGCAGTCTCAGCAGGTGCAAACGCAGTTAACCCAGGTAAACGTCGGCCATTATAAAAAATAACCCATTCTCGAAAGCTCAAACTGTACTTTTCATATTTTCCAGGCCTCCCAGACGACAACGGCTAGTCAGAGCAGCAGTAGCGGAATCGAAACTGTTTTCCCACCTTTGCTGAGTGAGGAAGAAAGTCGATTGCTTCTCGGTTTCATTGAGGTGACAACCACTCTAGTCAAATGTGTTCAATTGGTCACAATCAGTCACAGCACTCTGGACAGAGGTATTCGAATTCAGCATTCATTATTCTCTGTATTTTTTTAAAATTCTGCACGATTATAAATTCTTTTTCAGAACTATACGACTTGGCCACGAAAACCACGCTTTGCTTGGAAAATGTTCATCCTGGTGGTAAGATCCTCGAAGGCCTTGACTTGAGGCCAAAGGTCACGGAGCTCGTTAATTCCGCGAAAGACTTGTATGAAGAGGCTTGCTCCTTGATCAGGGATAAGGGTTCTAATTTGGTGAGGAATTTGTCTTTTATTCTTTTAAAACCAATGGAAACCATCTCGCTAATGGGGAAAGTGTAATTTTCAGAAACTAAGAGAAGATATGGAAGGGAAACTCAACACTTCTTTAGCAGATATGGAAATCGAGTTGAGGAAATGCTCAGTGGATGAAAATGGATTGGTCGGACTTCACCACATTTTCGAACAGGTAATTACATCAAGGTTCGGGGTAAAATCATCTTTAGTCCTGGGGATGTGACGCTGAGATTTGTTTTCAGCTGGGAACAACCAAAGGGAGAGGGAGAGGATTGTTTTGGCTGAAACTCCGTCGGCATGGAAACCAACGCCAGAGGGAGGCTGCTTCTTGGGGTGTGGCGGAAGTATCCCAATGGCTGGAATCACTTCAGTTATCCGAGTACGTCGAATCCTTCGCCAAAAACGACATTCGGGGGAAAGAATTGCTCGCTCTGGCCAGACGCGACCTCAAAGACCTTGGGGTGACCAAAGTTGGACATGTCAAGCGAATTCTTCAAGCTATTCGGGACCTGAACACATGATCAAAGAGCGTGTAAGCATTCAATAGCGGGTCAAAACAGCCGGGAGGACAGATTAAGGGAAAGCTTTCCTTTCCGAGAGGGTTTTGAAGATGGAAGTTATTATGAATAATCATCGGAAAGATTAAAAAAAAACCGGCAATTGTCCGCATATTGAATTTATTTATAGACTGGCAATAATATGTGGTTAATTGTATCGGAGACGGCCGGCCCGGAACACCAGAAAATCACCCATTACATCCCCAAAAATAGACAAGTTTAAAAAACAATGGGGGCTCTTTCAATGTCACCTTCGTCAGGAAAATAGACAGCGAAGACGGACGAAGTAGACAAAACGGAATAAGAAAGAAATCTTCTGGGACCATCTTCTGCAAAAAAAAAATGTTTATTTTTTAACGGATTTAAAATGCCATCGTTCGACCCTCCTAACTCCTCGCAAACAGAATCGCTGATGAGAACTGACTATTGAATAGCTGAGTTCATTAAAATTTAAATTCATATTATAAAAAGACGACCGCGTAATATTAGATTTTAGGCTTTTTATTCTAAAATTAAGACACTGCTTTTTTTCCTAACAGCACGGCAATGATGTTTTATTTATTTTTTACGAATTAGTCACTGTACATAATTTCCATTTTAATAATCTTCTCAAGTATTTAATTGATTATTCCTCAATCTTGGGTTTGGGTCATTCATTTTGCTTCTCTTTAAACACATTCAGACTTTTGATTTCTGTGATAGAGCTAGTGTTTCATTCTTCTGTCGTAAATTTTTTTTAAAAGCTTTTTCTTGCAATAATAACCTTCCTACTGTTATCAGATTAGCTTAGCTGAAGCCCTGCTGGTAAGGGCTTTTATGTATAATTATATAAAACATTGTTCTCTATCTTACCAATTCCAAAAATGCCAAAAATGTTGCAGCACTTATCAAAACTCTGCTGTCAAATTTTTTTATTTAACCCTTTCGTTATGGATTAGGTTCTGTTCGTCAAGACATCACTCTGTGATTAGGCACTGTAAGAAGAGCCACTAATTTAGTAGTAAAACGGTTAATATCTTTGTACAATTTCTGAGCTGCCCTATTTCTTTAAAAACTGATATCTGTTCGTGAGTTTTTAATAATCAAATTGGTGGAACTGAAGTTTTAAATAGAATTATTGGGGTTTCCCCGTTTACATATTTCGTAATCGTGTTGATCGCGATTTGGTAATTTGAATCGAAACGGGTCTCTTCAATATCTAAAATTATTGTAAATTGTTTCTTAAGTTTTGATAATTGTTTTATTCTTTTTCATAGACCGCGGCCCGCAATCAATAAGACAAATTTAAATGTAACCAAATAACAGTTAAGTCTAGGAAATCACATCATAAATTACATCTTACATAAACAAATAAATTAATAATAATCTCTGCGGCCTTTACAAAACCTACAGAAACTGTCTCTTTTTGAAAGTTTCTTCATTACTGCTCTCATCCAATTCGAATTTTCACAATTCAATGCATGCTGGAATGCAATATTTATTTCTATATTATTTATTATGCCCTAAACTTACAGTAATTATCGATAAAGACGAATTATTTTAGTTTGTTGTTGTAGGTTATTAAACGAGTTGTTGTGTTTTTTTGTAAATTCCAAAGCTCACTGTTTCAGAACCAATGAATTTTAACCCTAAGTTAAGCTCCAATCGGACGCAATAAGGTGTTCATTTGTATTATCGCTAAAAAATATGGAACTGAAGGAAATAACTTGTAAATAAGCAATTTACTTCGGATTTAATGTGTTGAAATTAAAAAAAAAAGAATTAAACACTTTGTTTGAAAGACTTAACAATATTTTCAAAAAAAAATGATTAATTTAAAAAGCTATGAACTTACATTATTTTTTTTATATGTTTGTTCTGATCTGTGATTTACATTTTTATTTGCTTCCGAGGGTTAATTTTTAAGGAATAAGTTTTTAATTTACGTGATGAAAACGTTTTTCTTGCGGTTGTTGACGAATTTCAACAGAATTATTAGTTGAAAAAGAACGATCCAACAAAAAGTACCATGCACATAAAAAAGACATTTTAGTTAAAAACCG
The DNA here is from genome assembly GCA_028293925.1 of Brueelia nebulosa. NCBI lineage: Eukaryota > Metazoa > Arthropoda > Insecta > Psocodea > Philopteridae > Brueelia > Brueelia nebulosa. Next base: position 2,217,592 of record JAQIBA010000004.1, read on the forward strand.
TTAGGGCATAAAATGGTTTTATTTTCCAGTCGTACCAACCCTCGAAGTTGGCGCCAACGTTTTTGTTTTATGGTTTGAATTCATCGGCTCTTAAATTTTTATTTTGGAAATACAAACTGATAGTGATTATAAATCTTCTCTTTTGCTGTCAGATGAAGTGATCGTAGCACTGAAAATAGATAAGTAATGAGGTATTTTTTAGCCGGTGTCATGTAAACCATTATTTTTGCACCTTTTCGACATTCTCATGTGATAAACTCTTAAAATAACGTATTTCGTTTGAATGAGTTTTACAAAAGATACGTTAAATCCAGTATAATTTATTTTAACAGTCTATATTAAGTATTAATTTTGAGGCAGTATTAATTTGGTCTTTTGTTTTTTCTTTTAGAATATTCATAACTGTTATTATTAACGGTTTTTTTATTTGTTGCTTTTTTTGATGTATTATAGAAAATAATATGTATTGTACATATAATTATATATATTATTATTATGTAATGAAATAATAAGAGAATTTATTGATCTTATAAAAAAACTAAATAGCAATATGAAGATAATCTTAGGTTATGTGATATCTTGTTCTTTATTTCTTTCATAAATTTTTTATTGGTAATAGCGCAGGTAAAGCCCTTACTAATATTTGTCATGAGGTTTTTCTGATAAGGGTGGTTTTCCAAGGAGGTTTAGCTCCTTTTTCTAAACTTTTAAATGCAAAAGCTTTAAGACAGTTGAGTGCAATGTTAATGTTTAAAAAAATATGGTGTATTTTTCAAATGTGGTTACATAAACCAAAAGCAAATAATGCAGGTCGATCACTGATAAAGTTGCCAACTTTTTTTGGAGAAACATTCAGCTTAAAGATTTATTTTGATTTTTTCAAGTTATCAAAGCCTGCAAAGATTAAGTGTTCAAAATATTGCACTCACATTAATAACATATAACAGGTAGAAAAATGTAAAGTGGGATTAGGATTTTTAGTCGAACAGTATCATTTTGTACAGTTTAGCCACAGTGTATGTAATATCAGGATTATAAAAGAAAAATCTTAAAGTGCAAAGGAATTTGAAAATATGTAACCTTAGTTAAAATTGAGTGGAGTCTATAGACACCTGATGGGAATCATCCAGGGGAATTACAAGCACAAGTGACTGTTTAGAGATTCGGTTCTGGTTTGGTGTGTGCAGTAACTTTGCCTTATTCTGTCAGGAGTCATGCTCGCACATTGCGAGGTTTACAGTGGACAATCAAAATGGGACTATATTATATTTTTTATAATAAATATAATGAAAGTGCAGGTCCTGCTGGGCAAATACTCTGATTTAGTAAAGGCTTGAACCAGTGTAAATAATTACTTAATTTGGAACACGCAGCGGCACCCAGAAAGTCGACCTTGCTGAGTTTTATTGTAACTTTTATTTCCCTTAAAATGTTCTTGAGTTTTTTCATTGGTCGTGTGCTTTCTTAATTTTCATTATTTCCCTCCACTTGAAGTATTTCACAATCAGAAAGTTTTGCCTTTAAAGTAGAAATCGTTACGGGGGTTATATTTCCGTTCAAATTAGTCTATAATTTTATTTGTTTAATTTATTTAATTATCATAAGAATATGAAAATATAAAAAATTTAATTAGAGAGGTTTGAGGCATCATTTTATGGGTTACAGAATCTTAATTTGTTAGGAAATGTTCTTCAAAGGAGATGCATTCGTCTTCTAAAATATTACAGACTTAATAAACACTGTCTGACCTCCCGTTTGGAGGCTGCTGAAACAAATCCTCCCGACACAAGTTAAAATAAATAATTTAATTAAATAATGAGTCATTTCCTTCCCTTTCTGCTGATGATTAATTTGAACCAACCTTAGCGAAGAACTTTGTCTCGATTGTTCCTTGAAGAAACTAAGTTTCTTAATCGATGAAGTAAGGAACAACTTTCTCTTGTAAGTCACTACACTGACTTTGTAGAATCTGAACGAAGAGAGTATGTTTTAATTAAAATTTGAGGTTGTTCTTTAATTATGTGCGCAAGTATAAAATGTGCCTAATGGATATTAAAAGTCAGTAACTTTTTCCCGGTGATCATTTTACTGTATTATTCTATTGTTAACTAAACGAAAATGTACGTTTTCAAAGCTTAATTGTGCTACTAAGAATCATAATACCATAGATAAACTTCCCGTAAAACTATAACGGTTTAATTATATAAAAATTATTGTATTGACGTATATTTTCGTTTAGTACTGTATTTATATGAAGAGAAAAATTGCTTTTTCTTATACTCGAGATTCGTCTTGATCTCTTTCTCTTTATACTAAATTACTACTTTTTGTTTCGGATTTATACTTAAATTATTTTTTTATTATCTGTGATACATTACTTGTTTTTAATTTTCATTATTATATATATATATTTATTAAATATATGCATATAATTGAAAAATTCTGTCTTCAATAACTGTCCTGAATGATTATTATAAGGCTGCGTTTAGATTATTTTACCTTTTTTGTTATTTTTATCACTTTCACTTTTACTGTTTGCTCTTCTTTACTTACTTTTTCATAGTTTTGGGGTGTTTTGATTGCAAATTTGCCGAAAGAAACAAAAACCGTGTAAAAATACACAGGGACAGAATAACAAACCCATCATTTGCTTTATAATACGATTTACGTATAAAAAATATAACAAATAAAAATTTGAACGTTTTCAAGCGATCCTCCAAAGGCAACAGGGCCTCAGTTGTTGGTATCGTAGCCTTCCAGATTGCTTCCTTGTCCGTGAGTTCTGCATATGATAACTCCATTCGGTGTCATTATTTCTGTGTCGGTCGACCCGTGAAGGGATATACCAGAGGGCTCAATCGGAGGAACACTGAAAAGAAGGCAGTGTTAACCGACACAGACAAAGGGTCGAGTGGGGAGCATTGTATTTTGAGCACTCACTGGGATATCTGCCTGCTGAGCAATGTCGAGGATGGGAGCGTGGGGCTGGGGGCGGGATGGACGTGGTCTTCGGGAATCAGGTGCTCATCGACGTGGCCCATAACCAACGGATAGGAGGCCCTGAAATCTAAATGAGGGGGGCACGTTCTACTCGAGTAAGACTCCACATCGGCATTTAGTATTCTATCGTAGCCCATACCTGGCAGGACTTTAATCCCATCTGTAAAAGAAGAGAAGAGATTAGTTTTCCGCTCGAAGGATAACTCCACTTAGTTTTGTATAAATTAGAAACGATGCGTACCTACCGTGATGAATTTTTTGTTGTTTCATCATCTGATTCAGTCCCCCTGTTTTCGGTTTCCGCTTTCGGCTTTGAATCCCGTCTTTTTTCATCGACAGCGGCCTCGGAACCTAAGATTAATTCTGATTATCGCGTTTGGCAGTTGAAAGTTTACTCTGTGCCTTTCGGTATTTTCGGGGAAGGCATTTGAAAATTGTGGGGGGAAAAGTAAATTGAAACCCTTTAAAATTACAATTTGTCACAATCACAACAGATATTTACATTGTGAAGTTTGAAATAAAGCCCACACGCGTTGCATACGGGTTCTCCTGTGTTATTTCTCCTCCAGAGGGTTGTGTTGGTCGTGCGGCAGTTCGCGCATTCCACCCCAGTCCGTCTGTTGCTTGGCGGTGCCTGAAATTTGAGGGAAATTTTATTTCAACCCTTCATGAATGAGAATTCGGTTCTGCATTCGTTTAACCCACCTCATTGAGAGGGCTGGTGCTTAGACTACTCACACTGTTGAACTTCTTGTTGTTGCCCTTTATGAGAGGTCGGTTGACTCCGTTTACCTTGTTGTACAGCCCGCAGGCGTTGCAGAGGTAATGTCCGTCGTCGTCTCGCCTCCATAGGGGTGTCCTGCAAGTTGCGCAATTCACGCATTCTTTCACATCTGAAAACCACACCGAATTGTGCAATTGGGCTTTACAACGAGGGATAGGGAATCCCCGCTAATGTTTACTTTTTTCTTTTGATAAGAGGATTAGAACTGGCAGAGACATCCGCTTGATGAGCACATAAGCACGTGCTTATTTTTAATTCCTTTTTAATTTCATTATTCATGGAATTACACTTTATGCTCCCGGAGAGAACTGTTTCCAGGAAAGCGAAACTGTTCCGCCATCTGAAAGGCTGACTGTTCGAACCGCTACATCATTTTGTATGAACTTTGATAAAAAAAAAGGGGGCGGCTGACAACAAATGCTGTTTCCCTCCCGAATTAATTTTGTTTGAAAAACTCTCTACTTTTTCTTGTTTTATGAGTTTCAATATTGAAGTGCTTCTTTTTATAAATTTGGATGTGACTTAAACAGAGAATTAGTTGACGTTTTCCTTCATCTAGAGCTGATCCATCTGATAAGATAAGAAATTGAAAAGACTAGGTGAGTCGATATCTGAAAATTGGGCCCGAGCTTTACGTCTCAAATGATTTCAGAATTGAGCAATGATGCTTTCATAATTGACCAAAGGTTAAAAGTTTCTTGTATGAAACCCTGAGAGTGGCCTACTTACCGTTCATGTAATTTTCAGCTCCCCACGAAGTAGACGCCGCATTGGGCACGTATTCGGAGTAATTGCTGATGTGGTTGCCCGAATGCTGATTCCCTTCGGAATACCTGCAGAGGATAGGAAGCTTATCAGAAACCTCGTTTAATCGACCGTTCATGTCTGCGTTGCCATGAGTGATCCTCAAGGAGTGTTCACCCCAAAAACTGTCAACTTACGGTTCATATTCTACTGTGGATGCGGTTGCGAAGTTTGTGCCCGATACGGGACATTGGTATTGAGTACCCGTCTGTGTATAGAATGTGATTGTATTTGAACCTGAAGAATTTGAATGGGGCTGTTGGTCGTATGGCACGATCAGAGGTTCTAAAAAATTACAGTCTTAATAAGATTCGCATCCCATTGAGGTGTCGTGTTTTGTTAAGAGACGAACCTGGGATTTTATTGCTTCCTATGACAGACCCTGAACCATCATGTTTTATGACAAACTGAGTATGAACATCGTCAGAAGCAATAATTGCGGGCAGCCTTTGCCCGCCGTCTGAGACGTAAGGTCCGGAATAGCTAATCAGTGACCCTTCCACTTTCTGTCCATAGCTGTGATTCATTTCTGTTTTTGCCCGGTAACAAGACTTGGCGTAAACGTCCTCATTGTCCCTGTTCATTTCATACATGTCCGAATTGGAAGATTTTTGAACGTAGGCATCGTGGTACTCATTGGAAGGGTAGATGTTGAACACGTTTCCCGATGGATGAGACACCGTCTGGAGGGTAGTGTAGGTTGTAGTTGCGGTTTCCGTCATTGGTGTTGGCAGTGCCTCCGCCTGGATTATGTGATTGCAGTTCTTCGACATTAAATGGCCTTGCTGCTCTATGTCCTTTCTGTTTGCGAGGGGGTCGGAAGGCTCTTCGTACTTGACGTGGTACTCCGCTGTGCCCATTGGGTACGGCACTATTTTTTGCATACCGGGATATGTGTCCGCGAGCATTGGGTCCCTCTCGGCGTGAGTCATCACGTTAATCCTCGGCTGATTGACTTTGGCGTTTTCCACTTCCGAGGAAACATATCTGATGTCCTCCACGTTCCTGTACTCGACTCCTCTTTCGGGATAGGATCGCTCTATACTCTCCAGGTTTTGCATTCCTTGGTTCAGGTACTCCGGGAAGTGGTGCACTGTAGATTTGTTCTGCCTTTGTGGGTAATTCACTCTGTAGTTCCTGTCGACCCGTAGGATTTTCTTCGTCTCCACGTCTGACTTTTCTATGTAGCGACTAGCGAGGTTTCGTCTTTGGTTCTCGTTAACGTTCATGGTTACCCCATAACTGTGTTGGAAATTCGGAAGGGAATTCATAATTTTTTGAACTCCTACATCTTCCTTCGTTTCTTCCGAGTCTCGGAATTCCTCTTTGACGTAGCCCTCGGGCCTTGTCAGGAACGGCAAATGGCTGCCCTGCTTGTTATGGAAGTATTGGTTGTTCGGGTGAATCACTTTGGTTTCGGAGTCGCAGTTCTCGTACACTTTAGAACTCTCTTCATTGGGGTTCATAATTTGTAGATTGCTTTCTCTATGACTAGTTCTTTGGTTTTCCTCCTCCTCTTTGGATTCGAAATTGGCCGTTTTTAAAATTCGGTTCGGTTCCTTCGAATACTGATGCTCCGAGTTTACAATTAAAATTTCGTTTCGCTTTTCATTGGGTTTTTTTTCGGAATTAGCCCCCTTTTCCGACATTTCCGCGATTATTTCTTTGCTCCGCCAGAGTCTTTTATTCTCTTCCTCTTTTTCTTCTCTGATTTCCTGGTTCGTTTCCATCGCATTTTTAGTCGAGTTCTGATAAGTTATCACCGAATGCTGTTCCAGGTCTCTGTTTCTGGGCTCTTGTTTGTAAAGCTGTGCGTTCACTTCGCCGTTTTCTTTTTTATCTCCCTCTTCGAGTTTTTGGAGATTTTTTTCGACTTCTTCTGGGCGGTTGCCTTCGCCTTTTCCCGGGTCCATACTTCCTTTAATGTAGGATTTCATTGCACATTAACACTGTTTTCGGTTGCCTGAAAAAAATTTTTCTGGTTTTATGAAGTTGTTTCAGTGCGTTGCGAATAACATTCGGAAAGTCACTAATTATGATCTATGTCAGCATTTTAAAAGATGTTCGGGGGTTCTCATTTTGAAAAATTTTTGATACTCACGTGAAAAACCTAATCCATTCACTCTTATTGACTTAGCCGAGAATGTTAAAGCACGCGGTTGTCGGCAAGTGTTTTCAGTTCAAAACTCGATCAAAAACAATCAAAAAGAAGGGAATGAATGATCCGCCGAAGGGAAGTCGAGCCTGAGCAAAGAGTAAAAGAAGGAAGTCATTCGACGGATCAGACCCTGCACTCCGCCTGCCAGAGCAAACACCCCTCAACCTCCTCTCGCATCCTCAAACAATGACGCAAAACTCGCTCAAATTCGACACATCTTGGCTCTGTCGAATTCATCCCCCACCCTCGTCTTTCATAGCGGCATTTCCAGAAAAACCGCAACAAATTTATTTATTGTTTCTTTTGCATATTTACAGATAATAAGAGATCTTGTAAACAAGCTTCTGCTCCAACAAGTGCAAAGAAAAAAGAAGTAGATCTTCGGGTTTATCTTTGAAAGATAAGAGGGAGACACTGATTGTTATCTCGTTCTTGTTTTAAAGCCTCCGGTTCTTCGTGGTTCTTCCGAGGCACAAACGCCATCAAATCGCCCTCTGAGGTAAGTCTGACTCAGTCACGACAGAGCTTAACGAAGCAGAATGCAAAAGTATAACTTTTGCTGTTTTAAAACCCATTGAGCTCAATTCCAACGTCACACGTTAATTTCATGTAACTTTGTGGACAACTGAAGTCTTTTAGGAAAATAGTGAATGTAGATAAAGTCTATCAACGACAGATCAAAAAGTCATTAATCCACGTCATGGGACAAAGATCATATATTTATTGTTTAATTTTAAGTATTGTTTTAGCAAAACGTGCACTTTTCTTTTAAATTGGCGAGTTTTCACACTGTGGTCAACATTAATTCAGATTTTAACCGCTTTTTATTTTTTTTTTTGCTTTTAATACCATCACCCCTGATCAAGTTAAGTCAAGGGGTTTTTTGAATTCCTTCTTGAAGAGTACACCCCCCACTTCCACTAACTCCTTATCTGATTGCTGGTCTTTGACCATCGCCCGCCTCATTCAGTCTCTCTCAATCTGTTTTCTCCTTCAATTTTGCCACCGCCATTAGCTGAATATCTTTAAGCAGTGCGCAAACTCGGAGTGGCGAAGGAAATTTTTTGGAATAGAAATCAACTTTTGGAAGGCAAAAAATGTTTAACAAGGCGTGGCTCACATGCGGTTCCTAATTTCAAGGTGTGGCTCTAATTTGCGCATGCGTGACGTAAATGTTTTAATCAGTATATGACACCGTAAATGGAACAAATAATTTTTTTTTTCAAATTGCCGTACCAAAAAAAATTTATCAGTTTTGATATATCATGAGCAAATGCCAACCATTAAGTTCTTTCTAAATGCTAAAGAAAACAGAAATGGATTTTCTGGTGTTTTAAAAAGCGTATTTAATTTCGATGAAAGGAAAAACAACGTTCTGGAACAAAATCTTTTTTTAAATATTTCATTTCACTTTAGTTTTTAATTCATGCTTACTATATTATTATTAGTGATTCAGATCTCTCTTTTAAATATAATTCTCTTAAGTAACTTTTTTTGGGAAGTTTTTAGCAGACACTTGCAAGCATTTGATCAGAAACCTGGTACCAAAACAAGATTGGAGTTATTGCATCTTATAATTATCGTTTTTTTTTAATCTGAGGTAAATCTGTGTACCGTAATTGTTGCGGTTTAAAGCTGTTTTGTGCGATTAAACTACTCAGCTTTAAGTGCATCTTTGTATTACTCTAGAGAATCATTCAAATTAATGAAATACGACGGGTTGTTTCCGCAAATGCTATACCGAAACCCCTGCGTGATATTATAATCTGTTATAACCATTAATTATACGAGTATTAGACTGCAAAAGTTTTAAATACTCCAAACCATTCCAATTACAGAGTCATGTAAGTCAGTTTACGTAAATAAGTTGTGAACCCTACAAAAGTTTAATTTGTTAGCTGAAGGTAAAAATCTGACGAATTATGCTTTTAAAAAGGGGTTTTTCAAAATGGAGTATTGTCGTAAAAGTTTCATTCCTCTGTTATACAGTGCACCACAATCCGCTATATTTTAATAATTGATCTTCGTCATTAAATAACCTTCTATATAAAAAAGAATTCCATGGACTTTCCTACCACAATTACTGACTTTATACTTTGAAAATGTTCTGTTACCCTCCCCACTTAAGCTGTGACAAATAATTTTTTATGCTTTTTTGTCTAGACTTTCAAAAATTATAGATATTTCATGGACATGTTCTTGAAGGTCGATCTCCAAAAAATCTTGTTATGTATGTATTTTTACTGAGTTTTATACAGAACATTTATATAAATATCTAAGTTATGATTTTTTAGTTTTTAATATTGCACAGTGTATACTTCTCCCGTCCTTTCTTTTTTAGAAGCATATAAACTTCGTTAATTAATAATTTTAAACGTTTCTAAGGAAGGCCAGCATCAAATTCATTTATAAATTGCTTCTCATATACCTAAAGATTGATTTTTACTTATTTCGCATAAATTAATTAATTTTTTTATTAATATTTTTATACTTCAGTTCTTCGAACATTTCGGTCTCGAGATTTTAGAAAAACTTGAAACAAATCAGTTTCTTTTCTCGAATTTCTCGGAATGTCTGTAATTCTGTTTTTTATTAATATTATTAAGTTATAATCAGTTTTTTTTATTTTGAATTGTATTTTTCCAGTATAATTTGGACGATATTTTTGGGACGTTGAGGGTTCCTTAACAGATGCGGACGATGAGCTTTATGAAACGATTTTTCGAATTTAGAAATGTAATTTTTAGAACTTCTTTTTCATCAAACTTGATGTCCTCTTGAAACTCGTACCCTTCGTATCTTCAAAGTCATCTCCAGAGAGTATTTTTTTACTTTCAGTTGTTACGTTTAAATTGATATAAATGGGCGTATATTATTATCCGGCCACGAAAGGAATGATTCAAATTAACATAATTCCTTCCGAAAATATCAAAAGGAGAGAAAATACAAAATGAAATCCAGGTACACTGATCCCAGAATATTGTAATCAAAGTTTAAGTTTTTTTTTTCAAGTTTTCGAAAGAAATGTTTAGAATTGAAAAGAATTCTATGACAAAATTAACCGTGTTAAATCAAATGTTTCATACCATGCAAATAATCTACATTATTATGCCATATGCTAATTATACATTGTGTTTCATGATAGTGATAATTATCTACAAAATATTTCGGGGAAACCCACTATAAAATGGACTCGTAAAAAACGTTTTCACTTGAATACACAAAAGGTTACACAATTTAAACTAAGTTTTGGAGATAAATTTATAAAAAGTAATTCCGTCACTTGTCATAGAAATAAATAATGATCGAAGTAATGAAATTAATTAATAACGTCTGTTAAATGTCTCACCGAAATATAATTGAAAAAGTAAATGGGTATTTTCGTTGAAAAAAAAATTATTTTCCCAGTTGTAGATAATTTTAATTTTGACTAATTTCGGCTAATAATTATTTTAAAATTATTATCAGGTTTAAAGTAGAGTTTGAAAATAATGAGAAAAGGGATACATTAAATCAGGTTCATCAACCCTACTGTCCAATTATCAAAATACCTTATACTATCGCGCATGCTCACAACAGCCATAATTTTTTGACGTTTGCAACCGATAACTATTTGCTTAAGGGCCTCCGCAGGCCATAAATTTCGTAAAAAACCATACTTTAATTCCAGAATTGTATTAGCCGTGAGATATCTAAGGTCATCGGGGCTTCAATGCTCCCTCCCACTCTCAGTCCATTAAAAAAGGAAAAAGACTTACCTGATTCCCCTTTTGGAAATAGGTAATTGTGGCACCGCGTTCATTGCAATTGGCAAAGTGACGGGCAAATGAGTCGATTGACTTTATTGATTTCCCCTCTCTTTCCCCCACCCCGCCCTTTCGCACGGAAATTCTTATCACTGTCCTGTGATTGGTTTTCCTTTTTGACCTTATCATAATAACGTGATCGTCTTTTGGAAACTGCTTTAGCTGCAGACTTTGAGAAAATTTTTTTAATTACGAAATAATTGTATTTTATTATAACAGGAGAACAAAATAACCCTTTTTGCACAGGTTTTCATTTAATGAGGGTAGAAACTGTTGATAATGCTTTTATTTTGCCGAAAGGGTTAATGGAATCATTTAAGTTTAGAGTTAGTTTTTCTTTTTGACACTTTTCTATTCTTTATTTTGTTTTCTATGACTTTCTTTTTAATAATAATTAATCATTTTTTCTTTCTTTTATAAATTTCTTCAGAGAAGCATAGTTTCGATCATTTTTTCATGTTTCATAAGGAGTGTTCCCAATCTCTCCATTTCGACATCCAATGTAATATCATCCATGTGCGTGATCTCATTTCGGCTCAACCCGGTTTATTAGAGGTTCTCAAAGACACAGTAAATCCTGTTTTTGAGCTTTTTATACAATAGTAATAAATGCGCGAGCAACTTGGAATTTACGGTTTTCTTCAATAAATGTGAGTCACCCTAAATACCGGAAAACTAACAAAAGAGTGAGGTTTAGTAAATGCTTTTGATGACGTCATAAAACATTTTCATTTATTTATGTAACCCATTTCTACTTCCTCTGTGGAGCGATTCGGAGAATTTTTAAAATGGGATAAATCCGCACCAAAATTACAATAAAAGAGGATATATTTTGAATATTAAAATAACTTCAATAATATTATTAAATAATTTTCTAAAAATTTTTGTAATTATTATTAGTTTTATTTAAACTTCTTTAATGAGAATAAAACTTCTGATGAATTTTCAGGATTTTTTAACCCTTTCTTAGAGTTTTTGCAAATACATCAGACTTATTCGAAATAGTTAGATCTTTAAATTTACTCGTATCTCTCCTCTATTTTCAGAAGGGAATTGAATAACTCCCCCGGGTAATTAATTTATAATAAGCGGAATAAAAAAAGTGTCTTTTCGGCAAAAATTTCATCAAATTATTAAAATTAAAAAACATCGCCAACTTTCAAAATTATGAAAACTTCCCCATTAACTTTATCAGAAAGACAAATAAATTTGTTTCGTCATAAAATTTATTAACAAATAAAAATAATAATTTTAATAATAGGACGTTATTAAACCAATGAGAAATACGGGGGGCCGTCCGAGAAAAATAAACGGACAAAACTTTCTTTAATGTCTAACATGAGCGAATTTCGCCTTCTTGTCTTCCGATCGGAGGTATTCGATAGAAGCTCCGCCCAGTAGCAATTTAACGGCGCAAACAAAATGGTGGACGAAGCCTTTCCCGTTTATTAATTTTTATTTTTATTTTCTGTGCGCCCCTAATGATTTTCAAACGATTGCATGGAAAAACATGCCCTAATTAAAACAAACTTTTTTTGATTGGGAAAATATAAAACGAAGGGAACACGGCAAATACATATTTATTTTGAATAGTAAATAGCAAAAGGCGCTGAATGCTACCGTTTTATGGTTAAGCCTTACTTAATTACTAATAAAAGATATTGAAAACATAAATAAAAAGCAGCAGTTTCGGAAAGAAAAACTCACCTAATCGGATCATCACACCTTCATACCAACATGACAAAGTACACTGGCGGAGAAAAAATCAATATTTCTTAAAAAAAGACGAATTAGGCTTATTCTATTTGATTTAGTCAAAGACCCCGAAGATTCCTTTTCAAGGTGTGTCATCAGCACACTTTCGGAAGACATTTTCATTTCATTCATTGAATTATATCGGTGTGTGCATCGTTCGAATTTTTTTCCTCAATGTCGCCCTTCGGTTTTGTTCGTTTACGCAGAGATACGAGTTTTGAAAGGTCTCGAAAGGTCAGAGGAGCTAACCAACAGTGAACCTAAAAGAGGCTCTGTCGGATGGCTGTTGGGTGCATTTTCACTTCCCACTAGCATTTGGGCCTGAAATTTTATTAATCTCACCTATGGCGTTTTTCTTTTTCTCCTGGAAAATCTAATCAGTACGAATATCACTTGGTTTTCACGAATTCGGCCGATCGGCTTCCGTTCGTCAAAGAATGGGAGAATTTTCGGACTCTAGAAGTCATATGAAACCCATATCAACACTCCATAAATCAAGTTCGAAGATGCTTTACCCTCAGGATTTGATCGAGCTCAAAATAAACGGATCGTGAAGGTGGTGCAATGTTTGAGTAAACTGATAACTCTCCCTCTAACTCTAATATGTCGAAGAGGGGTGCGAAAACCTCAAAGGACGTAAAAATTAATTTTTTTGGAATTGAACTGGGGGTATCCCCTTTTAAATTTAACTTATTTACAGTAGGTTTACTGTAAAGGGTCGTTGGCAAGATAAATGTTTGATTTCCTCACCCTTAAAAACCGGAAGTGATGTTTGGATAACTCGAAACCAATAAGTGAATTATTGTACCGAAAACAAAAGCGTTACAGGTCTGACAAAACTTAATTTTTTTAATAATTTAAAATTATTAAGGGCTTTTATATAAAGTAGATCTCTTTTTTCGGGGGGGGGGGGGATAAATTTCCCTTGATTTGTACAGAATTCTTTCTTTCAAATTCATTAAATTTATTTATGCAATTATTAATAGTCAACTTATAGTGGTTTCGGCTGTTAATTCGTGTGTATAAATACAGATGATGTGGTAAAAGAGGTTAATAACAGCAGGAGCTCTACATTTGGGGGAGAAGGCGGACTGTTTCTCAAGTGTTCATTTTATCAAAAGGTCATTGTTGGCTGTGCTCCCCTATTAAAGTTACACTAAACTCTCCGAAGCGGCAAAGAAACTGTTAAACTTAATTTTTGTCGATCTTTCCCAGCTTATCATAAAATAAAGCCGCTATCTTAGTGTCATTTTAAGCCCAACAGTTGGCACACATAGATACGTTTATTCAAAAACAGCCACTTAATTCAAACAAGCTTCTTGATTATAAGAACAACCAGAAATTACTTTAGTGCTTTTTTGACCCGTGTGAATGATCACACGGGTCATTTTAATTGGGCCCCTTTGACTTTACATTTTTAGCCCTTTGCACTTCAACCCCTGCTGTAAAAATCTCCAGGAAATAAATTATTTTCTGGTCGTTTTCTAACTTACCTGAAATTGTAGTTCTGAGGATCAGAATCTTCAGTCACACAAAATACTCATTTTTCGTTCTCACTTTGCCAAATTAAAGGGTTATTATACCATAGCAAGAAATTGACCTTTGTTCATCTCAAGAATTTTATTCCGCCATTTTAAAGATAGCGTCTTAGTAACTGGGGTTTTGATAATTCTTTTATTAGACAAGGTACGGCAGGAATTTTAATGATCATTCTGGAGACGGGGAACGAGAGTACCATGACGATTGGCTTACCCAACATTTCCCCTCATTGGGGAACTCGACATGCCGGAAACAATCATTATCTGGTGTATTCCTTCTCCGCTCTGGGTTCTTTCTCTGCGACTCAATCTCATTGGTACCGTTTCCACTTTCCACCAACATTTTGGCGTTTCTTTTTTTTAGAATTTTCAACGAACCCGACGCGTTGGAATCTACTGAACGATTAGATTAAAACTCTTATTTTTTTATATTTCTCATTTTATCTATCTGGCATTTAACGGTCCGCTCTAAAAAAGACAATCATTTTCCAAACATTTGATATGGACGATATCTTAGTACCGATAAGTTAAGATTAAAAAACCCCCTAGCAGTAGATAACAATGTTTCGTTGTTAGATGACATAGCCTCCTATAATGCATCTTCGGGTTTCCTTTCCCATTGCGATCCGTCTTTTTATAATCTACGCTCAGGTATAGTTTTTTTATGTTTTTATTTTTTCTAAGTTGGCAGCACGAGATTTTCTGCTAGGAAAGGGAGACTGCTTTGATTTTCAATTGACTGGGCGAAACATTATCTTTGATAAAAGATTTCGCTTTTTTAAGAAGTCTAACGCTTTATCTACAAAATGGCGCGCGTTTTCTTTGTATAAAATTGCATCTGCAGCTGCACTGGGGGGACGCTTCTGCTTCTGCATTCGTTTTTATTGTATTTTCAGTTTTTTCATCTGCTTTTTTAGTTCCGCTTACAGCTTCTTATTTTCTAAATTTATATTTTGTATTTGCGCTTCCGAATTTTCGTTCCTCCCTGAAAATGTCTCTTGCATTACCTTGTGCTTTACTATCTTCTGTTTCACGGTGTTTAGTTCCCAGTCTTTTTATCGACTGCTTCAAAATCGTTTCTTCCCGCCAGTTTTTTCCGATTATCGTCCCAAACTTGTTTACAATTAATTTTTTTTTCTCCGAAACTTTACATCAAGTTTAAAAATAATCAGACTACTTAGTCTCAAGGTCTTCGGCCGAGAGAACCATAAACAAGACTTTTTGATTCTGCTCCGTATGAAGAGTAAAAAGGCAGAAAAAATGAGTTCAGAACCTCATAAAGAGAGTAAACACAAAAGCCTAACTGATAAGTTCTTATCAAGTTCAATAAGCGACGGTGTTTGATTTAGATATCGGACTTAAAGGTAATATTCTATTGATTTATCATGTAGAATCTCAAATCGACAGGCGTTACTCCTCCGAAAAGTATCTGCAATTAGCAATCCTTTGGCGTTTTGCGTGTTGCATATATAATATATTTCCACGTTGAATTTTTAACAACATAATTTCGTAACAAATGATTTAAGAAAATGAATACTGTATAGTATGAGTACAGTGGCGTTAATTCAAATAAATTTTATAATTTTATAGAAACTTAAATTGCTTTAAATATATATAATAAACCTTGACTGGTTCATTTTCAGAAAATAAAAATGGAAAGAAATCTTAAAAACCAACACGAAATTATATATTTTTATAAATACAAAAAAGACACATATTAGTTAAGCCACAAAAATGTTCTCCCACGAGGAGTATTAATGGTTAAAAACGGAGATCGCAACGAAAAATACATTAAGTTTCATCGAAAGGACGTAAATCCTATTGGAAAAAGCACTGCCACGCAATGATTAGTACAAACTGAATTAAAGCAACTCTCAAGCTGGAGCATCCGCTACAGGTATACTTCGACAGCAGGGGCTCCAATCCTCTTCTCTGCAGCATATTGTTCACTCCGCGAATCTCAAGTCTGGAGAGTCTCTTTTCTCTTGCCAAAACCACGCTGAAGAGTGATCTGTCGTTTTGAGTTGTGCAGAATGTAAGTGCCATGTGATTGCCGACTGCTTTCATCACTTGTATCGTTCCAGTGAAATGGGTGAAAAAACTCCCCGCTGTCGATGACTCTAGAAGGAAAATCAGTCACTCAAATTGACTTGGGAGATCATCACTGATTGTAATGGAAGTTTGGTAAAAACATACCGTTATGCGGACCCGAAGAAATCCAAAACCCAGGACTGTTTGAATTTTCCAGTCTAATTTTGTAATAAAAAGTCGCAGAAGGCTCGTGCCAAATAAGTCTTAAGTCGCTCCTGCTTTCTCGATTTATATGAATTGTTGGGCAAACCCTCAGTGTGACTGCTCCGTGGATCATTCCTTCTTCTCTTTTATGATGTATTATCTCGATTATATACCAAATACCCATAAGCTAAAAATGAAAATCATACTATTACGCAGTGTAGTTCTGATCATAAGAACTGAAAAACAGAACTGAATTTTAGTATTTAAACAATTGAAAATAAAATTTTATGAGAAATAGCAGAAAGTCGGATTTGACTAATTAAACTCATTGCTGATGGATTTCCAATCTTCGAAAGGTTTCGTCGAAATAAGCCGGAAGTGGAATATTACATTTTTTTATCTTTTCAATAATTCTGTTAACCGATATCTTATCATGAGCGATCTCTAAACGATTTTATGAGTTTCAGACATGAAATGAGCATTAACATCAATGTTTTCATAAGTAAAGAACATTTGTCCGGAGAAAGGGTTGCGCCGAATAGAAAACAATTGACGAAGATATAAGATAATAGTGAATCCGGCAAAGTCATCTGAATGTAAAACACCATATGTATTCATTAAGAAAAGTGAAGTTTTGTACAATAAAACTCTCATTATTACAACAATAATTAAAAACAGGAGTTTATGAAGCGGCCTTCATAAAAATGAAAAAGTTACTCGCTAAATTTTTTAACTGCTTTTAGAGGGATATAAAAAATGAAAAATTCCCTAAGTAATTAACGAAGCTGTTGCTGAACTAAACAGAAAGCGACAGAGTTTACCTGATCCAAATCTAGAGTCCTTTGGGGATGATAATCCGGGCAGAAGAACTGATTGTCGAATGTCTCAGAAAGCGTTAACTGAGAGTTGATTATCATAACCGCAAACCCCAACAGAAGCATTTTCATTCCGTTTATCCTTCGTTCAGTCCTGGCAGATGGTTTTCTTTAAAGCATTGCACCTCGACCTGATGATAATTAAAGTCAAACTTACTAAAGTTTGTGGAGGTGTCGCGCTTTGGCGAGGATAATTGGATAATTAAAAAATCAGACCGAATATTGATATTATAAAAATAAGGAAGATAAAGCAGTGGAGATGAAATTTATGGAGGTAAAATTATTTTAGTCGCACAATTCTTAAAATCTCGCGAATGAAACTTAACAACCCTCCAATCAACTCAAATATTTGCAATAAACAGATTGCAGGAGTTTATCTACAAAGATCAGATTCTCCACAGAGGCATTTTTCCACAAACTGGAAACGCATTGTTTGTTTTCATAATAATTAATTTTTCTCATGCGTTATCCCAATGAAGATCGATATATGACTCAGCAATGCTAATTAAGGTTCTTAATTAATGCGTAGGAGTGTGTGAAAATGTCTCGTACGTTTAGTGAATGGATGAGTCAAAGAGTTCGGATTATAATTGTGTTATTGGCAGTTCGGTCACGCGGTTGTTTAATTAAGTAGCGACAGTGCAATTTGTTATTAGTATTTGCCACTGACGAACTCGTTTATTGGTATAACTAAATATTGAATATTTATAGGTTTTTTTTTAAATGTGGACTGCAATGAAATAATTTATATAATATGTTTACGATTTTTATGTTAATATCGTACTTCTCACGTCTTCGAAAAGATAAGGCATTACATGAAACAGAAAACCTGCTTTTTTCAAGAAAAACTGTTGTACGGTTAAAATAATTGAATTTTTTTTCTCCAATTGTATCACACTGATGCTTTGTATAATGAAAACTAATTAATAATTAATAATATATTCAATAGGAGTGTTGAGCGTGTTAAAGGGACTAAAACTCATCGAATCAAAAGTCAGAAAACATCAGAAACAATTGAGTGAAAATCAAAAAGGCATCTCTGCTTTTTACGATAACATTCAAAGCGGATCAAAGACAATGTCGCATTTGAGACAAATTTCAAAAATGAAAACACAAAAAACCCAACGAACACTTACTAAACCGCGAAGCACAAGTTCGACATTTGACACCCGCACCACTCGACGTTCGCCCAACTAAAATGCAGCCAAGAGTTAGCCTAACTTGAATTAGCAGTAATTCATGTTGATGATTTAATCCCATGGAATCCTCCTAATTGCTCCGAATACCCTCTGAACTTTGGTTTTCATTACGCTTTGCTCTTCTGAAAAGTTCAGCTGTGCACTGAAGGTGTGCTCGCGCCCTTTTTCGTTCCAAGTGAACTGCTTTGACTTACCCTTCAATTTATTCCCTATATAATGATTATTATAAATACAGTTTAATTTGAAACCATACCTTACAGCAACTGATGCGGTCCTGAGTTATTTTTCGTAAAGTGGGAATGTCAGTCGACATTGACGAATTCTGACATGTCTTGGTGGGTGGGAAAGGTGGTCATTGATGCGAGGTTCCTGTATTTTCGGGGCGGAGGTGCAACAAGAGGACCGTGATGATTAGAGTACCCAAGAGAGTGCTCAGTTCCTGAAAGTTGTGGTACTATTCTCTTTAATGGAGTTCTAGAATTATTCCCTGACTGTTTCAAACCGAAAAAAGCTTAAAAAATATTTTGGCGTTCCAATCATCAATAATCAGCAGTATTCTTGCTCAAAGTGACATTATTCCTCGAAGGTAATTAAGTGGAATCACAAAAAAAGCACATCGATTTTTATAATATTCAAATTAAATTACACACATATTATACCCCCTCAACTGTTTCATTCAGCTGAATCA
The DNA here is from genome assembly GCA_028293925.1 of Brueelia nebulosa. Classification (NCBI taxonomy): domain Eukaryota; kingdom Metazoa; phylum Arthropoda; class Insecta; order Psocodea; family Philopteridae; genus Brueelia; species Brueelia nebulosa. The sequence goes on from JAQIBA010000004.1 coordinate 2,236,434, forward strand.
GCTGAATACCTTCAAGCAACCGAATCTCAGCCCAGAAGTCGATTGTGGGCGATGCCCCGTTCAGTAAATGGAAGAATGAACGGCATTGGTGCCACACGCCCCAGAACCGCACGAATTGTCAGAAGTTACCACTGCTGCGGAAGAGGAGGGTTCCTCCCGGTCAGCGGCGCTCGGAGAAACCCTTTGAGCACCCCTGACCGACAATTAGGTGCTGCTAACCTCAGAGCAGGCGGGGCACTTCCACATGGAAGATTTCACAGCGTCGATGGCCTCTTGAATGAAACCGTTTGGCCCGTTCAATTAGTTTATCGGGCGAAACCGACATTTCGCTCAAGTGGTTTGTCGAATTCCCGCCGAAATTACCTGATTTTAAATTCGTTTCACTTTAAAACTCGTAAATTTTTATTTTGCAACGGAGATGATTTATGACGACCGCATTCTGTTTTATAGACAATTTTTGATTGAGTAATGCTTTTGATTTTCAGACTCATTTCCTCGCAAATCGGAGGGTATCAACAATTAAAGCTGAAAAAGAACTGGGTTCTTCACAGAGGCTTTCACGGCAGTATTTTTCCTTACCTTTGCCAAAACCAATGGAAACAGTTCATCAGAATTACGAACAAAATTTAGCTGTTGAAATATGCAGGTGAGAGAGGTTTTCTATTGCTTAGGTTCTCTACTCGTAAAAAAACCCATTTAGTTATTTCACAAATTTATTGCGTTGTCCAACTACGATATCTATAATTAACAGATAAGGTAATAATAAATTAAGAATTGAAACGTCATCGCGGGACGAAAACGAACTGACATAAATAAAAACAAAAGATAACAAAGACTGAAAGAAAAACACGATTTGAATGATTGTCACTTAAAAATTAAAAAATCGACCTGGTCAATTCTCAAAGCCAGTCAGGGTTAAATAAATTAAAAAATGGACAATACACTAAGAATCCATTCATATGCTCAAGAGAAAGTAAGTTAACAAGTTTAACCCTTTCGAACCCACGGCACACTGCCCATCCCAGAATTAACAAAAATTAACAAAAGCTAATCCGTTGATGAGGACTTCCAGCATGTGTTCGTGGGTCCCTCACAAGATGGGTGCTGCTGTCCTTAGGTGTTTCCCTCGATCAAAAGTGAACGGAAACGACGGTTTTTCGAATGTGGGTCGTGACGTGGCACGTCCTTTTCACCAGCACTTTTACCGTAATTAGTCGCCAGCTGGTGAGAGTAGATGGCGGTGAGTGCTTGATTAGAACAGCCCCGTTAAGTGATGAGGGAAAATGCGAACGTCGAGAATTTACGGAAGCCATAAAATCATCCTGTAGAGAAATTGAAAAATTATTAAAAAATCAAAATAGATTGGAAAATTAAAAAATTTTTTAGTGTGAAGAAATATCCAAAACAGAAATGATGACGTGTATAAAGCTTTTGGAAAAATATGCGAAAGCTCACCTGATGAGTTTCTTTCAGTATTCACAATATCGATTTCGGAGAAGTTTGAAAGACGAATTCACGTGCGAATTATTTAAGGAAGCGATTATTTATAAAGTTCATTTGCTGCGAATTTTCAAAGAAAGATATATTTATAATAATAATAACGATGACGATGATTTCGGAGATTGTTTATCTTATCGTCAGAAATTAACGATACTGTTAGAAATAAAAAAGAACAAAAGCTGGGATTAGTTCTGAGTCAAACGGCGAAAAGTTCATTGCAGACATGAGTTTCTTTATTTCTTCCAGGAAAGCTCAATCTCTTCCCAATGATAATCTGAAAAAGCGCGGAAGTTGAAGAATTCTGAACCGTTTAGAAAAAGGGAAAATAGTTGAAAACAATGGCCGGTGAGTAAAGTTGAAAAATTGATTTTACCTTATTGTATTGTTAGATTAAGGGTCAAATGAAGAAACTAAAAGTGGAGTTGTTTTAGTGGTTCTAATTTGCTAACAATTATTTAGAATTAGAATTTAATTAAAACACTTCGCCACAGTATTGAAATGAATTTTAAAAGTATTTTCCTTTTTAAATCGCTTTCCTGGAGTCTATCAAACCGTTACCTTAATGGTAAATTTGGAAAAATTCGGCCCAGGATGACTTTCCACCTGCATAATTGTACTGAGGAGAGGATTCGAACCTGAAACAGTGCTTAGGGAAAAGGACAGCACTGCGATGATTGGTTTTTCTGGAATTAGTCAGAATGTCTGCACTCATCGATAGCGGATCTAATCTTGACATGCACTTTTTGCAGTGAAACCAACAAATCAATATCAGGCTCATATTTCTTTAGAATGATAACGTATGCTTAAAACTGCAGTGAAGTCCTAAAAGTAAAGATATGACTGTAAATGAATTTTATATGACTGTGACAGAAATTTTTTCGAAAATTTGAAAAATCATTCTTCTCTGTGTAAAAGAGAGATAAACGAATTTGTAATATTTGCAAAAACGTTTATAAAAAACGTAAATTTTAAAAGTTTTTACCTAACAGTATATTTATTTATTTGAAATTATAAACGAGTTCATAAATACGGATTCATAGTAAGTTCAGAACTCATAATAACAAATATTTAATTTTTCTATACATCATAATTAAAATTTATCGAATAAAATTCTGGGAAATTAACATTAAGGATTTGAAAAATGAGAAATTAAAGTACTTTAAGTGATATATCATATCTGTGCTGTGCTTAATATAAACGAACTCGGGACGGGGCAAAATGATTGCAACTGTACTCCTAAATTTTTCTTCCTAAACCTTACGATTCACCATCCAACCAATTCAGAATGCTTAGAATGAGACTCTAGAATTTAAATTTAGAAATGATTTAAAACTTTCCTGTGTAGAATTGTTTTTCCGTTTGCAACACTTTTTTTAGACTTACTGAATTTGAAAACCAATTTGGCATTGTATGTGTTTATTCCTTTTACTTCCGTCCATAATGCTTGACTTTGCTTAAAAGTAATGTTCAGAAGTTGGGTTTTCTTTTGCAAAAAAATACATATCTAAAAGGCCAGTCAGATACTTTGTATTGACTATTGCACATCATCCTGGCTGTAAGATCCTCGTAGAGTCTGAAAAAAATTAAAATGCTTATAATACATGAACGCTGAATAAACAACCAACGCACAAAATTTTGAAGCTAAATAAAAGATTACAAAAATTAATTTGTAACGGACAATAATTCATTGAGAATGTGATATTGTTGCCTTTTGTTATTTCCCAGATTTTTCACATTTCAGAAATGCTCTACAATAAATGACCCTTATTTGTATTTATTTAAAATTTGATTATTACATTTTAAAATGTGATTTAGAGTTAATACCTTAAAAATTAATTTGGGGGTTTCTATGATTTCCAGTTAGAAAATGGCGCCAGGAAAAAGTCGTGGTTCTAAATGAATTTCAAAACAGCCGGTTTCTTACGTGCGATTAGACTGAGAGAAGTGAATTCTCGAACACACGCTGGCCAAACGTCACTGGAAGAAGTCGCAAAGTTAAATCGCAATAAAATTCCAGTTTTAAAAATAATAAAAATGGAAATTGATTGGTCTGTCACATGTTTTTAAAAACCGGTAAGTAATTCAGCAACTTGTTTCTCACTGAAGAATTAATGAAGAGTTTTAGTTTTAGTTTTAGTTGTTGAATTCTATGCTAAAGATGTTAGCTAACGCAATGACAAATTCAGGTAAATATTTATGTTACAAAGAGATATGAAACTCTTCACACGAAATTGAGGGCGTTACTAAGTTAGTCATCATTCGTTTGTTTATTATCTTTCGGTTGGAGGCGTTGACAACTCTTGCGAATATTCTTCACAAATTTCTTTCAGTTGTTTTCCGTCTCTCGAACGGGTTAAGTCGAATCTTTTTTGTTTGTGAATTCATTACATTTTTGTAAGTAATCGCTTATTTTATTTATCAATTCCAGCCGAAATTGTTGGATTTTCAAGTTCTCAAACGAAAAACCACGAATTTGTCGAGACAAATTTTTAATTTAGAAACTGATTTGAAAAATTATTTTAATTCAAACCATAATTGCATAATATTTGAAATCCCCAACGTTTAAAGTATTTATCATACAAATAGCCCATAACTGAAATGTTTTTCATTTTTATGTATTAATGTTATTTTGTTTTAGTTTATTAGCTTATAAAAAAAATTGATCCTTGACTTTTAAAAATTGATGGTTGATTATGCATGTTAATCTTGAAATGATGAGAATTAGTCAGGTTAGCTCAAGTTTCCTCCTGAAACTGATTTTTTATTTTCAATCAACTCTTTAAAAATGGTTTTATAAAATTTATATAAAAGGAAAATATGTCTTTAAAATAAAAATAAGTTCTAATATTTGAATAATGATAATTGTATTTTCTTTTTAAAAAATAAGGTTTGATGGTTACTCTGGAATTGCATTATAAAATGAAATAGACTTTTCTAGGATTGAGAAAACATATTGCCTGAAGTTCAGCCTTACATGAGATGTAAAAATGTTGGCTGTTACCCAAAAGCTTTGATTTAGCAAACAACTTCTGTGGTTGATTATTCAAGTCTGCATATTTTCTTTGCTGATTTCAATCCAGTGAAAGAAATATTATTGGAAACCTGTTTATGCAAAGACTCCTAAAAATAGACATTTATTTGCAGATTTTAATGCTGAGTTATTGAAATAATAGGTATAAGATTTTTTAACATTCTCTGTGGAATTCCTCATGCATTCTGGTACTTAGGATGTTTGGTTTGGTTATATTTATTACACTTACACAAAATTTTAGTGCCATACACTTCATGATTAAGAGTAAAATATAAAATTACAGTAAAATTTGCAATGTGATGCAATCACAGCCTTTAGAAGAACTCACGAAAAGTGATTCAGTTAGAAATGTTTAGAAAAATGAGGTTCGAATGAGTAATTACTGACAAAACCATTAGAATAAAAACAATTAAATACAGGTATAACAGGGAGAGTTAATGCTGACAGAATGCTTGGTTGACCTTAGTAAGACATAACCTTTCAGCACTCTGAGGGGTGTTATGAATGTGAAATTGTTTTCTGTCTAATAAAATAATAATTACTGTATTAGTATGAATATACAGTGGTAAATGATATTTAAATGTTTTATGAAATGAGGGATTTAAGTTCATAAAAATTGGCCAACTTTGTGCAATTTTAATAATACAATGTCTGCTTAGTGAAAGGCAATTTTTAGTTATATTACTGATTTTTTTAATGTTTGTGAAAATGATATTATTGTATTTATTCTAATGATGTTTCCAGTAATTAAAAAGTTTCTTGAAAAGTTGCTAATCAGTAAGCTCAAAAGAAGCAAAAAGGTTTTGGTTTTAACAATATTATTTAATAAATTCTGAATTAATCTGATTTTGATATCTACGCAGCAACGTTTTACTGTTGCATGATTTACTAGAATCGTAAATGTTTAACCTTGTGACCACTGAGCTCATACGTTCATTATTTCTATGCTTTATTGTCTTTCATTGGTGGTCATAACTTTTGCATTGATCTGCCATGAAGGGAAGTTACTTATGATGCTCAGTCATCCATGCGCGTTTATATTTATTTGTTGCACTTCCGGTCACTGTACATAGACCATTCCATCAAAGGAATTGATTGCACACCTTAAAAGGGTTACTTTTGCAAGGTACCAATGTCCTTTTCTCGGCAAAACATTTCAAGACGAGACCTCTTTCAAATTTCATCAGTTGAACACCCGTCTCCTGATTGGGCTGGTTGACAAAACTGTCCTCCACAAAAGTCACCCATTTCCTGTCGAAAGAAAAGTTTGTTGACCACCACTGACGTTACGCTGTTTGCGGTCAGTAAGCGTACCCGAATCCCCAATCGAACCAGCAATGTGCTCCGTTTCAGAAATAATCCATTTGTAAACGGAAAAATGTTCTTGTCGCAATGTGGGGACGGTTGCCGCCGGGCTCTATGCAACCGGTACTCTTTAATTTTGGGTAGTCTCGAATTTTTTCCCCCCATTTTCATGCTAAAGTGTTGAAAGTGTTGGATAATGATGTATTTTCCATTTTGAATTTTCCAGGTGTTCTTGTGATTTGTGTCGGGTTAATTACTTATTTAACCGCAATTATGGCTGAATCGCAAAACGAGACGGAGTTCGCTAACTCTGCTTTTGCTACCGGTTTATTCGACGTACTCAGAAAAACGCCAGGTGAGTGATGTTAACACCAACAACAGACACACCAATACGACCAATTATTAAAAACTGATAAATAACATTTGTAGATATTTTATTAAATTAAATGAACTTGAAAAACTTGCACAGATTTCAAATTCGATGGTATAATCCTGTTTTGGTGTATCTTTTACAAAGTCATTTTCAGAATATATAAAAACAAACTAATTTGGAATGAAACTAAGTTGGAGGTATAAATACAGCCAGTGTTATTTTTACCAGTTGGTATTCAGAAATGTTTGGAGGTTTTTTCAACGGCAATTAATTTTTTTTTTAGTAACGGCATTGAATTTGCGTCTGTTTATTTTTTTACTTTCGTTAATACTCTGCAGTTAACCAAAAGAATGCGCCGGCTTTTCCTCGTTGAGTAATATTTTCCCCAACTTCACTTTTACTTTAATTCGTGGTAGTGCTTAAGTTCGAGAGCTGAAAAAAAATGCACACTTTGGGTTTTTTCCTTTCGGAAAAGGCTTGGAAGTAGATTTATCCGTTCAATACACAAATGAGCCCACGTGGGCAAATAATGACGAATGATTATGTCAGCTAACATGTCGTCGCCTTTCGGGAGAACAAATATGGGTGTGCGGATCGATACTGAAATGTTGATAATCTTTGGGGAGTTGGTTTTTTCCAAGGCGCAGCCCGGATGAACTCTTGAAAAGGGTGACCTCGTCGAATTATCGTCCACGTGAACATCCCCCGGGAAATATACAAAACCCTGTGAATTCCTGAAAATAGTAGCATATCATCCTCTCGTTTGTCTGTAACCTGTATAGGGGAAACCGTTGATTTGATTAAAAATATGAGAGTTTTAGTCGCCGATAAGTTATCGCGTTAATAAAAAAAACACTTTATAGCTTCGGCCACGATAAGAGGTATCAGCGTTTTGCATTGAAGAGTTTCGATTCGTAGGAATAAACGTTTCTCCCGTGTGAATCACGAGTTTTCGCACTCGAAGCCAAACGACGCAGAATGTAGATTATTTCCACGAAAGCTCTCGAAGAGTGCGAAGGCGACTCGTCGACGCTTTCGGGACAGTCAGTCGCATTGAGTAGGAAAGAATTAGGTCGGCGACTAAATGGCCTCGCGACGTCCTTCGTTTCCAAATGGGTTTTGGGCTCCATAAAAAAAAATGTTTTCGACCTCGAAAATGCTCGAATCACTTCAAAGGGAAATAAAAACCGTCCTTGAGTCTCCCGATCGCACAAATGCGCCTGAGTAAATGTTATATTTGCTGATATTTTGGATGATTTGAAACGCAAACATCCGTCTTGGAAAAGACCCATTAATAACTCTCATAACCGGGGAATTTCTCTTCCAGGAAATGTCTTCTTCTCACCCTACAGTTTGGAAGTCGCCCTCGCCATGACCTATGCAGGAGCCGCCGGCAACACCGCAAAGGAATTGCAGAAGACCCTAAGCTTTTCAGAAAACAAAGAATCCCTCTACAAAGCTGTCCAGGCGACGACCACCTCTTTGAGGTCCACCAAAGACGTCACACTCAACATCGCCAACGGGATGTTCGTCCACCATAACTACCAGCTGAAGGATTCCTTCTCCAAGAATATAATAGGCGTATTCGAGGCCGAGGCGAAGAAGGTTGATTTTGGAAAGAACGTCGAATCCGCCGCCGAAATCAATGGGTTCGTCAACAACCAAACGAAGGGGAAAATAAAGGAGCTTTTCTCCCCCGGTGGGTTCCTCCCCAATCTCTCATCCCCAAAAGGACGAACGGAATATTCTAATGTCGGCTTTCCATTGACAGATGCCTTCAATTCTCTGACGAAGATGGTTCTGGTGAACGCAATTTACTTCAAAGGAGCTTGGATGAACAAGTTCGATCCCAACGATACCTTCAAAGGCGATTTCCATCTCAACAACAAGGATAAGGTTCAGGTGGATTACATGACAATTACGAAGAAGTTCTCGGCCACCGAGAATGAAGCCTTGAAAGCCGACATTGTGGAACTTCCTTACGAGGTACTGTACCTGGGCCAAAGGCAATGAATATTGTGTGCTACAAAGCAATGCAAAATACTCAGAGAAATGTTTAAATTATGAAATGACAATATTTCCTTGGAAAATGAGTAATCGATTCAAAAGAATGAATTTTGGGATAAATATTCATTATGAACTTTATTTTTCTACTTTTTAAAATTTCTTAGAATTTGTGATATTTATTTCTATTTAAAAAACAAATACTAAACAATTTTCAGAAAGTATTATTAAGTTTCTCAAATAATTTGGATTAATTAAAATTTAAAGAAAATGCTTTGAATGAAAAGTATATTTTTCTTAATACAAAGTTTTTCTGTAAAAGATAATCTAAACAATTAAATTTAAATATTTTTATACAAATCATATTATTTTTTTTAAATGAATAAAAGTAAAATATTATTCTGATAATTTTAGGGAGGGTTCAGCATGATCCTGGTAGTGCCGAAGGAGATCGAAGGTATCAAACACCTGGAAAACAACATCAACAAAATCGACTTGAGAACTCTCACCCAGGATGCCTACACAAAAGAAGTGCACTTAACAATGCCTAAATTTAAGCTAGAACAGAAAATGGACCTGAAAGACCCTCTCGTAAAGGTAAGTCGGTGGGGGGAGGGGAGAGGGGAAAATTACTTTCTCATCGGAAATCTAATATACTGCGGGCTGTGTATTTTCAGATGGGAATCAAAGACATGTTCGAGAGTGGATCGGCGGATTTCCGCGGAATCAGCGACAATAACGATTTGTTCGTGAGTCAGGTGGTACAGAAAGCTTTCATTGAAGTGAACGAAGAAGGATCAGAGGCGGCTGCTGCCACGGGTAAGTTCGATTTAATGTCGGGGCAGGAGAGAAATAATATCAGTGGAATGGCCAGAGGGCGTCGGGGCATCCTCTGGCGTTCGACGCCGGGGTGGGAGGGAGCCAAATTGTTTTTATTCTTTTTTGAGTTTGGTCCCGTTTTTTTGTTGTTGACTGTGTGCTTGAATGGTTGTCAAATTTTGTACAGCTTGCCGGAACCGTATGAAGCGGTCGCTGGAATGTTACGAACCGCTCGATCTCTTTGTTGATCGTCCGTTTGTGCTTTTCATCAGTAAAAACCGAATTATGCTTTTCGCGGGATTTCTACGAGACCCCGTCCACGTCGATATGACAAAAACATCCACTGCCGAAAAGCGATCTTCACACTGGCGAATCTTCGGAATAAAAACTCCGGACCGATGCTCCGGCTTTTGATCGAATCCCAACAGTTACTGTTTAAGCGCTCTCGGCGGAGGCGCGTTCGCAATGGTTAACCGTTCGGGGAAGAACCCCGAAGGAGACAGTCGAACCGCGGACTTAATACAGTCAATAAACCCGGGAGGGAGACGCGGTTGACCAGGAAAGTGTTGCTGTTTCCTCCGGTGCGAAACCACAATTAAATATTTGAGGGATTTGATTGAGAGGAAAAGACTTTTGCGTTTATAACGTCGATTCGGATATTCCTTCCCGGTTGTAATTGACTGTATTTCGACCTTTTGTCTGAATTGGTTGAGGTTTTTTTTGTGTGTACGCTTTTGTTGCCGCTTGAAATGGCAATCGTTGACTAAGTTGGGTAGGGGTCGCACTCAAATGACCTATCGAACACCAACACAATATCAGCTTCTCTTTAGCACATTAAGTCTTTTGGCGCTTTTTGATTATTAAAAAAAAAAATGTTTCTAATTTTTGATTGTACTTTTTTTTTAAGATTATACTCATAATAAAATATCGAATTTTATACTAAAAATTTTATGATATTTTGTTTGGGCTCAAATCTGACATGTGAAACCAGTTTGCGGACAAACAGAAAAATATGGAAGCTCTTATTATTCGGGATTGAACTGCTTAATTAAAATAGAAATGATATCCGAAATTAAAATCAACCGCCAACAGCCGTCCCTTTTTGACAGAGTCATTCTTTAGGAAAAATACAAAATGACTACCAAATGTTTAGCAAATTAGTTCAATGTGTTAAAAAAGAAATATTAAAACGGCTGTCGACGTTTGAACGCAATTATTTAACTTTTACAGATTCACATGCAAAGAAATACTGTAGTCCGCCTGCAACAATCGAAGTAGTCGATCTTTGCTTGTTGATGGCTGATTGTAGTCAAGGACGGGGTTTCTGTAGTCTTCGGCTGCAGTGAAACCCCGTTCGGAAGAGTCCACTTTAAGAGTTTGCGTTTGGAAAAGAAGATTCCTTTTGTGTGACCACAGCAGAATCCCGATAGGGCCCCGCTGTTTCTGCAGCAGACTTCTACCCCTTTTTGGATTTGCAGAAGTTGTGCACAGATCGAGCCTCACCCCTGGAGGAATAGCCCGGTTGTTCGGGAAATTGATGAAAAACTTTGTTGCAGGATTTGTCATGGCGGCTGCCTCTATAGATTTGACCCCTACATTAGAATTAAACGTTGACCGCCCTTTCATTTTCTTCCTTCACCACATCGACACCGGGATACCCTTGTTCGCTGGTAGATTTTCCGGGTTCTAAATTGACCAAGGTCAGTCACTTTCTCTGGGAAGACAGTGGGGCTTTGAAGGATTTTAATAATGGCTTGCGCTTATCCCTTGCATGGTTGCATGTATCCTTTGCAGTGTAAACCCGCACAACCAAGAATGTTCCCAAACGTTGAAAACCGCCTAAAAATTAGGAGAAATTCTGGTTTAGCGCAATGATTTTTACACACAACAGCGAATCCGATTCATTTAAAAGGGGGTTTAAATGATAGAATTTTTTACTTTATGAAATCCTCGTTTTTCATGAAAGTTTTCGGACAGAAGGGAAGGGTGTTTTCTTGTGAATATTGTCCCATGTATAAAGCAACGATTTTCGTTTAAGAGGTGAGGCATTTTAATTGTGAGATACATAAAATTTTTTTATTCGTAAATTGAAATAATGGACGACTTTGAGTCGGCTGTCAAACAGCGCTTCCTATCGGACTAAAGCCGAATTAAGTAGTCTGTTTTACCTCAACTGCCATTCGAATTCTAAAAGGAAGAAAATGTACTTTTTGCGAACGCGCCTGAAGCCGGGAATTAAAAAAAGATTGTAAAAATTCAACTTTTATTATTTATTAATTTTCGGGGAGCTGAAAACAATCTGATTTGAAACCATTTCGATAGCAGAAGACATTCAGTTGACTTCACGAGCGGTCATTGCTCTCTTATAAATACGCTTTAAATTTTTAAATTTCGTGATGAATATTATGAACTTAGTAGAAACTGCTTCGTACTTTTCGATTTTGTGATCACAGAAGTAACTCAAATCCAATTAAGCCCTTAGTTTAGGAGTAATTAAAAAGGGCATAGAGAAAATAAACAAAAATTTTTAATGCCACGAAAATTTGAGTGACCTAACGCCCTCTGTGGGGTGATTAGGGAATTCATTTCCGTTATTTTTGTAATGAAGAAACTCGTATTCCCCCGTCCTTCATTGTTTGACCGCGTTTAGGTGCTTTTTATGTGTGATAATCACTTCGGTGTTGGATGCTTGAAACAGTTTCAGAAAAATTCCGCCGGTCTTTGTAAGACCTAACGCAAATCGTTAATCTTAATTGTAGGGATTGGTATAGTCACATTCAGTTTACCCATGCCACCAGAAGAATTGGTCGTCAATAGACCATTTATCTTCTACATCTATCATTTACCCTCGGACGCACCATTGTTCTTTGGCCGGGTATCCAGTTTTCCTTAAGGTAGGAGCACACTTCCGGTTTGTTCTCAGGTGATGGACGGATCGGGCCTTGGTTTGGCGGGAATACTTCATTTCCGGGCTTGAGTGCATGCTTTGAATCCACCGCTTGCTCCTCGGCCCCAGAGGGTTGCCCCCCGAACAACCCCCGCTAATCCCTCCCCGTCTGTTGTTACAGCCGTTAGATTCGTCATGCGAATGATGCCAGTGCCGCCAATGGAAGTTCACGTCAAAGGTCCGTTCCTGTTCTTTTTGCGACACGCAGACGGACCGCTGCTCTTCGCGGGACGCGTCTCCAAGCCGTAGCAAGAGAGGATCCCTTGTTGGGCATTTCCGGTTACACGTTCCACTATCATAAAACAACAGTTACCAATTCTTTTGTGCTTTTTTGCGCAAATTTCGTCTCTTTTTCAAATCGTGATTTTTTTGCATTTATTTGTGAAGCTTCGCTTGTAAAGTTTTTATTTAAATAAAGGAAGTCTTTTATTATTCATTAATTTTTGAAGGTTTTGTTATTCATTAATTTAAAAATTAGGTCATTGGGAATTGTGTTTTTAAGTTCACTTCTTGAAAGAATTTATACTGTAAATTTATACTGTAATACAATATTGTAATAAATACTGTGATAAATCTGTAATAAATAAAAATCTGTAACACAATACTGTAATAAATATCTGTAATAAATACTGTGATAAATAAAAATCTGTATTACAATACTGTTATAAATACTGTAATAAATAATAATACTGTAAATCAATACTGTAATACTGTATATAAAATTTATACTGTAATACTGAAAATTTTGTCACCGTGAATGACCGAAATTGGAGAATGTCGACTTTCACCGGTGAATGTCAACTGTAGCAAATATTTCGGTAATACACCATGTGAATGTTGACAATCACCGGTGAGTGTCGACATTCTCCACATTTTGGTGTTTCGCTGTTACACATAAATAATATTGGTATTCTCGTCCTTAAAGTGATGGAATTTCATTTAATGATACTCTCTTTGTATGTTTTGTTTCCGTTTCGAAAATTTGTCCGTTTGTGACCTGGAAGGATTTCTTTCCCACCGGAAACTCTTTCTTCCGATCCTTTCCGTTTCCTCTAATTCATATTGCGGGGAGCAATTCAATATCCTCTTTCGGAAGTGAAGCGAAGGGTGGAAAAGGGAGGGGAAAGAGGGGGAGTCAGCAAATAAAATTGTTGATAACCTGAAGAAATTACTTTTATTTGAATTCCTTTCGTTTGGGAAGAAAAAGAATAAGAAAAAATAAAATGCTTTCGTTTGTTTAAACATTTATTTAAAATCGATTTGTGGTTTCCATTCGTCTTCTGATCTCCTCTGAAAAGAAAACGGAAAAGGGTTATTAACCCGTGTATGGGTTCTCCTCGTTCGGAGCTCGTTATGGTCAAACAACACGAATTTCCCTTAATGGAGCTCCTTATTACTCAAAAAGCACCAATTATGGTGAAATTTCAGAATTTCAGAGGTTTTTCTCGAGTGGAGTTTTCTTTTAAAATGCCAAAAACAGGGGCGGATGTGGGACTGGGGTGCAAGAGTGGAGGATCCTCGAGAAAAAGATGAAGAAAGCGGAAAACCCTTTTGATCACTCGGGGTAATTCTTCCAGGCTTTCACGTGAGATGGTTAGGGGTGGGGGAGGGGGTTGAAAATGAAAATCTGAACACATTTCGGATTTTAAAGGAACCCGAAAAATTTTTTGGGGTGATAGAATTACGGGGGTTGGACTGTCTGAATTTAAGGGTAGGATTGCACGAGAGGGTGTTATTTGAACAAATATTTTTTAATTTCACTAATATTTTTATTTATAATTTCATCTCAATTATAATTAAATGTGTTTAAATTGTATTTATCCACTTTATTTATTTTATGAATAATGAAAATATTTAGGGGTGAACTCCCTCGGGAAGAAAGGAGGACTTTTCCCTTTTCTTGTTTAGTATTAAAGCATTAGAGAATCTGAGAAGTAGAAAACCAAGACGTAATGGAGGGAGTTAAAATAGGGGAGGTTTTGGGCTGGGCAAAAGTTTGCGAGTTTATTACTTTGATAAACGAGGGACATTACAGAAATTTCTCCAAATATCAGGATGTGACATTTCACTTCGGGGATGAATGGTTGTGCATTTGTATGAATATTTCCTGTGGGAGGAGGGAGGAAACGAAACCGGCGTGTCACTAACGACATCACTTTCAACCCCCGAATCGGACTCTTAAGTTATAATGATAACACAGGTAATTAAATATCAATCAGATATGAAAGCCTAAAGGATTGCTGTTGTTTGGACTCACCTCCTGCCAACTGTCGTTAGCAGTCATTCTCTTCTTCTTTGAATGTCCCCGGAGTGGTGGGCGTTTTCATGACGAGGTAACTGCTGGTGCTTGAGGGAGTATTGAGAAGCGGAGTGCTCAGCTGAGCCAGTGAAATTGGAAGTGCTGACGCTCCTGTAGCTGTCACGCTAATGCTGTTGTGTTGCAGAATATTGCGATTGTCGTTCACTGATCGGAATCTGAGAGAGAAAACCCTTTCGTTATTTATCTGCAGTCTAATACGACCTAACCCCAATTTCCACCCCCGAAGAGCAACAAAAAAATAAAAGAGTTATGAAGTAATTTCTAAACGAAACTCATTTCATTCAGATAAATACGGTTATTCACAAAGGAATGTATTTTCTTCGTCGGCTTCGCTGAAAAATTCATTTCACTTGAGGCTTTTAGCCTGGAATCGATACCTTCAGCTCATTCTCTTCCGTCCATAAAAACTCCCACGCCCACCCCTTCTCGTGCTCTTTTGTAGCTCTCCCTTCCTTCGCATCCCCTTGCACCGGAGGGCGAATCCTCCCTTGTTTGCACACCCTGCTCCAGGTGACACTTCCCTCGTGTTTGATTATCGTTAAACTTGGCATTACACTCGCGTCCCTCCCGAAGAACGGGCTTCAGCTCAAGTATTTCAACCCCGAACAACCCTTCATTCATTTCCTCCCTTAGCCTCTCTTTCTTTGGATGAAAAGTGAAAACGGCCTAAAATTAGGGAGAACCCAAAAAATACGTTTCTTGGGAAATGAGGATTCGAAAGAAAGATTTCTTTGAATCTGAAGCCCTTTGGTGCTCATTCGGGGATGAAAATCCCAAAAATCTCATGTTTTTTTCTATTAATTTTTTTTTTCCTTCCGTCGTTCTTTCTAAAGGAAAAATCCGAGGTTTTAGTAATCTGAAGCTTCCAATATTAAAGGGGTGCAAGGTGGTGAGGCGGAAGCTGCCGGAAAGTTTTCGCTTTTCACGTGCTTTATTCACTCCCCTCCCCAAATAATCACCCTCTCAATTTTTTCCCTCACTTATTTCCGAGTTGTGCGTATATAAATTTCTCCTGAGGAGAAAACTAAATCAGACTTTGGGCTTCGTTATTCTCATTCGAAATTTCGACCCTCACAAAATGGTGGACGTCCCAAAAAAGGGAGTAAAGGCATTGATGAGGAAAACTATCAAAAGGGGGAAAGTGTGGAACCTTTAAAATCGATGTGAAGTCTATTACACTTTGAAAATCACCGAAAGGACAAAGAGAAGACCCGAGTGAAAGCACAAAAGTCGGAAGATTATACTTTTCGAAATCTCTCCTTCCCTTCCCCGGAAAATATATATAATTTTCACTGAAGTATCAAATAACTTTTAATAATGAAATAAATTATTTATGTTCGGAAAATTGGGACTTTAGTGGGGAGAATAGAAACCCATAAATTAGTATTATCCCCAAAATAACCCATTTATCTATGATTCCCATTTGAAGAATGGGGAAAGAGGGAGGAAATTCGGAATGAATTTTTAGGGAAACTTGTCAACAAAATTTTGGTTTTCCTATTGTATCTTAA